>CAXIVR010000004.1:101024851-102224851 GCA_964035755.1 Teleogryllus oceanicus | reverse complement strand
TTCTGATATTTTCAAAACCAATTTTTTAATTCAAACTTTCGTTTTTAATGTAAAGACTGCTAAAACACGCACGAAATTTGAAAAATGAAAAGTATTTGCATTGAAAGGATTAAGAAAACGTTGTTAACAAAATTACTTTTGCAATTAGCAAATAAAATTTCCTTTAACCTCCTATAATCAAAAGATTTAATTAATCATTTGAAATTAAAATGTATTGTGTGTAAGATTACATATACTTTTTTTCAATAATTACATTAAAAGAAATAAAAATTATAATTTCACTGATTGTGCCTTAAGATGTATCAGTATAGATTTTAAAATGGCGGTCGTCCATATCAATTTGCATTTAAAATTCAAAACATATTGTCAACAGAAACCTGCACAATTGAACTAATGGCGTATTTTTATAATACCATCAATGCAGTACACATGCATTTCTCAATAGACATAAGTCATCAAAAGATAGTTTAATATACGATCGGACAAATAATGGACCAACATTACGAAAACTTACCTTCAAGAAAAAAGTGACTTCTCTTTCCGGAGGATAAATGTACACTGGACCCGACAGTGAACGCCATACGCTGCAGATAAGGCCAATGCGATAAGGCGCTTCGTGTAGATTGTCGAAGCAGGAAGAATGTGACAGAAGTTTAGTAACGAGCAACTACATCGAATCGAACATGTGAAGGTTCCTTTCCTAAGACGTTTTTTTGTAATGGTTGTTTCAAGGTCAGTTCAAGAGCTCATTAGATGCCAACTTTTCTCATTTTTAAATGCTTCGATTTAACTCTCTATCGGTAGTCTTAGCAGAATTTGGATATTAAATTCAATTCAATTTTAGCAGGCATTATTGGTAAGTTAATATACTTATTACTATTGAACAAAAACGTACTGACGGAGCATGCACGCAAATGCTACCGCCCCCGCCGTTCGGACCTGGAGGAAAAAAAAATATTTTCAGGAAAATAGCTACCAGGCGGCACCCTTACGCAATTAAACTAAGTCCACTGTGTCCGCAGCTGATAATTTGAATATTCTAATCATGTTAATTAAATCTAACAAATTATGTAGTTCTCATCATTCCAAAGGTTTCAGAAATGTCGGTAATGAGTAGTAGAGTATTGGGGTTCACTGACTCGCGGGAGAGGTGGCAGAGGTGTACATACTGTCACCCACTACTTAGGCCAATACAACAATCCCACTCCCCTCCCCACACCGCAGATTAAGTGAGGAATTTCAGAAGAAGAAATACAGTCGCTCGACTTTTGCCGACAGCAGCGAGACTGACGATGACGGCAAAGCCGTCGAAAGCCGGCTATCTTAATAAAGCTGATATGTTGACGAAGATGACTTCTTTTATTTCTTCTTATAAGAACGTCAACAACATCCAATCAGAATTCCCACAATGAGGAATTTCAGTTTTTGGCACATTTCATATAAAAAGAAGCATTAATTTCCTCAACTACTCTATCGTACTAGATCATATTGGATTGAGAGCTGGGAAGCGTAAAACAGTATGCATTACACATACGTAATGTATTCACCAGGCATGTGACGGTCGTGGGCCCTGCGCCCCGAGAAAGTGGCGCGAGATCTAAAAGAAAGGGTTGTACAAATTCTTGAGGTGACGGTACGCCACTGGATGCCTGGTCAGTGACAGTCTCTGCAAGAAGTCAGTTGACAGTTACTGCCCTAAATTTAGCTATATTAATTCCAATTTACGCTTTAAAGCAAAGAAATATCCATGAAAATGAAATAATAATCAGTCAGATTTCAAACTCTCAATTGAGAGTACAGTTTAAAAAAAAAAAAAATTTTGATGTAATCCTGTTTACTTAAGAGTGATTTAAAAGCATGCACATTCTACGTTGAGGTTAGAAGGTTTAAAAGACAAATATTCTTGTTTGTTAAAAGCGCTATCCGTCCGTAAGTGAGAATTGTTAACTTATTGTTAACTTGTACATGAACGTGTTAATTTATTTTACATTATTGTTAAATACAATAAATAACCGAATGATTTAATAACAACACAAAACGAACACAAGGAATGAATTCGTCGTTCAAACATATTCCTGTCACTTAGAAAAGATGTTTATATAAGGGAGAATTGTTAAGAAAATAAACATTAAATAGTAATAAGTAGTGAAGTATATAAAGTATAAAAGGATATAAAAAATGCAGTTAACAGTTATTTGATAGAAAAAATCTGGCAAACGTATTTTCGTATGAACCCACTATTCACCGCCTCGCGCCGCTTCAGCGTGCGCATGTTCACCCCTTCTGCATTTTAAGGGGAAATGAGTGAGGAATTAGGGAAGTAGCCCGTGTCCGCAGGAGCGCCGGACTTCCCAAGCGGACAAGCAGCTCGTGCGGGCGCGGTTTGGCGTGCTTGGTATACACTAACTACTTCTGGTATCAACAAACTCAGAAAGGAGAACCGGGATCCTTATGTGATATCCTTATCTAATAGTTCTACATCCCGTATTACAGGCCAAAATGTTAATTACTGCGATTTTTGCCCTATTTTCATTACAAAAAGATCTATATCTAACATCTCCTAGCATCTTTGGAGTCATCTGTCACACAAGCGTTCACACATTCATACAGACATCTTGGTAAGAACTGCTTTTGAGTTTACCATCGAAATCTTTGTCAAATTATTGGACCGACTGTAGCGAATTCTTTGACATATAGATCACGAAAAGTAGCATTTATCTGCGTCCGAGCTTTAGTGATAATAAGGGGACAGAACATATCAATGTTACATATTCATAAGCCAAATGTGGAAGAATGATTCTATTAGGGAGGTTTCTGTAAGGAAATGCCACTCGAACAAGGAAAACATGGTATTTGTCTGAACAGTTAAGTAAATATCCGTATTTGAAATTATCATTACTTCTGTTTTCCATTTCTTCAGAATTTTATTGGAAGTCACGTACGTAAATACAAACAATGAAATTTATGCTTCAAATAAAAAACTGTCAAGGTTGCTGTTAATTGTGACTTGAGCTGCGAAACTGTCAGAAATGTATAACGGATTGTATGAAGTTGCAAAATTCTAATATTTATTCAGTATTTTATTTAATGCCGATATGTTCGGTAAGGACAGCAAGTAAAGGTATATATGATATATGTTTAGACACGATAATTCACATTTTCATCTACTATTATCAATTTTGGAACTGTTGAGAAAGTTTTTGACAAAGTTGCAAACATAGTAACGATTTTTGGCGATTCTCTCATAAGATATTCTTCTCATCAATTAATTTAACATTTGTTTCGTGTAATCCAGTCAATTTAGACAGATAACAATGACACTTTTATGAAGATAATTATCAGTTCGAAATATTTCTTCTTCTTAATTTTACAGAGTTTTAGACACTACAATAAAAAATAAAATTATAGATTTTTAAGTGATAAATTCATAAGATTCATAAATGATAATGTATTAAAATATACTCTTGAGATGACACACAGTCCCAGGCGATTCTGCGTTGCCAGTATTTATTTTATTTAAACTAAAAATCTCACGACTTCAAAGCATTTTTTAAAAATTACCTTAACCACCACGGACATTGTCTCAGAAAACCTGAATGTCGATATCACTACGTAAGAGAATATTCCTTCCAGACTCCTAATCAACGCAAGAGCGTTCGATATTGCTTCACCAGCATCATTTAACAGCGGTGCTTTTCTCTCCTTCGACGCAGAACGTTCGTACAGGCGGGCGAGTTATCTTCCGACGCCGAGGGGAAGGCATTCACGTATCGACGCGTGGGCCTGAGGTCTCCCCGCTGCACGTCGGCCTCGCCGGCTGGCCGCCCCGGAGATAAGGAGGGTGAGAGAGGGCATACGGGGCGGGGAGGAGGGGAAGTGTGCATCCGGTTATCGCGTTTTCCACCAATATTTGCTCCGATCAACAAGTGCGCAACGCGGTGATTCAAGACAGCCGGTAGACGCTGCAAGACGCTGCAGAGGTCACGAGGTCGACGCTGGCAAGGTCGAATATGATGCCCCTGTTCGTGGATACCATGACCATGACTGTCGAAATACATTCCGCGATGGTTCGTGACTCACGAAACACACGCGGCAACTTATCGTACGATTGCCAAATTTCATAATTGTGAAATTCTTTCTTAAACATTAATAAATTAATTCTTTATATCACATACCATTATTAAAGTAATAATGGAATGTGATATAAATTCGCGAAATAAAAATATGGTCAAAATGTATCATTTAAGAGAATTTACCGACAAGAGATTTTGTCATATATAACGGATTAATTTATAGAAATATTAATTGATTTCTCAAGGTCGTACTGAAATACGAGTGGGGATGCCATACGACAGTCGAGTTGATATCCTGGTTTCAGAACAACAGCCATTATGTCGTATTAAATTAATGTTATATGAAAAATTTAAAAAGGAAAGTAATATGAGAATCTGTTTAATTTTTTAGGATATGATCAGAGTGGAAGCGTGTTCACTCAAATTCAAGAATAAAGCAGTTTTTCTACAAAATATTTCCTTCAAGACCTCGAGGGAGAAAGGCATCAGAGTAATCACAGAGCAAAAACAAGTGTGCTTGATTGCATATTCACATTAACAAGAACATTTCCTATTATGTTTGCCTTTAAATTAACGCTTCTACTTCTAACATCCCTTATGTAATCAAGGAGTTGTGTCAAGTACCAGCATTGTTACATCAATCATTTGCAAAAACAATTCGCAAATAATACTTAAAATGTGACGTAAACTAAACGAAACCACAGATGAAGACAAAATTCTCCCGGGGGCCCTTATTCTAGCTTGCCGTAGAAGATTAAAATCTAGAATTAAAAGATTTTTTGAGAGGTATGGTGAGAATTTAAAAAAAAATCCTACCCCTGCTTTCGGACCTTCAGGCCTTTCGGGTGTATTATTAACAAACTTTACATTATATGAACATAACAGTTTCCTTTACTTACATCAAGGCATAAGTACACTTACTTGAGTTCATGTTATAATTTATATACAGTTCCTATTTACATTTAATACAAAAATATAACATTGAGCAAAATACCATACTTGTGAAAAATACATATATACAGTTATCATAATCCCATGTAATGTTCATAACCTTATCACCTGCAATTCACGGCGGTTTTAAGCGATATTTTGGAACGCGTGACAATATCCTGAATAGTGCATAAGTTGTACGGCCAAGGTTGAAAATTATTTTGCTAGGACAAGCTTCAAGCTTTAAATAAAAATGTTCCTATAGTTTATATAAACTTTAATGCAGCTACTCTTTAATTACTTTGGGATTTGTGCATTAGAAAGCCAGGGAGCTTTGGAAACCAGTCTTAGGGATTTGTTTTGGATGATTTCTAATTTATTTATACCTGGGTTTATGACGCAATATATTCCGTTTATGACGCAAATCAGCTGTTACGTTATCATCTAATCAGAAGGTTGAACGTCACCATAGTGATATCACTACAGTGACGTGTAAGCTCCCGATTGGATGACATCGTAACAGCTGATGACCTGTCAGAAGCAGATGTAAATAATCCCTGTGTATATGGCTGCTTGCTGCGCCTCCCCATACTGAGCACGCATGGATGAACGATGAGCGAATTATAGATTTATAAATTGTAACTCCATTTTCTTTTATTAATGCTCAGTTCTATTTATAAAATTTGACTATTTTTGCATAGGTTTTGTTCGCAGCATCAACTGTGTGGTTTCATGTCAATCTCTTTTCTAATTTGACTCCTAAATATTTCACGGGTTGGTTATTGTTTGCCAAGAAAACTGGATTGTTATTGATTGTTACAACAGGAGGGGTTATAAATCTTTTATGCTAGAAAATTGTAGCTTGCGATTTGTTTGGATTTA
Organism: Teleogryllus oceanicus; assembly: GCA_964035755.1. Classification (NCBI taxonomy): domain Eukaryota; kingdom Metazoa; phylum Arthropoda; class Insecta; order Orthoptera; family Gryllidae; genus Teleogryllus; species Teleogryllus oceanicus. Next base: position 102,218,966 of record CAXIVR010000004.1, on the reverse strand, counting down.
TGTAGATTCTCCATTTTCCAGTACATTTAATTAAGGTATTTAAATCAATTTGCAGGTATTCCAGGACAATACTCAGTTCTTCTTGTGAAATCAGTAGTGTTATCTGGGAACAATGCTACTTCGATATTCGCGAATTCCGGAAAATCAGCAAGGTAGATTTCGAATAAAGTCGATAACAATGGGGACCTTGTGGAACTCCAACTGAGATTCGGCATTTCCCCAATAGTGTCGTGCATATTAATATTGAATGATCTGTTTTGCAAGAAACTTTCAATTAAATCTTGAAGATATTTGCGAATGCCTAGATGACAGACTTGTGTGCCAGATACGGTCGAACGCTTTAGTTACATCTAAAAAAAAGAGCTGCCGTGTACTTTGTCTGAATTATCACATTCATTTTCAATGCTACTCAATCTGCTATATAACCAACCTTTTACAATCAGAAGTATTACCTGTTGTTCAGATATGAACATGCCAAAAATTATGTAATTGAAATATTGCCACAAGGGAATTATGTTCCTTTATGTCCCAACGTTTATTCTATGAAAAGTCTGGGCAACAAGAACAAGATTGTGAAAAGTTAGTTGAAATGTTTACGGCCACTTTAATTACACACATGTTATTGTTAAGAGAAAAAATTCTTCAGACAAGTCTGTGTTTAGAATGTCTCTGTATTGACAGTTATATTTTTAAGATTTAGATAAGGCATTGCGCCACTGTAACACCGAATAATTATACCGAATAATTTCTACAAATATAAGCAATACTTGACAATTTACTTAATTATTTACATTTCTTTCCTCGTCGTTTCCTTGCTGTCTCTCCATCTCCCTCCCTCTTTATTTTTCCCGCTCTTTAACTTGCCTGAATGCACACGATTATACGTATATTTCCCCCATTCCTCTCCCACACACAAATATTCCATATGCGACTTTAAATTCCCACTCATTGAAATTGTGTCACGAAAAACACTCAAGTTCGTCGCGCAACCCACGACTGTTGAAATGGAAGCTCAATTATTTGCTCATCGATCACTCGAGAGGCAAGGCGTCCCAAAAACAGTCCTGCTCTGCCCAACCGACCGCGCAAAGACAAAGCGAATTCGCGAACTCTCCTCCGCTCACGCATGCGTTTATCATGGAGAGCTCGTATATTTTTTCCAGCTCACGTCCTTAGGGAGTCGCGGCTCGCGGCGGGGGTGGCGACAGTATTGACGCGGAGGCTTGTCTGGCCCAGTCAGGTAGCCATTGTCTGGCGTCGATATATCAGCGAAATTTACGCTTCGGCGTGTAGATGTTGACAGGCCCACTCTCATAAAGCAGTCGCCGGGTCGGCCGCCCGCCGCGCCGCAGCCACCGCCAGGCCAGCGGCCTTCCCCAACCCCGCAATGCCGGCCGCATTGGCTCGCTCTTGTGGTGAAAGGTCTAATTGACCCTGTCGCCGATTCTCTGATCAGCGGGACACGCTTCTGCGTCAGCGCTGGTGGCGGTGGTGGTGGCGGTGGAGATGTCAACGGAGGCGACATTGGGAGCCTTGGTGGTGGGGGGGGAGGCGGCGGAGGGGGGGAGGAGGGGTGACGGGGCGGAGGACAGGTAATGGGGCGACGGAGGGAAGGAAGGGACAGAGGCGGCGGTAGCGACGGAGATGACGGAGGCGACGGAGGCGGCGGTAGCGTCGGAGGCGACGGAGGTGGCGGAAGCGACGGAGATGGCGGACGTAGCGACGGATGTGATGGAGGCGACGGAGGTGACGGAGGCGAGGAAGACAACGGAGGCGGTAGTAGCGACGGAGGCAACGGAGTTGACGAAGACGACGGAGGCGGCGTAGCGTCGGAGGCGACGGAGGCGGCGGAAGCGACGGAGATGGCGGACGTAGCGACGGATGTGATGGAGGCGACGGAGGTGACGGAGGCGAGGAAGACAACGGAGGCGGTAGTAGCGACGGAGGCAACGGAGTTGACGAAGACGACGGAGGCGGCGGTAGCGTCGGAGGCGTCGGAGGCGTCGGAGGCGTCGGAGGCGTCGGAGGCGTTGGAGGCGTCGGAGGCGTCGGAGGCGTCGGAGGCGACGGAGGCGACGGAGGCGGCGGTGGCGAGGGAGGCGACGGAGGCGACGGAGGCGGTGGTAGCGAGGGACGTGACGGAGGCGACGAAAGTAACGGAGGCGACGGAGCGGCATTGACGGCGTTTGCGTTGGCGTGGCAGCGGCGGCGACTGCGACGTCGTCTCGTGAGCGACGGACCGCGCGCCGCCCGCGCCATTCGGGTCGCGCGTCGCTGCCCGCTGCGTGTTCGCGCCTGCGTCCGCTTTGACAGTTATGATATCAATTTCTCGTCGGACAAGGCTTATCTTTACTGTCCCTGCGCGCGTACACGGCATTATAGATTCGCGCGAGCGGGCCATGGCGCGCGTATGTTTTATCGCGAGTGCGCGATGCTCTGGGCTTAACACGACGACGTGCATTTCTCATGAAGATGCCGCCCGCCGGCGGTTCGCTTTCGTCAAAGTTTAAACGCGACTCGTGATGAATGGTTTGCATACGAAATATGAATTTCCTCAGAGTTAGAAAGGGTTCGTGTGTGTGCTTTATTTGGTAGCAATTGAGAATTCCGAGTGTAAATGAGTACAATCTGTTGGCAATGATGATCAGTTTCTCACCAAAGATGTGGAAGGATGTACTTCAGACATTATTAATTATTACTTATTTGAGTAAAATACCTTAGATCAGTATACAATATTATTTAGTTAATACTTTAATACTAATATTAATATTAAAAATATAAATTTTATCTTCATATTTCCGTTATTATTTTTCGTATTCTGATTTCATTCATCTTTATAATTACTAAACCACTTAACTACTTAAATCACTTAAACTATTTCACATGAAGATTGTTCATTAAAAGTCTAAAACGAAAATTTTCCTTTAGAACAGTTATCACGGTGATGGACATTTATGTATTCATGTATTTAAAATTCAGTTATGGTATACATGATTGTGTTGATTCATTGAGATTTCCCTTAAATGAGTAAGCATTTGAGCGAATATTGTAGAATATAATTTGTAATAACCTAAAATAATCAAAAGATTATACAAAAATACGGATGAAATGTTCTTGAAAACATTTCAGCACATCAGATGTTTGGATCTCAAGTGCTGGTTCTCCCAGATTAAAAATAGTACAGGAAAATTATTTCACTGATACAACTCACCAGACACCGAGAATGGCGTAACCATGACCCGCAACAGATCCAAATGAACCACTTTCCTCCACGTTGGCCACCAAAATATCTGCTTGTTTGGAGTAATTATTCATGTTGGAACTGATGTACACGAAACATGAAACCTGCGCTCCGTCAAGAGTGTGGCTTTTGTGTCTGAGGCACGTCCCCAACACAACAGTAAGAGCAAACATGTTTCTTTTCTTTCAGAGAATGGTCATCTTAAATATTGACACACGTTATCGCCTGAAGCGGTACGGTGCATCACACCAAAATGGAAGCATTCAGAATCTCCTAAGGCGTTTCATTTGAAAATATCGGGTCCTATAGACATACACTGTCAGTGCTTTACGTTAATAAATAAATACTTTAAGCCAGTTTATGTTATTTACCTTTCGTCACTTGCACTGTTGAGTGGCGTGCAAAAGTTTTGCTTTTCGACTGATGATTTTTTCCCGTGTAATCTCTCTGTTTCTCGACTCTGAAATTCTAACTGTGGAGTGTCTTAAATTTGTTTATGAAATAACTGTTAACATTTTAAATTAGTATCCATTTCTAATATTATATTTGATGCTATGGCAGAATTTTACAATGTAAACCAAACCTTACAATTGCAATGGCTTGGGCAGAGTATGAAGTGTGACCTGCAATTTTTGATCAGTGCCAAATAGTATACTATTTACATACATAGTAAATAGTATCCGATTTACTATACATTACAAGTGCGCGAAACTGCTCATTCACTCACAAGTCGAGTTTGTCGCTCGAGCACACGCGAGGACAACAAAAGACGAACGCGTAAATCATCTCGCACATGTACTGCGTACACCACTTTTTTAAAACGCACGCCGTGTGCCAAAGATGTTCCGCATACTCTTCGCGATGTTTCACGCATGCTTCGTAATGGTTCCTACACTTCCACGCACCATAAGCAACCATGAAAAAAGCGTTTCGCACACAGCATACCAAAACACAATACATTTTAAGGTATTTCCGTGTAGTATTTCATTTTTATGTAGGCCTCTATTGCAAATCCCACACTTGCATGAATTTGGAAATAATTGCACTTGTTTATGTTTTGATTCTTTCACTTATTAACATCAAATTAGTCAGATTAATATTGTATCTTCTATCACTTCTTCACGCTTCGCTTCCATTCACGGCTAATATTTGTGAAGAAAAATTTTTGTAATTATAAAATATGTTGTATTATATGTAATAAAATATTTAGTGTTCGTGGATACAAAATATATATACCGATCTGGGACATTTGCTGTGAAAGTAATGATAAGCGAGGTAATGATAAGCGAGATATGATGATGATGATGATGATAGCGAGAAAATTAAAAGAGAAATAAATAACAAACATTGATAAAATAGCAATATACACTAAATTCGTCCGTTTCTGCGTATGACGTTCGCGTTCCCTCCGCAACACGCGTCCTGTGACGTCACACATCGGCGGGGGAGGCAGCGGTGGCGCTGCGCGCCCGCGGGTGTGCCCGGGAAACCCCCGGCGGGTGCGGCCGGCGACTGGGGCGCTTCCGGCGGTGCAAGCGCTAATCACAGTGCAGAGGTCCGCCCCGGGCGACTGCGGGCGCTCCCCTTGGGAGCAACGGAGGATGAGCGCCTGCCCTGCTACGCCCCGCACCCTCGCCCTCGCCCATGCCCCCGCCATCTTCATCAACATAGCCTCGCCGTCGCCATCATCATGACCCTCGCGCTTGCTCTCGTCCTTGCCTTTACCCTTGGCTCTCGCCCTCGCTCTTGCCCTCGCCCTTGCCCTAGTCCTTGCCCTTACCTGCGCCATTGTCATCGCCTCCCTCATCTTTGCCCTAGCCCTCGCAAACGCTCTCACCATCTTCATCTCATCACTATTGCTCACGCCACCAACATTGTTCTCCCAATGCCCGTATTCATCGTGATATCACTTGCCTTCGCCTTCGCCATCTTTTACGTCTTTTTCGTCGCCCTCACCCTTGTGTTTGCCCTCATAACCCCCCGGTTCTTTATCTCTCCTTCGCCTTCTCTGTCTCTCTCGTCCCCTCCATTTCCACCACTCCTCCTACGATCGGAAATGTGGATTTCCCGCAACCACGTGATGTTAACTTCAGTCATATTTGGTAGTGTTATAAGGCTGCAGTCTCGAAGTATCGCTTGCAGTAAAGTAACATTTTAATACTATTCATATTGAAACCTTCCAATCTGTATCCTACTAAATATGTTTACAAGAATGTATCAAATTGCCTAAAACACAGCACACAATGGCCTTTACCTAATATTTTCTATTATTTAGGAAATGAAATTTTTTAGCAATGTGTCAAATAATTCATATTAAGAAATGAAACTTCATTTACCTGATTGAATTTCACGATAATTCGTTCCCATGCCAAAAATGCTTTAAATAGTTCACCTCCAGTAGGATATAGTAGTTTTAAGAGGACACTAGGACATTAGGATATATGAAGAGAAAGGGAGAGAACTCAGATCCATACAATAATTCAAATATTTTTGTAGAACACATATGTGCTAGGGATCATTTTATTTCAAATGTATGGTCCGGCAAAGTAAGCTAAGTGAGAAATAGTCAGAGAACCTTAAAGGAACCGATAGAATGCTGCAGGCCAACACCATTTATTAAACATCAGCCACATAAGATAGCTTGCCAGCGATTGGAAAGGACAAATGACTCCCAGGTAAAATCATCGGCCTTGAAGATTACCGAAAGGTGTTTATCGGAGAGCATCGCAATAGAGAATTAACGCATCCTCTGATAAACTGTACCATCTTCCCCATCGTTATTACATTCACCATCGTCCTTATTTGTCACCTACATAAACGCTTCGTAAACGCCCGTCCTTCTCGCATCCATTACCGCGGAATGACAAATTTGAGAGCTACCTTAGTCAATTAAATGAGCTGCAGTTGGATGTCTATGTCCCTAACAGAAAGAACGGGTGATGTATTATATCGCTAGGAACACTTAACCATTTCTTTTACATAAGATAAACAAAGTAATGTTCTTTTTTCGTTTAATGCCAAAACCAGAAGGAGCCTGGCAGAATATGTCCTTAAGAAATGTTGGGTGATGTTCGTTCTTTCACATTGTAACGTCACCACATGGCGGCCAGGTGCGACCATCTTTAGAAAGATTAGCAGAGGGGATGGGCGGCCGGTCGGCTAGTACAAAAACTGTTAGTAGCTTTTGTCAACTGAAAAGGGAGCTATTAACACTCCGGGACGCAAGTCGGCCGGGCAGAGGGTCCTGACCCCCCGCCGACGGTCAGGGAGGCTGGCTGGCCATGTGGTCCCAGAGCCACCCGCACGTGCAGAGAAGCTAGGGGGTGGGGTGGGGACATGACCGCCAGAAGCTAGCCGGCCGGAAGGAGGAGTTCGTTAAGAGATCGCCTCGCGTGCGGACGCAACTGCGGCCCGTTGGCGGTAGTGCATTCCTTGGACACTGCGAGTGCGTAGCACCGGGTGTCAGGACACCGGCGCGGTAAAGCGTCTGGGTGGAGGATGCACTAGCCGGGAGATGGGAGCAGGGTGCGTGGAGTCGCGGAGGTAGATTGCGAACGGAACCCCAGAGCTGTACATACTGTATAATATTCTGTAAAAAATATTGTAACTAGAGCCTGTCTTTTCCCCCTTGGCGGGGGACGCTCCACGACGCCACAACATGCTCCCAGACGGGCATGATCCCAGGCAGCAGTCCCCCACCCCCCGTCGCTGCGCCATTGACTTGGTCCAGCATCAGCGCACCTCTGCAACGGCTCAGCATAACCCCCCGCGTCCAGCACCGCCGCCGCAGCCCCTCCCGAAGCTCTCCCCCCGCGCGGTGTCGCCTCCGCTTTTATTGACACGCTGCGGCCGGCCGAGGGCGTCCATAATTTACGCGGCGCAGGCGACCGCGGCGGGGCGGGGCCAGCGGGGCGGGGCCAGCGATGGGGACTCTCCCCCCGAGTACCAGGTGGGCGCCCGCCGCGGCAATCCGCCCGCCCGCCTACCCGCCCGCCGCCATCACGCCGTCATCCATCATTCAACCTGCGCCAGCGCCCCCTCGCCCTCATCCCAAGCCTTCCCACTCCTTCCTTCAAACGCACCTCCCCCCCCCCCCCCCCCTTGTCGCCCGGTTCTACGCCCTCCCCCTCCCCTGCCCCCCCCCCCCTATCGCCCACCTCACTCCAGCCCTGTCCCGCACTGCCATCCCTACATGTCACGTCAACCTGTCACTCACCCTTTCTGCTACCCCCCGTTTGATCCGCCCTGATCCTCCCACCACATCGTGTCCGTCTTGTAACATGTCTCTGTCGCTCCGCCCCGTCACCTCCTCTGCCCCTCGTATTGCCACCCCACTCCATCCTTTCAAACCTTCTTACCAGTTAGCACAGCCGTTCCAGATCACATTGTCTTGCTCCATCGTCTCATGCCGTACCTTGCCACACCATTCCATCCCGACCAGTTTCGTCCTGTCCTGACTACCCTCATTTTAACTAATTTCATTGTATCCAGATCCATCCCGCCATATCACCCTGTTCCATCTTGCCCACAGCCCCGGCCCGCGGCCCTGTCTCCCCCCTCCTCCCCTTCACTTGACACCGCCTCCACCGCGCCCCATATTGCCCCGCGTCCCGCAATGGGCGGGTGTGGGCGGGAGCACGTGGCCCTCGGGGCGACGGGGGTCCGTAGTGGGGAGGGCCGCGCGCAGAAGTGTTTTTTTACGGCGCGGGGTTGCGGAGGGTTATGGCCCCACCCTGAGGAGTGGGCGCTACCGACGGGGGAACCATTTGTCCCAGGCCTCGTGATTTAAGGGCATCAAAGGTTTACCGAAACTTCGGATGTTTTCGTAATACTTGAAATAATATGTTATTGCTGTAAGTGCGTGATAATAAACCCACTACGGAAGTAATAAACTTTTAAAAATAGACATTTTAAAGTTAAGCAGCATTAGATGCTCGAATTTTTTTAAAGATAATGAACTTATCCATGAATGAAAACTTATCAATTTTAGTGTTTGTGGGTAAACTAATTTCTTTTAACCGACATGCACATATTAACTTACCACTGTCTAAGTTTCGTTGTTGGTCCATATACGAATACACATTCAAAACAACGATCCCTGAGGTGGTACACTCTAAACAAATTGTAATTAAGAAAGGGCTGATTTACGAGTATTAGGAGACATTCAGAATTCTTCAACATCTAATGTCTATTTAATTACAAAATTTCGCCCCATTTTACATTTTTAGGTTTTCAGTTTTGTTTCGTATCTTTTCCCATTTTATTGGGAACCCTTTTCGTCATTTTTCGCCGTTTTGTCGACTCATAAAACCAATTTTATGAAAGCAGAGCACATTTTAAAATTTACGCTCATTCGGTTATGTTATTTTGTTTTAATGCATTCAGACATATTAGAAGTAATAATTATTTGCTGAATTACAATTGAATTTCAAATGTAATTGTATTTCAAAATTTTAAGTCGAACATTATTGCGTAAGTAAGCATATGAAAATAAAGCATATGAAACCACGGTAAAAACGGAAAGTTTTCTTTGATACTCTTTAGATACACGTGTCACAAATCTCACCCAAACAAAAACATTGTCACAGCTCTTCTCCAAGGGGATTCATTTCGCCTCGATCATGGAAGCAACAATGACACCGCTCATTTCGATGAGCAAAAAACACGGCGATACCGCGCCCGCGGCTTCCGAAGTAGAAAATTCAACATGGCTGAAATGTTGATAATGCCATCCGCCCTCGCCGCCTCTCGCTCATCGGCGCGACGAGCAGCGCTCCTAGCGGGCTGCAATTGACGCTTGATTACCACCGCGGCGCCGTATGCATTTCATATGACTCTCATTAAGAGACCAATCACTACGGGGGGGGGGGCGACAGCCGTCGTCAACCCGAACCCCGGCACTAGATCAGTGGTACGCAGGACCGATACGAGTAAAAAAGGAGATAAGTAAATAAATAAATAATAAACAAAAACCCTCAGTGGAAGTTCTGAAAACGCAAGACTCAAAAATAAATGAGATCGTAATTGCTCTAAAAGGCAGCGCCGATAATTAAAACGTAGAAAAATGTTTCGACTTGGAATGGTAATAATCCGCAGATACTAGAATTATAAATTATGAACGGAAAAAATAAAATAAAAGTTTAGTTTTTTTATAAAACACCTTACTGTAAAAGGAGATACTACACGAAAAGGTATGAGAGATTTTATGGTGTACTTAATTTGGTATAATAACTGTAAAATGGAAACATTGCTAACAACATATTTTAACTTATACACTAACAATGAACGTTCATAGTACAGACTATTTAAGTACTATCAGCTAACAACTTACAGAACATTAATCACACTTACAATAATTCAGCTTACAACAAAATAAAATAACATACACCTCATTTCTTTCATCAATATTATTATTGTTACTCCATATCCTTAACCATCTTTTTTACCTTTTTAAAATAAAAAAATTCACAAACGTTCCCTAGTCCAGTTATGCTTAGTAATCTAAAAAACAACAACAAAATGTATGTCCCTTTACATGAACATTTCAGTGATGACATAAAACAACTCAATCATTACGATAAAATAAATATTTATTATTACAGGTCAAAACAATATCCATGTACGTATAAAGATTTTGTGAATAAACGTGAAGGTTCACGGAAATGCAGTACTTTCTGTAAACTTTTCTACAGCTCTCCTTCCTTCGATGTAATCGCATGGGTTTAGCTAGCATATAAGAAATATTATTAAATACTTGCAAGTGATAATAATCATATTTTCGTCGGTAGTAACAATTGCAATCCTTTTCACAACCCAACACGTTCTCAAAGCAAGAACTCGCTTGGCCATCTTACTCTTCCATTTCCTGCCCATTTATGAACATGCACATGATGCCATCTTCCCGTTTCCATTCTAGCCGAGGATTTGAAACAACGCAAATTTCGTAGCTTTTTATTAATAAAGGCGTATAATAATTGCGACGTATTAAATATATAATTTCCTCCACCCCTAATTTTTTAAATATTTTTGGTACCTCATTTGTTTAAAATTGTTCACTGGCAGCCGATTATGAGGGACATTAAAATCGTCCTCTTTACAGCTTTAGTGTATATGATTATATATAACTAAAAAATTGATGTTTAAATTTTGACGGAAATACATACATTGGAGACCCCGACACCCGGATTTCTTTTTTTTTAAAGCTTCAATGTGTGTCTATTTGTGACTGCCTTTTATGTTTCTCTGCCGGTATGTGTCTGTCTGCCAGTCCTTATGCTGTGTCCGTCTACCATACCAGCATTCTGTCTGTTCATCCATGCGTCCGTCTGTTCATATCCTTGCCCACGCAAAACGATTTTTTCTTTCTTGAACAACTTTGTATGTCAAGAATACAAAACAGATTCATTCCATTGTAAAAATGTAATTTTTATTAAAACTTTTGAATGTTCAAAATATGCATTTTTCGATTCTATTATTGGTCGTTTGGTGATGGGATTTTCAAGAGAAGGGGGCAGTGTTGGTAACATTGAAGTCCTAATATTGTACTATTAGTAATCGTTAGAATTAGTGCGAAAAAATATGAGGACTTGCAGCATCAATAGTTAATTCTGTGCTGAGCTCTAAATTCATCCATAGCATATTTAAAGCAAAAATTGCCATTGATTCGGGTGTTGCTGTCATAGTATTGCCTGATTTCAAAGATGAACTAACACTAAATTAAACTGCTAACAAAGATATCCCAAATTAATCACATCCTTTACAATATTCCAAACAACATTGCCATTTTCGAAACAACTATATTCTAAACAACTAAGAACTATAATCTTCATCAGTACCCCAAATCTTTTCGCCACCGTATACTAAATGTTTTGCTAAAGTCTGTTCTTTGTCATCGCGGCTTACTAATAAGGGCTAACGTAGGGGCAATCACGAAGAGGCAATCACATTTTTGACGCCACATTAATCAATCACATCACACATCACATTAACGTAGGGCAATCACATTTTGATGCCAGTAGCAGAAAAGCTCACTTTCCCCCAGGTTATCATTGTTTAAAAAATTTAGTACATCATCAATTTTAGTGGTTGTTGTTTTTAAATTATACATGTTTTGGAATTATTTCTTTAATATGAGGTTACACTGATCCTATACATTCCATTTCGTAGATCCCCTTCCCCCTGTCAATGACGTCGTTTATTGGAATTTAAGATGACATTTATAACAAACAATCATAATCTTTATTCATCATAACCTTGAATTTCTTATCGTTAAAATGATTATTTTAATTTAATGTTTTTATAACAATACAATAGCATTTTTGTCAATTGAACATCAATCAAATGTGTGATCCTTTTTGTGCTAGTCAACTTTTCAATTATGCCTCCAATACTGTCTCGATTTCAAAACGAATGTACGAGAAAATGAAATGGCCTCGCAGAGGCTCCATCAACTTCCAAAACCTTCCCGCGTGACCTCCGATGTCGGCAGCGCCCCCTCGCTGGCTTCGAATCACGCGCGGCGCGGCGCGGCGCGGCGCGGCGCGGCGCGGCGGTGGCGGCCGCGAGCCGAAAGTTTTTGCGCGTCCTGCTCCAAACGCAGGAAGCCGTGCGTCTTTTCGCTTTCTCTGGCGCCAGCGCGCGCGGCCCGCCCCGGCCCCACCTCGCCTCGAGAGGGAGCAACGGTCTCGATAGCTGACCCTGCCGCCCTGCGACGCTCTGTAAATCTTGCTGCCGATTCCAGGGCGTTCCTCCACTCGCCAGCGCGAAGACCGAGCGCGGGCGGAGCGGGCGGGGCCTGGCGGGGCGGGGCGGGGCGGGGCGGGGCGGCGAGAAGCGGAGTGGCGCTGGGCGGCGCGGGCTGCACTCGGCGCAGTGGTGCGAAGGGAGCGGGTGAAACGGGGAAGCGGTGGCGCGGGGCGGGGCGGGGTAAGGCGGCGAGAAGCGGAGTGGCGCTGGGCGGCGCGGGGCTGCACTCGGCGCAGTGGTGCGAAGTGGAGCGGGTGAAACGGGGGGAAGCGGGTGGCGCGGGGCGGGGCGGGGTAAGGCGGCGAGAAGCGGAGTGGCGCTGGGCGGCGCGGGGCTGCACGCGGCGCAGTGGTGCGAAGTGGAGCGGGGTGAAACGCGGGGAAGCGGGTGGTGAGGGGCGGGCGACGCGGGGTGTCATGCGGCGGTGCAGGAGGTGTGCATCGGCGCGAGTCGGCGCTGTGTGTCGTCGGGGTGCTGCGGGGCGTCGCGGGGTTGGCGCGAAGGTGGGGGAAGCAAAGTGTAGCTTGTCGGATCTGTGCGGAGCGGCCCGAGGTGGAGGAGGCGGCGGAGGGCGGAATAAGACGAAGGGAACGGAGAGGAGTCGGGTCAGAGAAGGGGAAAGAAAAAATTCCAGGCAGCAGAAGCAACGGCAACAAAAATTCGGAAGTCATAAATAACTCTGAGAGTGAATGCTCGTGTAAGCAAGCCTGTAACCTTAATAGCGAGCTGAGGTAGGAATGATGGTAAGATTTTGCTTTGGTATCGTTTCAATATCCAACTATTGTGTCTGGTTATTTTTGTTTCTGAGATGTGACAAGATAGCATGTGTGTGATACTGGTATGATAAAAGAGCTTCCTTGTGATATAAATCATCCTCACGACACTTTCAAGTTGTATTCAAATTATTCAAACTTTGTTATACGTATTAGTATATTTTCCAATTAAAATGCAGTGAATTTGAGGGGTTAGAAAATAATACACAATATTGTTCATCATTAATGTGTCCCTCACTTATACCGACAAAAATGTCACTTATACTCTTAAATAACCTCGTTTAAGTTTCGTTCAATCGGTTTTTTGTTGAAAACGTTGGTTTTAGAGAAAATCAGACATCTTTGCTGCTTCCGGACGCTCAATTAAATATTCTGCACCATACCTAAGCGCGCCCTGCGTTGAGGAGTAGATGAATGCGGTGAGATTGTTTGCGATAAGACTCCGGGAGAGGGAAAGCCTGCGCGACTCCTAGCACAAAAATCGTCGGTCTCAGCGCTGTCCATCTCATCTCCTTTCTTCAACCACTCAATGCATTGCATGTCTCGGTTCAACACACTTATTTGAATTGCTCGCGAAAACGTGTCCTTAAAGAGTACTGCTCGCTAAGAATATTTTTCTCCTTAACATTTCGAGAATTTAGATGCTCCAATTCGAGAATATCCATGAAAGTGAATATCCGAGAAAGTGAAAAGGCTTCCTTAAATTGATTTCGTTCGGCGGCTAGAGACAAAAAATTACAATGATATATTTTCTTCTTAAGTTTATGTGTGAGTGATTAATTAATAGTCATAGCAGAATACGGTCTATATTTTATTGTTTTGTCATTTTCTTTGTTTTTCCTTTCTTTATTAACTTTATAGTTAAAAAATAATATATAATATTTTTCATCATGTGATTCATGTTATGCATTTTAAAAATCGTCAAATTATCGAGGCTTTTCCGAAAATGTTTCTATATTCCATGTCAACAATGAAATTGTTCTCAGTAAATGTGCTATTCTGCACGCTATACTAACATTATACAGAATACAATTTCCAAAATCACTCTTTCGTATAACTTATGGATATATAACGCATGACTGTGCGGTAGAAATGGATAAAAGAAACTGAAATTTATTAGTCATTACATTCACTATACACAGTACATAATTTGCTGAATAACGAATAAATTACGATTATCGAATCAGCAAATGCTTACAATAAAATGTATGGTAATAATATAGAATTAATTTTTTAAAATTTTACCATGACTCAATGATGTACACAAAATTGCAATGTTGAGTAACGAAAGAGCATCTGAAGTACTTTGTCACATTTTTATTACATTCGGAATCCTCTCCATAATATCTCAAATACTATCAAGTCAAGCACTACATTACAATATCTCATAAAATGCGTATATTCAGCGCTAAACTTTTTTGAAAAGAAGATAAGCTCCAAATCAATTTACCTGATATCAAACCACATTACTTCACATCAAACACCGAATTCTCACAATCTAAAACTTTCCGCCTCCAGTGTCCTGCTGTCAGCTTGAATGAAGCCTCTGCGAGGACCCGCAGTGGAATGAGAGTAGTGCCTACAGCGATATTCTGCCGTTTGCACGGCCAACAATTGCACAAAGTCCCGCAGAATTAAGTTCCCTTGACAATTAGACTGGTGATAAATTACTCTTGGCGTGGCACGGTGTCGGTCGCTTTCGCCCGCGAGGCTAGCGAAACGGGAGGGCGGTGCGGGCGGTGCGGGCGATGGTGTGGGCGGTGCAGGCTGGGCCTTCGGCGCCGCCGCCCGCGCGCGCGCTACACGAGTCCTTAATTAAGAATCCTGCTGAGATAAATGCTCCCGTCATCTGGAACTGTGTTCTCGGAGCACGATGTCACGGCGCGAAGCGCTCCAGAGAATTGGTTTCGTGCTGGTAAACAGCCGCGGTGTGGAAGCTGGGCCGTATTACTGACGCCGTTCCTGTGAGAGCTCGGCGCACGTCAGTTGTGGTAGAGTGCGTGCAAGGCCGATCAGTTCGTTCAGTATGTGATGACTCGCACAAGCCTCTGTAATGTGCATTGAGTGCTCTGCCTATATTGAGTGATGCTCGATTCGACCTGAACGTGATCGACTTATCTAAGGGGACAGGGAGGTCCGCACGGGAGAAAGATAATCGTGATTGGTAACCACCTTTACTATAAAGAAATGTTGATCTCCTAGATCAGAGCTGACAAATAGCACGTACTTGCTCAGAGCATGCTTGCCCGCCCCAGGGCACGATTTAGACGCTCCGATGTCACAGGTTACAAAGATGTTAGTGATGACGAGACGTAGAAATCGTGTAGTAAGTTTCAGTCCGAGCCTTCCAACATGACATCAATTCATGTGAAATATTTGTTTTTTAAGTATTTTTGAAGTATACATTTTGAATATTTTTAAAATGAAATTTTCAATTTGAAAATATTAGGAGAATTATCGTGTCTAAAACCAGACATTCATACATTAGAAATTGGAAAGTAAAAAACACGTTTCTCATTATGTAATAAGAATATAATTTGGTTTATTTTGAACCGAAACCATTATTAATTTTGACGCAAATTTGCCGTCTTATCCTGCTCGACCCTTTTTGGAAGATCAACTATACTTGAAGATATTTAAAAAAATGCTTCATTTGGGTTTAAATGTAAATTCTTATTCAAAGGTTTTTATAATTTAATGCTTGACTCTTTCTAAAGTAACAACGCGTTTTCCGAGTCCAGTTATCAGTTTTTCGCGAAGTGTGAAAATGCCTGCTGCTTCTCTCTGGAAACTTCTGACCGTCTCGTAGAGAACGCCGAGGGCAGTGGCCCTGAAGATCCTTTGCGTTTCTCTTCGCTTGCCAGCTCGCTTCCCCTAGATAGTTCATTTAGCCTTCTCGACTATTTTTTACATAAAATACACATTTACGTACATTGTTTACATCTATAGATATACTCTCTTAGCTCTTTAAAAAATTAATGTTCTACATTAAATTAATTTAAAGGAGAAAATTTAAAAAATAATTTAATTATTTTATAATTTTCTTTTAAATTCCTTACTTTGTTCACAATCTTTCGTGCTTCTCTTCTTTCCCTTGTATTATCTCTCACTCTTTGCATCGTTTATTCAATTTCCTGCTATCTGATGTTCAATTAATTTAAAAATAAAAAGTAGCCCCTTATAATGAATTCTAACTTTGACATGAATTTCAGAGTGTAGTAACTATTGGATTGAATTATTACTATCGTAGCTCTATTTTGTTGTTTCTGAAGTTCTTTTTATTTCAATTTTTTGGACTCCAATTGGTGTATTCTTGCACAGTAATCAAACTGTGGTGCAATTATGGATTTATATATCAAATATCTTGTATATACATTTATATATTGCCCAATTCTGTTCAAAATATTTTGATTTTTTCAGTTTTCTTTACTAGGTAGTCTACTCTCTCATCCTGAATCAATGAAAAACTGATTGACAGTGACTATTCACTGATTGTGTCAGTTATAACCCTGTCACTGACAATCAGTGAATTGAACTGAACAAAATCAGTGATAAACGGGTCCACTTTTTGAATCAGTGAAACTTCACTATTTGAATCAGTGAAATCTGTGACAACTAATTGAACCAGTGAAATGTTGCAATCAGTGAAAGTAAGGCCTCACTTATTTGAATCAGTGACGTATCTCATCACTTCTCCAGTACTGTAATGTACAAACCCAAAAGTCCTACTACTGAGAAATCACTGTATTGCTTTAAACAAATGCTTCAAAAACATAAAAATTGAATAAATAAAATACAATAAATTCATTGTAACTGTATTTGAAGTATTTTTCCCTTGATTTCTCAATAGTAGGATTTTTGGGTTTGTGCAGTATAGTACAGGGGTAGCAAGATATTGTGTAAAGAAAATCGCAGTTAATTAGGCACAAATTTATTGAAAGATTTGATGGGAAAATGATATATCTGAACAGCAATGTCTATTAACTACAAAACATATACAATAGATAATAGACATTGAGTCATATATCTAAATCTTTCATATGAGTAATCCATAGTTCATTTATTGTCTTTAACATTATCACATAGAAAAAACTGTCCAATGTAATGGTTTAGTTATTAAAGTCTCATATTCCTTGGGGTAGGGATAGTTTTGTTACGTCATTTACGTACAAAAAAGTAGCTTCTATGAAAGGAATACTGGTAAAAGATATGTTGGAATTAAAGGAATTTTAAAGGGAGATACTGCCTTTTTAAGTGATATAGGTGAATACAAGTCTTTATTTAAACCAATGAAAACATACAACAGAGAAGAAAACCGATGTTCAGAAACTTTTCAAAACTCACTACGGGGAAAAATTGGCCTGCAGTTAGCACTTTATTTTATGTACACTCTCCCTCAGAAAAAATGTCGGGGAAAATTCGATATTTTTCTTAGGGTAGCTTATAATGGTTAAACGTTTTCAACGATTGCACATTAGATACAGTGAACGGCCCGTTTTCGTTTAATAAACCGCTATGTTCTCCCTATACAGATGGTCGTCCAAACTTCAAGGTTTCGGTAGTTTCGTAGAATGGAAAGTAGCGGTCA
This sequence comes from Teleogryllus oceanicus, assembly GCA_964035755.1. Classification (NCBI taxonomy): domain Eukaryota; kingdom Metazoa; phylum Arthropoda; class Insecta; order Orthoptera; family Gryllidae; genus Teleogryllus; species Teleogryllus oceanicus. The sequence continues at coordinate 102,201,619 of CAXIVR010000004.1, read as the reverse complement.
ACAAACCACCTTCGAACTCTGACGATACTGAAATGTAGTCTGGCTTGGGAAGATAATATTACTGGACCACCAAGTTCGTTCTATGTATTTTCACTGGAAAATGCTACGGCATTGATATTTACTAAACTGTAAACAAACGCTAAATCTCTTTGAATTGTTATAACATCGTTTTGTTTTCTTTTAATTGTAACAACTCGTTTTACCAAGTACGTGTCTTTGTTATATTTTAAGACGCTACAATAATTGGAATTGAGAAGTATTTATTTTCAAGCATTTAGGAATTCATGAAATTTCATTGAAATGTTCGCCAATCTAAAAAATGTTTTAAATATAATTATTAATGTTGTTTAAAAATATGTATAACAATGCGTAGATTTAGCACATGTACTCTGATTTGAATAAATTTTTTAAAGATCCTGAATTATTCAATGATAAATTGAATTGAAAATATTAACTTAAGTTTATATACGTTCATTGAGAAATTCCTATACTTGTGTAAATAAAGTAGCATTTTGTGATGTGTGATTCTACTGGTGATCTTTCAACACACAAAATAAATATTTCTCTATTAGGAACTTTAACATTCCATTTATCCAATCCAATACAGTTTACAACAAACAGCTAATAAATGTTTCCCTATTTTTTTAATGGTAATGGTTAAACAGGAGGAACATATAGTTTATAACTCTCGGTTTAAACAGGAACCTTCGAAAAAAATTAATAATACAGCTATAAAATTTAAGCACCTTGAAAAATAATTTGTTTATAATCAGTTTCCTTTCTATTTGAAAAAAAAAATATCGACTTGCAAATCGTAGCAATTAAAAGATAATATAAACACAAAATAAAAGTTATGTTCATACGCGCCATAAAAAGACGGATTTAGCGTAATTAAGTGATTACAGAATTTGTTTATAAACTAAGTGTTTTTGATGCGTAGCAGGTCAAAGCGCAACATTGAACTGTTTTTTCAGTATGCTTGTGTTAAGTGAAAACTAATGGGGTTATTCTAAGATGTTAATTTCTTATAAACAATTACATATATCTCGAGAACGAAATATGATAGCAGCGATCGGATCCCGGGATTTTGTATCGCGTTTAAGCGTCATTCAGATGCAACAATAATTTTTTGCATCATTTGCAAATTTATAAACAATTTCCAACTTTTGCGAATCTAAAGGGGAGAGCCTCCTGGTGTCCCATAGCCGAAAATCGCGAATTAAATATTTTGCAACATTTTTTATTTTATAAGCAAATTCGAAATATGCGTTAGAACGGTCGGGAAGGGTCGGGATATTGTGCCTGAAATTATCATCTCAAAATTGCTGTTTGACTGGAGTTACAAATCGATTGCAAAAATTTAGAACAATTGTTGCTAAAATGCTAAATATTTACTAGTCTATTGACGGAAACCCCCTCTGAGAAAAATTTTTTCGTCGTGACGTACGCGCATTCAAAATCTCTCCTTCGGCAGGGAAATATGACGATATTTTCACCTCGTACGTAAACGAACTAGCCCTCTCCCCCTGAGACAGCGTCCTTTCCACCCCTTGGGATGTTGCACCAATCAGAGACAACTGTGGTTCTACTTGTTAGCGATTGGTCATCGCGTTCCTCCCCGTGCTTTCCCTCTGGCCGCGGGGTGTCCAAGTTTGACGATGGGGTTTGGAAGATTTTTGCCCGACATTTTTTCTGAGGGAGAGTGTACATATTATTGACAATTCTGGTGACAATACAATTGCTGAAAAGAAAGGCCTCTTATAATTTAAATGTATGTGAATATATTTCAATGGATTTTTATGTGAATTTTACAATAGAATTATATAATTTTGATTTTAAGAATGTATAAAGTAAAAATACAAATAAACATTTGATATAGTGCAAGTATTTGGCTAGTTTTATGGCAAATTAATGAACTTCCTCTGCTAATTATAATTTTCATAATTAAAATCAGCAGCATTGCCAAGCTTAAAATTGGAAAGCAATAAAACAGGCTGTAAAATATTGGCAACATTGGCTACTTGGAAGAGAATTTTCGGTATACTCCAATCATAAACTCTTAGAAAATTTAAATATAAAAGCAAGGACAGATGAAGAACTGGGCTATGTGACGTACTATCTGTCCCAATACAATTTTGAAGTTAAATATAATCCTGGAATATTACACCAAGAGGCAGATTGTTTAAGCAGGAATCCAGTTCTAGAGCCTGATGAAAATTCAGATGACATTAAAAATTGTAAACCTAGTGAACTTAGAATACATAGGAAAGGATAAAAGAAGATGCACAAAACTACAAAACAATAAGAAAAAACTAATATTCAAAAATGAAATTTATTATAAAAATCAAATAGAAGAGAAAAAATTTAATTATCAGAAAAAATTAGTAAAATATTACTAAAATTGTACACAATGCTTATTGTCACCTGGGAAGAGCACAGATTATAAATAAAATAACACTTTTCTTTACAACGAAAAATATAATCATAAACAGAGAAGATTTGTGAAGAAGACAAGCGACACAAATGTTTTTTTGTTTCCTGTTGTGTTCCTTTATTTGGATGGTGTTACTGTTTCGAGTGGTGATGCAAGTTCTTTCTCGTGTAGTACCTATGGCAGATTTCAGAATCGAAGAATATTCTGATATTCTACATCAACAGGCTTCAATTCTTTTGATATTTGTAAGATCATAAAATCTGTTGTTTATGTGAAGAGGTAACAGATGTCATGGAAATGAGACTGAGAGTAGAATACGTGCGTGAAATTGCTAGCAATGTAGCAAATATGCTGGAACGTACAAGTATAATTATTAAAATAGTGGATTTGCAAAATTTGCCTTTCACGTCATTTTGAAGTGTTTCTATGACGACGCTGCAGAATTTTGCAGTATATTGTTTTTTATTTACGTATGTATTCTTCTCTTATATAGTTTTATTTACAATGTAATTGACATAATTTTTTACTATTCATGCACTTCAATGACTTAGAAACAACTTTAAATGAATTTTTTTTAAAGTTTCAATCCATATTGCTAAATGGAAGGGCGAGAAAGAAAGACAGGTACAAGCATGTTGCTAAAAAATATCGGAACTTTAAAATTAAGAAATTTCAGAAAATACTACGAAATGCTTTGCTCTTCACTTTCTGTTACATTTCCCTGTGAAGGCATGAGGTGTTTCTTCACGATAATAAAGTTCCGTGCTACTTTGCAAGTCAACACCAACTATTTTCAAATGAAAGGAGTTGACGAGATATTGCACTTAACATTATAATGAAGTACCAACTCTTGCTTCTTATTCATTACATTTTCATGGAGTTATAACTTGAAAAAGTTCACACAAGAAAGCATTTACGGAGAGGTTGCAGAAATTGATTGATGGGCTTCGATAGAGAAACAAGACAATTGCATCTCTCTAAAATGTAATTTGATAAAATCTTCCCCCTTCCCTCCGTCAAGTGCATTTGAGTTTCAGTAGTCTTCAAATTTCCTCATTTATAAGGGCATTAATAAATTATTTAGTGAAAATTTTCAAATAATTGTTTTAATACTTTAAAAATGTCACACGTTTTGGTTATTCAGATTTCATTACCTAAATTAACAGCTTTAGATGTCTCTTTTGTGAATATTTTAGATATAACTCATCTGTATTAAAAAAGCAAGTCGCATTAAATTTGCCAATGTTCTGAGCAATACCTCAATAGAAATGATGTGATCTTATAAGCAGAATTATTGAGTGCAGAATCACTATTTTCTACATTGAAATTTCAAATTCTCAATTACTTTGATTATGAGAATATGTTAGTATTTCTTAACAAAGATGTTTCGTGATCGACCTTCCAGCTCAAACCAAAATAGGGTCATGACCTGAGATTAACAAGTCGAGATTTAAACACTCGGGAAGAAAGCTAATAACTAGAAATTCACTCGTAAATTGAACATTGCCCTCATGGAATATCATTTAGCAGACAAATCCCCATACAAATGAGAAACGCTAACCGTGTTGACTGTATCGCGAATACAGTTAGACGTAAGCGAAATAGTGGGAAATTTGGCACATTAGTGGTTTAACAGCGGGCGCCTCGTCTAGAATTAAAGCTTTAATACAATTGCGGAAGTTAAGCGTATTTGAACGCATGCACTTTGCGACGACGCTACGGTTTCTAACTCAATTATACACCGACCATTAATCGAGTTAGCATTCAATTTATGAGGCCGATGTGGATGGGACGCCGTCCGCGTCGTACGTCGCCTTATTAGGAAGTGGGCGAATGTGGAGGCGATGGCCGCAAGGTAAGACAAGCGACGATAAAGAAGGCTTCCTTCTCCATTCTCTTACATCATTCATTCACATCGGATTTCCGTTCAACTGAAATATAACTGAGCGAGTTACGTAGGAAATTCCACTTCTAAGTATCTTGTGAACATTATTTTTTCTTATATGCCGGAATCAACTTTGAATATGTTTATGTAGAAAATTGAAATAGATTTAAAAAATGAAAATGAGTTTAAAAATAAGATATAAAATAAAATTCATCACTTAAAAAACTATATGCTCTATTTAAAGGATGTGATCAATAAAATAGAATCAAATAAGATTGAAGACATTTTAAGAGATGAGAAAATATTATAATTATCAACAATTTATGAAAACAGAAGAAATGCTTATAGAAAATAACTAGTGGTTCCAGAATGACAGAGACTTTCTCGTAGTAAAGTTTTCTAATTTCTTTGGTCTGGAGAGGTTTTACGGTTTTCTCCATCCTCTTGCCAGCTGCCATCTATCGTCGCCCAAAGAACATTTTTTTCATTTTTTGGCATTTTCTCAACTTTTTGCTTTCCTAACAGTACAACCGCAATATTACTTCAAGCATATTAAATAAGAGTAAAACATCGTCCTAAGCAGACATTTTCATTGAAAAATGTTAAGTCGTTTTTAAGAAAATGGCGTTTAAAATTTAAAATAAGCGTTACTGTAAATGTGAAATTTGAAGCCCCTTTTCACAGGAATCTATTGAGTTTTCGAAAAACTCCATTAAAAGCCATTTGAAGCACATTCACTCACAAATACAATAATGTATACAAATCGAGGGAAATATGAAAGTTAATGGCGTGACATGTTTAAAAAAAATTATATGTGTAATTTAAAAGAAAACAAAAGAATACACCGAAATGAACAAACATCATATTAAACAGTGAAATTAGCACTGTCCATTGGCAAAGTTTGAAGAAAAAATCTGGAGCCATACTTAAATTTTTCTGTTCAAAATCAATGTTCTCTCTCTGTCTGTCTCTCTGTCTGTCTGTCTCTCTGTCTTCTCTCTCTCTCTCTCTCTCTCTCTGTTTAAAAGCTGTTATTGTTCCAGCGTAACTTTTTATGTGGATTCTGCTATTTTTCCCCTCTCCCTCTCCTCTCTCTCAAAATAAAAATTCTTATTGAAGTATAGAACTTATTCTACCTGATCTGCGACTCGTAAAACAATGCGTACGAAAAGTGGATGATAGGTTAAGAGAAAGATTTGTAGAGAAATTCATTTGTGAATTTCTTGCTAGAATTCGTGGATGCGCAAGAGGAGAGAAGATTTGTGGAGGCACTTCTGTCTAGCATCTTTCTTCCTGGAAATCGTACTATACAGTCCGCAAACACAGGAAGTTTCTGACGCGAGAAAAGTCGAGAAAGAGCGTATGCTTTTTGCTAAGGTATATTGCTCCTAGTAAAGAACTAATGGTATTGTTCTCAAAAAGGATTTCAAACGACAGTCATCCAAGAAAATCTGGCATTTCTTTCGAGAAAACTTTGCTATTCACACATACCACAATTTCTGAAACACTATATATGCTTCTGGTCCAAATACATATAATTGCACATGTTCTCGAACACAAAATATTATCAGAATTATTGAATCAAGAGGTTTATTACTTTACTATATTATAAAAAATGATTCAATATCCAATGTGCTTTTTACGGAATTCATCACCTATCTTCAGGCTTTTAAAATATGGGTGTGCCCGAAAATATTAATTCTTAGATGGCAAAGTACCAAAAATCTTAATTCACGATTTTCGACGCATTTTCAATATATTTGGCTCAATTTAACTTTCCTCGATTTCGTAAAGAAAGCGTCTACACGAATTTTTTACTTAATTTTCTTACTAACTGCCTCCTTTTCACAGTTACGCAACCTGAAATTCTTTCAGTTTTCACGAGTCCCTTGTATTGATCTTACACTGGAAAAGACACTGTCACTTGAACGCGCGCGTAACTTAACTTTCTCCATCAACATGTTTACAACTTCTCAAAACTTTTTTCACTTTCTGATACAATCTGTTCGTTTACCCTGCCTGCGGCGTTGTTTTCCAGTTAATTTTATTCCGCGTTTCTCTGAGAAGTCGCCTCCACCGTAACTACCATTACTCGTGCTGCCACTCGAGCTGTGATGCCCCTTTCCGCCTACGCGTCCCCGTGTTGCTTCTCCCTCCACTAGTCAGGCGCTGCCCTCACTTCCGCCATCTTGACAACCTTAATTTTCTTTACTAATATACTATTGTAGTTGTAGCAGGGACGTCCAGAGAAAACAAGAGGTCTGAGGCAGAAGACTAATGAAGGCCCCGTGTTTAGAACAAATGTTCCCCCAATTATTATTATTATTATTATTATTATTATTATTATTATTATTATTATTATTATTATTATTATTTTTAAAGTGAATTGTATTTCAACTAGAATTAAATATTTTTTCTCAATAAAATTTCCAATAATTCCTTTTTATAGACAGTCACAAAACTATTTATTAAAACAAAATGATTTTTACTTTAGAATGGTATCTTGAAACAAGAAACAGCTTGGCAACGTTTCAGAGGTCCATTGTAATGTAAAAATAATTTTGTTTTAATAAATAAGTTTGTTACTGTCTATAAAAAGGAATTATTGGAACTTTTTATTTAGAAAAAACTTATTAGCAGACAGCCTCTGTTTCATCTTTATATAATTAATTTGTTTCTCAAAAATGATTAAAGAAAATAAATATTGTATACATTTTCGGGGCCCCACTTAAGTGGGGGCCTAGAATAAATTGCTCCAGCTGCCCCACCCTCTGAGCGCCCTTGGTTGTAACTATCCTCGTCTGACTGCACTTCGCCACCAGCTATCCTTTTCTAACTTTTATGTTCGAGTGAACTGTTTGTACAATCTCCTTCGGTTGTCCTTATGTCTACTCCTTCACGTAATCTTCCGTATCGCTTCATTTCATGAGGTTGTATAGTGAAAACACTAAATATGTCACATCCTCTTAGTGAGCAGTAGTTGACTAGGAGATTGTTAAAATTAGTCAATAAATATGATTGTAAAGTTAGCTGCATTAAGTTCATTTTATTACATGTTCGCTCTGATTCTTTCGATGAAAATAAGCGAAGAAATTCGTATACTTATTAAATAAGGTTGCTTTTATGTCTCTCGACTTTCATGAACCTTTAATAAATATCTTCATTCAGTATGCACTTCTGATCAACTGCCACTCAGTGTCTTCGAGTAAACAGTCCTCATATCATTGAATAACCGTCGTAGGTTTCATTGTTACGTCATTGCCTTTATCATCAAACATGCTTTCGGTTTCAGTACCTCTCTTAATGATTTCCTCTTCGCCAAAAAATGTCATTCTTCATCCCTTCACCCCCTTGTATGCTCTTCGCGGTTTGCCCAATTCTGCCAAGGCGCGGCAGCTCCGGTGGCATTCTTGTTGCTTCCTAACCCCTTCAGATCTGATTTATTTTCCACTTTAAAAAACTCGTTGCAAGTCTTCTTTATGTAATCAATGAAAAAACAGTACGTGGTTTGTAGCATTTGCTGTTTTTTAATTTTTTAGAAAAATCGTGTGCATAATGACGCCCATTTTAAAGAGAAAATACGAACTGTCAAGATTTTACATTTACATATTATCATTTACATACATTTTCAAATAGAAAATATATTGATATGTTCACCTGTACAAATTATCAAAAAATGGTTTTGTACACATCTATAACATTTTTCTGTAAAAATTCCAAAAACAATTGCGTTCTTTTTTTAATACAAATGTCTTTGCCTTAAAAAACGCAATAAACATTTTTGTGGCAGTAGAAATGTGTTTTTCTGTAACAACTACGTAATTTGCATCTCTTGCGTTCTTATTATCGAGGTGGGGCATGTGATCCACCACATCAATTTGATTGTTCCCACAGCAATGTGTAAGTCAAAAAGCGTCTTTTTTTCTGATGGATCTGTTGGTTTGAAGTTTGTCAAACTACTTTAGCGAGCATATGTATTGGTGAATCATTTATATATGTTTTGAAATAAGTAAGATGAGTTAATAGTTCTGCTTCATTCATATCCACATTATTAAAATAGGCTACGTTTGGTTTTATAGATTTTCCATTTCTCCAACTTCCATTCTCCTTTTCTATAACTACATTTTTGTAAAATACCCTCTCAGAATTATCATTGCCATAAGCTTCAGCATCATCAGGCCAATTGAGTCAGCATCTATCCCTTTATATGACTGGACAGTTGCAATGTATCATTTCATCATCGTCACTGAGATTCAAATCAGATATATTACCACCATCTATTATTTCATACACTTTTTCAATTTCTTCAGTTTTTCCAAGGTGAGAGTTTTTGTAAAAATATTACATTTTATTGAAAAAAAAGGCTACATCATAACGAAATTTTGTTCGTGTAATAAACTTTATAATACTTAATACTTTTAAAAATACTAATGAAATGCTAATAAGTATTGTAAATTCAATAGCAATACTAATAGTGCTAAATTCAACAGCAAAAAAAAATATAGAACTGTGTACTTCACTGAATTGCATAGTAAATGCTTATTTAGATGCTTTTGAGCAGTTCATAAATAAGTAATACTCCGATGGCATTCTTGTTACTTTCTAACCCCCTGGCGTGGCACGTTCACCCCATCAATATCTTCCTCGTTCCTTGGGTCTGTCCTTTATTATTCGTTCACTTTCACTAGCTCTCTTCCTAACATTCGTCTTCCCCACCTCCTCCTTGTGACTCATCGCGCCGCGAGGGCCACCGCTCCTTTAGCATCATATTCCTACCCACCTGCAACAATGACTCCACCATCGCACTTCGGCATTTACCACCTCGGCCCCTGCTTTGATGTTGTGGTGATACGTCACTTCCGGCTCGATAACAACGCAGTCACATTTTTTAAGAAAAGTGTTTTTCTACATCACATATTATCATGATTCTATGATTTCCTTGTTAACGCACCCGACAATCTTAGATCTTGGACATGGTCACAATATTTTTAATTTTTGGCCTTCTACGCACTTACGTAGTTAACAGAAAATGCTGTGAACTTGGTTTTGAGGACTACTTTATATGAAGTCTCAACATTTACAAAATGTTTTGGAGAAGATCCCCTTTTTTCTCAGATAGAACACACTTCTCTTCAAATATGGCAAAGGTCTCATTATCTGCGTCTCTGAATTTTCGAAAATTTAAAAGTTCATTTTATATATATATATATATATATATATATATATATATATATATATATATATATATAATAAGACCATGCACGATTTTTCGAAAATATAATAGTTTTTTCCGTTATTTTCCCGGTTAGTTTCCGTGAAATTTAGCCACTTTTTAAGCAAACAATTTTCTCAAAAACGGCTCAAAAGTTTCTTTATTTTTTTCTCGAAGAACGCCTATAAAACGGGTCAAATATAATTTTGGTTAACTCCCTTTTTTTTTAATTGCAATAAGTTAACATTGTAAAATTATAATATTGATGTTGGAAATTTTTTTCTCTCATAAAAACAGATTTTTAAATGGCGTCATGTGCAATTTTTTGAAAATATGTGAAGTTTTGTGGAATTTTTACTTGAAGTAAAGGTAAGTATTAAAACATTTTTCTTAAACAGCTCCAGACTTAGTTATTTATTTCTTTCTTTCTTTCTTTCTTTCTTTTGGAATAGAGAGAGTAAAAACTGGTGTAGGTTCCATTTTTGTTCAACTTTCTGAATCTTAATATTGCAAAATTTACCAATAATGTGAGAGAGTATGTGCTGTTTCAACTTCAATGGATATCGTAACACTACTTGTTACATTGACAAGACATCTCAAAATTCAGTTATTTCTATCGCTTCCATCGCTTTTCATCGCCTTCAAGCATATAGAACCATCCTTTATGTGGTATTCCACCTCCTCCATAGCCAGGGCGTTCACTAAACCACTTGATAGAAACCGTCTTTCCTATGAACTTCTTTCTTTTCGCTACTTTTCTTTAAAACTTGCCGTCTCCTTCACAAAATGTTCATTATCACCATCATTTCCGACTCTTTTGAACTTTCGTCTTTCCAAGAACGTCGTCCTTTCCAGCAATATCGATCATCGTTCTCAGTTCAGTTTTCTTCATGGCCTCCTGCAAAGACCTATTTTTAACCCATCAAAGTCTCGTCTTTTTCCAAGCTCCATCACCATTTGCAACTCACTAGTCGCATTCTAAATTCTCGTACGAGAGTACTATGTGCGATTCAAGAAAGAACCTCCTTCAACGTCGTCGACCTTTCAAACTCCTTTCGTTCTTCTTGCCTATTCAACAAATATCTTTTTCTTAATGGCACAAGATCTCACCCGAAAAAGGAAATCATGGAGCCTCCCACATAATACACTGCAATACCTATACACTCTAAGGGCATTGTTTTGCTTCACTTTATAACTTGCCATTTACTTTCATATTTTAAATGTCCTTTGGAAAGATTATTCATTTACTCTCAACACTACTTATTTACTGTCAACATTTATCTAAGTTTTTCCATTAGCTCCACTGTTTCGACACAAGTTTTGCTCAAACGATTTTGACTCTGTTTTTTTCCTCCTTTTTTCTTTTTTTTCAAGTTTGTACTAAGTTTTCATCAAAGATTTCACAAATGTTAAATAAATGCCCATGTCTCTCTACCATCCCCTTCTCTCGCATCATTTCGCCCCGTTCATTGCTCCTTTTCAAGCACACGTCGGCCGTAACACGTTTTCTTCTTCCGTATATACCACAAGAACACTTTCACCCTCCACATATCTTCTGGTAAACGCTGTTTTCATCTCACTTCGCTCCTTCTCTTTCATCATCCCCGCCGTCAGCACCTTCCAGTGCACGTGTCACGGAGGACCGACGTCACCGCCTGCGTCCTCTCCCGCGCCTCCACCCCGCTCCGCTCGGCGGCGCCACCGTCTGCCCGAGGGCCCTCTCGCCCGCGCTCGCTGGCTCTCATTTGTTCCGCAGCGCTCATAAGCTGATAAGGGCCGCCCGCCTGTGGGAAGAGGCCAGGCACATCCTCGCCCGGGTTGTCTCCCGGCGAAAAGAATTTCCGTCCTCGCCGAAGGGAAGAAAATATAATGTGAAAGGCCTGTGAGCTCAGTTGAAAAATTGCCTGAGCTTCGAACGACTTATTAAACCGCTTTCTTTTCCTAGTATCTGCGCCATAAATTTACGCGCGCGGATCGACGAGCAGTAAACCTCATCGCGTAGTGATGGACCCTGCCACCGTAAAACGGAAGAAGGAGGAAAGGGAGAAAAAAAGAAGAAGCAAAGAAAGGTTGCGGCGGAGGCTCCTATGAAGGAGTGGTGTTTTATGAGCGGATACATCAGCTCCCTGTTTACAAATACCGTTATCGCGCTATTTCACTCGCGCTTCCTTCTCCAGAAAGGTTCGCCGACGGATTCGGTGCACGTGTACTATTTCACTCGCGCTTCCTTCTCCAGAAAGGTTCGCCGCCGCCGACACTTTGCTCCTAAATTTACAGAACGTTCGCAGATTATCTCTTGTGAGTGCTTGAATGTGTAGTGCAAACAAGCCACGAACATGCAAAAAAAAAAAAAATAAATAAATAAATAAATCGAGATTCGTAATCTACTGACATCTCTCTGCCACGGCGCATCATATTGAAAATATTAGAGAACAAAATAAGCTCTTTCTTACAACAGTGCCTCTAGTATTGGGCATTCTACTCATGCTTATAATAGACTTCTCAACATTGGAGTATTTCTCTACTCTAACTTTATTTTCTGTGTTCGAAATTACTTTTGAAGATGGTGCTCTATCTGATTTTTATCTCAGAGATTCATACGTTAAAACCATAAAATTTCCTTTGGGAAATCTTTTAATAATGTCTACATAAAAGATATTATTTCGACATTGAAAAAATTATACCTCCATGGAATTTTCAAAATTTATTGAAGGTACGAAGGTGCGTGCAGTAAACTTAAAAAATCTAGTTCTTTTATTAGTTATTTCATTCTAAGTTATCGTCTCAGACTAAACATTACATAAAGAATAAATATAATCGTTATAACAGGATGAGCAGTGAATGAAAGGTTAGGTTGAAACGTGGACGAAATGAATTAAATATCCAACGATAAAATTTTCTACGTTGTTTATACATGGTCAAGTGATATTTGACTTAAAACAGAGTAATTAAGATGTTTTTCTATCCATCTTCAGTGCTTGCTATCTTAAATAGTAAAGTCTACTAAACCAACCACGTTAGTTAATTCCAATCGGAGAACAAGGGTCTAAATAAAGTTGATGAAATATTCACGCCCAATGAAACGCATTGAGTAGAGTTAGCCATTTATTTACAAATGATATCGGATACCAACTATTCAAAGAAAGTTATTTTTTCGTACTGGAAATGCAGGCAACCTCTTATACATAAGCCGACCAGGAATTTGTAATACTGACCAAACTTATTTGTGATCGCCCCCTCGCTAATTCCAACACTTTCTCAAAGGGGTTTTCAAGGTAGAAGAATTACAGGATGTAGAATCACTGATCCTGTCTTTATCATTTTATGAAAGCCATTACTGCTTAAGGCGGAGTAAAAAAGTATAGCCGGAAGTTAGTTTACAGTTTGCACAAAGAGGATCGGAAAAATCCTGTTTGTTTAACTGTCTACATGCAATACGTTATTGAATAGAATTTGCATTTAAACATCTGAGAAAAGACATGCCATAGATGCGATCTCTTTGATGCCAGTGTCAAAGTAGTTACTGAAGAAGAAATAATTGCATCATTGACTAAAACACATGACACAACATGGGATGGTGGAATATTCCTATGAGAAAGAGAAGACAAACATTTGCACAAGAGTTGCATGACAACTGCAATATTGTTGCTTGACAAGATAAAACTAAAGCAGCCCGCCAACACCGTACCTAACAACATATGTCCTTCCACAACCAGCAATGCGGACATTAAATTTAAAAGTAGATGTTCCAGTAACAGACTAGAGCACTAGACACGGGGACCAAAGGAGTACCAGGAGCAAGTGAAACTGCCTCCTGTCTCTACCATTCTCAATTAAACCTGCCTCACGAAGTACGAGAAGTTACATTTTACTCAGATAATTGATGAGGTCATAAAAATAATTGTGTGATATGTTTCTCCTTATAATCATTCAAAATTCAACCTTAAAAAGAATTAAACGCAAAAGTAAGTGGTCTCACTTATGTATATTGTAACGTGTGGTCTATGATAGGGCGAAAACACGTAAATCAATCATCTGTATGACTGAATTTAGTTGGCGAGAAATGTTACGGATATAACTATTTCTCAAGTGGATGTTACAATAATGTATATTTTTTTAAAAAATTTAGCTTAAGAAAAATAAATGGATTATAAACGACTAAAAACGATGATAAAAGCGGCAAAATTAATGGAAATCGGAACAGTCACTGCAATGAAGGATGGGAAGGGGCAAATGTCTTATAAACACTCGTCAAACGACTCAGACAAGAATTTAAAAGAACTCATTAAAGACACTTCACACGATGTTACTCGTCGATGACGCCCCGGTATAATATAAAGTCCTAAATAAAATATATCAAATGATCAAACTATCAATATCAATCGGAAAAAACAAATCTCATTCATGACTCAATCATTACTGAATTGCCATCGATTGATGACTTATTCCATGTTTTTAACTAGAATCTAAGCACAAAGAATAAATTTTGCCCATTACTCTCTATCTAATGTTACCTCACTTTATAACAAAACTTTATTAACACAACTTAAAAACACTACATCGTCTATTACTGTTTAAAAATAACAATGGAGGTAAAAACTCGCTGGGTGGGGAAATCGACCATGTTGTCACAAATAAATACCTAGCAACACTCAAATCATGAAATTCTGGTATAAATACAATGAATGTTAATTCATGTTTTAGGCTAAAAACGTCATTACAAAATTTATATCCCCTAAAAGTAAGAAGTTCATTATTGTGGATTGAAGAGTTTATAGTACTCTCTACATGAAAGTTACAATTTGAAAAATTCACTACAGATACAGATCCATCTACCCTATTACCTTGGATGACAATGTTGAGCTATTATCTACGCTTCCCGATAATTTTTTTTAAAAAAATTATTTCTATCTGCTCGACCAGATGGTCCTACAGAGTTGTGAATACATATACATAATTCTTGGAAAATTTAGTAAGTTGATTGTCTTATTGAGGTGTTCAACCACAAAGAAAGGCAAAAATGTGTTTTATGGTGAGGTGAGAAAGGAAGATAGTTTGAGATTGATATTGTTAAGGTTTGAAGGGGTGTTAAATAAATTATTATGAGAGGACATGTGGGGAGATTTGAATCAGGGGGGTCTAAAAATATCTTTGGGAAAACGAGATTTTATTCTGTTCGGAGTATTGGCTTGTTGGCCAAGGTGAAAAAAGGAAGTGCTGCGGAAAGATGGAAGAAGTGAATAAAATTTAGAGGATAAGCTTATTAAATAGTCAGAGATGTAAGGCATTTGAAGTTCACGATGAATTTGACTGTTAGGAATGAACCAGGGTGCGTTAAGAAGTCTGCAAAGGCATTTATTTTGAAAAACTTGAATTTTGCTAGTATTGCTAGGACCGGTGCTAAACCAGGCAGGGCATGCATATGTCTTATAATACTTTTATATACTAGTAATTTGATTTCAAGTTTTAGTGAAGACGTCGGATTTATGAGTGGATACATAGTTAGAAGCTTTTGCTGTAGCTTTTTGTATGTTAGATTTGATGTGATCTTTCCAGGTTAGTCGTCTATCAATTAATATTCCTAGGTATTTGGCAGAGGTAGAGTTGTTTAGCCAGGATAGTTGAGTGTTATTGATAGTCAATGGAGGTGGATTTGTTGGTTTCTGAGAGTAAAGATTTTTGTTTGAGTTTTTGCTGGATTGATTTTTAATCGCCATTTGTAAAAACAGGTATTTAAAATATGAAGAAATGATTCGATTTGATCAGACGCTAAAAGTATGTCTTCGTGGGAAGAATAGATTTCCATGTCATCTGTAAATAGAGATATGTTGGCATCAGGCATAGTAGTATGGTCTGAGGTGTAGATGTTGAATAATGTGGGAGCAAGAACTGAGCCCTGAGGAACCCCTGAGGATATATTATGAGTATTTGAAAAGGTCTGATTGACTTTAACTTCGAAAGTTCGGTTTCTTAGATAGCTGGAAATTATTTTACAAAGAAATTCTGGAGTACCTAATTGCTGAAGTTTGAATGGACGTCCACTGTGCTATATGCTGTCAAAGGCTTTAGTAATGTCAAGGAAGGCTGCAATTGTATGTTCCTTTTATGTGAAAACGATTTGCTATGTGTTCCATAAGTCTGAGTAGTGGGTGGGATGTTGAATGATTGGGTTTGAAGCCGAATTGAGTTTTGGGTATGATATTGCTGCCATTAATAAAGTTAATAAGGAGGTTTAATATTAGTTTTACAAAGACTTTTGCTAGAGATGGGAGTAAGCTATAATTGGTGGGATCGTTAGGATTGGTTTTAGGTTTAAGTATAACTGCATGTTTCCATATTTGTGGAAAGTATCCTAGGCGAAGTGCGGCATTGAAAATAGATGTTAGCGCTGCAATACAACGCTTAGGTAGCTGCTTGATGGTTACATTGGTGGTGATGTCATAGCCAGGTATTTTTTTGTTTTTCAGCTTTTGTATATTGAACGTTTGATTGCTATTGAACGTTTCTATTGGCGAGATGAATTGAATGGGATGTGGAACAGTGATACGAGGATGATTCAAATGATGTTCTATTTGTGTGTTAAAGTTTTGGTATTTTATTGGATTGGGCTTAAAAGTGGAAACTAGGTGGTTTGCTATGGTTTCTGCCTTGTGGTGTCCAGAGTATATTACTTGATTATTTGAAAGAAGAGGGAGAACACTTGTTTTTTCCTTCATGAAGTATTTGACTGTTTGCCAGAGCCGTCTGGTGTTAGGATAAAGTTGTTGCAAATGTTTCTGGTAGTTATTATGTCTGTGATTAGTGATCATGTTTTTGATGTGCTTGGTGAGTTGATTAATTAGTGTTTTGTCTTGATCATTTCTATTCGTGATCCAACGGCGTCGGAAGCACGTTTCCTTCTGATGGCCTTTAGGATATGGTTTGGAAGAGGATCTATGTTGTGTTTTAATGATGTAATGTATGGAGTGGTGGAATATAAATGAGCCTGTGTGATAGTCTGAGTTATATCTGAGACCGCATTATTTAGATCTGTGCTATTTGATATGTGTGTTGGAAAATTTAAATTTGTGTTTATTAGTTCTTTAAAGTATTTCCAATTGGTTTTACCTTTAATTATTTTATTTTGTTGTGATATGTTGTCTTCTTGTGTGTCAATCGTAATTTTAACTGGAAATGGTCTGAAACTAGTTCTGGTACTACTGTTTGGTGTATTGTTTGATAATAATTTTTAATCAATATTAAATCTAATATATCTGGTGTTAGGTTAGTGTTTTTAGACTAAAATGTGGGGGTAGTTGGGGTGTGTAAGTAAATATTATTGTTAAGGCAAAATCTGAGGAGTGTTTTGCCATGATAATTTGAGGTATAAAATTTTGGAGTTTCTAATTATATTGGAGGTGTTGGAGTAGACATTTTTATTGCTACTGTTTCAAGATTAATAGTAGATGGTGAGTTTATTTGGGTGTGTTTCAATTTAGTTTGAATTACAATTGCTGTTCCTCCTGAAGATATGTCTGGATCTGTCACTTCTGTAGATGTTATAACCATATAATTTAAATTTTTCGCCAGGTACAAGGTGAGTTTCCGTTATGCAGGCTATGTGTATATTAGGTCTGTTTAGAAAATGAAAGAATAAAGTTTCTTGTTTCTTTATGCCATTCGCGTTGAAATTTAGTAGGGTTAAAGAAGGTTGATTAGCCATTTTTGGGGTGGAAGCATGCTATGGAGCCAACTTTAATAAAAAGGTTACATGAATGCGAGTGAAATATTTTGATGAAAACCTTTTGTAGAATTTTGAGTTTATTGTGAAGATAAAATGTTAAGACAATCTTTGTCAACTTAGGAAGTTTGTACAAAAATAAAGATATGGTTCTACTTATAACTACAATACAAGAGTTTCTTATGTTTTGTTAAGATTCGTTGGAACAGTATAATAAGTACATGGTAAAATGGTAAGCTCTTAATGTTTGAATTACTGGCCATATTGACTTTAGGATAGAGCAAGAGATTGTAAATGTGGCATAAGAGATGTGAGAACTTGTGTTACCACCTGTGTTATAATATTAGTGATAAGAATTTCAATATTGATAGTACTATTGTTATTATTATTATTATTATTATTATTATTATTGAATATATTGTTGTTTCTTGACCACTGATTTGATATGGGATTTACTGCACTGAAGTTGGGATTGTTGGGCCTGCTTGGTAGTGATGGGAAGTGATTATTATTTAATTGGATGTTGTTACTACTTGTGGGAGATGAATGAGTGGGGGGAGGATGATGATGGAAGAGGTTTTGAGACTGAGATGTTTTATTATAATTATGAAAATTGCGGGAGGAAGTTTTGGTTAGTTTAACAGAGAATTATTTATATATTGGGCATCCTTTATAGTTAGCTGTGTGGTGTTGTAAACAGTTAACACAGGTGGGCAGTGTTCCTTGTTTAGGGAGTTTGCATTCAGAGTAATGGTGTTTTCCTAAACATCTCACACATCTTGGACTTAGACCACAGTTAGCTTGTGTATGACCATAATTTTGGCACTTTTTGCATTGTATGGGACTTATATATTATTTCTTATGTTTACTCTGATTTTACAATAGAATAAGTCTTTGGGGTTTAATATTGTTCTACCTATTTCATCATCTATTAAGTCTATTGTGGGCATGGGTGTCTTATCATTTCTATATAATCTTGAGCACTTTTTGACAGGGTAATTTTTGAAGATCAGTTTCTCACTAATGTCTTTTACTGATAAATTGATTGGTACATCCTTAATAATTACTGACATTTTAATAGTCGGATCTCTATACGTGTGATACTGGATGTTTTTTCGCAAAATTGTTTAAAGTTACGGAAGTCACTAATATCTTGGAACATGATTTTAATGTTATTTTCAGTATTGGTGTTAAAAGTACCATTTGTCACACTTTTTATATCGTTGATTAGACAACTGTAATTGTCGACATTGTGAACTATTATAGGTGGTATTTTAGTGGTTGATGGTTGATTTACACTACAACTAGAGTTTGCACTATTAGTTTGTTCTTCATGTGATAGTATTTCGTATAGAGTATTAGTTGGCACATTATGTAGGGTTTCACTGTCACTATGGTGTCTTTTACGTTTTCTGGGATCATCGGCGTTTTCGGGTGGATTGGCACTAGTACTTACATTATTTCTTGAGTTTTCGTTCGGTTACTGACCGTTGTAAGCAGCAGGAGTTGCTGGTTGAGTTGCAAGTTGTTGTCGTTGGAGTTGCAGAGGAGACATTACTGCATTTGAAGTTTGTTGCAATTGTTGATATTGGACCATGAGTTGTTGATGCTGTTGTTGCAATTGTAAATATAATTGTTGTTGGTGATGTAGATGTTGATCGTTTGAAGAGCTGGAGTTATTAGTTTCATTGTTGCTTACGTCTTTGGTTGCAGGTTGTGGAAGTTGTTGCGGTGGCTGAGAAAGCGGGGGTAAGGGCGTATATCCATTTTGTTGCTGCTGTGGTAATTGCTGTTGCAGAAGGTATTGTTGCTGCATTTGCTGGAGCTGGATGCGTTCTTAGACATCCATATCGCGAGAAATTGTTTCATGCAGAGATTGCCATACCAGAGAGCCGGTTTCTGTTAAGTTCACTTCGTGAGCACAGGCATTTTCCCTCACAAGAGATGGATCGCTTTCATACAGTCGACGCAGATTACACTAAACAGAACACAGAAACGTTCACACTTACAGTTAAATAATTGGCCTTTATATGCTGCAATGCAGCATTTTTGGCCGTGGGTCGCCCAGAACTGGTGCGGCTTATCACTGTGCGCGTTCGAGGTTACCACTGATAAGCTGGAACTATAGCACAACTACTAAACGCGATAAGTTTTAGAAGTGCGGAGCGCTCGGAGAGGTGTTGCCTCTACGAGAGCTGGGCTTGAACTGCCCCGATAAAAACTGAATACACGCAAAATGAACGAGTACGCACTAAACGTAACAGCGCGAAAGAAAACCTTCAGCACATCGCAAACCTTTTTACTACTGATTCTGTTTCGCGTTTCCTCTCCCAGCGCGTGAGCGCGGCGTCGAATCGAACGCTCTCCATCGCCTGAAATTTTTACGCCTCGCGTCGACGGGGCGTGTTGGCGGCGGCGGCGGCGGCGGCGGCGACGCGCGGACGTCTCGTTGACGTGGCGCACCGCGCGGAGCGAGAAAGTGCAGAACCGGTTTTACAGCGAACACTCCACCCCGGCGCTTCTTCCCCCGGCGGCGACGAGCCACACAGGCGTGTTTTTCTGGCTGCGAACGACGGCGCCGCCCTTGGCGCAGCCGCTCCCAGCGCCGCATGCAGGGCGCCGCGCCGCCCCCGCCGCCGCCACGCCCACCTCCGCCCGCCGTCGCTTCCACCCCCATACCCGTGTCGCCTCTGCAATCACCACCGTCTACCCATCCGCCGCCTCAGTCGTCTTCGGTTCCAACCAGCCCCTGACCCAACCGCGTCTTTACCCCCTCCCTGCCCGCCTCCCCCGTCGGGCACCCCCTCCTCCACCTCACGCTCGCCCCTTCTTCGATCCTGGTACCGTTCTCTTTCCCCTCACATTCACACCAGCTTCAGTACCACCGTCGCTTTTGCTCCCTTCTTCTCCACCCCCGCCTCCGTTGCTAAATCCACCTTTCTTTTCCGCTCTCATCAACACAGTCATTGTCCTTGTTCAATGCCAACTTCTATCGCTGATTTCTGCCCCTTCTAGCTAAATAGATCGAATTCAGTCGCTATTGGGAAGAGAATTCTAGCAGCCGGCTGCTCTTATCCGCTGTTTCGGGCGGTTTCTCCGAGCAACATCAGGCGAATACCGAAGAAGTAGCCTAACAAATGGGCCACAGACCGCGCGCGATCTTTCTTTTCTCTTCCTTGTCGTATACTCACCCCTTACTTACACACTCTTACTCTTACAAGCACACTCCGAAACATAGCGGGAAACCGGTCGGGAGTTTATAGCTTGTCCCGGCTGAGGTGGAGCCCCCGCCCCCACTGGTGAGACATACCTGGAGGAGGAAAACGCTACAAGCCGTTGGGCAGGTCGACGGCGGATATCGTCATTCAGTGGAAGAAGAACATCTCCACCTGCTGTGATAAAACATGCACAACAGCTATGGGACTAATGACCATAGAAGTTGACGTGGAAAAAGCGAAACAATCAACTTCTTGCGCCTGCACACCTCTGCAAATTTGCGCCCAGACATTTTTCCTCGTCACAACATCTGCAGCTCGTGATCTTTTTATAAGCACTCTTTCCCTCTGCCGATATGTCTTGCGTATGGCGGTGTTTGTGTGTGTCGCCATCCCCGATCAGTTTTCTTCTGCCCAACACATTCACTTGTTTCTCCATCATTTCCTTGGCGCTCACAAATTGCTCACCTCATTCTTGCAACAGGAAAGAAAGTTCTTTTCGTCCCTCAGGCGTCAGCTCTCTCGCCTCAGGATCGGTTTGTCTTCTGTATTCGTTACTGCATCAAAAGCTGTTTGTCAGACGTCCGTCACACACCTCGTCTGGGTGCTAGCTGCGAGTCTTCTTCAAAGCGATTCTCTTCTCCCCATTAGGAGCACGATGCCTGCCTGCAAATCTTTGCTTGCCCACCACACAGTGACATTCAGTACTGTCAACCGATGTCACTCCTCGAGGTACCTCGTTAACATGATTACCGATTTTTAACATCTCTTCCGTTTGGCCATTAATGGTTGCTACTTCAGTGGCTTGTCACTCGCTGCTCGCACATGGCGTTATCTACATTGTGACTTCGACATCTTTCGATCACTTCACAAACACAATGAAATACAATCTTCACTTTATCTTCTTAAACCCGTAACCACTCACGAGAATTAAACTGACTCCGCTCTCTACCAATTTATTTTATTTTATTAGTTTGACGCTTCTGCTACTTCCGCCAGGATTTCAGTACTTTCAAACTATCTCTTCATTGTTGCGTATGCGGATTGTCAATTTTATACATCTTGATTTATCAGATTTGTTTCCTGATAAAATTAACTTGGCAGGTCTCAGAGTCAGTTTGATTCCACATCTGTGAACACGGGACCAGAAACTTTTTCTTGCTGGCACTAGCGAAGGCAGGCGTGTCCGCAATCTTTTTCTATGTGAATTATATTTTTTGTAAATATTTTAATTTTTAATTTTTCGAGCACTATCCTTGGTATTATCGTGATATTTTTTCTCGTTTAGCGCCAATGCATCAGTAACAAGGCTGGATTTTATAAAAAAGTCTCTAAGGCACTAGTTACCAAAGAATTAGAAAGGAAATTGTCCATCAAACGACTTCGACAAGACAACAGAATTTCAATTAAGAAAATACTACCTAGAAACGAGAAACAGAGGATGGAAAACTATCAACAAGAAAATACTGCTCTATTTTTTCGTACAAACTAATAATGAAAATAAATACTATTTGTTGCTCTTGTAAAATTCACTGTGTGGGCAATGTTAGTCAACAAAATGTACCAATCGCAAAAGCAATAAAACATGAAAAGTATTTATAAAATATTGATAAACGTGTTTAATCATTACTTTCGTTGTCAAATATTTTGCCTGAATAGCTCGACTTCAGAGACGCAATTAAAAAGCAAGTAATTAATAATTATTATTATCTGAAAATCTTTTAAAATATTTGTTTTATTGTTACAAAAGTAATTTCACAATGTACACAAAAATTATTTTAAAAAACTAAATTAGTAAGGTATAAATCCTCGAGGAAGCATGCGGAGTCAGTTTGACCCCACGTCTGTAGTTGCGTAACATAAATTCACGGCTGTCGGGTTAAGAAATATTTCTTCGAATTTACAACATCAATTTCTTCACACACATTCACCTCTCTACATGACTGTTCCTCAAAGGCTCAACGCCACTGACTGCACGGCACTCCCCACACCGCAACCACCCCCGCCATCACCGCTACCACCGCATTCTCCGCCGCCTCCGTCGCCACGCCGCGACCACCGCTTCTCAGAGTCTGCAGGCTGCGGGCGCGGCACCGCGCGCAGCTGCTGCAAGTGGTAATTAGCGGGAACTGCTACGACGAGGTAGTGAAAGGCCCAGGAGTCGCGCGCGCAAGGCGTCGCGACGCTCGGCGCCTTCCCCCTCCTCCCGCATTCACACGGCTCCCTCCCTAATTACAGACGCAATTTGAATGGTCGCGCTGCAAAAACCGCGCCTGCGTGTCCGGTGTAAATGGGGAGCCGCCCACGCCGCGCGGAAAGGCACCGCCCTCGCGACGGGCGAGGCCGGGGCGTTGTCGCCTGCGTCCTCGTTACCCAAAGAGCGGACGCTTTCTCGAGTTTTCGTTACGGACGCAGCCCCAAATGCGCACACTTGTCCTCAAGTTTCGTCACCAGAGGTCGGGAGATGTTTCCTTGCAAGAACGTCCGGGTCCGCTGCTGACGCGCGTCTTGGAATTTCTGAATAATTCAACGGGTTTGTAGTTGCTTTTCGAGAATTCGGGTTATGTTTTGGGGTGAGCGTTTTCTTCCGACGAGGTAATGAAGTGTTTCGGAATTTTTGCGTTTCGCACCTCGAGTCCGCTCTAAAATCAACGTTGTCAAATTTGACACGAAAATGCTCGACAAGTTAAACAGTTCCCGCTCTGAAGAAGAGAAACGCGGAGTCATTAACCTTAATAGGCATTTAACTATTTTTAACGCCAAACGAGAAGTATTCTTCAGATGCAGTTCTCTGATTTCAAATTAAATTTAACTCTAATGAATGGAAACAAGGACATGAGATTTATTGTTCTCGAGAAATCTTAATGAAAATCTTCCCTCTGAAACGATGCGAAAGTCTACCAAGAAATAATGTATATTTAAAAAGATTCAGGCTACTTTGAAGATTAATCGGAGGATGTAACTTACTAATGAAATTTTAATTAACCATTTTCCCCGAAAGTCGTGTAAAGATACACAAAGGAGTAATATAACTTCTGAACTATTTTAGTGCCTTTACTAGATCGTAGAACGCTCTGGATCTATACTCGAAGAATATATAAAACTATTTGGCATGTTCCTCGGTAAGTCACGAATAAAAAATTAAGAACATTTGAAAATTTTTCAAATAACTTTAAAAATATAATTAAATTATTATTTTGTGTTCAAAATTTTGAAAGTGCAAACGTCTCTTACTATGCCATAGACGAAACTGAATAAAAATTGCTACCTGTATTTTCATTATTCAAAATTGGGCTCAAAACGAAGAAAAAACGATTTGATGTTGCTTCAGAGATATCAAAACGCATAAAAAAAAAAAAAAAAAGGTTTTTTCTATACTATTCAAAACATCAATTTCGAAAACTGATTCAAACGTTACAAAATTAATAACACCCTTTCGGTTGCACATTCCCAGACACTCATACAAGTGTGTAGTGGACCTCAGTTTCCACGGGCCAGCTGTGGCCGAAATTTAATATACCGCCTGCCGAGAGGCAGCCTGAGGTCATACACGGTCAACGAGACTTGAGCGCTCACGAAGTTGTTCGTGTCCACAACACGCTCATAACGCTCACGCCCAGGGGACGGGTTATATTGAAACTAATGAAGCTTACGCTTCAAAATTCTAGGCCACGTCTCATACAGAACTTAAATAACACCCTAAACGCTTATACATTGACACTTTCCTATGTGAAAATTACTAGTATTTTCCTGGGTCAGTCTTTAACAAAGTCGATCTCTTGATACCAATGAATTGTTCGAAGAGGAAAACACCAGAATGGAAGATACCAATAGAAACTGTGAATATCAAGAAAATACTGGATTTCTTAAAATTCCTAACAAATCAAACAAATTGACAAATGTTGATTTTTATCTTATCCTTATAGCCTTCTATCCTATCTTGCGGTTCGAAATTGAGAGCACTGTGCATCTGACAAACAGACAATATAACATTAGAAGTATTAAAATATAGTTCTAACAATATTGTGACATACCAAACTGTGACTCAATATTATGATGGGAATTGGGGACAAGAATTTATGAAATTCTTCGTAAAAAGTGTAAATGTTGAGAGCATAGGCATGCAGGCAGGGCGTTCCTTAGCAACCAGGGAGGCAGAAGTAAATAAACAGAAGATTGGGATATAAGGGCATGTAGGAGTGGTGATAAACTGACAATGGGGTATAACGTAGAAGGAAACTGGAGATTGTTTTGAAAAACAAGAGACAAGACGGTATGAAAGTTATGGAGGGTTGAACTTCGTAATATTTGAGGAGAGGAGCTTTAGACCGCGTACCGCGTACATCGTAGAGGTCATTGTAAATGATAGATGCGGGACTTGGTGAAATTTTGCGGGAAATAATTGAGCAGTGAGGACTTATATTTTGTGTGCGTATTTTTGTTTGGAACTTTGAATAATTCTATCACCGGGAATCGTAAGTGAAACAATTAATAAGTTGACTTGGAAATTTTTATGCAATAATATATGACTTGGCAATAATATATGACTTGGCAAACAATTAACATTGACCCGGCAGCGGACCGAGAACAAGATACAAGAGAGAAGATTGGTCAGAGCAGTGGATTCTTTCTGGCCTCGTCGTCAAAGAGCGCATGGATATATTGAAACAAACTGTCTGATTTTTAAATTAAACATCTCCTCTGCCCTTCCAATATTAATTCAACGTAACCCGTTACAAATTTATGAAAGAATATGGGCGTCAGGAAAAGATTACGTTAATTCAATTACTAAAATTAATCTTCAACTGCTATTTCCATTAAATTAATATCCGGCTATCTGGGTCGATGGGTCTTATAACAAATAATCGCTATTGACTGATAATAGCCCATTATTTGATCTGCCATCTGTACAGAATGACCGAGGAATCTGAAAAGCAAATATACATTTCTCGCTACTCATTTGCTGGAATTGGCTAAATGAAAATCATCTTTTCTATTCACAGACACTTGTAAGTTTATTCAATTTCCATTGGTAACAATACGAAACTTTCGGTCATGACCAGTCTCAAACCTTATATTGCAGTACCCGACTTCGCATGCCCTTGACCAATGTCGCCGCGTAGAACCATTTTCAATCTTCCACGGTGTCGATGGCTCCAGGTCCAAATACCATCTTCTTTTCTTCCGTTCTTCCGTGTTTTCAAGTCACTGATACTCAACGCCTCATAAGTTGATAAAACTTAATTAATTTTCCTTTTAAAAGTTCCCACTTCTTTCTACGCGTATACTTCAAATATTAAAGTTCAGCAAACTATTATCTGCATCAAATACTCACAATCCTGTTGCCGACAAATTCACCTAAGTTCACAATTCTAGCTGCTGCACTCGAACTATTTCCAAGTTCCAATTTTCGCACCTTCCATCAATATTCTAAGTCTACGTTCCATAGTAAATGTTCACGATTCCTCTAAATCATACGCTCCAAAGTAAATGTTCACGATTCCCAAACTCCCAACATCAATTGTCTACACACGATCCGCACAGCACCACGGCATACGTCGGAATGCATCCATATTCCCCTCTTTCAGTCCTTCAAAACTCGGTTCATACATTCTACTGTTTCTTGTTAGAAAAAAATCCATGCCTAGCCAATCCCTCAATCACTTACAAATTCAATTAGCCGCGCCCCAGACTGTCATTGCTTTCTCGGCCAATCCCCAAACAGTTTACTTTGTCAACTAGCCGCGCCCCGTGGTTCAAAGCAATGAAGTTTGTTGACCTTGACGACAACTCGTCTACCGTTGCTATGCCGCCATATTTACAAATGTCTATCCTTACAATTTACTCTGTTTACAATAAATGTGACGCAATACAAGGTCCCACATATTGGCATGTCACAATATAAATAGTAAGAATAATAGCGCTATTTACAATTTTTACTACCGGTCATGACCAAGGTGACATTTTATGTTACAAAGAATTAATCGATGAATAAACTTACAACGTTCTCATTTTGAAAAAGAAAAGCTGATTATCGTTTCTTTAGCATCTTGTGCAATCCATAATTTAATAATTTCTTTCCAGAAACAAATTTCAGATTCCTCGCTTCTTCCGTATGGAGAGTGGATCGAATAATCGTTTGCTAGGAAGAAAGTAAGTACCGGCGTCGATTATTTTCGTAAGAACCCAACTGGCAGAGCTAGTAGGGTAATTATTTCCCTTTAGATGTGTTTGCGGGAAATTTAAAATCGCAACCCTTTCCTGGCGCCCAAAAAATGATATAAATTCAGAAACCGGTTGCAGAAATAATATAACAGGAACGGAGAACGTTTCAATATGGATACATTTAAAAGAATTTATTATTTTCTATAAATTCAGTATATTAGTATTCCAAAACGGGACTAATTACATTTCGGCCTCATTCTTCCTTAAATTTGTTTAAGAAATGCTACTCTTTAGAATGTTAATTAGATCTTAAACCTCTCGCTCGAGTTTACTGCGAATACTCTTTGGAAATGTGATGTGATCAGTATGTCTAGGATGGCCTATGGGTAACATACTAGCATCCTGTGATGCGGTCCTGTGTTTGGTTTCCTTTCAAGGTAAAAATTGTGTTCTATCTTTCCTGTAATAAATTGTTTCAATTTCTATAGCTGTGTGACGAAGAAAAGCTCAGGCAGGCGAAGTTTTCTAGTAACGATGCAGGAAATACATCATGTTCTCCGCATATCTCTCTTACCCTCCATGCGTAGGAATTAAACCAAGCCCAGGCATGTGGGACACCGTTAGCTAGCCGTCAAATCGGAGAGTCGACCCAAAATACCAAATACATACATACATACATCAATACAATTGTTTTGAATAAACTGTGTACATTTTTTAAAAAATGGATATGATACAGAGGAAGCATGGCTCCCGAGTGCCTCCTGGAACCCCCCTGTTCGGTTCTCTACGTTTTGCTTATCCTCAACATTTGTTGAATAGCTGCCACTGAACATAGCAGATACCCAATGTTTCTAATTTTAAGTAAGAAAATGTATATGCTTGCCAAATACCTTGATGCTCATTTGGCGCCTTGGAAAAACACGAAAAGGTTTTAAACATATTTTAAAAATAAGAACAGTGAATGAAGATTGTGATATGGATGAACCATTGCTGAGCGGAAAGTTGATGTAACATTATCGAAAGTGAGAAAACCATTTGTTGCGGTGTATGAGATTTGCGAAAAAGTCGTACAGTTCGATTAAACCATTTTGGCCCTGATAGGATCCAATCGTTGCCCTCTTAACAGATGTGCTTCTTTCACGATGTTGCGCAATATGAAATGAATCGTATTCATTACTATTCATAAATTACTTTAACGATTATAATTATGCGTGTACTTGGGACAGCATGAAATGTTTTGAATAAATGAACATATTTTATTCAATTTAAATTCATTGTGTACGCTAAAGGTGCTCCAGATGTGAAGTAAAAATTGTATCACATTACTGTTTTACTACAGCATTTAATAATAAAATATTACATGTAACGGATAAAGCATATATTTGTTTAATATAAATGTGAAAAATGCTACCGTTCCCCCAAAACAACTCTTTCCCTAATGTGTCAGTAGAGGCATTTTCCACGCAATCGACGATGTTTTCTATCTAATTTCATGTTGTGTTTTTCACTAATTAGCTTGCGTGAAAGTGCAAAAATTTATGGAGTATGAGGTAGGACACCAGAAAGAGAATGAAGAAAGTGAAAAATTACACTTATAAAGAGTCATATAAAGTTAAAAGACAATCATTTTACGACCACATATGTCTAAACAATATTCAATACATATATCAGTACTTGAGTACTGAATATTTACTTACAAGGAATGTAGTATTTGGGTTCAAACTAACCTACCCCTTGGAAAATTTAGTAACAGTCCCGTTACGTAGTACCTCTAAATATCAAGTGGTTGTCATTCTTCTGAAAAACGTCACAAACTTTCACTAGATACCATCGCCAATATAACTATTGATATACAGTTAGAGTAAAAGGTGAGAGGACACTCTCTCGATTTTGGGTTTGTCGCAAGTGTGTGGAAACGTCAATAAGATACAACAATCTTGATAACATCAGTTTTTTATTTCCACAAAACTAGCTAAACCAATACAACGGTACAAATGAAAACAAGAAACACTGCTTAGAAATAGGGCGCAGCAAGACTTTGGACAACTGGAAGTAAATGTTTAATAACGAGTAGGGAAAATGTACGAAAACTGGGAAGTGAGCAGCTAGCGTGTAGAAGTAAGCAACCTCTCCACCGTCTCCCGAGCCCCATCACTGCCTGTCAGTTGCCATACGAGCTCTACAGCTACAGAGTGGCTTTTAGGAGGGAATTTACAGTTGAAGATTGTAAAGGGGAAATCCGATAACACCAAGAGTCATCTTTATCCATATCATCGTTATCGAAGATATCTCGACGGACTGGAATTCCGAAATCAACGACGCATGTTATTATATACAGTTTTGGTGCGAGAACAATATTAGGCAAGAAACCGTGCACCGCCGATCATTGTTCATACAGTGAAGATCCATGGATAAGTGTCCCGGCATTGGCGGCAGTCGCGGACAGTGGAAAAAGAGTTTCACCTAAAATGGCTCAATGTTTAATGACGCATTGCCCAAAAGAAGGTTTTGGTGAGTAAAGTGAACTGGAAGAAACACCTAGCTTTGCAGCATATCATGTATATTTTGTTTATGACTTCTGGAAGAAGGTCACATTTTCAAACGAGAGCAATTTCTTCACTTTGATGTCGGGTGTTTGACGAACTGTATCAAAGACAAATAAAGGACTCCACGACGAAACAATTACCACCGTCAAATACGTCAATTGTGGTGCTCTTGTGGTAAAGTATGAGTGCTAGCGTTGTGAAGTATTGAATCAATTTATGTACACTGACAGTCTAAAGCTACATTTGCGAGTTAGTGTTGTTAAAATGAATTTGGGAAAATACTGCAAATTTCAGCACTACTCTAGCACAACTCTAAGTGCGAGTATACCATTTTGAATATAAAATTTGGACACTGAACAGTGCCCCAAAACAACTGCACACTGCCAGTCACTGTGTCTAAATTATTTAATATTTATGGAACATCTCGGAAACACACTGTTGAGAAAGGAAAATTGAAAACAATCAGGAACTTAAGAGCGCAGTAGAAGAAAGCAATATTTCTGTCGAAATATGGCAAAAAAATGTGAAATCCACATCACCAAGGCTGCGTATTGTAGTAGGTGTAAAGGACATTTTTAAAAGTTATTAAAAGAACATTGTTTGTAACAGAGTTTCTGTAACTAAAGACTTTTGCGTCTAATTTTCTTGTGTTCCTTGTTTCCATTATTATCGAGGTATTCGCATAGCTTTTTGGAACTAGTTTGGGAGATTAAAAGGAAGATTATTTATGCTCTCAAGATTGTTAATTTTTTTTGTTTCTTTAACTAAATATGCTCATTAATTCTATAAAAACCGTTAATTATCTCTATGTTAACAGCAATAGTTAATAATAGCTCTATGTCAACAGCAGGTGTGATTTTTTAAATGTACGGTGCAATTAAAATTCCACCGTGCAATTAACTTCCATTGTTCCAAAATTCCACGGTGCAAAATACTCACATCTACCAATCATAATTCAGAAAAGAAGCGAAATCGTGTAATTAAGAAACTATAACTCAGACGTAGAAAAGGTATTTGCAGTCGTTCAAGAAACATAAACAAAAAAGTACCTCACCTATTACTCCATATAAACCTACAACTCCATATAAACAAGGAATGAATAAAACTAAATTGGGGCAGTATATGTCAAGCTAGCTGACTTATGGAACAACTTAAAATATTTAACGTGCATATATTAAATGTTTCACATATAAAAGGTTTGGTCTTAGGATTACGAACGTAAAAAATGTAAACATCAGTTGTATTTACCTGTCCTAAAAAGTATACTATACCATAACTGTGTCAGAGTCGTTTTTTTCAATATTAATACATGTTGAATTCTCTCTCTTACCTGTCTTTAAGTTTCGTGGGATGTAATGTTTTCATGACTTTGTCAGCTTCCTATATTTTATCCGCATATGTTCCCTAGCTTTCAGTATTTGCAAATATTCAGTGGAAACAAAAACAATGCAAGGCCCACCAAATTAGATAATTTCTGAAGCAATACTACGTCATGAAATGCGTGCCGCGGGTGCAAAAGATGTTTCGATGTTTTAAAATTTCAACTATTTGTAAATGGAAACGAAAAAAATATTGAACGTAACATGTGTATAAAGGGGGATAATTGCATTCATGGTACATAAGAAAACTCGCTCCTATCGTCGTTCGTTTTCTTGAACATACCATTCATGCAATTATCCCCCTCTGTATACTCTCGTTTCGTTAATTACTATTATTGCTGTTATCTCTTATTGCACAGTTTTCACAGTCAAATAGCGTGAATACCTAAGTATCCACCGACTTTTTACATTGGCTCCATCTTGCTGCACATCTCACTAGAAATGCAAGCGAAGAACTGTCGAAACAATTCTCGAGCGCTATGATTGACTATAAACAGAATGATTAATTAAAGTTAGCCATAATTTCTCATCTATATTAAAGGTCACGCCGATGATACATCAAAGTCAATGCGAAACGAAGCATTGATCTACCTCTTTTATTTCAAAATTAATCGCGTTTTCTCTAGATAACATCTGGATTTTTTAAGGTTAATATGGCACTTCGCGGAAAAAGATAATTACTTCTCACTAACATCATGGTACCTCTGGCGAGTATTTTCTTAGTGATTTTTTTAAATTAAAAATGTATTTTTCAGTTCAGTAAATAACGTCAATCTTGTGAAACATGTCCTAATGACTCACTGCTGGAAAGAAAGTACAGAAATTCAGAGCGTTTCATCATTGAACAGGCTATGAAAACTAAAATTCTTTCAGAATAAACTGGAAGAATTCGGTGAAAATATTTTTCAGTGTTTTTGTCGTCGAGAAATCGAATGAGGTGTTGATCCCCACTGTACAAGATATACAGATTTACAGACTGGCGTTTCGGGGTTTCACCGTTTCGAAGTTTTATCATTGTAAGTTTTTTACATGTGATGAAAGTCAGTCAACAGCACAACTTCACTATCTACTCACTATAACTACATTAAATATTGCTCGCAATCGCTTGACTCGCAATTTGCAACTTTATTCATTGAATAGATTGGAAAACAAGTTTTTTAACGCGTACTACTCTTACATCTCAAGAACGTGATCACTGCCATCTCAATTTTCATTCATTTTGCTTTCTACATATGCTTTGTGGAAATCAATCCTCAATGAATTGACACATTCGATTAGTTTATTTTTATGAAACACTAATTTAAGTTCACATAATTTGAATTCACATAATTGAAGCAAAGAATGTGAGTGAAGAAACATTTACGTTCACATAATTGAAGCAAAGTGTAAATCCCTAAAATGAAAAAACTCAAATCATTATTTTCATCATTGGATAATGCAATTAAAATTTTTGTTATTATTTATAGAAATCTCATTTTGTCACTGGGCAGTGTCAGAATTCAGAATCATGAAAGTATATACAATCACAAATAAAGAAAAATTAAAAATACCATACGTTATCCCTTGTTCCGTAACTAGCACATGCAGATCACCAGGGCTCGGATTCTGATGACATGTTATATCTTCATTGGTGCCATCTAGACGTAGCTAACTTGTAAACGAATGATTATTACGGCATATAGGTGATAGCAATGTATAGTTATTGGGTCATTTTTTGCCGTTTTGCAATTTTTAGGTATTTTTTTGGACATTTCCCATAATTTTTGCGCTTTTTGTTTCCTTTTCGTGTTTTTTGTTAGTGAAAGTTTCAAGAATTTTCGATGATACACTAAAACAAAGTTTTTATCATCAGTTCATGACGAAATTCACTACTACAATGGGCTGTGTTTCTCAAACTCTCAAAATTACACGGATCTTCGGTAACTTCCTCGACCCTTAAAAACTGACAGTTGGAAGATCACAGCTAAGGATCACATTTCCTCATAAAATAATGAATTTATATTATATATAATTTTATATAAATATATTTTATTTAAAGTTGTGAAACTCACTGAATAAATAAACATTTTTATACAATTTGTTGAGTATTTTTATAAGTTAGGTCATTTTCTCAAGTCTTTTAGGTGATTTCCTCTTATTTATAAGTCACGTTATAGGTCATTTTCAAAGAATTTCCCCAGAAGCCGAGCCTTGCAGATGACATTTACATTA
The DNA here is from genome assembly GCA_964035755.1 of Teleogryllus oceanicus. NCBI lineage: Eukaryota > Metazoa > Arthropoda > Insecta > Orthoptera > Gryllidae > Teleogryllus > Teleogryllus oceanicus. The sequence goes on along the minus strand of CAXIVR010000004.1, from coordinate 102,168,852 downwards.
TATACAAATGCAAATACATATGTACACTCATGTGTACATACTCATGTGTACTTTCCTCAGGCATTCTACGAAATTACATTTTACCCTGCATTCAATTATTCTAAAAGATGAGAGGAAGTGTACTCTGGCGATTCCTGGTTTATCTGTCTTTCGTGGGGCGCAACGCCTTTAAAACGTATCTCTCAGTAATAGGGGCCGAGAGAAACAGCAGCGAGCGACCGACGCGCCGCCGTTGTGATCAGCGGCGATTGTCGCAATTAAAGATAGCGCCGGCCTCGGCGCAGCCGGGCGTCGAGTGGAGAGTTATCGGACGCACAGGAGGAATGATACGGCGTGCACGTGGGAGGGGAGAAGAGAGGCGATAATGGGCTTATCGCGCGCCGCTGCCGTCGCCGCCGAGTCGCGGTTAGGGCGGTCAGGGCTTTGCAACATTCTGCGCAAGACTTTTGTCCAGAGAGGTTGGAACAAAGCTATGTAATGTGTTAAGCAGAATGTGTGGTTCTTAAGAAATTTGTCAGTTTCCCGTATTAAGGGCAGAGTGCAATTGAAGGTTTTTGTCCAGGACGTATTCTTAAAATGCGAACTTCAAAATTATTGGTAAAATACTATAGATACTCATAGATGATGACGTGGTGACCCGAATCACAGGTTCCAATGGTATTATAATCACAAATAACATTGCAATGAATAAGTAAATAATAATTTTGAGTAGTGTTATATTGTACTAATACACTACTACACCAAACAATGGTCTCTAAATGCACGAATGTCAGATTCCCTCTGCATCTGAGTAAACTATATATTGTAAACCGTGTATTGCTCTTCACTGTTCTTTTACAACTCTTATGTTTCTTACAAGTTTGCTTGTTAATAATTACTTAATACGTTATTTACAGGTTATTATAAATAATGCCACTACACATGAGAATCTAATCCACGTCACCCATTAGCCTTTACATTTTGGCACCTCGTATCCAGCAAAAGAAAGATAGTTATAATAAAATAAGATTCTTCTTAATAATATATTTTGTAGCGAAAATGTTTTTAGTTGTTTTCACCATGTTTTTCTGCCTAATTGATTTTTAATTTAACCATGCGCCTTTGACGGAATCATCATCTCACCTGAAATCATTCCATTTCTTTTATCATTCAGCACTCATTATCATGGTCGATTCGGTGGAAGGCATTAAAAACCACACGTGGTTCATGAGAAAGAGGCAACACTCCCTTCTCGTGTAATGTGAAGGTCCAAAAACCTTCAGGCTGATGAGATTCATTGACAATTTTAATGAGTACTAGAAAAATACTTTCCGAATAAACTTCCCAAGATCCATCAATATTCGAGCCAGACATCAGCGAAGGGAAAGAAGTTAGCTTTCTTTGGTTGCTTCCGCCTACTAGTAATGTTATCGCAGCTTTCTATCTAATCTTAAAGAAGCTAAATACAGATAACTCTGAAGAAGAAACTCATAATACGTGATGATAGAGTAGATAATATTGAAACGTCACACAATAAAAATCATAAATTATCAATTCACCGATTTTCGCCCAACTGCAACATTTCCGAAGTGTGTGTTATAGACAGAATAATATTTCTGTCCACTTGACAGCTGGAGTGAGGATGGAGCTAGAGCGATGGTGTCACTTACTTGAGCAGCAGACACATGGTTGTGTCGTCATCCTTGCATCAGATCACAACAGTAACAACAGTAAACGGATGACACAGAACCGCACACACGATGCATAACCAACGATGTAATGGCGCTTTTCAGTTTACAGTAGCTTCGCGGTGTAAGATTTCATTTTAAAATAAGTATCGGCAACTCTGCAGTGGCGTCAGTAGAACTTGTAGGCTCTGATCGTATAACAGAATCCTCTCTCCCTACTAGCTGTCCAGTCGCCCTACTAGCTAGCCACTACCTGTCTAGTCGACAGAAACATTATTCGGACAATATCTGAAGTAGAAAACAAAGTATAAAACTGTTAATATAAAATTTTATGTAAATTGTCTGATTTTATGAGACAACTGCTTTTTTCATGCTATTATCATAGCTATTAGAATTTTCATGTTTGTTATTATTTATAACTTATTCAATCTGGAATGAGATGTTGGTCTCTTCTTCTCATATTTCATGTATAACTACCAAAATATCAAATAGTATCGAGTTGGCCGACATATTACTATAATCTTTTACAGTAAGGAAAATGTACATTTTAAATTTCTCTTTACGGAATCGAGAGAAAATTATATATTGTGCGTGAAAAAACGCAAATTTTAGGCAGAAAACTCTTATAACAGGTTGCTGGTTACGAAAACGTTGCTAAATCCAGTTCCCAAATTTAAAGAGAAAAGTTCTCTAACTCGCGGTGTAGCCAGAATCTATGTTTTGTCGGTCCTTGATACCCAAAAATTGAATGACGGCAAAACGTCTGTCAGTCCGTCCGTCTGGGAACTACGCTGGTGGCTAAACCGTTCAGTCTATTTTCTCCAAAATTGACATTCCCCGATCGATCTGGCTGATGTCGCGGTCCTTTGAATTTGAAACGGAAATTTTTATTCTGGGGGGTATTTTTCATGAAGCCTCTGGGACATTTTCAAAATTTTCAAAATTTTAAAAAATAGCGCCATCGTAATTTTGAATACATTTTGTTGTTGGATAGTGAGAAGGACTTTTAAGAGAATGAGACATCTCGTTCGTTGGAACACCTGATTTTTCGAAAATTGCAAAAGTTAACATTTTTTTTCGTCTTCATAAAACTAAACTATTCAAGATAGAAATTTTCCCTTTAATAAAATCTGTTCTTTAAAAATATATTTTAAAATAAGGTCATGCTTCATTTTTTTGAAACTGTAGTACTTTTTGCGTTATTTTGCGAGAAAATAGAGCTGAGAAAGTACGTGCTGTTTTAGCAGCACTAATTTTATTTACTTGCCGTTAGTTTGTAACATTTTTATGATTTAATCTCACTTTTATCCTTATTTTCTTAATTGTCAAGTAGTATTATTTAGATTTATAAAACGCAAAAGGAAATTACCGCGTCTTTATCACTCAATGTCGTAATTTTCGAGATTGTTTTACAACATTCGGCAATACTCACTTTTGAATATTTATATTGTTGTAATTAGTCATTATGCAATGTCAACTTGTTATCGTTAGGCTCAGATATTTATTGTGAAAATACTGAAATAATGAATTGTCGAGTAATTTAAAAAAATAGAGTCATTACTCATGTGATTCTCAGTCACATGTTCGCAGTTCTCCCATTCAAAAGAGGATTATAAACTGAATTATTGTATACCGAACTGTGTATTAGAATAGCGGGCATGTCATAGCGATCATCTGAGCACAGAAAATGGCATACCCGCGGTGTTACTGTCCTGCACGTTTATTTGGCGAAGCCATTATTTAAATAGCATTTATTTCGTGAAGCGTGATAATTTCGAACGTGACGGACTAAATTCCGAAATTCTGAAAAGCATTAAAACGAGATCCTTCTCGTCTCTCTCATTTCGAATAGGATTATGTCATTTGCGTAAAGCTTTTTACGTACCTCTGTTTCGTTTCGCGCCCATAAATTCCCACGAAGCCCATGCATCGTACAGCTAATGCGGATCGGTCTGATAAAATGTAGTAAGCTTCCTTTCGTCCTGAATGTTTTATTGCGGTGTCACTCACAGCGACAACTGATAAATGAACTGTATTGGTGCAGCGAATCAATTACAGGGGAGCTAACGTCGGAAGAGATGGAGAGAGTGGGTGGAAGTGTTCCTGTACAGTTATTTAATTAGCGCAGTGTCAGTCAGTCCGTCGCCAGTCGCCCCATCTTCCCACTAGGGTGCGCGCTTGTCTCGCTTGCCAGCCTCCGCGCTCCGGCCGTGTGCAACTAATTGCATTACTCTTCGTCGTGGCGTTGGCGCTAGCGTGTAGAGCAATGGCGCGCCAACGGCGTGAAATGCTGATTCTTTGTGGAACTATGAATTAATTAAGAAAAAATAAGAGTATTTACGGCTCTTTGCAATGTTTACTTTATCTTGAGATATCTGGGAGGATCTTCGTCGCTGATCAATGCACCACAAGTACGTACAATGGATTGCATTGGTATTGCCATAAAAATAGATTCTAACATTATTTACAAATAAGTTTTGTACGTTCTTCTTCTTGGTGTGTTTTGAAATCTCTCGGAATATTAGACTGAGACTTATCAAATCTTTTAAATAATTTTAACAATTTTGAAGAGTTTCATTGTTTCACTTCATTATTTTTGGCTATCTCTCAAAAGATATATTGATAAGATGAAAAAAGTTTGTAAAAGGCTAGGAGTGACAAATGAAAACTGCACAAACATTGGAAATCAATAGAAATAAGCTGTTTTGTAACATAACTACGAATACAATCGACACCAATGAGAGTGATTCATTCGAATACAAACACAATCTTGGCCGAAAAATTACAAACTTCCCCATCAATGGGAAGAAGGATGCGAAGAAGAAAAAGAAGAAGAACGAAAAGAAGAAGAAAGAGGAGGAGGATGTGGAGAAGAAGATAATGAAGAAGAACAGGGGAGAAATGAATGAATAGTTTCGTCTTGTTTTCTTCTGATAGAAGGTTACAATGTTCAGAAGACGACGTCCTGACAATTACATTTAACTTTTTTTAAATTTATTGCTCCTCGTTCGACACTTGTATTTTTCGAAGACATTAAGTGTATTATAATACAGAGCTTTTAGAATGTGGCCATCCTTAAGTCTAGATAGGTGTTCTCTAAATTGTGGGTTTTGACTACTATAGTAAGTAGTAGTAAGAGGTAGTTGGGATAGGTGAGAGATAGATGCCTAGAAGTTAAGGAGGTTTGAAGAGATCGTTTGAAAATCTTGATTTAATGATTTCATAATATTTTTTTAATAAAAAATCAAAATATATAGAAACAGTTATTTCTTATTTTCTTAAAGATGTGGCTTCATCAATGGAACAAAGCAAAGCGCCCAATGGTACATTTTTAGATCTTTCGAAAGCTTTTGACGCTATTGACCATAACATCTTGCTCTCAAAATTACCTTCATTACCCATTAAATTCGTGGTATTGCCCTAGATTGCATAAACGCGTACCTTAAAAATCGATCTCAAAGAGTAGAAATTCCATACTGGCACCAAAGGACATTATGTATTTATCTTTCCAATTCTTTGCCAATTAAGTACAACGTTCCACAAGGTTCGATGTTTGGTCCTATCGTCTTTCTGTTTATGTAAACGATGGGCCCTCGTCTATTAAAAATGGAAGAACAGTTCTGTGTGCCCATGAAACGAATGTTCTTTGCAAAAACGAAACAAAAAATAGTTCGATTTAAGAAGTTTCAAATTGGTTTTGTAGTCACAAATTAATTGTTGCCTCTCGTATTTAACAGTTTCCTGGGTATTTCGATGTCACTGATTGGAAAAAAACATTAGTTTTCCCTATCAGCGCTAGGTTTGTAAATACAAAATCATATGCCCATTTTCACACTGCGTGCGCTAGAATTCCGGAGCATGAATGGCATGTGGACATAAAATATTCACTGTACGGTGTTAATGAGTTGAAAAATAAAATAAATTTGCTTTATAAATGCAATATATTAATTAGATAACTGTAAATCATAATTCATCAACATATAAAATCATCATAAAAAAAATCAATTTTCTCATCAAAATGTTTTTAAAATTCACTAAATCAATCGTTTATTCAACACCCAAAAATATTTTTAAATAGATTTTTCGGAGTAAAAAAGTCATAGCAATTTCACTGTTTGTTCCAACAGTAGTCTGCCATAATATGTGTCTCTAATTTTCCCTGGTGTCTCTCTTCTATTGGTGAATATCTTGGTGAAATCTTTCACCTAACTCTTCACTTAGATCATCAAGTGATGGAAAGCAGTCCACATGACTCTGTAAGTAATGGAATAAATATTCAGTGCAGCCAAGCACATGGAAATTGGAAAGAATTATTTCTACTAATTGTGAAATGGTTGCTGCTTTATGCTTTCCTAGAGGTTTTTACAACTAGGACTAAGAAGATCAGGCACTCGATTCGAAGAAATTTGGATTCGAAGAAATTCGAATCATTTACGAGCTTTATTTGGGAACCATCGAAAATCCCTACTTTCAGTTTCTCGTTGGCGACTCCCGGAAATGTACGTAATAAACACTGGAAGCACAAACTATCCCGTCTCTAAAGACTGCACAAATTGCTTCATAAAGCCTATCTCGATTTAAAAGTAAGAGAGAATAATTTTCCCTCGAGCAACTAAAGGTAAATCGATCTAATTGTTTCCCTCTACAACTATATCTTTCCTCAGAGGTCAAGTTCTTCTCAACCAATGCTCACTTTTGGCTCTACTATCTCCAAAAACTATAAAATAGGGATAGATTTATCGCCACATCGTTGGCCGAGAAGAAAATTCACCATCACAATCAACAAAATCAATCAACACAAATTACCCACTGATGTTCATAGTACCTAATATTCTTTTAAAGTAAAGAATTCTATCGTACTCTTCTTTCATGCAGAATGAGTGACCACTTGAAACAGATCAGTATTTGTAGCTGTTGGGTAAGAGTACACACTTCAGAATTATCCTTGAGGTGTTAGTCAAAAGTCGCCATTCATCTGACTTATATTCTGTAAACCCAACTTTTTAAAAAGGACTTCTACATCGTCCTAGAACAGTAAGGTTTCTTCTTTCGTAAAGGAAAACAGCAAATCCTTTTCCTGTTGACAAAAAATGTAATATATGTCCCAAGTATAAGCAAATGATTTTCTTTTAATCGAGAGGCGAGCAATTCAGAGGTGGTTTTGGATTGATTGATTTTTCGTGTTTCCGGGCGCGTCAACTACTTCGGCTATTAGTCCCGTTAGTGTAGTGCATGTTTTTTTCCTCGGGAGAAGGTGGTGACCTTCCCCCGCTGGATGGCAAGATCCGGCACCGACCTACCGTCGGCTAGTGGGGCACACCCCAGCCGGGAGAAGCTCCAAACTCCCGACAGGACGAGGAAGGGGAAGGACAGATCGTGCGCGGTCCGTGGCCCGTTTGTTGAGGTACTGCTCCGGCATTCGCCTGGTGTTGATTGGAGAAACCACGGAAAACTACCGATCAGAGCAGACGGCCGCTAGAATTCTCCTCCAGACAGCAACTGAATTCGACCTAGCTGAAAAGCTAGTGTCGAAAATCCTGCCGCCGTCAGGACTCGAACCTAGGACCTCCCGGTCAGAGGCGCTGCAGTGACATCAGTTCATGCACTGAGCAACCGCTACCGGTGCGGTTTTGGAGATATTAAGTTCCCTGACGAGACCAATCAATTATTTGTTGTCGGAAAATGCAGGTCTTGATAAAGTACTGAAAAAATCACAATAACTGTTTCCATTTTCATAATCTCGTCATAGAAGATTTGTCTTCAGTGAGCTTTTCTAAGTGGTGGAATGATGGAACAGATATGAGTGTAAAAACCAGTCTCTTAGATGAGTCTAGGTGAGGATACCGTCCTTTGTGCTACGATTGTTTCGATTAATACCATTAATGTTGAGAAAGCAAAAATAACAATCATTAATCTGGGTTTAGGCTCTCTCCAAACAATCAGTGCGCCGAATTGAAGACTTCTTGTACCATTCGTCCTCCGTCGCAAATGTTCCGTACAGTATGAGTAGTCCGCATCTTGATCTGTGAGCTTGACACCAAAATAACTCAGATATGCCCTGGTTATGAACTCAGAAACACGTTTTCTACTTTCTTTCAAAGAATACTCGCCACATGTAGCAAAAGACATCTGGACTATTCAAACACTACTTTCTTGCGAAAGCTATTCATATTTGGAACTAATAAATAAGCGAATTGTAGGTTACCTCGGTCGTATCTACGAGAACACTTTAGATGGAAATTAGCACATGAGATATAACTTCAGGTGTAATAAATTAACTCAAAACGAAAAGCTGCTTAATGTAGCTTGTTGGTTTTTTGTTGATAAAAAAACAGACTGGAAAACCTTTGCAAAATGACACGACTTATGACATTGGATAAATTATTGTGATTAAGAAACGTGAAGTTTTATTTGTAAATACATAACTTACGCACTAAAAATATGTCAAAGCAACAGTGCACATCACTAAAATGGCAGAAGAAATTCACGTGTGTCGGTTTATAATAAAATAATAATGAAATAGACTATGCATATTAATTCAAAATGAACTGTGATTCCGAAAGTGACGAATATCGATATTTTCACCGTATCTTCAATACTAGAGCTCATGTACCAATCAGGTAGCATTTTTGGAAGAAGCCCTAAAATACCTGCCCTAAAATACCTATAATAAGCTCTAAAATTTGAGGCACAATTTTTTTTCTTGTTGCCCTGTGTAGTTAACGAAGGAAAACCTGTTTCAATGCATTTTTGCATTTCAAATCGGCAATCGCATGCTCCATTGAAAATGAACAATATGAAATTAGCTGATGTTAAGGTAACAAAATTTCTAGGTATCTCAGTTCAGTCAAATCTCAAATGGAATATACATATAACATAATTAAACACTAAATGAAATTCATTATGTTACGCATTCATAATTCTTTCAAATTCTGTCAGCCTTCATGCAGATCATTGTGTGTATTTTGCAAATGTACATTTCCGCCTGAAATATGGCCTAATATTCTGGGGAAGTTCATCCTTTAGTTGCCGGATATTTAGATTATAAAAGAAAATTATCCGAATAATGAAAACATTCCACCCACGTGATCCTTGCAAGCCCCTTTTCATTGCGCTTGGTATCTTACCATTGCCCTGTCTATTTATTTATGAATCTGTAATGTTTGTCAAAACTGACTTACTTAACGGCGGGAACATATTTTTATGTAATACTGATATTTATAATTACAATACATATCGCAGAAATCAAGTTTATCCAGTGTCAGTATCAACAGCTCCCTACAAGAAATCCACATACAATACACGCACGTAACTTTATAACGTATTGCTAGATAACATTAAACATTTACCAAATAAATGAAAAATCGGTAAACAAATTTAAGTTAGATGTAAAATTTTTTCATAAAAAAAAAAAAATTAATGTTCATGTTAACAATACAATGAGAGTGTAATGAATTGTTTTCAATTGTATTGTATAACTTTAAAAGAGACTTAAAACGCCTGTGACAATTAATGTACTTCAGCTTCCGGGTCAATGACCGCCATTTCCATCAGGTTTATGTCCACTTTCCCTGATCTATTGAGCAAATGCTGAGATTGATGCTTTGATTTGCTTCTGGACATAAATGTTGCTTCACAATGCGCACGTTTTATTGAGTTCTCCTTTTGCTTGTAGTGGTAATAGAGCTGAGGGTGAGTTACTATGTTGTTAGCAATGCAGAAAAATCAAATCTGCAGTTCGTTTACCGTTGCAAATAAGTTGTTTATACCTCGGGAACGAAAATGTCTACGTTTTAAAATGTTGCCCAAAAAAATTGCGCTTTTTAAAATTGTATTATTATTATCACTATTATTATTAATACTATTATTTAAAGAATCGTATTTCAACAATTTCTTTGTTAAAATGTTGGGAAGGAATTTTTGAACTCAAGACAGCGTGGACTGATTTATCTTCTCCCCAATACAGTACGAACAGTTTTTACTGCTGTATTAACAAATAAATACTAAATACTAAAAGCGGGGTCTATTGTTGTTTCTAAGTTCCGTCGTCCATTAATGGAATACTGGGCTGTTTGTTGGGACCCGTATAGAAATTCCCAAAAGGAATATTTGAATAGAGTACAGAGAAGAGCGTATAAATTTACTTTCCGAGGGAATAGGAAGAATGTAGAATGGGAGTGTCTGGAAATTAGGAGAGTTAAGGCAAGACTCTGTGCCCTGTACAAAGCGTATGCCGGTTATCCAGCTTGGAAAGATATCTACATCCGATTGGGTAGACCTTCGTACTTTAGTAGGGGGGATCACAAACACAAAATTCAGTTTAGATCACAGAGAACAGATATTGGAAAATTTTCATTTACAAATAGAACAATAATGGACTGGAATAAGTTACCTGCGACAGCCTTGGAACCCTTTCCTCTAGGTGTTCAAAGATTTAAAAATAAATTAACTAATGGTATTTGTAAACTTCATTAATTTAGTAAGTTGTATTATTATATCAGTTATTATTTGATTATTATTGATAGTTTTATTGCTATTATTATTGTGTTAATTACTATTAAATGCGTTCCTGTTCTAAATATATAATTATAAAATATTGTGTTAATTACTATTTTTATTGTTATTATTATTGTGAAGTGAAGTGAAGTGAAGTGAAAGTGAAAGTGAAAGTGAAAGTGAAAGTGAAAGTGAAAGTGAAAGTGAAAGTGAAAGTGAAAGTGAAAGTGAAGGAAGTGAAAGTGAAAGTGAAAGTGAAAGTGAAAGTGAAAGTGAAAGGAAAGTGAAAGTGAAAGTGAAAGTGAAAGTGAAGTGAAAGTGAAAGTGAAAGTGAAAGTGAAAGTGAAAGTGAAATGAATGAAAGTGAAAGTGAAAGTGAAAGTGAGAAAGTGAAAGTGAAAGTGAAAGTGAAAGTGAAAGTGAAAGTGAAAGTGAAAGTGGAAAGTGAAAGTGAAAGAAGAAAGTGAAAGTGAAAGTGAAAGTGAAAGTGAAAGTGAAAGTGAAATGAAAGTGAAAGTGAAAGTGAAAGTGAAAGTGAAAGTGAAGTGAAAGTGAAAGTGAAGGAAAGTGAAGTGAAAGTGAAAGTGAAGAGTGAAAGTGAAAGTGAAAGTGAAAGTGAAAGGAAGGAGTGAAAGGAAGTGAAAGTGAAAGTGAAAGTGAAAGTGAAAGTGAAAGTGAAAGTGAAAGTGAAAGTGAAGTGAAGTGAAAGTGAAAGTGAAAGTGAAAGTGAAAGTGAAAGAATAGGAAAGTGAAAGTGAAAGGAAAGTGAAAGTGAAGTGAAAGTGAAAGTGAAGTGAAATGTGAAAGTGAAAGTGAAGTGAAAGTGGAAGAGTGAAAGTGAAAGTGAAGGAGTGAAAGTGAAAGGTGAAAGTGAAAGTGAAAGTGAGAAGTGAAAGTGAAAGTGAAAGTGAAAGTGATGAAAGTGAAAGTGAAAGTGAAAGTGAAAGTGAAAGTGAAGTGAAAGTGAAGGAAGTGAAAGTGAAAGTGAGAAAGGAAGTGAAAGTGAAGTGAAAGTGAAAGTGAAAGTGAAAGTGAAAGTGAAAGTGAAAGTGAAAGTGAAAGTGAAAGTGAAAGTGAAAGTGAAAGTGAAAGTGAAAGTGAAAGTGAAAGTGAAAGTGAAAGTGAAAGTGAAAGTGAAAGTGAAGGAAAGTGAAAGTGAAAGTGAAAGTGAAAGTGAAAGTGAAAGTGAAAGTGAAAGTGAAAGTGAAGGAAGTGAAAGTGAAAGTGAAAGTGAAAGTGAAAGAAGTGAAAGTGAGTGAAAGTGAAAGTGAAAGTGAAAGTGAAAGTGAAAGTGAAAGTGAAAGGAAGGAAAGTGAAAGTGAAAGTGAAAGTGAAAGTGAAAGTGAAAGTGAAAGTGAAAGTGAAAGTGAAAGTGAAATGTGAAAGTGAAGGAAGTGAAAGTGAAGTGAATTAAAAGTCGGTAATCTTGTATTTAATAGTTTAAAATAACTGTGCAGGCAACCATAAATGTAGTTAATGCTATTATTGTTAGCATATTATTATTATTATTATTAATGTCTTTAAGAATTTAATGTTACGTTGTTAAGTAATTTAAAGTTAATATTAGTAATATGTTAATTGTAGAGTTCTACCAACAGGTTGTATATACTTATCTGAGAATACTATCTATCTATCTATCTATCTATCTATCTATCTATCTAAGTTAAGTATTGTAGAGCTCTGAGAGTTACGTAAGTTCCCAGTAAGTACTCCAATTGTACAACCAATCTACTATATAACCGATATAGTGCTGTGTTTGCGTATCCTTCCGAGAGAATGTCGTAGCTGAAAACATTAAATAATGTAGACGACAGAGCCTATCCTTGGGGTATACCTGTATTGATTTGATATATTCTTCAGGTTGTTGATTTTAACTATGAATTCTCTGTTGGAGATGAAACTTGTAATAAAATTAATCAGATAAATGGGGATTCCCAGTTGATGCATTTTGTACACAAGGCATATATGCCATACATTGTCGTAGGCATATGTAAGAAGGCAGTAGTTGTGGGCAATTTTTAATGAAATCCATGAACTAACTTCTGTTAGTCTGTTAGTTCTTTAGTTAGTAATTAGTAGACGTGGAATTATTTGGTGTAAAACCAAATTGGGATGGCGGTATTGCTTCTGAGACTGTTACAAAGGGGTTGAGTCTGTTCAGGATCAATTTTGTCAAACACTTCAGATAACATAGAGAGGATTGGTTAGCAGTTTTCTTGGTGTTAGGGATTTTTGCTGGGTTTAAGTGTTGGTAGGACTATCGACTTTTTCCATTTTGTGGAGAATACAAGTTTATATTTATATTAGTATTATCATATAGTTTGTAACTGTATAATTTATTTTCAAAAATTGAATCAAATCTATACTTCCCTTCTCAATAAATATTTCTTCAAGAGGTTTATCGTTTCGATGTATTGAAAACGATTAATCTATTTTTCATCATTAATATCGCCAATACTGACCTGATTTCAGAACCTAGATACACTCTATTTATAACATCACTAAAAGGATTATTATGTACATTAACAATAAAGTGTTTATTTATATTTCATAAGAAAAGTACTTTTTAATCAAAGTAAATGCTGAGTTTTAAGGAAAGAAACAGTGAATACTGTAATATTAACTTATAAGGAAATTGATTTTGTTTGAAAATGGATTTTGCCCTTTTAGAATATATTAAAAATAAAATAACGAAATTCTAAAATTCTTCATTATCACCAAGAAAAGAAAGTTATTATTTAACCCATTTTTCTAGCAACATTATTAGAATTCAATTTACTTAAGTACGCGTAAAGTAAAAGGTTTATTTAGAAAGAGAGGTTGAAATTGCTGTGATTAATTTATGATTGAAGTACCAACGCTGCAATCAGGCGATGAGATTAAATGCAGGATTACAGCAGGGAAAATCCTATTACGTGCTCTTCCAATATATCAATTACAATTTACGTTCGCAAAACGATAGGCATTGCCTAAATTGCATTACCATGGGTTTATCGTCCACTTAGCGATGGACGTAGCATTTAGCTCAAATAATATCATCGTTATTTTACATCGAAAGTCCTTTAAATAATGTTTACTCTTGGTTCATACAATGTAAGGAATCATTTCATGGGACGTAGCAGGAGAATAGAATGTGTGAAAAATAGAGGATTAGTAACAATATTCTTGAAACAAGTTTGAACATATACCAATATCTATGAGATATAACGAAATTGATGTAAGAAATGGGACACAGATTGTAATTATTTTTAAAGATTTATTAACCTGAACATATTTTCTCGTGCTATTAATCGTATAGGTCGATAAGACTACTTTTACCTCGAAAGAGTTAAATATTTTCAATTTTTAATATTTCATATTTTATAGTTTCTTGATTTTACGTTAATTCACTGAAAAATATCGTATTTTCTCTAAAAATGTGCATGGGCAAGTGTTTTATATAAACTAAAAATTCATAAACAGTGGTCGATAGTGGCACGTTAGTTTTAATGTAGTTCAAACAACTTTTAATTATTTCTGTGCCCCAGGTTTGAGGCTGATCGGACGAGACATGGTGTCAATAACGACATGTCAAGAGTAGTGAAGGATAGAGAACAATCCATTCGGTTTCTCAATTTTTTTAAGGTCATAAACGTATACAGTGATATATAGGACAAATGTATAAACTGGTTAATAATGTTATATGAATGTTCCCATTCTGTGTCCCAATATTCCAAGTACAGAAATAATAATGTTATGGTGTAGATGTCGCTGATAAACTTTTGTAGTTGAAGCTAAAAAAAAAAATTTAAAAAATATTAATTGTATTTTAATATTAGGTAATGGTTAATTATGTTATTTCAATGAATTTATGTTGTAATATAAAAAATTCCAGTATTTAGTACAACAATAAAATTAGTTGAAATGCAAATTAAATCAATTCGTAGCCCCGACTTTGTCTTGCAAACTGGTTTAATGATGTGGATATAAGAATGGAAGGTTTATGGATGTAAGAGCATACAAATTATTTTAATAATAGTATCTTATTTAACATTCTTTCCTTCAGGATTCTATTAATTGAAAACAATAGCATCGACTTTGACTACCCATTTAATCGACCCTAAACGAAGCCTCTCACGACTAACATTGACTATTACTAATCAAACCTGTCATGAACTTCGCCTTTGAATCTTATAGTACCTACCGTAACGGATACCTTCAAGCAGCGTGGAACAAACTTTACTTCAACATAAAATATTTCGCAAAGATTAGCACCACGCGTCTAACACGCCATATCAGTTTCCTTTGTCGAGCATTCACGAGACAACCTTGGCAAGTCCTTGCCAAGTGTTGGCACTGCGAGGAACTCCGCTCAGACTCCCCCTCCTTCCCAGCGAATCCCTTCTCCTCAGGAGACGAATGCGTATAGGCGGAAAGTTGGGCGAGCCCCGTGTATATCTCCACGTGTAAAATATGTCTTAGGAGCGCGAAGGCGGGCACAGGCATCTTGTGCGAAGGATGCGTGCGATCATCAATCGCGATTTTACGACAGTCATTTTTCACGCACTTTTTGTCAGCGGAAATTTCCCGCGCGGAGACGGAGCGGACTGCCTCGCCCCCGTTCCCGTCCCCACTCCACCCCTTCCCGCCATTGGCACCCACGCCGCGAACGCTGCTGGCGGATCCAGCAGAAAACACGCCTCATTATTTGCTATAAAATATAGGTGCAACGTTCAGCGGAGTAATGTTCGTCGTTTATATCAGCGAGTTTTACGACAAGCGTATTTGCGAATAATGGATTCTCATCTTGTTACTGAGAAAGTGTATTGATCTCCTGGCTTCTTTCTTGGGTGAGGATTTCGTATGGAGCGTGTTTGTGCTTAGAGAGTAACTCGACAGCTCCGACGCTGCGAGGCGTTTGGCTCGTCGTTGTGTCGACATTTATAATACCAGATTATCGGCCAGTTATGAATGTTGAATTATGACGTAGAAAGAATGAGAATTGAAACAAATCGAAAAATATATGTATTTTCTCTTTTAGGACATGTTTACTGATCTATGAATCCTCGTTATTGCTAATGCGTATTGGTATTTTAAAATGTCACATTTTTATAGATGTGAATGTTTAGATTTAAAATTCGTTTGAGAATACTGCAAAGCTAAACATCGAATGCAGAGATTCATTTTCGTTAATTACGGGAAAATCACTCGAAAGCAGACATAGAGAAACCATCTATTTATACATAAAAATATATCAATTTAAGAAAATATTTTCTTATGTATTTCAGGAAATGGTGTTTTTCAAGTACACTCTGAGTGACCAATGAAATAGGTATTTTTCGTTTTGCGAAAAAATTAAAACCATCAATGATCTTTATTCACCAATGGGTAAATAATAAATATCACCAATGGGTGACAATTATTTAAATTGTCGCTAAATAACAAGTATGTTATGTGAAATTGTATTCCATTCAATATGTTACGGTTTTACCTACATAACTGCAGTTATCATTAGTTCTTTTTAAAATTATTGAGTGTGTCGAAATGTATTATGTGGATAAACGTAATATGTAACAATATAACTATTGTTTGAACATTGTAATATGTCGTAAATATTAACTGATTATTAACTGATATATTACAACAAAAGAGAAAATAAGTGAACAGGTGACCCACGAAGAAGAAAAGAGGGCCTCATATCAGCTGAAAAGTGACACCACGTACAAGACAAAAAGAAGATCAATCCCACTTCGAAGTGTCAGAAAGTTACAAAACTTTTTTTGTGGATAAAAAAGTGCAGAAAAATATATTTGAGAAAGGTAATGAATTAAGTCAATAATTTAGGTATGTTCGCTGACGCCTCAGTATCTTTGGTTCTAAGACTTGTAACCCGTTACAGTTACATTAACTAACACTAACAAAGATAGCGAATTTTCAGGGAATGATATGTTCAAATCAAACTCAGGGATTGAGCAAAACCAAGATATTGTTTGATTTCTATTAGGCATTACAAAATAGTAAGTTAATTGCTTCATGTCCCTGTGCTCATAAATCACTGGAATGTTTTTTGAAACAAAAATTGAAGAAAAAATGTATTTCCAAGCCTGCTTGTATTATGTAATGACGTTAGAAATATTAGGTTGCACATATATCATGTAGGTAGCACCAACATTTATGAGACATAAGCTTCTTTATTATTATTATTATTATTATTATTATTATTATTATTATTATTATTATTAATATTATTACAAGTCAACTGCGAAAACTTCATATCTAATTATGATGTGGAGCGTGATTTCTTCAAAAGGCAAAGGAAAGTTAAGTATTGTGATCGTGATGTCCCAGTCAATAACAATGCACTAAAATATTGAATAACTGCTTATTTAAGTATGAAGAGTTTCCAGCACAATTAAGGTTTTATGTTGGGTAAAACTCTGTTCCGCATTACAAAGAATTTAATGAACCATTATGATAACTGCAAATGATTAAAATCTAAGTCATGGAAACTTCTGGAAATTAATTCTATCGAGAATATTTCATTAAAAAAATCTGCGCAACTAAACAGTAATTCATGAAGAGATTGTTTAACGTAGGCATCTAGACAAACGACTTGAAGTCGTGCGACAAATAGAGCTCTGTATTCTGTAAAAAAAATAACCGCCGCGACCGAATGGCTGCGGCCGCCTAGCAGTGGAATCGCGAGGGCTATGTGTAACTTCATTTTCTGTGCACGTCTTCTAGAATTCAGTGGGAAATACAATTATTCAAATTATCGTTTCCGTGTTGTCGCGGCAGGAAGTAATAAAAGCCAAAATTTATTGCTTATTTATCTTTGAAAATAGATTTTATTACATGGGAGTTTTTTTGTTTTTTTCTCCCTTTCAAAATTAAAATTATTGCTATTTATCCTTAAAATAATTTCCTTTCAAAAATTCAAAATTTATTGCTTTTTATCCTTGAAAATAGATTTTATTACATGGGAGTTTTTTCTCCCTTTCAAAAATTCAAAATTTAAGTAGTATATGACTTAGTGTAGGGATCACAGAATTTTGAAAATGTGCACAAAATTCACTTTTCCCCATAGCACGTCATACGCAGTTTTTAACTGTTTTTTGACGTAAAATAAAATAAAAAAAATAAAAAAAACAACCGCTTGCCGTGGTCGAGCACTGGTGGCCGTTGGGAGCAGCGATCATGCGGGCTGTGGCACAGAAATCCCCTACCTGGGGCAACTTTCCGTTGACCGAATGAACTCGTCTGCGGATTCATTTACAAATTCTGCCATTCACCACTTTAGGGGTGGGCTTTTTGGCAATGTTTATTAAAATAGAACATACTGAAAATTAATAACATTTTCCTGTCGGTAAATTTGTGCAGCTTTCCTTCTCTGGCTTCTCATGGATGAGTACAATCTCTTATCTACTAGATTAGTATGTAATTTAATTTTCTTATTCATTATTTTACCGATTACGTGAATTAATTATTTTATTGACATGTTCTTCCTTCAAATATGATTCTAACTCAAATAAATTACGCTAAACGTCATAAATAATTTGTTTTCTTATACTAACTGAATGTAGTTTCGTCAACGCTTTACACCGTTTTAAAAACATTTTCATAAGTTGAAAATGTCTACTACGCAAGATCTAACTAAAAAGAATCATTAAATGCAATGCCTCGTTCTTACATCTCCGGATGTAGTACCAGATGTGGTTCATTACAACAAAATTAGGTTAAAGGGGGGGGACAGGTGTTCGTTCTCGTGAAGGGCTCGTGAGGTTGCACAAACATGGGAAACACATATTAAAGAATATTAACACTTTATTAAAAATTACTTTAGCAAAATAATAGTAACAAAAAAATGAAATTCTTAGTGATTGATAATCTTTGAAATATTACAAACCTTGCTAAATTCACTATTACTTTCAATAATGTCAATACGTTATTTCTTTACTTCGGCCTCTTTTATGTCTTACAGGATCTTCCTTTTTATGTATTGAATCGTGCCCTCCTTGTAAATGTAACATTACTTATTATTTTTCAAGATAACAATATACCCTTTTAAAACACTTCTGCCTCCCAATTATTCCTTATTCATTGCTACAAAAAATACGACATTATATTCCTTACACATTCGTCTATTCCTCCCACTCAATTGCATAATAATAATTTCCGTCTGCTACCAGTCTTACGATTTCCTTGCAAATCATATTTTCTCGGTCACCGGCTCCTGGCTAGCCACCATGATGGGACGCGTCGGCTTCGCTTCGCTCCGCCTCGTGGCCTTGATTTCAGCACCTGCGTCCCTCTCTGGTCGCCTGCTAGATTCCCACCGTGCCTCGACTTGCAAGGCGATGCCCCTCGCCGCCGATTCAACGGCCATGTCACGCTGGCACAACCACCATCGCACAATCACATCAAACCAAGTGGAATATTTAGTACTCATTTATTACTAATTTATTACCCAAAAATTAAATTTATTACTCCTCCCGTTTCTGAAATAAAGGTGGTTGTGCCAGCGTGACTGTCACGCTAGCACAACCCATCGCAAAAATGCACAAACGACCAAACTAATACGAGTGTTTAGAGCATATTTATTACTAATTTATTACTCTAAAATGAAATTCATTACTCATGCGGTTTACGAAAAAAAAAATTGTTAAACACAATTAGTTATGCAACCCGCACGACATTCGCGTATATTACTAAAGAGTACCAACTACCTCAAAACACTACAACCAATTACAAAAATACATACACAATCAATAGTACACAGTCAGTTCTAATATTTAACACCAAGAAAAAAATTTGAATGTGAAAACGAATTAACAAATATTGTAAAAACTATATCGTAATTGTCAAAACATGCAAGAGATTCAAATTCAAAAATAGAGAGAACTAACCAGCACAATCGCATAACACAAACTCAACATTTAACAGACGTATCACACTATCACTTAACACTAAACAGAAATTTATTACTCCTATTATTTACGAAATAAATAATTTTAAAAGACGACATACTTATGCAATAACGAACGGTATTGATAAAGTACTTTTAGAGCATAGTAAGCCACAAGCAAATGAATCCTATCCTGTACAAAAGAAGACATTACGTTCCGTTATCTACCACCATGTAGCAAATTATGAACGCGGAAACGCATGAAAGAAATATTGTGTAAACTCAAACGATATGGTCAAAATGTGCAAGAGATTCAAATTTAAAAATTTGACAGAACCAACAAGCACAATCGCATTAAACCAAACACATCATTTAAGAGACGTATTACACTGTTATTTAAAACAAACTAGAAATTTATTACTCCTGTTGTTAAGGAAATAAATAATTTTTAAAATCGACATACATACGCAATAACGCACGGAATTCATGAAGTAATTTTAAAGTATAGGAAGCCACAAGTAAATGAAACAAATCATTTACAAAAGTAGACATTATCTTCTGTTATTTAACACCCAGTAGAAAATTATTACGGAAACGCATTTAAGAAATATTGTGTAAACTCAAACGCAATGGTCAAAATATGGAAGAGATTCAAATTAAAAAATTGACAGAACCAACGAGCACAATCGCTTTAAACCAAACACATCATTTAAGAGACGTATCACACTATTATTTAAAACTAACTAGAAATTTATTACTCCTATTGTTAAAGAAATAAATAATTTTAAAAAATGACATACATAGGCAAAAATGCACTGTATTCGTGAAGTAATTTTAGAGTATAGTATACCACTAGTAAATGAAACCAATCCTGTACAAAAGTAGACATTATCTTCTATTATTTAACACCCAGTGGAAAATTATTAACGCGGAAACGCATTTAAGAAATATTCTGCAAACACAAACGAAAACACACTGTATTCGTGAAGTAATTTTGGAGTATAGTATACCACAAGTAAATGAAACCAATCCTGTACAAAAGTAGACATTATCTTATGATTATTTAACACCCAGTAGAAAATTATGAACGTGGAAACCCATTTAAGAAATATTGTGTAAACTCAAACGCAATGGTCAAAATATTCAAGAGATTCAAATTAAAATATAGACAGAACCAACAAGCACAATCGCACTAAACCAGACACAGCATTTAAGAGACGTATCACACTATTATTTAAAACTAACTATATATTTATTACTTATATTTTTAAAGAAATAAATACTTTGAAAAAATGGCATACTTACGCAAAATCGCACTGTATTCGCGAAGTAATTTTAGAGTATAGTATACCAAAAGTAAATGATGACTAATTTTGTACAGGATTGGTTTAATTTACTTGTGGCTTACTATACTCTAAAATTCATGAATACGGTGCGTTATTGCGTATGTATGTGTTTTTTTTGAAAATTATTTATTTCGTTAAAAAGACGGGGTAATAAATTTCTAGTTAGTTTTAAATAGTAAGTGTAATGTGTCTCTTAAATGATGTTTTGTTTAATGCGATTGTGCTCGTTGGTTTCTCTATTTTTAATTTGAATCTCTTGCATGTTTTGACCATTACGATTGAGTTTACCCGATATTTCTTACATGCGTTTCTACGTTTATAATATGCTACTTAGTGTTAGATTACAGAACATAATGGCAAATTTTGTACAGGATTGGTTTCACTTACTTGTGGCTTACTAAACTCTAAAATTACTTCAAAAAATACACTGCGTTCTTGCGTATGTATGTCGTTTTAAATTATTTATTTCGTTAACAACCGAGTAATAGATTTTTGTAATGAGTTTTAAAAACAGTGTAATACGTCTCTTAAATGATGTGTTTGGTTTAATGCGATTGTGCTCGTTGGTTCAGTCTATTTTGTAATTTGAATCTCTTGCATATTTTGCCCATTGCGCTTGAGTTTACACAATATTTCTTTAAATGCGTTTCCACGTTCATAATTTTCTACTGTGTGTTAAATACAATAATATAATGTCTACTTTTGTACAGGATTTGTTTTATGTATTTGTGGCTTACTAAACTCTAAAATTACGTCACGAATACAAGGCGTTATTGCGTATGTATGTCGTTTTTAAAATTATTTATTTCTTTAACAATAGGAGTAATAAATTTTTAGTTATTTAAAAACAGTGATACGTCTCTTAAATGATGTGTTTGGTTTAATGCGATTGTGCTCGTTGGTTCTGTCTATTTTTAATTTGAATCTCTTCCATATTTTGACCATTGCGTTTGAGTTTACCCAATATTCCTAAATGCGTTTCCACGTTAATAATTTTCTACTGAGTGTTAAATAACAGAAGATAATGTCTACTTTTGTAAATGATTTGTTTCATTTACTTGTGGCTTCCTATACTCTAAAATTACTTCATTAATTCCGTGCGTTATTGCGTATGTATGTCGATTTTAAAATTATTTATTTCGTTAACAACAGGAGTAATAAATTTCTAGTTTGTTTTAAATAACAGTGTAATACGTCTCTTAAATGATGTGTTTGGTTTAATGCGATTGTGCTTGTTGGTTCTGTCAAATTTTTAAATTGAATCTCTTGCACATTTTGACCATATCGTTTGAGTTTACACAATATTTCTTTCATGCGTTTCCGCGTTCATAATTTGCTACATGGTGGTAGATAACGGAACGTAATGTCTTCTTTTGTACAGGATAGGATTCATTTGCTTGTGGCTTACTATGCTCTAAAAGTACTTTATCAATACCGTTCGTTATTGCATAAGTATGTCGTCTTTTAAAATTATTTATTTCGTAAATAATAGGAGTAATAAATTTCTGTTTAGTGTTAAGTGATAGTGTGATACGTCTGTTAAATGTTGAGTTTGTGTTATGCGATTGTGCTGGTTAGTTCTCTCTATTTTTGAATTTGAATCTCTTGCATGTTTTGACAATTACGATATAGTTTTTACAATATTTGTTAATTCGTTTTCACATTAAAAATTTTTCTTGGTGTTAAATATTAGAACTGACTGTGTACTATTGATTGTGTATGTATT
Organism: Teleogryllus oceanicus; assembly: GCA_964035755.1. Lineage (NCBI taxonomy): Eukaryota > Metazoa > Arthropoda > Insecta > Orthoptera > Gryllidae > Teleogryllus > Teleogryllus oceanicus. The sequence goes on along the minus strand of CAXIVR010000004.1, from coordinate 102,146,733 downwards.
TTTGTAATTGGTTGTAGTGTTTTGAGGTAGTTGGTACTCTTTAGTAATATACGCGAATGTCGTGCGGGTTGCATAACTAATTGTGTTTGACAATTTTTTTTTTTCGTAAACCGCATGAGTAATGAATTTCATTTTAGAGTAATAAATTAGTAATAAATATGCTCTAAACACTCGTATTAGTTTGGGTCGTTTGTGCTCATTTTTGCGATGGGTTGTGCTAGCGTGACAGTCACGCTGGCACAACTACCTTTCTTTTAGAAACGGGAGGAGTAATAAATTTAATTTTTGGGTAATAAATTAGTAATAAATGTGTACTAAATATTCCACTTGGTTTGATGTGATTGTGCTCTGGTGGTTGTGCCAGCGTGGCATGGCCGATTCAACAACGGATATTTCTCATGGAATGGTCTCTGTCCGTTTTATAATGTTCACCTTCCGCACACGAAATGTTTCTATTGAGACTACGGCACTGTGCTCCATTTCCGATTTGCGCACGTGGTTTATCTGTTCACATGTCACAGGCGGGATTTTTCACACACCATCAATACTAACGGCATTGAACCTGCGCAGTGCCTCTCGGTGTAATAGTCAACACCTCCGAATTTGTTCATCAGATTCCCCAATGATATATCGCAGTGTTTCTTTCACCCGCGGATACACTGCCGCTGACGTGCCCATGTATTCCCGTTTCTCTCCGATCCACAGTTGCAGTTTGCCCAATCAACATTGTTTTTTCATTTCACTCAATTACACCTATTAATTAGTCTTGCTTTTCACCATTTTTGTTCCGATATAAACATCGATGCGGCTGGATTCTTTTTCACTCCGGTCTCAGTGTCACTGCCACACTCGCACTCCGCTGCTATTCCCTCTCGCGCCTCAACTGCTTGCCCTCGTTCCCAACTTTTTCTGCCTCAACTGACTCGTTCCGAACAAGTCGTTGGGCTACGGTTATGGTGACCGCGCAATTCAAACGTTCAAGCATATACTCACAAATGCAATACGTTTCAATATTAAAAATTAACATTAAATAATAAAAAGTACAAAAAAAATTGGTCACAACTCTTCTTGTTGGATGTTCTTGCGGACTACAGCCACTACCCATCCCAGAAAACGGTGTTGGAGAACCTTGTCCGAACGCTCTCAGAAGGTTCTGAGGAGTTCTGAGGAAGTTCTGAAGAAGTTCTGAGGAGTGCATTCTTTCAGAGCATTATCAGGCATTATCATTATTAAGGAAAAATGTACATTTGGAAGCTTATATTTTAGAACATACCGTTCCATTGTTATAAATTTATCTTAGAATATAATATTGTTGATGAATTTATCCTACAAAACGGGATTATTATATTAACATTATCGTGTATGGTACACTTAACATTATCCTAGGGTGTGGCAACACTGACGAAACTTTTCTTCTCGAATGATTTAAGTCCTGCACAGCATTTTGTGAACAGCGGCAGCCGGATGTTACAATCTTGTGCTATTCAACACTTAGGTGCCATGACGCTGGGGCATGTGGTTCGCACGGCCACTGATAGACCGTAGCACTACAAAACACGTTTTTGGACACATTTCTTAGAATGTTTTGGATGGATCCAACAACGAATCATGAGTTCTTCGCTAGAAGAAGGAGACGCCTCGAATGTCACCTTATTTGTCTCGAAACGGGAAATGGTCCAACCGGACGGACGCATGCAGATTACCCGAATGCAATCTAGGGATCTTTGACTGTGTAATTGTTATGAGCTTTAACATGTACGTTTCGATAATATTTCCAACTAAAATCTTGATTTTTGGAACATTTGTTCATTCAGAAATGTCAACAAAGTGAACGCGCTCTTTCGTAATGTTCCTCTCCATTTCAATGTCCTAATTTCTTCTGCTACTGCATGCTGGCGTATCTCTATTTTCTCATTGTTAATTTCAGTACATGGCTCCATGAAAGTGAACGGCGAACGTGATGCTACAGAAAATTTTACTGGGTTTGAAAGACTTCTGGATTTCCAGAATCAATCGAAAGTGCTCCTCGCGAGCGACCGAGCAACCTAGCTCAGTGCATAGCGCACTGACTTCCCATTCAGGAGGCGCGTGTTCGATGCCCGGGCCGGCCATCCTGACCGGGTTTTTCATAGTTTCACTAGGTCACAAGGCTGATGCTCGGATTGTTAAAAAAGGCCACGTTCGCATATTATGATCATCTCGTCACATCGTAATATAATAATAAACCTAATTTCTTTTTCTTCAATGAATGCCTACTCTTGAATGCCACTCTCTACTGCTACTCTTGAATGTCAAAAATAAAAAGTGGAACTGGTTGTGTCAATAATAATAATAATAATAATAATAATAATAATAATAATAATAATAATAATAATAATAATAATAATAATAATAATAATAATAATAATAATAATAATGATAACAACTCTGCTTCATAACAGAAATTATTGAAAACAATCTTAATTATTTGACATCATCACACTTGTTTTTCTACACTGTCTGGATAACATCAAGTACTCGTATTTGATCCAATCTATGTTAAACGATTACCAACTTTTAAACGTTTACAATAGTATTATCCAGAGCTACTAAATAATGCGCCAAGTATTTGAATTACATCATGAAACAATACACTTTAGTTTCCGAATTTGGGCTTGTCCAGCGTACCCTCACAAAGGGAAATATTCTAAAAAATGTTGGAATTATTTGTTTCGCACAGAAAAGAAGAGTAATATTGCATTACTTGGAATACTCCAAATTACCTGTAAACAATCCAAACGCAACGTAAGATGAATAAAATATTAAACTTTTTAAACTCTTGAGAAAAATAATTATAAAAAAATGTTAGTGAAAACACGAAACTTGTTCAATATACCCCAACAACAGATACGGATTCGTCACAACCAAATCCTCCCCAAACTTGGAGCGGTCGCTCATTCCGTGCGTGAAATTCGGCGTGCCCTCCCGGCTCCAGATCGCGCCGCAAACCCAATTCCATCACCCCGCGGCGCCCGTCGTGACTTCTCGCCAACTCGCGAGTTCCTCTCAAGACTTTCTGACCGTGTCCGTCAGACCGTCTGCCCGCACGCCCGCCACCCTGCAGCCGCTGACCCGGCCGGACTGGAACGGAGTGGGGCGGGAGCGGGGCAGAGAGGGGTTGGGCTGATGGCCCTAAAACACAACGGGAAGGCCCGCCTGAAGAGAGAATGCAGCCTAATGGACGGACGGAGACTGCTAAAAGCGAGGCCGCAAACTTACGCGGGTAATTCAATTGCGAAGCTGGACCAGGCCGCCCCGCCCCCGCGCCGCGCCGCGCCGTCTCCGCCGCATTCGCGCCTCGAGGCGTCGCGACGCCCGCCGCATGCGGATAGCCGCCCGTGGCCGCCGAAACAAGACGTTTCGTAGGGAGCGGAGGATACTCTGGAGGTGGGTGACGCGGCTGGCTCGAGATGCACTTTCACCAAGATGCAACGTCAACCAAGCAACAATTGTCTACAACCAGTGCTTGATTTATAACATTTTGGGTCCCGGAACGCTCACTAAATTAATTATTAAGTTAATGGAAATAGTTATATATTTATTTTCTAATTTAATAATTATTAAGGTACCGAGGTATTAAGGTACCTCAACGCCGTGTCCAACGCGATCAGCCAGAAATCAAGCCCTGCATAGAGCCGTAAACTTTCCCGTACGTTCCAACCTACATACAGATTTGAAAGATGCGATTATAATATTATGTATGCACATATGTATTTTGCACATTTTAGGGTCAGACTTTTACCAACTCGCGGTGTTCCCAGGCCTATGACCCTGTGGACCCTGTTTTAATTTAACATCCACGCCTGGAGGTAACAGAGACATCCGGCTGGAATGAAGTATTCCCGAGGCCAAAATTGGTTAATTTGTCCTATCTGAGTTTTCTTTCTTCACACAGCAATCGATCCCGAAATCGCCGCAAAGTTCAATAGCCACCCGAGGGGCTACAAAAATAATTAACAAAATAAATAGTATCGTGAGGTATCTAATAACCTTACGAGGTTGGAGAATTATTAATGAGGCCGCCAGGCTGGCTTTGATTACCAAACGCAAAGTGTAAAATATTGCGACAAGAATATCCCACGTTTTATGCACTTTATAGAAAATTCCAACGAACTGAAATTTCGATTTAAATTTGGCATTTCATTCTGTGAATTATGACTGCTGTTCTTACTAGCTTATAAATTCATTTTGCACGTAATATTTACATTAATTTGCTTTTATAATCTAGCTTAATTCAAGGGTTTTCTTAATCTACTTTACGGAATGTTTTTGTTATTACTTCTAATTGCACATGCCATGGATTGTTAGAACACTTGTTTTGAAATAATACTTATTAGAAGGGAGGAAATGTTTATGCCCTAAAAAACTTGAAATATGCTTTTAAAAATATGTATTTATGACCTAGAAATTCTGAAATATTCACTTAAAATTCAACTAAAATTAACAATATTTATTTCTCTATAAACCTTTCTTGACGAAATTCAGGAAAAGCATAATAGGAATGAAAAAAAGGAAATATAGGAAGTAAATATTCACTTCAATGAAGTACATTGTATGCCTTGCTGTATTTCTTCTGACAGATTTAAAAATATGTTATCAAATATTCTATTTTTGCAAAAGTATTTTATCATCTATACAAAAAAACGCACCGTGACAAGCTCTTTCGAATCAATGAAAGTTCACAATGAAATTTCACTTAGCTATGCTCTGAAGCATCTGACAAAATATGCAAAATCATAGAAATCCGCTCCCTACTAAATCCCTAGAGACGGACAAAACGTAGTATACTATTATCGATTGGTTTCGAATTGTAGTGGAAAAATTCCCGAAGGGTACTTCTGAATTTTCGCCATCTTTATGAGTGTACAAGCGGATCCCGGCAGACGTTGTTCTGCCATTCATCTCCCTCTTTCTCCTTCACTCTCTTTCCTTTCTCTCTCCGTTTCTCTCCGTCTCTATTCTCTCTCTCTCTCTCTCTCTCTTAGTCTCCCCTCTGCCCTGCCTCTGTCTGTCTGACTTTGTGTGTGTGTTTCCCTCTGTCTGTGTCCGTCTATTTAAGTGATTCCCTCTGTCCCCAATTCACATTTAGTTGCAAATCCTTCACATCTCTGAGCAGGCGAGGTAATATCGAGAAGCACCGGCCCAGCAAATATGTAATAGAATGATCAAGACGATTTTGTCCTGATTATTACAATGTGAGAAACGCTTCTTTGAGACTTTTGGCCTCAAAACTTAAGGTTTTAAGGTCCTAGAATGTTTCTTCAAGAGTTATTAAAAGATATAGATTCAAAAGCCGAGTGTTGCTGGTTGCATTTGACATGGATATTTATTTTTGTTCTACAGGGCCATGTAGTAGAGTACAACACAATTATCAGCACATAAACCATGTTGGTAAAAAAACACATAGATGAGCTATCTTTCATGGCGATCGGTCACACAGTGCCGAAATTAACCGCTCTTATATATACCAACACACCCACACACACATAGACACCCCCACACACCACACACACACATATATATATATATATATATATATATATATATATTGTAGCGTCACGTTGGCAGCCGTGGGTGGGAGGAGCAGCGGAAGTATCGCATACTTGCGGGCTGAATAGCCTAGGCACCCCGGCGTTGGGATATATTTAGACCAAGTGGACGCCAGCTTGACCTGGAAGGTCACGTGGAGGACGCGGGCCTCCCTCCTACACCAAGGATGGTCACGTGACCGCTACACTCTAGGTATAAAATCGAGCCGACGAGCTCACACGGGGGTTTTGTTCTGGAAACCTCGCGCGATGCGCAAAACTTTACGCCCAGGCTGGAGCGTGTCGTGGCTCTTGCACGGGTGACGAGGTCACGGTAGTGGTGCGGGAGAAGCGTCAGTGAAGGCGGGGCTTCCCTAGCTATGTGGGGTATCCACAGGGAAATACTCAAAAGTGTGTAGTTTCGGAGCAGAATTTAGTTATTGTACATACGTGTAAATAAACTCGTACATACTTGTAAATATCCCAATAGAAATAATATCATGTAACACGGATTGCAAATTGAACTCATAGACCACCAGTAATACAACAGTATATCAACATACGAAATAGAGTATAAGTAGTTAATGAATGTAACCTATGTAGAGTTAGAAAGATTCAGGCATCCTAAGGAAAGCCCCAAAGCTTAGTTTAGGCAAACTATTATACATTCTGAGTAATTATTAATTACATTTGATGCAGATTAAATAGTAAGAAATTTCTAAACTAAATTGCATGATGTTTCGCTTTATCATGTTTCCTGGGTGTCGTGTCTTCTTTAGTTCTGCTTGCCACATTCAGGACCAGAATTTTCAGATAGACCACCTTTAATTTCACTTTCAGTAAACACTGAATTTAAATTTGCCCCCCCCCCAAAGATCTTTTAACATCTGGACACTGTGCGAGAATCTTGTAAACAGGATAACCAACAAGACGGAGTCCACAAACATGTAAACACATTTGGTTTGCGCGGTGGAGCAGATAGAACTTTTTTCACTATCTTGAAGGTACCTTTTGCAGATAGTACCTGTTTACTTTATCTGTATATCAGGAACTAAGCAACATAAATCAATGTAATTTGGAGGTTACGTGAATTTCATTGGTACTATTATAAATATTGCAAAAAGTCATTTTTGAAAAAACGTTAGATATAACCTTTTTTACCTTACGTTCAAAAGATTGGCCTTCGTCGTATGACAAGAGACCCAGCAATCGAAATTAATTTAGGGAAGCTTTCCTGGTGTTGCTTGTATTTTGCAAATTCCCCAATCCCTCAGTCACCAAACTCACCCCTAATCATCCTTCCCCTCACCCCAAATTCACTCCATCCACCGAATTGTTTGCTGCGAGAACTATCGATTTGTACCTCCAGATGTTATTCCAATAGTACCAACTTTTGCCGGGACTTTTCAGCTATCTGGCAGGTTTTTAATTTTTTATTGCTTTTGGAGATGTTTTGTCAGAAAAATATTTTGGGAGAACATGTCACTAAACCTAAGTAAAAATATCCCCAAAACTTCACATTTCTCCTGTGCTCAAGTTCCTGAAACGTTTCAATACAAGCACGGGGATGCGGGAAAATGTTATAGAATTTCTTATAGTATTAAAAGTTGCTAATGCGTTGTAAATTTTATTTCACCGTATTACTTAATTTCATGTATGGGTACTACATGATAAAACAAAATTATTGTTGTTATTTGACCTGATCCGCAAATATCCGTATTAAAAAATAACTATTCACTCACTTACGAATAATGATGTTGTCGCAAAAACATATGGCAATTGAATTTCTAATAAAGGATGCACGAGAAACATGGAGTTGAATTGCATGGAACAAAGCGTATCAACTTTGTAGAACGGTCGACATCCGGACGGCAATTATGTAATTATGTAATAAAGTACTATTAATTCAGAATTTTAATCATTTATTTGAAATATTTCATTTATTTTTTTCTAGATAGATATTTACAGAAAAATTGTGATTTCATGGGAAATTGATTGAAATCACTTGATTTCATGGGAAATTTCAATTTACATTTATGTGTTCGAGAGCATAATTTCATAATATTAAAATGTCCTGGAAAATGTGAGAAGGTTTATGTATTCGTCTTCCTTATTGTTAGTTTCGAATGATATCAGCCAGAAAGAGAGAACTCATTATACTAATTAGTTGCATTCACTGTACATTAATTATTTTCATGCAATAATAAATCGCAAACGTAAATTAATGTAGGCGAACTAGATTCTAAAATCCATACAGAAAATAAACAACTTCTACTACTACTACTGAAAAACTTCTGGCTGGCATGTGTCTGACTTCAATTACATAAGTGACCTGAGATACGCCCGCGAAACAATTCCTAATTGATTAATTAATGTTATAATTATTGAATTACTTTGAATTCTCAAAGCAGAAATTCTCTCCAGACGTTAAAGCTAATTTAGAAGCAGATAGATAAGAATGCCATATCGAATTTACTAAATGTTAGAGGATATTTCATTAATTATGAAAGAAATTGAAACAATTAAAAGGTTCTCTATTCAATTATTTTCTGATACATACATTATTTAAATGTTACATGAATTTTTTTTTAAATCTTTTTAAATTTTAGGATAAAATAGAATCAATATTCAAAATATCTATTAAAATATTACGTTTATCCCGGATAAAGACAAATAAAATACATCAAAACCATGATATTAAAAATGTAAATTTTTGTTTTCAAAGAATGAAATAATTGGTAATTTCTCGTAAAGAAACACTTGTACAAAACACAAAGACTAAAATATTGCCCGTACAACAGAAGATTACAATGAATCTCCGTTATGTGAGCAAAATAAAGCTGTGATCGTCACGAGTGATTAATATAATCGCAGTGTTTATCGTTCATTTTGTGAATTTGATTCGTCAATACACATTGGAAAGGGAAACGGCTTTCCAAATACAGATTATCGACGTGAGAGGCATATTACTAGAGAATATTAACAAAATTACGCCCTATCACGTAAATGCAAATTACTGTTAATGAGCAATACCAATGTGAGTGACAAATCATAATAGGAGACGAATCCTTTGTTCCGCATAATATTTTTGCAGGGCGCTTTACGCATGTTAATTGTGTATTGATTATAAATTAATTATACATATTTGAAAAACTGCGAATCAGTGAAGATTGTTCTCGAATCGCTTGTGTGAATATATCAGTGTGGTTTTCGTTTTGTATGACGTGTGATCATTATATTCCTAGAATTCCAACAGATCTCTTGATATTACATATTGTTTCGTGATCACAGTACTACGTTAGTCACAAATATGAGTATGTTGCAATTAATTTTACGACAGCTTAATAACTACATTCATTAGCTTTCACTTTACATCATCATTCATTCAGCTATTTGTCCCCAAATGGTGGAAAATGTGAAACAGTCATCATATGATCTTGCTTTGTGAAAATACTTAGGAAAGATTTATCTTTATCATCATATTAATATGATAACTGTTTCTATACAATTAGAGACTATACTGAGCATCACAAGAAAAGTAACATTAATTTTAATAATGATACATAATGAATTATTTACCATTTGGACTGTAAAATTGTGTATAAACAACCTGTAACCAGTATTGTACTGCAGCCTCCGGGTTAATGACCGCCATCTCAATCAGGTTCTTCGTCCAGTTTCCCTGATCCATGGAGCAAATGCTGAGATGGCCCCTTGTTTTGCTTCTGGACATAAATGTAACTTCATTATCTGTGCACGTCTTCTAGAATTCATTGGGAAATATAGTTATTCAAATTATCCTATTCCTTGACGAAGGACATCATGGATAAGAGCCCAAAATTTATTGCTTATTTATCCTTGAAAATAATTTTATTACATAAGAGCTTTTTCTATTTTCAAAATTTATGTAGTATATGACTCAGTGTAGGGATCACAGAATTTTGAAAATGTGCACAGAATTCACTTCTCCCCATAGCACGTCATACGCAGTTTCAACTGTTTTTGACGTAAAATAAATAAATAAATAAATAGTGTTGAAATAATAACACATTAGATGCAAATAAACAATTACACAAATCCCTGTTAAAATTCACAATATGAATCCTAAAGCTATGTCAAGACGATTGTACAAACGATTGATTTTCATTAACAGACCATCCCTCTCCTCTAACACCTACCAGATCCTTAATTGCAATTTCCTCAATTAACCGCTTTTAAGAAACCATTATAAGGAAATATCACATCAAATTTGCAGTGGTTAAAATGAAAATTGGTCGCTTGATATGTCCTGGGCCTCATTGGGTCAACATTGGAGGGCGAGATAATTCTGGGAATAAATAATTTAATAAAAATGTAATAAATAACTTTTTTTAAAAGTATTTACTCGAAAAACCAAAATAAAACTTAGTTCAAGGCTCCATTTTTCGTAATTCTGTTTCGTACTGTAATAAAACAAAAAATTAATACTATAGTACTACAATAATGATACAATAGTATACAATACTATAACATTATGTACAATAATATAATATGCAATATACATATTGTATATATACATAAACACAATATACAAATATACAATAATAGAATAATAATGCAATAAATAATAGAATAGTAATATAATAAATTTAATTATTAAACTACATTGTTACTCAGTAACATGTTCACAATTTGGATAGCTGTACGTCTGCGGAACATATTCTCCGATCGTATGTGCATCCAACAAGGTGACGGGTAAGGTGACAATTATATATAATAATATCATTCAGACATCCCATATAATAGGCACTTTACTAAACATCCGTGGTCTAAAAATAATAGATCATAATTTTTCGAGAAAATAAGCTTCCCTTACTACACGACCACCCCACCAAAATACAATTTTTTCACGGAAGCAACAATAGTCCCTTAATACTGGTTTCACTGTTCCTACTACTTAAAAAGTATATTCTTCTTCTCGGTCAAAACAGATACCGAAATTCGTAGTGACTCATAAATAGTTGAGGATTAAAATCCCAAGTTAAATTGCTTTCATTGTGTGCTTGTGACAAGGAAGGCGTGAATTAATCATCACTTTCCATCTTAAGTAATACCTAAAGTTTATAGAGAACCGTACTAATCGGTTTTATCAATACTCTCTCATTCCACTCTACTTTGAAGTCATCACCGCTTTTCTACTGCATGAAGCTATCATGAATGCTACTAACGTTCTGTTTGCAATATGTTACGTATTGTTACTTTTGCAATTATCTTGCATACTTATCTTCTCTTCAAAAAACAATGAAGAGATACGGAAAGGAAGGGAAATATGTTCATTGTGTTTTATAGGACAAACCTGCATCACTTAAAAATGTGTTATATCTACATTTCTTCATAGTCTTTACCTAAAATTCCTAAGGATATTTCTGTTAGAAGGACATACATTTTTACTTCCTTGCAGAACTTTTCAAGTTCTTCATTATTTAAGGTAATAGACGTAATGAATTCCGCTGCAGTTTTTCAAATTATAATAAGGAGAATACTAAACAGAGAACGGGAGAATATTTGTCTGTTTCATGCTTCCTCTGGAGGAAAGGGCGCAGTTGAAACGGAGTACCTGCCCGCACCCAGCGCTGCGCTGAAGTGCGCCTCGGCAACGCGGAGGCCGTTGGGGTGCCAGCGAAGGCGGCGGTGGAGGTGGGGGCGCGGATTGGGGTGAAGAGGACTACATGGGAGTTTTTTGTTTTGTTTTTTTCTCCCTTTCAAAATTCAAAATTTAAGTAGTATATGACTTAGTGTAGGGATCACAGAATTTTGAAAATGTGCACACAGTTCACTTTTTCCCATAGCACGTGATACGCAGTTTTTAACTGTTTTTTTTACGTAAAATAAATAAATAAATAAAGAGGGCAGGGATGACGGTGGCGGTGACCCATCCGACGTGTGAGAGTTGGAGGAGGCGAATGACGCGGATGTGAAGGCGGTGGCGGTGGCCACAACAACGGAATCGGGGGCCGGCGGCAGAAGATGGCGGGGGCGGCGGATATGGGTGGGGGGGGGGAACCCACGGGCGCGGTGGTGGTGGTGGTGGCGAGCGTGGAGGCGATGGTGGTTGAAGTGGATGCGGCAGCAAGGCGGTTTGCGGGGTACACGATGGAGGCGGCAGCGGAGGAGGTGGCGGAGGCGGCGGTGGTGGCTGCAGTGGATGCGGCAACGAGACGACAGCATCAGCGGAGGCGGGGCGGAGGTGGGGCGGAGGCGGGGCGGAGGCGGGGCGGAGGCGGGGCGGAGGCGGGGCGGAGGCGGGGCGGAGGCGGGGCGGAGGCGGGGCGGAGGCGGGGCGGAGGCGGGGCGGAGGCGGGGCGGAGGCGGGGCGGAGGCGGGGCGGAGGCGGGGCGGAGGCGGGGCGGAGGCGGGGGCGACGGCGCAGGTGGTGGCGGCCGCGCCTCCTTCCCGGAAGGGCGCACGGCGGCCCTGCTTCTCTGCGGCGCGTCGCGTGTCCCGAGGCCTTGCTCGCCCATCGCACGCAGTTGGCGCTAGGCGGCGCGGCGCTCGCTGCATAATGCAATCAAGCCAAGTGACCTTAATGAAGCTTTTACCACGGGCAGCTCCCGGCTGCGAGAGGAGGCGTGCCCGGAACCCACGGAAACCAAATGCAACGCGGGCGCCGCCTCGCAGGCTGCTGGAGCGCGCCCCACCGCTGCCGCCGACGCGGACCTTCCGGCAAAGTGGTTGCCGGCTCCGTTGCCGCTGCGTCTGCGCGGGGGCCAACTGGCGCTGCCGCCGCGTTACCCTTGTCCCATTCCGGCCTCGTGTCTTTCCGCCTCCGCTTTCTCCTCCGTCGGTTGGGGCTCGTGCTGTTGGTTGCCAGTGCCATCTGTTTTTCTTGCAGAGTTGCCCCTTTCGTCTATGTTCGCGTACGAACCATCCGACTAATGAGATATACCCATTACATGATTATTAACGGAACCGACATTTAGTAAAGAAAGTTAAGAGTCACGCACATGCGCTTCAAGGCACCCCCACCAGTCGCGCCACTTGCAAATCTCTTAGGCCTGTACCGAGGGTAGGCATCTAAAGAACCCTGCGGTAAAAGTACGAGTGTGCTGCGCGACCGTGTGCCCGACTCCCCGTAATATCCGGAATGCCCAAGACTACATTATTATTTTTTTCCTTCCGAGTCATCTCACATACAAGAAACACAAGGGACAAACAACCATGCCCACGGTAGTATTCGAACCCGCGACCATTCAGACCGGGGCGCTGAGTCGGCACACGCTCTAGCCACCTCGGCCCCCCAGGTCGGCGTAAGTCTGTGTTATTAATTTGTGAAGAGAAATGTGTACCTCTTTTGTAAGCATATTGCGCGCACGGTCAAGTGTGAGTTTGCATAGTTTTTTGAAACTGCTTAAAACTACAATTTATATTATATAAGATGTGTTACAAGTATATTAAATAAAATAACGTGCAGATGCAACCCGCAAAAGTTTGCAACGCACTATCGTCCCTGGTACCTGAAAACGAAGGTTTTAGAGCCTTACTTTTTTTACGTGTCGTCTCCAAAAACACGTTTTGTTTCCTTGGCCCTAATCTACAAAATGAGACATTCACACATTTTATTTCAAGCTGATGTTTTACGAGAAAAATACATTACTCCATATTTGCATGTGTGGCTGTGAAAAGCGTATTATTTAATAATAGTACTGTATTTGCATGTTATTAATATATTTGTAGTATACACTCGCAGATGATGAAGTAGACGAAAATTTTTAAAAAAGTATACGCAATAATTATACAGGTATGCTCTTTGATAAAATAACATCAGTAACGTTAAAATTAAAAGTTTTGTTTGGTTTATTTTATGCGGCGAGACTCGGGCCCCTAGGTCCGCTGTTCTGTCTGACGGTGCAAATTTAGCTACGCTTCACCATCTATCGGAAAACGAAGATATCATTCGGGCAACGAAAAAGGCGATTTCCATTTGGATCAGAGTCTTCTTTTAGGCCTGAGGATCTTTTACATGCAGTAAATAATTTTCATAGGACAGCCAGCTTTACTTCCCCTCCAAAGGAAGATTTATGAAGGATTTTTTGCCCATAAAAATACTCGGCTTCTATGAAGTTTGAACCCGCAAACTTGGGTATAGCAGACTGGTACGCTAACCGTTATACTTGCACTACCGAAACCATAATTACAAATTTCCACCGATGAGCGACCACTAGCAATAATAATTGGTGCGCCTGCTTTACCGTCACATCCCCACTCTCCATCTTGGCGACGCCTTCTAGAGATGGCGTCGAACCCAACAGACTTAATGAATCAATTCTCCATTTCTGCTGCACGCCTTCAAATGTACAGCTCCCTCCCCTTACCTTAATAGGTAATCACACTACTGCGATACTAAATAATAGTAATTCACTATTTCTTGCTTAGCAGCATCAGTGAAGCCGTCGTCGTCGTCTCCATTGTCGTTTCTGCTGCTGTTGTGAACACAATTGTCGATGTTATCACTAATATCGCTGTCGGTAATATTTCCATTTTATATTTTGCCTTCAATTCTCATAGCCCACTGCACTGCCATGACAATCCCTGTCGTGATTCTGAATCGTCACAATCGCCTCTATTGCAGTCAATGTTTAGTGTGTTGTGTGTGTGTGTGTGTGTGTGTGTGTGTGTGTGTGTGTGTGTGTGTGTGTGTGTGTGTAGACATACTAGTTGGGTGTTCTTCACTTCGAGTCTGTTTCATAGCCAAAGTTCATTAATGGCTTATTACTGCTAAGTACAACCACTGTTGTATTGTACAATTATTTCAGGACAATGATGTAGTAAAATGGTTTCGTTAACATCAAAATCAGCATAGGTACAAGCACAATGGAAATTTCCGAAACATTGCCGAGTCGCATAGCGACGAGACAATTTATCTAGCAATTTCCAATACACCAATTGCATTCTATAAGAATATTCCACAAATGAAATTATGACCAACCGCGTTTTCGAGTACGTCAAATATTAATTATACTAATAGAAATTGTGCTGTCATTGTATGCCGCCTCCTAAGATTGATTTCTCTCAACTAATGATCGGTCAGAAGGGAGACGTGGTAAAATCGTATAGAAAAATAGATCATTTATTCGGTATTCAACACCCTGATTGTGGCAAAACAGATAACAAAATACGTATTGAAATAAAAGAGAGAACTCCCGAATTAAGGAGTACTTGTTATGTTCTAATTCATTTTTAGGTTGGTGAATAGGTGCCAGAGTAAATTGATAGCTACTGTAGTTTGATCACTGGGAGAAAGCCGTAAAATTTAAGCTCTAGAGAATACGTGAAGGAGAAAATGAGTTTGCCGGAATTAGAAAAAAATTTTATTCAAATTTACTGATCCTTTATTTAATTTCAACGCCATGCACTATTCATCTGTCCAGTACAAGATAATACAAGTTTCTGTCATTACTGTTATAAAAAAATTAAGACTAATACATTACGAACTTAATGACATGTTTTTTACATAAAAATGAAATATTTATTGATTTTAATAATGAAATCATAATAAGTATCTTCCAAATTTTTTTATGCATTTCAGTAGGAACATTAAAATTCGATATTTTATTTTATAGGAAGTATAAAAATGTATGATTTAATTCTATAGGCGTGTTGAATTTCAGACAAAATACTCCAAATTACTATTGACTAAATTAGAATTAACTGATTTAATTCTTGTTGGGAGGAGTTTGTCAGGGAAGTGTTGGTCTGGCTTAACTGGCTTAACTTAACCCTGGGTAGAAATCGAACCTGCGCTATTCAGATTGATTGATTGATTTTATCGTGTTTCCGGACGCGTCAACTGCTTAGTCTGTCTAGTCCCGTTAGTATAGTGAATGTTTTTCTCGGGAGATGGCGGTGATCATCCCCCGCTGGATGGCGACATCCGACGCCGACCTACCGGGGGCTAGTGGGGTTTCCCCCTGACCAGGACTCTCCCCCAAGCGGGGCACCGCCCCAGCCGGGACAAGCTCTAAGCGCCCGACCGGTCTCCCGGTATATGTGGTAGTGTTGATCGGAGAAACCACGGAAAACTACCGATCAGAGCAGCCGGCTGCTAGAATTCTCCTCCAGACAGCGACTGAATTCGATCTAGCTGAAAAGCTAGTGTCGATAATCCTGCCGCCGTCAGGACTCGAACCTAGGACCTCCCGGCCAGTGCGCTATTCAGTATCTTTCCAGGAAATTCTGAGGCATGTTTTTTTCTTCTAGTATGTTGTTTTTCATTTGATATTCTCATTTTTTGTGAGCGTTAAAATGACTAAATGGATGATTACATCTACTGCAGATTCCATGTCCTTGTATTTTTTCCCGACGTTGTTATATCTGTCCTTTCCAGAGAGAGAGCCTCTTCATCAAGTCAGAACTTAAGAAATGCACCTCATCTGTACGAGTGTGTAGTAAACTACTGTGTCCTTTTTCTCAGAGCAGCCAACTATTTTTGGAATTCGTGTACGCATTACCTTCTTTAATCGGAGTCACTCTTTCATCTTCTCCGTCGTCGCATAAAATATCCGATATATCCTTGTGTTATCCTAACCGCTAACACCTCACCGCATCCCGTACGTCAAGCGACCATCTCATTAACTTCTCCTTGGGGCCTCGTCGGCCGCAACCTCGTCTGCAGCGGCCGCCCCCACCCCGTCGCTTCCACCTTTGCGGGTCCAGCGGAAGGCAAAGGAGCGTACGGTGGCGGTGGCGGTGGCGGCGGCCGGCTCCGGGGAGCGGTAGCTGGGGCTTTGTTTGTTTCCTAGTTTGTTTGTTTGCACTCGTGAATATTAATCCAACGCCCGCGCGCTTCTGGCCGTCGCCACCCCGCGCGCGCCGGGCGCAGACCGGGCCGCGCACACCTCGGGTTTATTCAAATGCGGCACGGAGACCCGGTTCATTAGCCCGCCGCGCCGCCCTCCCCTGCGCGCCACGCCCCCGCCGCCCCCTCGCGACTTTCATTGCCCCTGTCGCCACGCCACCCCTCCGCGCCACGCACACGTATCAATCGCGTGCTCTCGCCTCTGCCCATCTCATTGTGATAAAGCGCGCTCGGATGTGAATTTCACGCCGTCTTCATTTTTCTTCTCTGCATAGCGCCATTCCGATCGTCTTCGCTGTCTTCTGAAATTTCGGGATTTTATTTCTTCCAGTCATAACCCAAGTACTAGTGTGCTGATCTAACTGTAGTTGCCATCTCAGATTTCCTGCCATCTTACTGATAGCGTAATCTCTACCCCCTCTGATTTTACCTCCTCCTTTTTGTTTCGGACTTTTGCATAGTTTCCGTTCAACTACACTTCCTTCCTATACCGTTCCTTTGCCTTTGCCATACACATCGCTCAATTACTCCATCAACTCACTGTTCTCAGATCCGACAGATGGTTACCAACCCCACCTTGCTTTGAATCTGCGTTGTTTCCACCGGCTCGTATCCATGAGCCCAACACCCAATTCTCTCGCTGCTCATGTTTTCAACTCCCTTCCATCTCCCGAATCTTTCCATCTCTACCGTTCCTAGCATCGCCGGAGTCGGAATCGCCTCACGGCTCCAAAGCCCTTGCCTCCTCTACAGTTTCTGCCGTTTCTCCCAGTCATCAACACATCCGCCGCCCCTACCGTCTGCATCGCCTCCTCCTCTTCTCCCAGCTGCCCCCCCTCCACTTCCCCCCCGCCCGAGGGAGGACGGGACGCGTCGCAAACCGCGTTCACGATTACTAAAATTGCACAGCGCGGTCGAACGAATTGCGATAATAAATAAAAAAGTGCAACCGCAGACACCATGGCGTACCGCGTTCCGTTCGGTGTTTGCCACATATTGGTCGCGATGGCTTTAACTGGCGATATATATACTTCTTTCTCTAATATGTTGCGCCGCGGGAAGTTTTACTGCTGCTGTTTGGAAATAGAAGTTGGATTTTGTTCGAACGATTTAACTTTAAATGGGCATGGACTTTAGTGAGTGCATTAAGACTACGAATATTCGTTACAATTTAAGATAGTTGAACTGAATTTGCAAAATTAATAAAAACGCTAACAACGTACTCTTGTCAACATATTCGGTTCTTTACAATAATCTTAGCTAGTAAATAGCTGTACATGCTTTGGGTTGCCTCGAGAAGTAAATTCTCAAATACTGCAATAACGATAACGTTATCGAGTAATGTGTATTAAATGTACCCTCATATAATTTTATTGTGAAATACTGTACTCTTCCTAGTCTTCCGAGTGCATTTTGTTTTTCTCGCTCTCTAGTCATTTCAGAAATAAATGATTTTATTAAATATTCGTCAACAGGGAAAAAAATTGGTGTACAAAAATATTTAAATAATTGAAATTTACGTTTAGTAACCTTAAAACGAATTCATAAGACCAGCGTACCCGTGCGAGGAGTCTTGCATGTTAAACTCTACCATCTTCCCTATTTTTCCATTTCCGTATTAAGTGTGTAAAATTTCTTTTTCTTCAAGACCCTCTATCCTCCGTCACTTCTACATATATTCCTTATAATTGATAACAATACAATACAACCATGTCAATGCAAACTATTCTTATTTAACTTTATTACCGAACAGAGAGGTACACCCGTGCCATTTAATCGCCTAGAATATCAAGTAATTAGTTTAATTCCGCATACAGTTGCGGGTTCTGCACGACTCTTAACAGTTGGGATATAATCGAGAAAAGTCGAACCTGCAAAAATGTAATAGGATTTTGAAGAAGATCTCATCCTGTAGATTACGGTATGAGGAACTTGGAGTTACTTGGAGGGCTTTGAATTCAAAATTGTACTTTTTAAGGCCCTACAACGCTTGTTCAGGAGTTATTTGACAATAGAGAGTGAACAATCCAGAAAGTATTGCGGGTTGCATTTGACAAGAATATTTAGATGTTATTTTTTTTACACAAATCCATCACAGTTGTATAGTCAAAGTGCAATTCATCACTTCTCCGTGAAATTCTCTTTAGTTAGAAATCTCATTTATAAAGATTGGTGAAAAGTATGTATACTATTGAAATAATATAGGAGACGATTCCTATGGGTGTAAAAAACAAGACTTTGTTGCAATATGCATTCTCCAAAGTAGAAAGAAAATGAATGAAATTGATATCTTTCACACACGGATTAATTACAAATGGAACTTTTTCTTCTAAAACTTTGTTAAAATATTACAATCAATTAAAATATTAGAGTACTTTGGAACTGACGAAGATGGGAGCAGTGTTAATGAAAATGACAAAATTATAAACCTCTACTTCTGTTTGTAGTGTGATCTTGAGGATCAGACAGATGCGAAGTTTGAACTAAAATATATTTTATAAGAAGCCACTTTTCATTATTTGATACATTCTGCCACTTTTCATTATTTGATACATTCTTCCTCTAAGAATGTAATAAGAATAGACAGGTATTTAATGAAAGTAAGAAACATGATTGCAAGTTCCTTAGACCGTACCATGTCTTGGAAAGTTTCCTAGAGCAGTTGTTAGTCAATGAAAATAGCTCCTAGTACTTACCTTGAGAACAGATTAGCACATTCGATATAGCTGACAATTCCTATTTCATCTAAGAAGATTCAGTGGTGACTAGGTCACTCGCAACTAGAATATAGTTATACTTATAACAAACAGGATAATGTTAGTGGACTTGGCTGATTTCATACGCTCAGACAAAAACGACCTGCTAAAAACTAGAAATAAATATCGCTCTTTATTGCGAGAAAAACCTTGAGAAAAACATTCAGCTCAACAATATTTGTTCAAACAGAAAACCACAATGCAGAAATATCATCATAAAAACTGGTACCACAATAAAATATGAAGTTACATTTAGAACTGCACGTTATAGAAATTTCTGCAACAGTGTATTTTTACCGCAACTCATTTTGTTACATATTGAAAGTGCGACTTCGGGCCATGGTGTATCTGTAAACGCATTGCATCATATCCAAATATTCTGGATTTATTGAAATACAAGGAGAAGTTTAACATGCAATACCTTACTTTTCAGGTGCTCTTAAAAGTCAAGATCGTTTGAATATGTCAGTGTTCGGAAATTTTCGATTCACTAACAACCTATTTCTCTTGCAAATAATGAAAACATACAATTGATGAGTCTCAATGTCACTCTCAAATTAAAATCCAGAGTTAAGATATTTAATAAAGATATCTTTACTCCATAATTCAATAATTTTTTAATACATTATCTGTTATATTAATAAAATTCATAAAATGTTATACACATTTTTTACTGACAAAATTATTTTAACCTCATTGAGTTTGTTCATTGTGATGTTAATTAAGTAGAGTAGAATAAAGTAAGACAAATTTATTTACGTTGTGAATTAAAGTGTCTCTTGCATATACCTGTGTCAGACTGTCATTTTCAAAAGTGAGCACGTTTTCAAGCAACAAAATATTTTGTCGCTGTCTTGTTGTCCTAGCACTCTACTTATCAACTCCAATTGTAAATAGTGTCCCTTGAATAACCTACTGTAAGATTTCCCAAGCTGTTATTTGCGACAGAGCAGCCGATCATGGTTGCGATAATAAAGAACAAAAATAGCAGGTTCATTACGTATCCACATTACAATTCTTAAATTTCGGCGAAACTGTGAAATTCGCTTAGTAATTTTCTTTATTAACCTATTATAACATCACATCTGATAACATATTTTCCATCAAAATAAATAACAGTAAATCTCTGTGAACAATTCACACTGGTGTCATTCAAGTCTTTCCCCTTTCTCCATTCTAACCATTCAATACACGCATGCCAAACTGCACTCGTGCGAGCTAGTAGCCCGCATGGGAAGCCCGCAAATTCCCCTGACTCCGCTCTCATTTCCCCTCCAAACCCAAAAAGGATTATACATATGCAAACTGAAGCTGGGAATCTAAGCACAAAGCCTACTGATGGGTAACAAAGAATGGTGGCTTCAAATGAATATATGTTTGTGTGATATTTTCAACACTCATCTTCATATAAAATTTTCATGTGAGTGTTGCCCATTTATTTTCACAGTAATTGTCTATAAACAACTGATGGCAAGAAATAATAATTAAATTTCTATCGAACAACCGTATTTGAATATATATTACTTTACTATTTTATTTTCAAATTGTTTTTAAATTCTGTCTTATCCAAATTGTGGCAACTTGTTTTATTAAACATTTTGTTATTCGTTGTATTTAGCAACACTGTGAAATAAATTATCAAGTCTATCTTATGGGCTGTTCTTTTGACGGTCAAGAATGTGGGCTGTTTAATCTGAATGTAGGAAGTTAATGGAGTTATTGCACTCTTAAGTAAACGCAATTACAATACTAAGACCTTTTCGACTCAAAATATTTAATTTTACTCTGAATTGATTAGTTGAATTAAGACTGAGGTATTTACTTCTAATGGATCAACTCTTTTTTCTTAGTATAGAAAAAGGGGATTAACATTGCTTTGGGGACAATAATTGACAATTGACTTCTCCAAATGCTCCTCGACGAGCACCGGAGCACTTCGTTCAATCTTAATTTTTAAAACACGTGCTATTTGCTCTGCACACAGTACCCGCCGACTCAAGGGCGCTGGATACCTTGTTCGTGACTTTGGTGGGCCTGATTTAATTCCTTCTTTTAACGTCTATATCCCTTCTTCTAACTAGCCATTCACTGACCTTATACACTGACGACACAGTCATGTACACGTTGAACTAGCCCTTGGCAAATACTATTTCCAAACTCCAATCGGATTTGAAGTCATTTTAAATTGGGTTCCTTCCTGGAGACTAAATCATAATTTTTCAAAATGGTAGGCAAACAACTGTACGCAGTATCTTTGCTTCCAACATTTTTTGAATAAATAATTTATTATCACCTGGACCCCACCAAATAAACGTACCAAATACCTAGGAGTACTTCTTGATACTCGTGTCAAGGAAATAAGTAAGCACAGGCTGTGCTATTCAAAATATATAATACAGAACTATGGATGTTTTTGCAACGTAGGATTAAAAAGGACTCTGAATCTTATTTAAGGTGTGCTTAATTGAAATGTGTTAGCCAATTCAGTGAAACACAAATAGCCTTGGTGTCACGCGGAGATTAAAAATTCAGAATTTTGGTAATTTCTTGGTAGTAACCATGTTTTACAATGTAAAAAAAACTGAATAAGTAGACAAAACATAAAGAGTACAGATACAGTAGATTATAATTAATAGTGAAATATCAAATATGTTGCAGGAAATATAATTTCCCTTTCGGTTTTTTTAAACGAATGCTATGATGATTGACGTCTATACTTGAGGTGGGTGCTATCTTTTATTAAACACCAAGCGTTGTCCGACTGTCTGACTGTTCGTCTGTCCGTCCGTCTGTGAAAAACACTAGTACCTAAATACAGAAATATATAATAATAATAATATAAAATCATAATATAAATCATAATATAAAATCATAAGATATTTTCTAAAATGCATATCAATCTGTCGATCTGTCTCGACTGGAAGCTCTGCAGTTTTGGAAAACATTCTTTAAACTTTGGAGGTACTTTACTTGAAGTTCCTGGTACATTTTCAAAATTTCTATGAAATTCCAGAAATTGCAAAGGTTCCCAATTCTAACACGTCTTCCTACAACTACAATATTAAGACAAGGATTATTTCTTCAAATGAAATTTGTATTCCATAATTAGTTCTTTTATTTACGTCATGTACATTTTTTTAAATATTGCAGTACGTTTAGAACAATTTTGTGTGAAATACGGTGAATATTAAAAAACTATCAAAAACAAGAATATTTCAAAAACGGAAACCAATTTTCTTCATATGTTTGCAACATTTAGTACAATATGTACTGTTTAAGATGGCATAATCGCCATTTTCCTTTTTTATAAATTACAGAAATCTTTCTCACATCCTTAATATTTAACTACCGACGATGTGTATACATTGTTGCATTTATAAGTATATGTGCTTTCAACGATTTCGTACAAAGATTCTCGACAAAACTAAGTTTTTTGCAAAAATGAGATCAAAATTCGGCATTTTCAGAAACACTAAAACGTCTTTTTTCGAAAACGACTCAATTTTTTTCACATGTTCATATATATATACACATATATATTTAAATATCTCTTAAGTCGTTAACATCTACATTATCAGGAATTTATATACATCATTACGCAGAATTACTTCAAATAATTTCTTGTGAAGTTTCTTGAAAACTAAAAAGTTTTGGGTGGGAATGAGCTTCAAAATTTGCATTTTCAGAAACGCTCATACATTTTCTGAAAAGCAGTGTCAAATTTGTCCAAAAAAATTCCATATGAGACAAGGTTTTTCTCTTGAGTCAAGTTTCAGGTCTGTCATTAGGGGACCGAAGAATTGGTACAGATAGAGTGACCCCGCCCTTATGAGGTGGGCAATGATCATACCATTAGCGAAACGCCCTGCGCGGACGTCGCTCCAATTTCGTGACCACGAGCTTCGTGTCTGCGCTTCTCGTGATACTACGCACGCACGTGTAGTCTGCACGGACTCCCATACGCAGGTTCACGCATTTCAAAGGGCACGCAACTCTCAGTGTCAGGAGCGTTCAGGCGAGGGTACGGGGTGGGATATGTACGACGCATCCCCGTCGGGCAGTCCGCAACACGCCTGCAATTCTTTATGTGCCACTTACAGTAATGGATGGGCTAGTGGAGATCTTCCGGATGATGATCTAGCTAGATGGGAATATGGTATTATATCAGTTGACGAAATAACAGGGCATCCCCTGAAATAAATGGCCTCTCAGCATACTGGTGAAAGGCGACCGACCTGCAGGAGCTCTCATTTATTTCGACTGATTTACTTTCATAAAAATTTGAACAAGTTATAACTGAAAAATATGTTACTGGAATATATACTGGAAAAGTATTTAAGCCACTGGCAGGAAAAAATAAATATACTATAAATATACTGCTTTGTAACAATAAGAATACAATAAACAAATACAAAATTTACATCAGTGAATATTTTTATCAAAACACTCGCACGTGTATTGAATTCAGAAGCTGGCAAATAAAAATTAGAATTAACACGTTAATTTCAAAACCTGATCGAAATTGCCACGAGATAAACTACGAATACATTTTCCAGAGAAAACAGGTCGCCCAGCTTTTACTGCTCTTCGTGGAAAAAGTTTGTTTGAACTTTGGGTCGGGTCATTGTTACTGATGACCATTTCAAAGGAACCGCCATTTCCAAAAGGAAAGAAATTTAAAGTAAACGGATAAGAGAATATTTACTTTGGAATTTCTGTTGACTTTTAAGCTCTTCATTATTCAGTTAACTAAGTCACATTTGCTTAAATTAATATTTTATGCAGAAAAAAAGGTCTAAGACATTGTTTACATTATTGTGTTAAAGGCCACGTAAGGAGCAATATATATTCTAAATGGAGAGATAAGATAATTACACCATATTCATTATCTGCAAGGAACCTTTCTAATGTTGTAATTTATATTAGCGCCTAAAAATATTCCGATAATCATCTTCCTGTAATTAATTTTCCAGGCTGTCGGCAGAGAGGATTGATTTAACAAGAGAACCCCGTAAACACGTTATTCCTGGAAATATACGTCACATCATGCTGACGATGCTTAAGCAAACTCAATAAAAATGTGATATTTATGTTCAACCAATGATGTTTTCTGGGAAATTCTCGTATCCGTTTGAAAGTCTGCAAATCATTTGTAATATTAATTTCTGTTTGTCATTCATATCTTTCAGAGACGATTACAAATGTTCACATGATTTTTTTTAAAAATTTAATGAACAAGCATCCTTTGGGGCGCACTGAACTTTACATTAGTTTTATTATATTTTTTAAAATATTAAATAAATGGAATAGGTTCGTTTTATTGAATTTTAATTACAAAATATTCTGAGATGAGACGTATTAGAACTGATTTTAAATTTCAGGAAAAAGAAAGGGAATCTTGGAGAATTCAGTTTATCCTTGGGAAAGCGGAACGACTGGGGTGAGGGGGAGGGAATTGTAGTGGAAGGTCAAGGTCGCGGTGAGTGTACTAATGAAGAAAAGAAATGTGAAAGCATGATAATATGAAAATTCAATGGTACTAAATTAAATCTTTGGATATTTGCATATTTGGAATGAACCAAGGAGCCTTTCTAAGACCTTCGGAATAATTTGTTTTAAATTGCGGGTAGGTTGTTTTTATTACTCGCAACTGCATAAAACTAGATTAGACATGCATGTGCTAATGAGTTTATTTATCACATTAGGCGCCTTTTCTGCGTCGAATACAAGTGAGTTATCACCTCCAAGAACGCGAGGCAACGATGTTCGTAATATCAGCTTAAGATTCTTTAATCCAAGTAATTCTTGGTAATGAGCTGAATTGTTGCTTTTTTTATTCTTTCCCAGAGATTGATTTTTCAGTTTATGAGAACATAAAAACTGTTCATAAAAAATATAAAGAGGTCGAAATATGAACTAACATTTGTGTGCTCTTTTAAAATATCAGTATATTCTGCATACAATAATTTGTACATGTTTTCTGTTTTGTTTCTTGAGTATCCATTCAGTCTTCCCATACTTACATCATTCAAATACCAGAAACTGTTTTTCTTCTTTGGATCTGAGAATAATTTTATATTCAAATATTAAATCATTACTTTACGTTTCGCTTAAAAACTGAAGGTTTAATAACTTCCCATCAATCGATTTTCATAAATTTGCTTCTACACGCACTCATTGGGAAACTTTAGTGAAAACATTTAACAACAGCCATATATTACTATTAATAATTATTTTTAAATATTGGAAATCCAAAATACTATTCCGTGAATAACACTGAAATTCAATAAAAAGCCATCGAAAGCTCCTATTTGTGAAATAAATACTATTGTTGACAATGACAACGCCTTCAATCATTCCAACACTGAAACATTTTGCTTCTTAGGGATTTGACACTACAGAACGACTAATTCTATATCTACAATTTTCCTAGGTGACCAAACACACTGTTCATTTGCAATCATATGTCCTACATTTCCAAACCGCAAGCCGCAAAATGGGACTCGGCTGGGGGCAACAACCCCACCGTGTGAGTCATCCCCATCGCTTGCGCCGAATTTGTCATAACCCGCGCACATCGTCTCTTGAAAACGCACTGCCTTCTTTCCGCCGTTTATCTTCCATAGGCCGCGGCGCCGACTGTCCACCCCACAAAGAGGCCCGCGAGGGAGAGAAGACGAGAGGGAAGGCGGGGAGGAAGGAGAGGGCAAAGAGGAGTTTCAGGCACAGACGGGAGATTCAGAGATGAAAAAGTCGTGGTATTTGAAAAGGAGAGGTCTTTTTGGCTGTTGGGTCCTGCCACCGACGCCGTCTCCGCCGCCGCCGCCGCCGCCGCCGCCGCCGCCGCCGCCGCTCGCTGCCCTTTTTGTTGGTTCCTTCTTCCGCGGCGTCCCTAGAGCCGCATTCATTCATTGCAGACCGACCCCTCGGGATTGTTCCCAGCATTCCTGTGTGGGGCGCCAGGCCTCGCTCTCCCCCCTCCGGGGGTCGGCGGTATTGAAAGAAAACTGGGAGCACGCAACTGCCAAAACGTCCCCGGCACTCTGCCCCTCGCGCGCGGAAGAGCGCCCGCCCACACTTCCGATACACTGCGCCTTCTTCCTTTTTGCGGGAGGAAGACTCTTCTTTTGTGGGCTCCGAATAAACTTCTTAATTTTCGAGAACGCTGTTCTTTGTTTGTTCCGATTTGGAAGATTCCGTCGATCCTTCGCCTCTGGAGGTTGGGTATGTGGATTTTCGGATTTCGATTCAATCGTAGAGGTCCGTTATTAGTCGGTACATATCCAGTGTACACGTTGGTTTTGACGATGACATCAGGTACATTTTAATAAAAATGTTATCTAGGGCAAGTTACTGAAAAGAGCGGATGTAGTGTATCTTACAAAATAGTAGCAAGTACGAATTTTATTCGAAGAACGAATAGATGATGTAATACATTTTTCAAACAAATAAAAGATACGTAATTTGTTTCAAGTATTGCCATAAACATAAAAAATGGCACTAACCGTGAATTCCCACTCTTTTAAAACAGGTGGAACAATTTGATCATTCTGGTCAATCTAATCATAGTACCGTTTGCATGATTTTGATGTAATCAAAAGACCTAGTATTTCCAAAAGCAGGCATCAACAAAGTTTCAAAAAAGTGTCTTATTTGTTAGAAATTCTTCCTGTATATCTTTGAAAGATTAATAGGATGCAGAATATTACACCGTAGAGAAAGAGAGAAAGGATGATTTCTGGAAACATCCCGCTTTGAAACATCCAAATTACAAATATATTGTGTCATAATATGAATGTTATGGGTGAATTCATGATGCCTCGTGCATGAATTCCACATGTGTATGGTTTCCAAGGCAACATTTTAATCTTGAGAGAAATCAACAATCAGAACGACGAGGAGCCTCTTAGAGATGGTTGGAAGCGTCTGACTGACTGACCCGACGAGGAAATAGTTGAAGTTATAGAGCTGAAAAGTCATCGTTGTGAATGTGTGGTTAAACAGGATTAAGGGCAAATTCAGACAAATAGACATTTGTTTTTACAACAAGAAATTTTCAAGATAGTTTCAGTAGAGTAGTTGATAATTTACTTCTTTATTTTAATTTTTGTAGTTTAATTGCTTTATTTCTATCATTTAGTTTAATTGCTTTTCCATGTTTTTTCATATTAAGTATATTTGTATTTTTGAAACGATATTATTTGTATTAACTCTTCCCGGTATCGTGGATCCTCTAAACAACGCCATTCCCGAATCGTGTAAGAGAAGTACAAATAAATAAGTAGGTTCTTGTAACCTGGCCCACCAATGAACAAAGTCATTTTCTTTGAGCCCACCGAAAAAGCTTCAAACTTTAGCTCAAAGTAATAATCAGTGTTGCCAGACGTACAGGGATCCTGGTAGTTTTACAAGGAGTTTAATGAAGATACCATTACCATGATGAAGACATCCTGGTTCGCTTAAATGCCAGAAATTTAAGTCTACGATAAATAATGATGTACGACTTAAGATTCGTATAATAATTTTTTATTCAATAATTTAAAACGAACCAATATTAGAAATAACTGTGATGTTGGTGGTAATACTGCCGTAAAAAAATTAAGGGAGACATCGGATGGTATTTTTCCAGCACATGCTACAGCAGAAAATGATACGTCTTAGTCTTCCATTCATGGTGGAAATGTTTTTTCTTTCCATTCCATTTAGTTCATTAATATAAAGTAAATTGATATCGAGGTATATTTAACGAACTTCTGTGCGCGTTAAAATCATAATAGTTATAATATGAACAATTTCAGAATCAATTGTCATTGGTTCCAGGAATTTTAGTGGAAGTACCAGGATTTTTTAAGGTTGGTACTGAGATATGCATGTAATCATACGGCAACACTGGCAATAAGTGACAAATCTTCTCCATGCTTTGTGGGTAACTCCCAAAATTTTTGTCAGGGGTGTGTGTGTTTAAGCCCAACGAAATATTTGCTGACGTGATTAATGAATTCGACATCCACCCAAAAACTCTCACCGAAAGGGACCAAGGCCAGAATGATTTTAATTTAGAGGGTCACTTTACACTTGACCAATATGTCAAACTACAAACTCGAAACACGAACATCATCGTCTCGGCTCTGCCCTTCTGGCACAGCAAACCAACAATGCTACAAAGAAATTAGAAACACATTCAACAAACTGCATCAGAGAGACACGACCATTAAATCATTTGAGCTAATCTTCTCCCAGAAAATCATTTCACCCAGCATGGTCTTCACGAAAATCTTGCTGGAAAATATGCATTCGGAAGCAAGCTTGTAAAATACTCAATTTCACATCCTTGGTAGTTTCCTGCCCAACGCACATCCCCACCTAAACTTCCTAGTTTTCTTCCATCCTTCCAAACTCCTTCGGTTCCACTTACCTTAGCCCCTAAATCTAATCCTTGTACGACCTCTCCCATTACTCAGGCATACACAAAAAAGTTGCCCGACCCAAAGATTTGACACAAGTTTCTTTACGTTTGTCAATGCGCTGAATCCGAAGTTAGAATTGCGCCATCACCTTCCTTTTTTTTATCGTGAAAAATCACAGTAAAATTTACAATTTCTAGGTGTTTTTCGCGATTTAAAAAGAGACGGGGGGCGCGATTGTGGCTTCAGATTCGGATTCGCGCGTCGATGTACATAGAGAGGCGTGTCAAGTCTTTAGGTCAGACTGCTGGGACAAAGTCATTTCTGTGTGCCTGTGTTATTCATTCTTCTCCATCTGTTGCCACACCGCCCTGACTTCCTGTCACTGCTGGGACAAAGTCATTTCTGTGTGCCTGTGTTATTCATTCTTCTCCATCTGTTGCCACACCGCCCTGACTTCCTTCACTGCTGGGACAAAGTCATTTCTGTGTGCCTGTGTTATTCATTCTTCTCCATCTGTTGCCACACCGCCCTGACTTCCTGTCACTGCTGGGACAAAGTCATTTCTGTGTGCCTGTGTTATTCATTCTTCTCCATATGTTGCCACACCGCCCTGACTTCCTGTCACTGCTGGGATGCAATACTCTTTTTGGCCCCTTACATACATTACAAGGGCCAATCAAAAGAGATTTATGATAATAACAGACTCAAAAAGTGCTGTATCTGCTATAATGAATCTATGTATTGATAATGTATTGGTCCAAGAGATAGTTGGAAAAATCAACCAACTAAGCAGCGAGGGCAAAGAAATAGCGTTGAGCTGGATACCTTCGCACGTTGGCATTGCAGAAAACGAATTAGCAGACAGAAAAGCTAAAGAAGCAGCACGAAGCGTAGTTAGAAGTGATATACCAGTAAGTTATCAAGAATATCTCAAGAGAGTCAAGAACAAATTAGCTGACTTTGACACTAATGAATGGAACAACTTACAGGGGTGCAAATTAAGATCAGTTAGAAGGTTTGAAGATGATAATCCAACGGTCAGCTTCTGCAGAAACGATCAGGTTGTCTTGACAAGATGCAGAATAGGACACACAAAATTTCTCACATCCACTGATGCTGATAACTGCTGAAACAGGACTGATGCTGATAACTGCAATTCATGCAAGATTTCTCTTTCAGTAGAACATTTGTTTGCATGCCCTAAATATGAAAGTTCAAGAAAGAAGTACAATTTAAGTTCTCCTAAAGACCTCAATAACAAAGAACAGTGCACTAAATTCATTAGCTTTATAAGAGAAATTGAAGTTTATAATAGTATTTAACCTTTTATGTATAATTCTGAGTTTCTGTGTTATTTTGTACTGACTGTGTAATTATAAAAGTAGTCGCTAATAACCATATGTAGTTGATGCGACTATAAATAAATCAAATCAATCAATCAATCTTTTTGGCCCATGGTCATGCACTCGGGGTAAAAATGAAATTATTTAACAGCACTTCAGTCAGATAAAGCACAAGAATATTCGTCTAGGTATATGCAAAATATTTTTCAAATAAAATTAAATGCATCGAGCATTATGATGTGATCTACAGTGACATCTACAGTCCGATCTATGTTAGTCACGTTAGAAATGAAATTACTTCTATTTGCGTGTAAGAATTCAGTCTACATTCACTTGAAAATAATTTTGAAATAACAATCGTGCATCATACTACGCTCAAAATTATTTTACCTGAATTTACATACCTTAAACAAAGCGAGATAGAGTTTTCTTCTCTTTCTTAAAACATAAGAGATAACTCTGAAAAAAATTAGAAAACGCTCGTTGAATCCTTTTCAACATAGATTTTCTGAGTCAAACTCGCCAAAAATAGCTGTTTATTAATTTAATCCATTATTTTAATTTAGATGTTTCAGTGCATATCTTTCTACACGGAACACAGTGAAATAAAAAATCAATAGAACAAAGCATAATAAAATAAACTACAACTAAATATGAAATCGAAACAAATAGTCTAGATTACAGGATCATGATGCACAAATTCTTAAATTATCAGCAACTTTATCACTGACACAATAAATAACACACGACATACATTTAGAGTATTTACTATTAGTAAAATATAATTCTTTGCAGAACATTTGCAGCAGGAATCGTGGGACACGGTTTGTAATACCTTTGATGCGAGTGACTAATTTTCTTTCGAAACTTTCATTTTAACGCGTGCTAGTCCTTGTAATAGAGAAAATTAGATAGAGTAGAGTAATAGAAAAAAAAGTAATCAGGATATTTTGAATGCAAATACAAAACTAAGGGAATATGGAATCTAGTAAAAAATATCACGAAATTATCTTAAAACTTTGTAGAGAATATTGCTTGAAAAGATAATGACAGAGGCATGAGTGATCCGCTAAAAGTTGCAAGTCTCTTCAACCAACACTTTGAGAATTGTGCTCTCACGCAGGTACTAAAACCAAAAAATGTATCCTGATACGTTTCCCAAAACATTTCCGACACTACGTTTGTTACAAAACTTCTTCCAATAAAATCATCTGAATATTCAGTAAATTAAAACTAAGTTTAGGTCTGGTTTAGCTGAATTTTCGGATTGTTTTTTCTTACCAAGTCTCCTGTTTTTATACACTCGGTAATTTACATTTTTATTTTTTTCTTTATGCCCAGGAATATTTCCAGATATGTTCAAAATAGCAAAAATTACACTATTTTAAAAAATGCTACAAAAATTATATTCAAAATGATGGGCCAAATTCTCTTTTGTCTCATTTTTCAAAAATATTAGAGATGGTTGCCAATGTGCAAATGAAAACTTTTCTCAGGAAAAACCAAGCGTTTTTTGATTTTCATAACGAATTTAGAAAATAGAAATATTCGGAAACGGCCTTTTTTCGCTTTTCCTAAAGATATTGATTTATCAATATATCAAATAAAGTCACCTTTTAGAATATTTTTATATCTTTTGAATGATTTTGTCGTCTTTGAGATACCATTTTGGTTTCAAAATTACCTTCTTAAGGAACTTGTGGTTTTGCCCTAGACTGGATATCCTCCTATCGTAAACATCGCAAACAACCGCAAAGAGAAATAGTGTACTGGCACCAAAAAATCATTTACTTGCCTTTCAAATCTTTGTCAATAGACCAGTGGTGTTTCCTAGGATTTGATCATGCGGCGCCCTACTCTTTTTCCTAATCACTTAAACCATTTGCAGGTCTCTTTATTCAAGACAACAATATTGATTGATTGATTTGATTTATTTATAGTCGCATCAACTACATATGGTTATTAGCGACTACTTTTATAATTACACAGTCAGTACAAAATAACACAGTAACTCAGAATTATACATATATGGTTAAATACTATTATAAACTTCAATTTCTCTTATAAAGCTAATGAATTTAATGCACTGTTCTTTGTTATTGAGGTCAAGACAACAATATTCTTTGAAAGACAAATCAAGAAAAACACAAGAAGTAGTACGATTTCAGAAGCTTCAAAATGGTTTCGTAATAACAAATTAATAGATTACGAAGGGGAAACCAAGGCCCACTACTCCTATGGTGAGAGGCGAGCACTAGCGTAACAAATTGAACATTGCGCTCTCCGCCATATTGTAGGCAAATGTGGGAGCGGTGATTTACAACTGTGTCTTAACGCTCTTTTCACGGGATATTACGGATTCAAAACTTCGAAAATCACATTGCTATTGTTCCTATACACTATGATAATACGATAAATTACGAAAAAATTAAAAGTGTTTTAAAAATAACGTAATTCGAAATAGCTCGAATGGTTTGACTTTCAATTCAGCGAAGATAATTTCTTAATTCTTGCATCTTTTGTTGTCCTCCGTAGTTAATGCATAGTTTTTTTCTGAAGGAGAGATTCAAATAATTCTTTAAAGTGAAAATGATTTAAGTAAAGATTGGCACACAAAAATATTTTCATTCTCAAGAATGCTATGAAATGACCAAAACTCATGTTATCTGTCTTCTAATTTTTACTTTCTCGTATACGTATACGAAGTAATATACGTAGTATAGAGAAAGTTATGTAATGCTGCGGCAAAAAGACGGTGATTTTTTTACAGAAAAACTCGTATGTGGGGCCCGGTGGATAAATTCTGATCTAAACTGTAGTAAATTACTCCCTTTAACAGGTTATGTAGTCACATTTTTAATAATACGAACAAGTTTTCAAATTAATAAAATATTTTGGGTATATATAACGAATATATTTTCTTACTTCGTGCAGGTATGCTAGGACCAAATTAAAGCACACGTTTCAATAAAAATCTCAATATTAAATGAAACTTTTTTGTATATTTGGGTTATTGAAATTTTTTGTAACAATCTTCTTTACCAAAACTCTCATTATATATTTTTATTGATGCGTAAATAATAAGTTTTGTATAGTAAGATAAAAGCACTTCAAAATACTAATTAACATGGGAAATACCCACAACTCTTGTCGCGTACGGACACAACACACCTGTCAGTATCTGCCAGGTAACTAGTTGCCTACAATGTGGCAGCCTTCAATTTGTAATGCTATACTAGCGCTACATGTGTATCTAGGTAATACTACCCAATATCTTTAGGGAAAACGGTTGCAATGCTGTTTCGCATTTCTAACAAACAACTGCATGCGCTGTTCAAAATAAACAATTGGGAGCAGGCTAATGTTAATATAACACCTTTTTCAGATCTCTCTATTCAATCAAAACGAAAGGTATTATCCATAAAAATTAATTGAATAAATTAATTCATTGAATTAATTAATTGAAGAAATGAATATATTAGGTTCATTATATTGGAATTCTCTCAAATTCAATCAGCACCCATGCAGCTCGTGGCATGTATATTGAGAGTTTAAGAATAATGTTCTGAGAAAGCACATCCTAAATCACCCAGATTTTTACAATGGAAAACAATTGTATGAATATGATGAGAATTCCATCCACATGATTCCTGCAATGCTCTCTTTATTGAAAATTTTACTATTACTTTGCCAACTTATTTATGAATCTATAGTTTTGTAAAAAAATGACTTAATTCAGGGTGTAAATACACTTTCAAGCAATACTGTTATTTATATTTACAACACAAGTCGTGAGAATCTTATTTATCAGGAATCAGTATCAACAGCTCACCTCAAGAAATGGGCATGTAATACATATACAATTAAAATGCAAGTTTAACCAAGCAAAATCTTATTGCTGCATACCTGTTTGCATACAATTAGATAGATAATGCATAGTAGACAATTAAACTGCATTATTTTAACTCCAGTTTATCCACTCCCAGGTTAAGAAAAAATATACCTGTAACAAATAATTTCCTTCAGCTTCTAGATCAATGACCTCAATCTCGACCGGTTTTTCTGTCAGTTGCCCTGAATCATTGAACAAATGCTGAGATGGGCCCTTGTTTTTTTCTTCTGGACATGTAAATGTAGCTTCAATACAAGCACGTTTTATTTCGTTTATTAATGAATATAAGTTTTCTACAACAAGGGAAGGGAACTTTCTAGTTTTTAAATGTTGCTAACCACTCGACGTTCGTACCTTTATTCGACATTACACCATGTGTAGTAATATATGGAAGAGGGATTCTGGAGCATAAAAATATTTGCGTAGATTTATACTTCTCTACCATGTCACATACCATTTTTACTGTACTTTGGCGAATATAAATCAAAATTAAGATATAATTGTACTATCACTGACATACAAATGTCCGCATTTCAGGCAAGTATTTCTTTTCGATTATACATTGACACTAGTTTTAATTCTATGAACGATTTGTTTTTAAGTGCTTACTTTCCTAATATTACTCATAATATTGCACGTAATATGAAGTAATTGACTTCTACAATTGCAAATGCAAAATCAGAATATAGATATTTTTTTCTCTTTTAGAGGAGTTTCTTTATACCACATCCAGAGCGTGTAATTATATTTACTCTCAGGTCGTTTTGATATACGTCCTTCATGACTGATTAACGAGTAGTCACCAAATCAATAGTAACATCAATCTCACAAAGGCTTTGTGTTATATCCCTTACACAATAGAATAGACATTTGACATATGGTTTTGATTGACTATTCACCGCAAGTATTTCTGGTTTAATGTTCGACACATCCGCAGTCACTGATGCGTAGAAGCTTTAGTAAATGGCATTTTTAAATTGTATTTTTCCTCTGCATTCATTCCATTCAAATGTGATGAGCTGTGCGCACACATTGTATCACGTATTAATGACGCAAATTTTGGCAGAATGTAAAGAAATTATTAAAGAGAATTTCTAAAATAACATTGTTTTAAATTTAAATTTCAAAGATTAATAAGATGTAGGAAATTACACGAAAAGAGACAAAGGTTTGGCAACATATTTTAACGGTTTCTGACAACCCATCCCTGCATCCGGAAAAGTAGTCTTTTCACAACAGTTGTATTTCTGGTCTTATCTCTGTGCCTAACTGTGAACTGTAGTATCACCGACACAATTCATTGGATCTTCACCAAAATAGATATTCCATGAAGAATCTGGCTGACAACGAGACCCCATGAATTTAAAACGAATATTTTAACTTTAAGGGATACTTTTCATAAAGCCTCAATGCCATTTTCAATATTTTCTCAAAAATGGCGTTCAAATTGTATGTTTAACATATTTCTCGAAAAGAAAATTTTACGCTCAGAATAATGGCGTAGGATCGATTTTCGTTAATATTCTCTGGCTTTTCGATAATTGCGAAAGTTTACTTTTTGGGGGCCTCCTTCTACAACTATATTAATGAAGATAAAGATGGTTTGTGTCGGCGTGGATTGCCCAGGTCGCTAAGGCATTAGTTGCCTCGAATCGAAGGGTGGCGGATTCGAATACCGGCTTAGGCATGGATGTTTGTGTTGTCGTTACGTGTGTCGTGATCCCTCTACAGTTACCGCAATGTAAAATCAAAGTGGTCGCTACAAGCCGTAGTATTTAAAAAGCGTCCTTAAAAAGTTGTAAATGAACCCTTGTTCAGAATTAGACCTTTAATAATGTGATGTTTTTAAAATACGTTAAATTTTCTCAGAATCGGATTCAATTTTTTTCTCAAAGGAACAACATTTACTTAATGACACGACTTGATCAATTTTCATTATAAACTTCGGAATTTTGTAAATTGTTGAAGTTCATTTTTTTCAAATCTGACCTTCACTTTCAATATTCAAGCCAGAAATGTTTACCTTATCGTATATTATTAGGTAGTATTGAGAAAGTATTGCAATTCTGAGGCAAAAAAACTGCGATATTTCAGCAGAAAACTCATGTTATAAGGTCCAAATGTAATGTTATAAGGTCCAAGGTAATCTAATATGTGAATAAATCTTGTTCCGATTTATATTAACTTATTCACATCGTGCAGTAAGAATCCGTTTTGTGAGACCTTGATACCCATGGCATGGTTTGCGGGAAAAGGTCCGTCTATCCGTGAACGACGCTAGCAGCTCTGTTGAGCTATAATACAGGCTGGATTTGATGCATAATCCCTTTCAGCTACATGATCCCTTTCAAGAAGTCATCCTTCTTCTTCATGTTCTTCGCCATGGAGTGGAGTTGTTGTTGTTGTTGTTGTTGTTGTTGTTGTTGTTGTTGTTGTTATTATTATTATTATTATTTATTATTATTATT
This sequence comes from Teleogryllus oceanicus, assembly GCA_964035755.1. Classification (NCBI taxonomy): domain Eukaryota; kingdom Metazoa; phylum Arthropoda; class Insecta; order Orthoptera; family Gryllidae; genus Teleogryllus; species Teleogryllus oceanicus. Next base: position 102,110,466 of record CAXIVR010000004.1, on the reverse strand, counting down.
ATTATATTTATATTGTAACACCACTCGTTCTATAATGAAATATATTCATCGATTGAAGATCTAGAAAATTCTTTATGTCATCGTTTATTTTTTAAATATTGTCTTAGTAGTTCTCGCGTAATTTTGAGTTATACAAATGATAACAAAAATTCAAAATTATTTTCAAACCAGTCCTACACCCATTAAAATGAAGTTAGGTACTATTTGATTTTAATGCAATCTATTTTCTAATATTAGATCTTAAACAAATCATGCACACATTTGAACATATTTCAAACATTAGAAATGTTTGCATGACTTCCAGTAATATTGTTTCCATTTTTCGAATATGGTTGAAGTATTAGTAGGATAGAAGTTGCAATGTAGTATTACTGACAGTGAGTAATTACTGAGTACTGTGAGTAACTACTTCCAGTAATAGACAAAATACGTGGTGTTGTAACGTGACTAATAACAGAATAAACTAGAGGTGTTACAGAATGTCACAGACTTTCTCGTTCTAATTTTTTCTAATTTCCTTGGTGTGGTCTAGCTTTAAGGTCGTGCTCTATTCGCCATTTTTGACATTTTCTCAACTTTTTTATTACCTAGTAGTACAACTGAATCCTTACTTTAAGGTCATTAAAGAAGAGTGAAAATTCGTCCTAAATAGAAATTTTCATTGAAAAATTCGTAGTCTTTTTAAGAAAATGGTGACTAAGCTTTACAACAAATAAGACATTTAAGCTCTTTTTCACAGGAATCCATTGAGTTATCGAAAAACTTAATTTAAAGTCATTTGAAGCGCTTACACTCACAAATGTAATAATGCTGGATATGTAACACTCACAAATGTAATAATCGATGGAAATGTCGGTGTTAGCGGCGTGGTAGAGCTATTTCAAGAAAATAACATTTTTGTAATTTTTGAAAAAAACAAAGGAATACGCCAAAAATAACTTTACGCTATAAAAAATAGCGCAATTAGCATTATCTATTGGAAAATTTTAAAGAAAAAAATTGGAACCACTTTTGAAAAAATGGTGTGTGAGCGTTTCTACAAATGTGGCATTTGTGCTCATTTTTACAGAAAACTGTTGAGTTTTCGAGAAACTTTATTTGACATCATTTCAGTTACATATGCTTATAAATATAATGATATGAAGAAATCGCCTTTAATATACGTTTTACAGACGTGAGAGAAAAGTAAAAAAATTTCATGTTTGAAATTTTGAAAAAAAAACAAACAAAAGAATACAGCAATCTGGCGTTTACATCACGGCATAGAGTTTGATTGGCACTAGCCTTACCAAAAATGCAATGCAAATTTGGAGCCGTTTTGAGAAAATGTTTTTTTTGTTATTTCTTAAAATTGCAAATATTGCACGCACTATTGCACGAAAATGACTAAAATTTCCAAAAAAAATCTATGTGACCTAATTGAAATAACTATTTATGTACAACAACTTTCATTTGAAGAAAAAATCTCTGTCTTCAATTTTGTGGTTGTAGGAAGACGCCGGAAAAATTGAAACTTTTGCAGTTTTCGAAAATTCAGAGTTAACCGTGATATTCTGACCTATGGCTCCTTTATAAGTGTATTTTGCTCTTCTCTTAAAAGAAATTTAAAGAAAAAAATTGAAGCCGTTTTTGAGAAAATTTGAAAAGTTCGGGGGCTTCATGTAAATACCCCAAATTTTAAAGAATGTTTTCAAAATTTCAAAGATTCAACTAGAGCCAGATAAACAAGGGTAATTTGGAGAAGATCGTGCGAATGATTTAGGCGTTAGCAGTGTTCACAGACGGACGGACGGAGAAACGGACGGACATTTTGCTTTCAATTGGTTTTTCGGCATCAAGGACTCACAAAACAGGGATTCCAGCTACACCACGTGTTAGAGGATTTTTTCTCTTAATTTAGCAACTGATTTAATGCACTTTTTCGCCACCAGAGCCCGGCAATGATTTTTTTTTCGACGAAAATCCGCCGTTTTTCGCGCTGCATTGCATAACTTTCTAACTACGTATTATACTCCATGAACTATATATTACTCCATATATACGAAAAAGTAAAAAGTGTGCATCAGAAATAAAAATTATCCCATTGATAATGAAAATGTGTAACGTTTATTTTTACTACACTTGTGGCATGTAGATGCGATAAAGCAAATAAAAATTATAGAATCAGTTTCTGAAGTTATGACGTTTATGGAGCACATATTTACGCAATAAAGCTTTAAATGCCAAAGCTCTTCTTGCACCAATGTATTCACGTGCTTGGATTAAGTGTTTCTAGATGTTTTAGATTCTCGTTTGTTTTGTTTTATACTCTAGAGTAATGGGAAACAGAACGCCTGTTGAACACGAATTTTATATAATGTGGAATAACCCGGACTTGACTGGCATATTTCATTCCAAACAAAAAATGCCAAATATTATCTCCAGGGATGAAACGTCAATCAAATGACTTTCAAGTCCGCGACCATTGATGTATTGATTATCAAACACAAAAGTTTAAATGAATTTATGTCTGAAAAGGAAACATCTCTTGTTTCCTGGACAAACGGTTTCCTAAAAATATTCATATCTATATTCTGCGAAAATAAATAAAAATACTCAAATTCAGAGCATGGCATTTCACTTTTTCTTAGCATGATAACAAACATCATATTATAATACGTAGGTAATTCAATAATTAAAGAGACAAATTGGTCTGGCGAAAACATTCTTGGTAGGACAAGGTGTGAATTTTAGGACATGAAGTTGGAATCGCTGAGATGAGGTCTGACCACCTTGAGGATCACAATTGTTGTGTTCACCACCTCAAAATTAAGTTTAACGATGGCGAATCCACTTGAAAATTTCACATTGGTTGAACAACGTTCTGTGATTCTTTATTAACTTGCTGTAGGTGAAAAACCAACTAATATGACTCTAGAATGACTAAAGTGTATGATGAATGTTTAAAGATCCGTATGAAGTTTTACAAGTGGGAAGAATAGTTCAAAAGTGGTCGAGACAGTGACTGACGATTATTGTTCTGGCCGCATCAGCAGGAAAACGACGCTGGAGGTGCTTTTTTTTGTGTTTATCTCGAGGAACAGCGTACTATAAATAGGTAATACTACAGAGCTATGCTTTTGAACAGGTGAAGCCAACCCTGAGCGCGAGAGACGTCGTGGATCTCAGAGGAGAGGCGCAAATCTCCAGCAAGACGACGCACGTCCACAAACCTGTGAAACCATCGACAAAAGGGATTGGAGGTTCTGCCTCATCCCCCTTACAGCCTGGATTTAGCACCATCTGATTTCCTGGTTCTTGGTTTAGTCCACTGAAGGCGGCATTACGCGGGAAGAAGTTCTAGGATAACGAGGATGTCAAAACATTTGGGGGGAATGGGTTCAAATACCAAGATAAGAAGTTCTTTGCAGCGGATATAAAAGAGCTGGTAACCCATTGGACAAGTGCGTAAATGTTGATGAAAATTATATTGAAATGTAGGAAAAGTTCTGTTGTATCAAAATAAACCTTTATTACTACAGACCAATTTGTCTCTTTAATTATTGAATGCCCCTCGTATATTATATTATATTACGATAAACTATTATTTTGTTAAGAGGTTATAATATGTTTAGTTTTTTAACGTGCACATTTTTCCCTTTATATTTTTCGCAGGTAAAGTCTCGAAACAATAATATTCATTGTCAGCATACAACATGTACGTTGTTTCCATTAATTTAATGTAAAACAAGATATTGCAGTGTTTATGAAAGAGTTATTTCTCAGATTAATTTATTTCAACTGCACATAGTATGTCCTTGCTATGGTAGTATTACATCATTAACTTTACATACGCAAATCATTTAGTTAATAATTGCGCTTCACATTTATGAAAATAAAAGGGATAATTAATAATTGATTTTATAATATGAACGCAATTTTAAAATAGTTGCGAGTTATTTTTCAATTAAATATTTAAATTTTTATCTAATAATCGACGCCGATGTTTACCTATAGGATGAAGGATCGATCCTAAACAGTTTAGATTGCAACTACTTTAAATTGATATCTGGTAATACCCTTTACCCTCTTCTCAAATCAAAATAGTAAATAATTTGAATTCCATCAAATAATATCAACGTTTACTTTTTCATTCACAAAAACTGCAGTCGCACACACCAAATGTACTACAGAATGCTTGGACTCACGATAATGAGAGTAACAGGATAACCTCGCATTTATATTTTTTAACTAGAAAACATCGATATGGTCCAGAAAATTTTAAAATCATAAGAATATTTTATTCGCGATAAGAAGCACTATCACACATTCCCTTTCAAGAAAAAATTTGGTCACCCTGCCAACAAGACGCAAAATCCAATGAATACTCGTACATAAGTCAATATCATACAGCTGAAATATATAGATACCTATGATATTCAGAATTAACTAGTGTAAGTTACCCTAGCAATTACACTTACTGCGTCATATTTAAAACACGGCTAAAGGCTTTGAGTTGTTTACGAATATAAGAGAGAATACCTTATATCCTACCTTCAAAGCTCACTTACACAAGAGCCATCTGAGGTCTTGCTGCAAAATGCCTCCACTGACGCAAATTCGCGAAATACCTCCGAAGGAAATAAATTTTCTCGTTAATTAAGAACTAAATGCAGCTCGGAAGAAGCTCTCAGCTTCCCTCGTGCGCCGACAGAGCGCATCACGGGTGAGCCGGGAATCGACACACAACGCTGCCTGGCGGCCGCTCAGAACAGCACGGGGCGAACTTCAACCTTCGCTTGTCGAAAGTTAACAAGACATTCACTGAGCGGGACGCGCGCGCGCATCAAGTTTCCACATTCCAATTTGTACCTGAACTCGCATTGCCTAGAGGTCTCTGCGAAAACTTTGCCAGTAATTAACGGAAAGATCAGCCCTCGCCAACGCCGCTCGGTACAGTACAACGCGGGCGGAGCAGGGGTCGTTGGTGAGGGGGAGGGGCGACAGGTGGGGCGACAGGGGAGGCGAGGACGGAATGCCGTGCGACGGGGGGGGGGCAGGATGTAGCAGTGAAGTATGGAATGTAGAATTCTTGCTGGAGGCGGCTGTGCTCCAATGAATGGGGTGTATGTTGAAAAATGTAAGCAAAAGCAGTAGGATGAGATGAAAAAATATTTGCAGAGGTGAAGAGGAGACAGTGAGGGTGGAGAATAGAAAAAGTGGGAAAGATGGCGGTTTAGTGATGCCGGAAAACAGTTTAAAAGAAGCTGCGACAGAAGCGGCGACTGATTAGTGGTTGTGGAGGTGGAGGAGATGGAGAGAAGCAGATGACAATCTTGCGGGAATTTGAATAGGGGTGGCGAGACATACCAGAAACGGCGCAATAAAGACATGCATATCGTTCATAAATTATTATATTGTAAACGCAACAATAGTGAAATAGGAAACGTGGGAGAGTATGTGGGAGAGTGGGCACAGAGTGGTAGTGGAAGTAAAGCGACAAAGTTGGCGTTGTAAATATTATGTGACCGGAATGGGAAGGTAAGACAGAGAGAGACAGACAGACACATGATAAGAGGGAGATTAACAATGGAGGTGAGGCTCACAAAAGAACAAGCCTTAGAGAGCCGGAAACATGGGCGTATAGGACTGGCAAAGCCGAAAGAACGAGAGGGACTAGAAGGGAGGGTATGGGAAGTGCTGGGGACAAATAACGAAAGGTGGCGGTAAAGCTGCAAGCAAGCAGTTCGAAGACGTAAAATACGACGAATGTTGGTATCAAAGCGGAATATTTAGTGTATAGGTGACTTGAAAGAGTCGGGAGAGAAATAAGAAAATATAAGAGACATCCAACATAAATCAGGTGATGAATAAAACGTAGATGAACAAAAGTACATTTTTTTAGAAGTAAGCACTATAGGCTGAAGGAAGTGCAATGGCAATGACTGGGCTCGGAATGCAAGACGCAAAGCGTAAAAAAAAAATACACGAGATAAGAAAACACGAAATCCTGGAGGCAGAACCGTAATAATGAGTGCAGATGGAAATGGAATAAGAAAGACAAGATGGCACGTACAGAAGAAAGACAAGATGGCACGTACAGGAGAGAGAGGGAGAGAGAGAGAGAGAGAGAGAGAGAGAGAGAGAGAGAGAGAGTGTGTGTGTGTGTGTGTTGACGATTGAATTGAAAGACACGCAATTCACAGAGGGACAGGGAAGCGGCCAAGTAGACAAATGACACGTAAATGATATATTATACGTGTGGGTAGGTATTAATTCATGTTTTCAGTATAACTATTAAAATGAAGCAGTGAATGAATTTGTGTTACTCGTCATACTCTGAATTGTTCTCTTCCCTTATGTTAGTGTTTAATGTATAATGCATGACTGATATACATCGCATTATTTAGTAGAAATCTACCACCGAGAGGTAAACCCTAATTAGATCAAGTATGTCTTTACCAGTGGCGAATTCTCCGATCCACCGCGTATACTGCCGGTATGCCTAGTGATTCGGAGTGTATAATAAATATTTCATTTGGTAATCTTCTAAAAACTAATTGAAATTTTGAAAGCTTTAAAACAGATGCGGAAAAATAACTCTTTTTTGCTACCGAGAGCCAGTCAGTCTGCCGTATCCGTATGAAGTGCGGTAGTGTGAGAAGTTTCAAACAGTTCTTAATGCTGTCCAGAGGATTTGCTGACGCAGGCGAAGGCACCGCATACCAACCACGATAACCTAGGACTCCTCATGTTTCAAGGGCGGGGGGAAGGGCGAGTGCGCATCTGGACGGTCGGTAGGCACCGCAAAATATTACGGTGACCAGTCTTTCATTGATCGTTGCTAAGTTACGCTTCTCTCAAGTGTTTGTGAAAATGGAGTGTGTTAATGATGATAAGTTAGTGGTTTGTGTAATTTTCTTATAGAACAATTATTAGGGATGGGATTTCGTAGTATTGGAATTCAGCAAAGCTCGAAATAAAGACAACGGCAGAGGTAGCTTCCATAAAGTGCGGTATAATTAAAATAATGTTCAGGATTCACCTATAAAGAGCGTGGAAGCGTGTTGGTGAAGGCGTGGTGGCGGGTGGATCGCCAGAGAGCAGAGAGCGGCAGCGGGCGGGCGGGTGATGGAGGCGGATCAGCGGAGGCGCGGCGGTGGCAGCGGCTTTTCCCCTTAATATTGGGGGGGGGGGGGGGGGGGGGCGGCCGGGGTCACGCACGTAGCCGCCGCCGCCGCTGCCACGCAACGCACGCGCTGGCATATCCGGTAGCCGGGACGTTACGCACTTCGCGGCCGCAGCTCTGCAAGCGGGGAACTTGATTGCAGTATCTTCGGCGCCCTTTCGACCTTACTCTTCACTGGCTTCATTAAGCGGTTTAGGAAATTGAGGTTGAACTGCGATAAAGGGAACCGGTTGTTCTTGTGCTCTTGAAGTAAAATACGGAAATGAAAGGTTCAGAAAAAATGTTGAGTCCTTTTTAATATTTCGTGTTTTTTTGAGCGTGTTAACCCAACGAGGGTATACCATATTTTGACGGTATGATCGTGGATAATTTTAAGTGACAATACGCAGTTGAGTTTTGAGTGGCTTGGAAGCATTTCAGTTGCTTACTTTTTAGATGTAGAGCCAATTGTAATTGGTCACTAAAGATAAATACATATTTTAATTCACCATACGTAGACAGCATACCCGATTTTACGGATTGAGTACATGAGTAAATTCATAGAGCATTCGTAACACCAAGCTCGCAGAATTGAAGAAAATTGTACTTTTTATTTAAACAGACTATTAATCATGTAATTTGTTATGTCCCTCATATTATAAACAATTTAAGAATGTTTTCATCAAAATGACTGGGAAAGATTGTTTATCTCATTATACATAAAACACTTTAACCCCAGACGTAAATGAAAGTATTCTTTCCAAAGTCTGATGTTCTGTCAAATACTTACGTATTTAAGTAACTTCAGTTGAGTAGCTCACGTTATAGCAGATACTTAAAAATATGTCTGTATATTATATAAAGATCTAAGTACGCTATTACGTAGTTACATTTAATAACTTCATAAACTACAAAACGAGGTCCATCGTATAAATCTACTTTCTTCGGGTGCATGTAGTGGCTAATTTTGGTTAATCGTTTAGGTTTTGAAGTCACTACTCATTTTATGAATCTGCGGTACGGATATTGTCAGTTGCACTTAAATTATAGGAAGACTCCACAACGTTTCATATTTATTGCTAGTGTGATAAACAAGTAATGACATGTTCATAAAACGCCCGCTACGGTAATTGAGCCCCACATATCCAGTTTAATGAAAGCGAAAATAAACGGGAAATAACCTCGGCTTGCTACGAATTTATCGTAGGAGGTTACATACAGTTACGTTACACGAAATTGAACATACGAGCTCTGCACAGAAGGTTACGCTCACATCGCTTTTAATCCTCAACTCGAGGAAAAGAAACCGAGCTGCAAGTTCGAAATATGGAGCTTGGAACTCGGCACTCTACATAATTATAAGTCCCGTATACTTCTTCTCCTTCTTCATCTGCTCCGCGCAGAAAGAAAAGAAAATCGCCACTCGAAACCGCGACTAAGGAACGCGACTCTTCCAGATCTCTTTGGCGACTGTAATCCATTTGATCAAGGCTCTTTGTTAAAAGAAATCATTACTTGACATTTTTATTTCTGCTTCCCCTGCCTAAGAAGTGGCAGCGGGGCGGCGGAGTCTGGATCCGCGGGGTGTTTTAACCGCAAGTCCGTCTGTCTTCTCATTACTTCCTATCGAACCGGAGGAGGCTTGCCTCCCGGTCGCCATTAGCAGACGGCGGTGCGCGGCGCGGCTGGCTGCAGCGCCCGCGAGAGGGCGCGACGGTCGCGGCGGACGGAGAAGGCGAAGCAGAGGGAAAAGGGAGAGGAAGACGAAGAAGAAGAAGAAAAGGCGACTCCACGTCTTCTTCCAGTGCGTCATGTGACCCGCGCCAAACACAATGGAGCTTTATTGCGGACCGTGCGCAGATAACGAAGGTCTCTAAGGCACTGCCCCCTTTCACTGGTGCGCTCTGTCGGGAAGGTTGGGAATCGTTTCCATTTTCGACGCATTGTCGCCCGCCATCTTCTCGAAGGAGACACTTAAGGCGTCGCGAGAGAAGTTCGTCTTCAATTTATTTTCGACTGGATATATTTTTGTCGTTTTGTTTCTCAATCTAGAGTATGCCATTTTTTCTTAAAGAAAGGAAGTAAATCAGAACTGTATTCTATAAAGTTAAGTAATGTTATGAACTTGTGTCATAGTATTAAAGAAATGACAATGGAAAAAACATTTGGTTAAAAAATTACTACCAATATTTCAACATGCATTTTACTACTTGTTCTGAGACATCTGAATCGAAAGAAAATTTACAAATTCAGAACTGAACAATATTTTAAATCAAACCCTCTTTACTTTGGATTATTCACAGACTGTTCTAAAAATGACATTAGTAATCTAATTGAATATCAGATTTCCAATTTGCGAACTTCATTCACATCTTCAAATCACATTCCATTTTTAAAGTAAATTGCGTGAAAATGTTATGCAAACTTTCTCGCTCGATGGAAGAAACTCTGTTTCTTCGTTGGCTTTTCTACTTACTCGAGATGTTATCTGCATCATTTTTACTTCAGAACTCATAATGCACACTTTAAATACAAAGTCCGAAAAAGAAACACGACGCACATTTCTGTGATGTTTGTCTCGCTTGACAATATTACTCTGCCATATCCTCTTGTCGTTTTATCCCGACAACAATATCTCTTGTACAGTCCTAGCGCCTACATATATTTTACAGCAGTTTTTATATAAGCTGTTGGGGCTCTGCCTGACATGATGATTTAGAAAGACTTTTCTAAGTCCACGGGCCATCAACACAAGATAGATGCTATGTTTTGTGTTTTCTTCGTACTCAAACTATCAGCGTGATGGGGAGGAGGCGGGGCTCGGGACTTGTATTATAATTCATGGATGCGATCCAAGTGAAACAAAAAACGAAGAAAAGAAAACCGAGAAGAAAGCAGCGTGTTTTTATTGCTGCGATATTCGCCGAAGCAGAGGCGAGGGGCGAGAGACGGCCCAGAAGTCTCTCCCCCCCCTCCGTCATCGCCCACGCACTTTCCGCCACGCGCTCCAGGTCTTCCCCCTCGCTCCGTCGTTAGGATCAAGGTCGTTGCCTAGTGACCCACTCCGTTCCACTCATCGCATATGTAACGTTTTTACGTGCACCAGTCACGTGCTCTCGTATGAAATTCAATTTCCTCTTCTGCATCCTCTATTAACTTGTAACAAATAGTTCAGAGAATCACGGAGACGGACAAAATGAAAACTTGAATTATACATACGTAGTTTGGAGAATAGTAAGAAGTTTCTTTTCTTAAACTTTGCTTTATATCTCTTCAAGCAAAATGGATATATTTATGTAATAAAAACTCATGTCTCATTAGTTCCCATAAACCCTTGCATAATAACTTTCATTTCACAAGTACACGCTCAAAATGTTGGCATGCGCTCAAAAATATTATTCAGGTAAAATTTTACCTATATGAACTTGTGATTATGATTAAATTATTTGGTATTAACCTATCAAAACCGTACTTTTGTACTAAGTAGAACATTCTAATTGGTTAAAATATACTTTTTTGTTTTCTCATGTCAAATATAGGTAATCATCTGAAGAGGAGATGGACTCTCAAATCCACTGAAATGATTTGAGCAATTCGAAAATGGAAATGTTGGAAATGTTCGTAATACATGAAAATTACAACCCAAGTTACAAAGGGTCTTGGAGACAGTTATGAAGACATGACATGAATAACCACTCTTGTGTAATTTAGTTTGTTTCTGACTGAATGGAAATTTGTTTTCATAAGTTTCTCCTTGGGCTAGGGTTTTTTCCTAAGCCTTTTTTTTCCTATATGCAGCTGACAGCCGGTTACCCTTTACGTCCCGTTGGGACGCATATTCGACCATACACTAGACACCAACACACTTTGTGGGCTCCTCAGATGGGGATCAGCAGAACGCAAGGCCCTCCGTGACAACACTTACATGACAGACAAGGGACAATCAAGCATGTCCGAGGCGAAACACAAATTCACACTATTTAAAACTATTTAAAACCTTTGGACAGAGGCGCTGAGCCGGTTCACGCTCTTAGCCACCTCAGCCCTCGAGATCTGATACTTTTGTCATTAAAATAGTAAAATAATTCTGAGATCACTTTACATACCACTTTAATCCATAGTAGAATCACACCTTCTCTTGTTGCCTTTCCGATAGACGGTAACTCTGACACAAATTCGTGTTGTGTTATTTAAGGAATCAAAATTAGCTTTTAATTGCGAGAATAGTAAATAAAATAGTCGAGGCATTAGGCAGAGATTCACAAAGATCATCAGATTTTTTCCACGTTTTCATCAAATTTTCACCAGTAGATTCCGTGAATAATAAAGTTTTCAAATTTAATTTTCATATTACAATATTAAAAGTAAACGTTCTGGCACACTATTTAAAAGTAGTGATGTTGGCCGTAATACTCTGTCACTGCGTAAATGTGCTAAATAAACAAAGAACATTGAATAACATTTGCCGAGCAAGTGAAAGTTTGTTCGAGATGAATGGAAATATGAATGTAAACATTGTTTATGAAATAGGAAAGTGAAGTCAGAAAGATTGATTCCATTATGAAACCATACGTAATAGCTTACTCTAGATTGTTTCGTGACAGGGAAGAAAGAAAGACAAAAAGAATGAAACAAAAACAGAAATAAAGAAAGGGTGTACGAGAATAGTAATTCTTGTATTTTTGAATGAAAAGCCAAGTCTGTTAAACCCAGCAATTATGATGGTACGTTTACATGCAGGCAATAAAAATAAAAACTGAAACACAGATTTTTCCAGAATATTTGTTTGTTGTTGGTATTATTGTTTTAATTTCTAGAACTACGGGGATATAACTTGAATAAATATTGTTCTAATATGGTTTACAGGATTTTTGCACTTCAGTTTCGTAAATAAGAGACAGCCACTTCACGATTTCTGAACTAAACACAAATATTCACTTTCCTCATTTTAACTCATATGGATACCAATTTTGACTATCATGCAAATAAATCGTTTATTCATCTTGTAATAGATGAAACGTTAAATGTGTGTCAATCAAAGGAAATTAAATAAAAAAATATGATTGACACAATTTCGATTCGAAAAACATGAAACTACGTTTCTTTCATAGAGCCTCTCTTCAAGGTTAAACTAGGTTTGGCTTCTGGAACATCAGAAATAACATTGAATATGCGCGCGTTTGCTGAAACTGTGAAGTAGTTTGTCAAAATGAACCTAATGGATATTTAATCCTCGAGGTGTGTAAATAAGTAAAACCATAAAACTAAGGGTCGATTATTTATTTCTGCAATATTTCTCCTTCTGTGCCGAAGTACTCGGAATCTGAATAACCCAAAGAAAATAACAAATACCCCACTGAACTAAAATATTTATTATATCTCAAATATCTGATAATCCCTCTCGTCCGAAAAGGGGGCAACAGTTATTTCACCTTTTGTTTACCTTTAAAACTCTCGCGTATTCCTCTGGTCCAGACAAAAGAAAACTAACACGACAACTGCGTTCTTTCGTCTACAGAAAGAAAAAAGTACCTTGCTTTCTTCTAATAAAGGGCTATGTTTCTTTGTAGCGAAGCGAGTCAGGAGGCGGCTGCTGAACATTTAATGAGTTAACTCTGTGTCACAATGGTCGCAGCACGACGAACTCCTAAAGGGCATTGCAGAGAAGAACTCTTCGGACTTCCAATTTCCCAGGAGCTGCCCGGGCTTCGACCTTCAAAGGAAACGGCGTCTTGCCTAGCTTGTGACATTTACCGTTTTGCGAGAAGCTCATCCGCGCGTTTTTTGTTTTTGTTTTGGTATTTTCGAATTACCAGATGCAATTCCACTAGACTTAGTGACAAGCTTAACAGGCAAACTGATATCTGCAGATTACAAATGAAAATCCAGAAGCATATTTCTGTGTACTCAGATAAAAGTAAACTTACATTCAATTCGAAATTGTAGATTGGAAACCATGCGCAGCCGCAAAACGCCAAAGAATGCACATAGTTTAAAATTCATTTGATATTATTCGTATGTTCGGATATTGATCGAAATCAAGAAACGCTTAGAAGGTTTAAGGAAATTTTTTTTAAATTCAGTTCCGATGGTTAGTAAATATTACAGCTAGCTTTTATTGTAGAATGACGTAATCGTCAAAACCTTTACAACTATAGTTAACATGGGAAAAGACACATATAAACAATTATATTAGTATTTCTAAGCCCAAAATGCTCTTGTAAATGGAGAATTTGTTTACTTTTTATTAGACACCAAAAACATACATTCTCGTGTATTTTTCAAATTAAACGAGAAATTACATCGATGTGGCTATATGAAATTATGAAAAAAACGATAAATAATAATATGGAGAGGTTTTAGGGCATCATATTAAAATTTTCTCATTTTTCAACAAAAAATGTTAACAATTTCATTGAGAGGCCTTACACGGAATTATTAAACGTCATTATTTTTCGTTTATTTAATCAAAAGTATTTTTTTAGGGATTATACATTTCGATAAAACGTGCGTGCTGCGCAGCTCGCCAGGCGGTTGTCTCGCGCGAAGTTCCAAGGACATCCGAAGGACGGAGGGGAACGATCAAAGTGCGCCGAGTGGATGGCATTGTCTCCCAATTCTCGGCCCGCCCCCGCGCACCAGCACCTGGTGCCGGCGTCACCTGCAGGGTGGCCAACTTGCGCGGCGCGGCGGCCCGCTCTCGAAACACGTCTCGGGGCGGTGGCTCGTTCCGGCTAACGGCCGCCCCCGGCGCTCTCCAAATATTGCATTCGACAACCACACAACTCACATAAATAAGCCGGTGAAAAACAATAACTGCCATCTCCAATATCGGCTTTTCATAATTCGTAGCGCCAGTTTCTGATACCACGTATATATTGCGGCGGTCGGGTATCGACTTGCCGCCGTATCTCACAGCGAGCGCGCGGGCGCCCCGCCCTGCGCCAACCTCAGCGGCCTCCTCACCTCTTCGTCTCACCCCCTCCCCTCCCCCCGCCCCCGCTTCGCTCTTCGCAGGCGCTTACGACCGCCAACGGAGGCGACTTCCCCCCGGCCCCGGCTCCCTCGCCCCAGTCAGCGCCGGTCACCCCGCACTCGCTCGTTCTTCCTCTCTCGCCAAACCTCATTTCTCTCTCGATTTGTTTGTAAATGATAAAGAAGTTTTGTTTGAAAGTCTGAAACGACCAATTACAAAGAACGTGGTATTATTCATCGGGGATTAATATTCTATATATCTCAAGCCAATGGAACATTCAAATTGCGATATCTAATGAATCGTAGGGAATATCGAGTACACAAGGGTTTTGAATAAAGTTCCAACCGCATGATATATGCTTCGAGATACTTAACGCAAGAAGTAAGCTTCAACGGGCTAAATGCTAATTTAGAAAGTTGAGTCTTCTCAAGAAATTTTGCAAACCGAGAATTTCGCTAATGAAGGAACTTGCGAGAAAGTGGGCGTCGATTGGTTCGTGCAGAAGTTAACGAAGATTCAGATGCGCTTTGGGCCGTATTTCGTGTAAAAGGCGAAGAATTTCAAACTGCTCGGAAGAACACATCTCAATTTTTTCACTGGGAAATAACGAATAAATTATGGGGTTAACAAACCACGCAATCAAACATTAAAATCTACGTAGCTATTTCCGGAGAAATATTCTTCAACCAAGAGCATTATCCATAAATGATGATATGCCTTTCTGAAAATTAGATAAATATATGGCTAGTTCTGAAACTAGCACTTCTTTAACATCCTCAAGAATATATTACTACAATATTAGGACCCTTTTGTAAAAGAATGTGCTCATTTAATACCACAATGTGCGCACAAAGTGCATTAAGAATACAAGTGTGAATAACTGAGAACATATTACCAAGAACATGTTCTATGTTCATGAATATAGCCAAAACATGCAATTAGAATTTCATGCAGTTTTTATTTCATTTCTGTGTTAAATTAAAAATATTTAAGAGAATGAAATACAATTATTTAATAGTGAGGAAGAAACGTACGTACATAAATACATTGATGAAAAAGTAATATAAATTAAAAATAATTTCTGTTAATATACATATGAGTTTATGAAC
Organism: Teleogryllus oceanicus; assembly: GCA_964035755.1. Taxonomy (NCBI): domain Eukaryota; kingdom Metazoa; phylum Arthropoda; class Insecta; order Orthoptera; family Gryllidae; genus Teleogryllus; species Teleogryllus oceanicus. The sequence continues at coordinate 102,095,234 of CAXIVR010000004.1, read as the reverse complement.
AATGGCTATTATGAGGAGAAATCAAAGTATTCAAATCTTTTGAAGTACTTGGTGTGAAATAGCTAGGTGATGTTTCATTCTGTATCACCGAAACAAAAGGCAAAACCTTTCCTTTCATATCAAAACACATTATTATCTTATTCTTCTTTGGGACAATAGTGAGTTAACACAGTATTTATAGAATGTAAGTAACAATTAATGGAATCTCCTATTCGCCTTCAGGAATTTTCCCATTTGACCAATGCAGGAAAAGTGGAAGCAGAAGTCATCTTACTTGGTTTTCTACATCCTAATCTTCATACTAAACTTCCATTGCTACATAGTGAAACTTCCCTGAAAGATCATCCCTATTTAATGACAACCCCTCTCAAAGACAGATTTTTCTTGAAATGGCTACTGGAATACATATATTGTACAAATTGTACCCCTGTTAACAGACCACTCCTCTCCCAGACTAACTTTAACAGCAATTTTTTTTAATTACCCCTTTTGAGATACCACAGAATACAGAACCGTGAATTTTCAGTAATTGAAACGAAAATCGGGAACATTTGAAAAAGCATTCGCGTGACATGCCCTGCCTCAGCTTCCTGCTCGAGGAAACCGGAAGGCGAGGAAATCCTGGAATTAAGTAACAATAAATCGTGGTCTCTGATATGGATGGTGTGGCGGCTGCTTGCTCCATTTCAGTTTCATTTCTTTTAATAAGGCTTTGGCAATGAAAGAGATCTAACATTTAATTCTTTGAATTAACAGAGCCTTCTTTACCTTGCCTTCTCCGAAGAACATCTTGTGCGGTAGGATATCAATGACGGAAGTCAGGGTTATCTACTTGCTCCGAAACACGCGAGTGTTTGGGTCTGGAATCTGAGCCCAGCCCTCACCCACCACCAATGGCTTCAAGTTTTTATTTTTTATTTTGAGAAGAAGTGCGAGAACAGTAGTGATTTGAGCTCCTAAGTCATAGTGTCATGTGTATGCAAATAGCGTATTGAGTCTATGTATGAAATGGAGGCTCGTTACCGATAGTCAACTTTTGGGAGTTCTGAAACTTAAAGTAATTTAAATGTTTATTTGTACCGAAGAGAAGGAGTTCGCTTAATACAGGTTTTGCTGTATGACTAACTAATACGCCGTTTCGTTATTTTACAACATTATTATAATGACACCACACAATTAAGAAACAGGCTTGCTAAGGCATCAGGCAGTGCTGCTTGGATAGATTTATTTTTTATTTATTTATTTTACGTCAAAAAACAGTTAAAACTGCGTATGGCGTGCTATGGGGAAAAGTGAATTGTGTGCACATTTTCAAAATTCTGTGATCCCTACACTAAGTCATATACTACTTAAATTTTGAATTTTGAAAGGGAGAAAAAAAACGAGAAAAAAACTCCCATGTAATAAAATCTATTTTCAAGGATAAAAAGGCAATAAATTTTGGCTATTATCCATGTTGTCCTTCAGAATAATACCTCCTGGCGCGACAACATGGAAACGATAATTTGAATAATTGTATTTGCCATTGAATTCTAGAACACGTGCACAGAAAATGAAGTTACATTTATGTCCAGAAGCAAAACAAGGGGCCATCTCAGCATTTGCTCAATGGATCAGGGAAACTGGACGAAAAACCTGATCGAGATGGGGGTCATTGACCCGGAAGCTGTAGTACAATAGTTACAGGTTATTTATACTCATTTATACAGCCCAAATGGTAAATAGTGCATTATGTATCATTGTTAAAATTAATGTTACTTTTCTTGTGATGCTCAGTAGCTCTAATTGTATAGAAACAGTTATGCAGCAGAAACGATTTCACTTGGGATTTAAACTTTTCTATTGAATTTAATCGTTTAATATCATTGGCAAAGTGCTGTAAAATAATGTACATGTATTGTATGTGAATTTTTTGTAATGAGCTGTTGATACTGTCACCTGATGAATAAGATTTCTACGTCGAGTGTTATAGTAATAGACTTCGGCATTTTCTGAAAATATATTCCCGCCCTTAAGCAAGTCATTTTTGACAAAAAACCACTGATTCGTAAATAAACAGACAAGGTAAGGTGTGCTCGTAGCCTGGTAAGGTGTGCTGGTAGATAATCGTGTGCTCGTTACGCAAGGTAGTCACAGCCCCGGAATGACCCCCGCAGAAGCGTTACCGTCGGGTGAATGGCTTTGCGGCTCAAATCTCCAGAGCGGACCACAATTTACGAGCGCGAGTGCGGGGCGCTTTGACCTCTCGCGACTGCTTAACGCGCGCGCTTACGCAGTCACCTTGCACGGCGATATATCACATCGCAGGCTTTCTGGCCTTAAATGTTGCAGCCGTCTGCACCGGGGGTGCCCTCGCGCGGACACACATCTTTTCCCTTCATCCGAGGTCCAAGAGGCGTTATTGATTTCCCATTGTGGTCCAAAGGTGTTGCAGGTTTCATGTTACATAATTCGTTTCCATGTTACTAATTCTCTTCAGATATCAAATGTTTCTCGATTAAGTTCATGTTAACGTTGCAGCTTTGTATCATTGATTTCAATGTTTCAGTTGTACTAAGTCCATGCAAGCGAGTGTGTAATTCCTGTTCAATACGTTACGAAAACGTGAATAATGAAGAAATACAGGAACGTTACACGAACAAAAATATATTTTACAAAATACAGACATATGTTTCTGAATAATTCATGGTTTCTACATTTCTAGTGCGTATGAGTCATAAATCACGCTGATTTTCCTTACAGGCAGACTACTCCTGAAAACAGCTTTGTAACGAACTGTTGCAACTGGTTTTATATGAATATTCACAAAAAATCAGCTTTTTCATATCTAAGACTAGCAGAACTCAGAATTCCAGTATCGAAAATAAAGAAGAGTTCAAAACTGGAATAAAACTGCAAAGTAATTGTCTGAAATGAAAAAAATACAAATCAGATACAACATTCAAATAAAATTTTCATTTTTTTCATCTTTCAAAACATTACAACACGATTACTGAAATTCAAATTAAGGGTAAAGAAAATTGGCTATTAATTCTTAGATAACAACAGCAAAAATAAGATGTTAATATGGAAATGTGCCTATTGTTGGTAGAATTTATTACTTACTGAGAATAGCATTGCAGATGATTGTATTGTGCAACAAGTCAGTTAGTTCAACCAGTGTCTTAGATTTTACTGTCAATATAAAAAAAATGTAATGCAGTTACGAAAACTGGTTAAATATTATTCTGTATAAAAGAATGTTCGTCCAGCATAAAAATCTCAGTCTTCTATTGCAAGAAGCCTCGTTCATTAAAATGAGTAATCAGAAAAATAACTTGTGGTGACTATTCGAGATTTCTAATTTTCTTTTTCTATAAAATTCACACCAACGTTTACTCTTTCATTTTTATCCGACTTGTCCATCGGGTGAAAATAACTCAAATCTATAAACGTTAATCTTATAGAACAAATATAATTGGTTAAAACCAAATTGTGTCATTTGTACAAAAATGTAGTAACTTATGAGGCAAACTCAAAATTTATGTAAACTCAAAATTTATGGAAAATATTAACAATGAGGATGAATTTTATTGAAGGCCCGGTAGAGATTCTAAATTGATCAGAATTAGAAACAAGATCACAGGTCAAACGATTAATAAGCAGCTCGCAATTTTAGAATCTAACAAACAACGTGCGCCAGGAAAGTCTCTCCGCACTGTGCCCAATCAGGGAATCTTATTAAAAATTGCGATTATGTTCGTAGCAACCTTACTGCTAGGAAACAATTGTAGGGGACAGCATTTCCAGTATCTGTTATGATTGTGGTAAGTAGGTAATTTACGTTTTCATTTGCTGCAAGCTGCAATTCGTGCTACCAACATAATTTCTTTTGCTAACACTCTCACCAGCCAATGGTGCCAATTCGGAGAGTATTTCCTAGCTAACTGTAAAAACAATTGGAATTATAAGGTCATGAGTACGGGGCAGATTTTAATGAAATGTCATTTTTTTCTTTTCACTTTACTTTTCTTTTTTCTTTTCACTTATTCTAAAGAACAATGCCGTTTAGTATAGAAATTAATTTATGTCATGACAAAACGAAATTACATATTTTTATGTCATTAATTTGTATTTTTCGTCGCTCTCAATTAATGTCTTTTTTTGTACATTTTACGTCATTTGTTTTGCATTTTTATCTGATTCATCGATTTAAATATTATTTTATTAGTACTTGCTTCAAATAATATTTACGAGGTGCAGAAAATGTTTACAACAGAATTCCTGAGCAGCCTAATCGATTTCTTTGCTCATATATTTTAATGTCAGCTGTTGTGAGTACAATGTAATCTAGGGTTCCTGTGTATTGGCACCATTGTCAGTTTGGCCGATTTGGCGATAAATAAAGGCAGAGATTTTCTTTTAAAGAACAGTTCAAACCAAAAGTTTGCAAACTGAATTCACTTGAACAAAAGGAAGAGGCCTCGATTACATTAGTAACATACTCAGTAGCTTGAGTGGTTCATCTGAAGCGGTTTTGATCAAGTTTTTTACGTCATTTGTTTTTGTTTTCAGGGCATTTTACAAATATTTGAAGAGCATTTTATTGGTCAATTTTGGAAATGTTTTAGGTAATCAAAATCTGCCCCATAGTCATGAGAGACGAATGAATGAAAGAAAACGGTTACCTAAGGAAAATTTACAGAGTATTCTGAATGAAGAAAAGAGGTACACCCAAAATATTTTATTATTGAATTCTGTACACAAAAAAGAGTATTTCTGGTGCACTCAAACCTGCCAAAGATAATAAATAAATAAATAAATAAATAAATAAATAAATAAATAAATAAATAAATAAATAAATAAATAAATAAATAAATAAATAAATAAATAAATAAATAAATAAATAAATAAATAAATAAATAAATAAATAAATAAATAAATAAATAAATAAATAATGAAGTGCCCATAGTGATTAATAAATAAGTTTCTATACTTGATTTGTAGATCTTAAAATGAATTGCGAAAATTACATTTAATACTTTCAGAAAAATCATCACGTAAAATTTATTAATATATTTATTTACCACAATCAAAATTTAATGTACAACAATGGGTGCATTTCTGTTTTCTATACTAATAATCAACGAAAACCTTTAATTATATGCAAACAGATACATTTTGTGAAAACAATGCAGTTGTATTTCACACAAAAGTAAATTACAAGTAAGTTTAACTGTTTTTACTTATTTTTCAATAAAATTAAACCAAAAAATAAAACTCAAGATCACACCCCACTCGCTTCAACCGGTAAAATAATATAATCGTGTTGTAAAAATAGTTAATTAGCGCCCATGCAATTACGTCAGAACCTACCCAAAAGTTGCATTGTTAGTGTTAATTAAGGGTTCTCCTTGCTCTTTACTGCACCGCCGCGACCTTCGTTACAGGCGCCTGAGATTTGCGCGGATGAATGGATCTGTTTGCGACACCCGTCACCATGGCAACGGACAAAGGCAGATCTTGAGACTGACGACCTAATTACATCAGCCTTTGGAGGTGTCGGTGTGACGACACCCTTCTGCGTGTTCCCTCGAGAAATGTCTCCCCCCCCCTCTGCCCGCTTTCGCGCCGGTGAAGATGCGTCGATGTCATGAGAACGTCGCGGAAGTGCCATTGTCGTGTGTTGGTGCCGCTCCACTGTTGCTGTCTCGACGGAGCCGTTCGCGCCAGACTATTCCTCATCCAATCCCTCCACCACCCCACCTTTCACACCTCTGCATCAGCCTTCCTCGACCGAGCAAGTTTCCCTTAAAATGCACGAATATCAGTAATTAAGACTTAAAATATCCGTTTAAGTTTAATATGTAATGAGTTTAAGTTTAAAATGTATTCAACTATTGGTGAGATTTCTTTTCCGGACAAAAGTACTGAGCCGTTTAAGAAAAATATTAAAAAATCGTTTGAATGCTATTTGTACGAGCTATGGGATAAATCCTCTCTTCACCAACTTTCTCCCACTTGCTGCAGGGTTCTTTGGCCATAAGTTGAGCTGTAAACATGTTCAATATCGAACAAGAATACAAATTCACGTTGTCTTGACCAACTCATTTATTTTAGTTTAAGAGTACTTTTCGATAGTTCATCTATTATCATTAGATCTACAGTTTGGGAGCCAGAATTTCAGAAGAATTGTTAGTTTGTGAGAACTGAAATGAGGGTCTCTATTTATTGTTTTATTTACTACATTTTATTCAAAGTGGGAGCTAATTCGTATTAATAATATACTTTTTGACGCTGTACAAGGTTTTAAGAATCCTCCCACGCAGACACACTAATATCCACTATCATTATTCTCACTTTTTAAAATTTTTTACCAAATCCAGTTTTCCGTTTATATTTCCAACATTTGCAATCAACATCATCACTCATCTCATTCATTCACTAATTTTTCAGAGTTGCCATAACAATCACTCTAAATATACTTCAAAGACTCGAAATTTCATTATTGTAAGAGCATTATTAATTTTCGGATCGTTAGGTGCTAGCCACGTTATACTTGTAAGATTTCAGGAATTAATTTTTCTACTAGCAGTACTTGCAACTAATACGATCTAATTACATACGACTTCAAACTTTCTTCATCCTGGTAGAAAATTTAATATCCAACTTACAGTTTGTGGGTATTAAACTGATTTGCAAAAAGTCGTTTGTAAATGCTATACCTAAAACATAAACATCTAAATGATCGTAAATCACTTAAAACATAAACTAAAGGTATTAAAATATACCAAAACAACACTAGCGCCTCTTTAATCACATCTAATTATCAACCTCTCCAACAACGTATTTACGTATTATTAACATACTCTCTCCTACAACGAATTATTGAACACACTTTTTATTTGCTCTAAATATTTTGTCATTATTATTGTAAAAGAGTCTAAAATATCTTCCAAATTTTTGGCTTTTCCACATTATTTCACCTTTGAAATTAGATAAATATTGCTGTAACAACCATGTCACTTACGCGCATAATTTTAAATATAACAGAATCAATAACTGTTTCCGTACAGGATTGGTTATGCCAAGTATAAATTCTGCGTAGTCAGCTCCTTCAACAATCCCGCCCGTTATTCCACGAATTCCTCAATCCCCTTCATATTCCAGGCCCAAACTGTATAATATCGTGTTGATTCACTTGCATCGCTGCCGAGAAGCAGAGCAAATCCGCGAAGTTCACTTGCTTACTCGAAGAACTCGCCAATGACTTTCTCTTAGGAACGTAGTAGAACAAACTGAGTAAATTGAAACTGTAATTCAAATGTTTACATCGTAGTGTGCATTCACCCAGCGTTTAAAACGTCATCATCCTGTTCGTTTCGAAATCTGAATTGCTAGATTGAATGCTGCGACAATATGCACTGGAGGTGGAGAGACTGTAATATACTACACGGCCATACAAGCCACTCCTTTTAATTTCTCAACCGTGAAGTATTCAAGATGCCATTTGTATAATCGATGGTATTTTCTCTCGGATCAGAAATACTTTTTGGGAAAATATTGTATAAAATCTAACATTTTCAAAACATTAAAGTAAAATTTGTGCGAGATATTAGTAACTGGTCTACATATCTATTTTATATTGCCCCTTTCAATTAGAAAATTTATTGGTTCAGTTTTACATAGAGTGGTCCATAAATATCTTCAATAGAGTGGTTCAGTTTTTCCGTTTTATTCTACGAGCCCACGATGTCGTGCAAACCGACCACAACACCGTCGTTCTCGTTTTCGTCATTTTATGCAGCTGATCATCCTGCCAATCCGCCTCTCTTATCATCGTATTTGCATTGTAGCTACCTTCTACAGCTGCTGTCATCCCTATTCTCCTTGTGGTAGGCGTATGACACCCACAACAAGTCGCCGGCAGAGTGTCAATTGACAATTTTTGCAAGGGGACGTTGAAAACGCTCCTACCGTGAATGCCGCAGTTGTTTGTATGTAACTCTTCAAATAATGGATGTGCGGCGGGATCAGTGGAGAATCCTGAAAATTATTTTAAGTATCTACACTTTACGGAAGCTACATCTGTCGTTGTCTTTTATTTTGAGCATTTCTGAATTCTAATACTACAAAATTCCATCCATAATAATTGTTCTAAAAGACAAATACACAAACAACTAACTTCTGGATCATTAACACACTCCATTGAGGGAAGCACAACTTACGAACAAGCAGAGGCCTGTTCACCGATATATTTTGCGGTGCCTGCTGACCGTCCAGTCGCACGTCTTCTCCTCTCCCCACCCTTGAAACATGAGGAGCCCTAGGTTATCGCACCTTCTCTAGCGAATTCTCTGGACAGCATTAAGAACATCGAAACTTCTTACTCTATCGCACTTCATAGCGCTTAAGAATGCGAAAGACAGACTGGCTCCCGGTAGCAAAACAGTTATTTTTTCGCATCTATTTTAAAGCTTGCAAAAACTCAATTACTTTTTAGTGGATTACCAAACGTATGAAATATTTATTATACACTTATATCGGAGAATTCGCCACTAGGCAGGATCACGAAATTTCTTACGCTGCGTCAGAACACATTTCGCCTAACACTAGATTGATTGATTGTTAGTGATTCCGGGCGCGTCAACTACAGAGGTCCCGTAGGTGTTGTGCATGTTTTGCATCGGGAGGTGGCGGTAATCTCCCCCAGTGGATGGCGAGATCCGGCGCCGACCTACCGTCGGCTAGCGGGGTTTCCCTCACCAGGTATCTCCCGCCAGCGGGGCACCGTCGGGACAAGTTCTGAGTTCCGGACCGGTCTCCCGGAATATGTGGTAGTGTAGTGCATGTTAGTGTGAGTGTGTGTGTAAGGGTAGAGTATAGGACAAGGAAGAGAAAGGAAAGATAGCGCACGGTCCGTGGCCCGTTTGTTAGCGTACTGCTCCGGCATGCGCCTATTGTTCATCGGAGAAACCACGGAAAACTACCTATCGGAGCAGCCGATCACTAGAATTCTCCCCAGACAGCGATTGAATTCGACCTAGCTGAAAAGCTAGTGTCGAAAATCCTCCCAACGTGGGGAGTCAAACCTAGGACCTTCCGGTCAGAAGCACTGCAGTGACATCAGTTTATGCACTGAGCCACCGCTCCCGGTGCCTAGCACTAGCACACCATGAGTTTTTACCAATTAGGGGTAATTGTCACGTACAGAATTTCGTAATTTGAAATTACCTACCACAATTGTTGGGGAAAAATTATGTTCGAACGCCCCGTACTCGCCCTAGTATATCGTAAATTTTATTCTGAGAAGTGTAGTAAAGATAATTTGTGCGGTAGAGGTAAATGAATACTTCTCCAGCAAGGAACATCAAACTCTCCAGGGATGCTAAATCGGCGGCCGTCGATTCGCGCCCTGGTCTCCAGCGACGTCTGCCTCCCCTTCCCCCCTCGTGGGCGATGAACTCTGTCACGTCCGAGAATACTATAGACCACGTAATTATAATGCTTAGCTATGTCGTCCACCTGATTATCTATGTCCAAGCTTCCTTAGATGAATACCATCATGTGCGGCTGTCCTTTAGGGACCGTAGAAGTTGCTATCAACACTTACTAAGTGTTGAAGTTTCTTTGTAGTAAGCTCTTAAGAGCAATTTAGTTCTATTACTGGGCTTACAAATTCGTAAAATATTTTAGATTTAAAATAATAAATCTTTAGTCCAAAAATTGAGATTTTGAGATATTAGAATTATTGCTAGAGCTTCATAGCCTCCATTTGCTGACTGTGTTGTGGTGAACAAAATCACCACTGTCCGAAGTTATTAGCTCCGAAAGTTTAAGCGATATTATCTCAATCTGCAACCGGCGATAATTTTCGTTTTATGGATGTTTGGCATAATTCGTATAATTCGGCACAATCAGTATTTTTGTCCTGAAAGTTTTGTGATAGTGTATAACCTGCTCTTGTAATACATACGTCCTATATGCTGTGAATCTGAGTACGCAAGGGAGCAAATAACAGCTAAGAAATGTATTCTACGTCAGATGTAGAAAGAACAGAATGGAAGAGACGTAAACCAAAGAAAGAGAGGAGAGGATTAGAAAGAGCAAAGAAGGTTAAAGGAGAAGCACATTTCAATCACAAAGGAATCTTCAGAAGTTGTCTAAATATTTAGTAACCGGCCAACAGAGATTTGTATTTAAATTTATCGTCAGTGACAGATGGTAATGTGGAGAACGAAAACACTGATAATAATGATAATAGGAGTAGTGAAGAACACTAAGTTGGTCAATAATATTCTAAAATGAATAAGTACATTAATTTCTTGCATTATTCCTTCAAATATTGTAATATTACTGCCCCAAATAAATAATTTTGATAAACAAATTTATGAATTTTTTGAAAAAAGAAAAATACCATAGTCCCATTTTATCCAATAATTTTCACAATGCAGTTCAACTTTGGTCTACATTCAAGCATTCATCGGTATTTACAATAACTTGTGAAAGTTCACAATAATTTTCTTGCTTCGTCTGCCAATTTCAAGAGAAGTTCTCCTGAAAAAATATATTTTTTGTACTTAAAAAACGTTCAATTGCAATGGGCCTTCACAACAGTTATGAAGTCGTGCGTAATCTCCGAGAATTATGGACATGGTTACTTGACGGACTGAAAAGGAGGGGTAGTATCTCTCTTAGGAGCTGGGTCTCCGCGGTTTCGAAAGCCATAACTCCGCGCCGTTGACAAAGGAGGGTGGACATTTCTTGGAACAAATTTCCCTGACCTTACCCGGTTTTCCAGTGCATTTTTCATTTTTTCCTTATAAGATTTGTAAATTCACACTACTTAAAATATTAAACTCCCTGATACTAGTCTGTCAGGTATCGGATTTTACCAAGAGAAAGAATATTACGTATATTCTCATACATATATACATATGTATTACATACACAATATTTTCTCATCGAATAAAAATTTAGCAAAAACTAACAATGTAGGAGGTAATGCTTATAAGAAATAACATCTTATTTTATAAACCTTTCAAAATTTTCCATAATTTCTAGCGATTTTCCTAGAAATTCCTCGACTCTGACTTTCCCATTTCAATGAAATTCCCTGACTTTTCCTGGTATTCCGTGTTTTCCAGAAATTGGCCGTCCCGCCCTTACGTGTTCTTCCTGCAGTTATAATTTTAAAGTAAAGTTGGAGCCCGAGGGAGCCGGTGCTTACCGTTGAAAGGTCAGTTTGTGCGAGCCTTTTTCCAAAGAGTATGTGACAGTTGGACGCTGTAAGATGAACCAATGGGATATCTTACGCCGTTTCTTTCATTCAAACTTGAAACAAAATATGCATTAAACGGTTAGGAGCGCATCACCCGATGGACTTTACGTTCACATAAGTTGATGCCAAGAGAAAATGAACATTTTGAACTTTTACAGATATGTTTCCGTTAAGGACATGCCATTATATGGTTAAATGCCTTAATAAAATTCATACCTTTGTTATAAATTGTACAATGTAATGACCTGTAACTACGTTACTATGGCCTTTGCCACTTGTGTTCGGCACTACCAGGAAAAACGGCACTACCAGGAAAAAGGACACTACCAGGAAAAAAGACATAAGCTACCACTAAACACCAGACAATGTTTGCATTAAAAACTTAAATTTTAACTGTCATTAACTCTTTTAAAATTAACGGAGAATTTGTATTGTTTAAATATTTTAGTTTTAGCACTTCGGTTATATCATCACAAGACATACAGTCTCTCGGGAGAATCGCCAATGGTTTTGTCTCTCAACACGTCCATGCTGCTCTGATAATTTCTCGATCACCAGGGGGAACGACGTTTGAGAATGGAAAATCTTTTTTGTTGAATAAAAAACATAACACTTTCATTATTGGAGTATGGTGTCTCCAAGGTTCATACGTAGTTTCAGCTACAGACTTACACCTACACACAGTATCGCAGCATGTGTACTTTAAAATATGTATTATAACAAAAATTAACAATATACAAGTGATGTATTATTATTGTTAATATCAAAAAAAATTATAATCCAAATATTTTTAATTCACTGAATTTATTTTTGATAGGAAGTGAATAAGTTATTTTTACATATAACTATCCTACAATTCAGACATGTCAATCTTGGGGCTGGCGACTATGGAACAATAGGTGGTTGGGGGGTCGGAAAAGTCAAATAATAATTCTGTCCTTCCTCTTGAGCGAGGAAATAATATAATTATAAAATTATGTAGGTTCAATTTTTACTTTAACTCACATTATTGATGTAATAAATAATTATTAACTTAATCATTGATTTTAAATTGTCAGAAATAATCTACTTAATTTTAAGATTTTCTATTCAAAACACTAAGATACACAAAAGCAAAATTAATAGCAGAGTAACAAATTAACACAATATGCTGAAGCGGTTTCAAAGAGATTGATGTTTCACAGAAGTAAGTCTCTGTAATACTCTTAGCCTCACAGTCAAACAGAATCACACACAGAGGCTAATACTCAACATCACTGCGGATGCACTACAGTGACAAATAGGAAGCGCCGTCTGCGAAGTAGCTTTACGGCCTAGCCGGAGAGGGAGAGGAGCTGGTGAGCTGCGGGCAACGGCGCACAGTGGGACCAAAGGTTACTCAAAAAGCCAAAAATAGATTCAATATTTTTTCCAATAAGCACTTGAAAAATAAACATAATGAAAATGTATAATATGTTTACATGTAAGTTAAAAATGAACAATGTCGTATTGTTAACGCTTCTGTTTTTACAGTTTATTTTAAAGGACATGGACGTACGGATGATATTTGACACAATATTTATTTCTACAATCCAATATCATAATACAAATATTGCACCTCCTAAGTGTTGATTTAACATGGATTTATTTGCTTCCATAGATTGGTTACACTTTGGTTTCTTCTGTATTAAGAATTCTAAATCTAAGAACTTGAAAACTGCATTTAATTATCACTTACTTCTAATAGCCTTGTTTTATCAATAATTTCTTCTCTCTATGCTTATACTTTACTCCTTATTCCTCCAATTTTCTCTATTTAAAAATTCATTCTTTCCACAGATAGTAAATGCGTTGACTAGTAGATGAAAACGGTATGGATGGGAGAAAGATAATGGAGATAAGATGAATGGTAATCAGCATGATAAATAAAAGAAACGCTAAAGAAACTCCGGTGTGTCTGTTTTTCCCACAACTTCCGCATGAAGTGATCGTGACTTGAACTGTGATACCCAGAGGTGGAAAGTATCCGGAGATAACTTGACCCATGCTGTTTTTTATTTGCTTCCCAGCTACATGCTACTACTTGCTACATACTACCAAGAAGCACTCGCAATAAGACTGGTTACTCTTTTGTATTATATTATTTTGTAGAACTCAAATTAACAGAGGACGAAAAGCCTTCCGTCTTCTTTGTCCGAGTCCGCTAAGCGTTTTAACACGCCACAGATTCGGTGGTGTAACGGTTAGCGTATCGGACTGTTCCGAGTTTGCGGGTTCAAACCCGATCGAAGCCGTGGATTTTTAAGGGCGAAAAATCCTTCGTACGCCTTCCTTCGGAGGGGAAGTAAAGCCGGCTGTCCCATGTAGTAGATTTACTGCATGTAAAAGATCCTCAAGCCTAAATGAAGCCTCTGAGCAAAATTGAATTCCGCCTGTTTCGTCGCCCAAGAAAATACCTCCTTTCTCGCTAGGTGGTGAAAGGAGCGTAGCGAAATTTGCGTGGTTAGACGGAAGAGCGGGCCTGATGGCCCGAGTCTCGCCACGTAAAATAAGGCATTAACTAACTAACTAACTAACAGATTATTTAGAACAATCGAAAGAAATTTGTTGCGTCTAAAGATGACGTATTACCACCTCCGCAAGGAAAATCTGTTCCTTGTTTCTATAATTTGTATTTGATAAGAATATTACGAAGAATATTGTTACAAAACATTGAAACTCGGCATAATGATGTATCCTGCTGTGGATCTCTCTTAATCCATTTCGACCCAATGTGGCGGGGGCGGGGGCGGCGACAGCGGGGCGGCGCGCGCCGTTGGAGGGGGCGGGGCGGGTGCAGCGCGCGCAGCCCAAGGCGACGCAACGCGCGCTCTAATTAATGCTCGGGGCGGAGGCGAGGGTGGGGGGGCCGTGGAACGCGGGAGAGGAACCGCCGTCGCGGCTGGCAGCGCGGCCGCCTGGCCCGGCGCAGCGCAGGGCAGAGAATTGTTTCAACGAGGATCTTACGGAACAGGTGAGGAGGCTCTTGCTGGACTGTAGAATGACAATATTTACGTGGTCAATTTGTTTGGAGTTACGAAATCGAAAAGAGGTTTAATATTTTGATTGTCACCACACCTTTACATACAAAGGATTCAAATATGTGTATAATATTGAATAATGTTTTATATGTTAAATAAATATATAAAATATACAAAAGTGTAATTGTTTTAATTGTATACTCATGCAGAAACAGAATACTTGTTTGAATAAAAGAATTTCTAGCGAAAATATAATACGAGGTATGTTACATAAGATTTTTAACACTTAATGGTAAACATTAGTTGAACTGTTCTGTTCCCTCATTTAATATAATTTTCAAAATGCCTGTATCTCACATTTTTCCTTTCAAGATGGCCATTCACTCTGTCTCCTCCTCGCCTCCTTTCTTTCTTCCTTCATTTTTCTTCGTATTCCGTAGCTTAACATTTCAACAAAATGCAAGGTTTACCGACCAGAAAAGAGCCTCATCAATTTCAAATGTGCATTATCATTTTGCCCAAGTGAATATTTTTCGTCGATCACATATTGATTACTAGCTCTAATTATAACAAGAGATTTGTTGCAAAGTGCCTTATTTATCACATATAATGTAAGAGTCAGATTCTAGCCAATATAATAAGAATGCCCGATTTCACATTTCAATAAGGTAGTAAAATGTTATTTTTGAAACAAAAATAATTCGGATTTTCTGAAACAATATTGCCAAAATGGTTTTCTCAAAAATGTGTTTAAAATTTTAATTTCATCCAAATATTCACAACTAAGATCATTTCTTGGAAGATGATCCAGTTTGTGTTGAATCAAATAGGGTCAACAATATTGTTGACCCTGTTTGATTCAACACAAATTGGATCATCTTCCGAATGTACCAACATTAGGAAGAATTTTAGATAATTAAATATTATTTTGATATAATCATACATAAGATAATAATTGGTTTAATTGTTGAAATGGTATACCAATATACTCTAGTTTGATTATTCAGACTGACATAGATGTTTCGCCCAGCCACTTAACCCTTTCATGCGCCGCTTTTCAAAGCGATTTTCAGAACGGCTTTAGAACAACCAAAGAACAATAAATCCTCTGGTGCCCTCATTTGGTGTCATTCTAGCGCTGGGTTTACGAATTAGCCCACAGAATACCTGGACGTGCTGTCAAAGTACTCGTGACTGTGAGAGGGCATCCCTATGGCGTGGCTCGCTAGATTATTGGTTTTGTGAAAGCTATATGTTTATGTTTCAGAGTAAAATGGCCATTGCAAATTTTTTCATATGTGAGCTGCATTTCTATGAACTCAACGAATGTAAAACCTACAGGATTTGGCATCGTGTGTGACGTTTACGGGCGTAAAAAGAGAGTTTGCATATCTGCAAAGGTGCGCATCGAGCTCACTTTGATCGAATTTATAGTAAGGTTATGTTTGATATTTATTACATATTTATTTCAAAATTTATGAAAAATTACGAGAAGAGTACGCACATTCTCGAAAAATTTTACATGACCTTATTTTAAAGTCGATTTTTAAAAATCAACAAAATTCAAGAATTGAACCCACTTTTTTGAACATTTTGAAAAAATGTCCCATGGACTCTATGTAAAGTATCCCTCAAAATTAAAATATCGATTTCAAACACAAAGAACCGCGACATTTGCCAAATGGATTGGGGAATACCAATTTTGAAAAGAATCGGCTGAACTGTTTAGGCTATAGAGTTGACAAACGTTTTGAGTCGAACAATTTTTCGGTGTCAAGGACCCACAAAACATGGATTCTAACCAAACAACATGGTAAAGGAAGTTTTTTACATATATAGGGCTAAAATTTACCCATATTTTCTTTACCAGGGCTCGGCAATAAGAGTTTTACCGATTTTACTCTATCGCTTAAGGCGCATACCGGTCCCTTGCTTGCAGTCCCAGAAATAAATATAGTATAAATCGTTGGCTTACGGGTGAGAGATGTTGGGTCGGGTTTTCAGGTTTTGGGAATACTTTAAACAGTAAAAATTTCCTAAATTCTTAAAATTTTCCAATTTGCTAGTTTGTGGAATATTTTAACTGTTAACATTTCCTAAAAATGAATTGATTATATCCACGTTTTTAATTTTTTAAACCTTATTTAACAATCAAATAGTTTTACAACACTTTATCATATAATTATTATTATTATGAATTACATGCAAAATCATTTACTATTATCTCTCAATGTTTTCAGTTTCTCTCAGGGCTTGAACTCTTGACTTGATGTGTTTTCGCTTGTATGCTGACGAGATTCCCTCCTTTTCTAGTTTTTCTTGGGGTATTTCAAAAATACGTACGCCATTTTAGCTTCTTCAAAACCTCCATGAAACAATTAGCAAAACGTATTAACAATTCACTTTTTTTTCTTCCTCTCGTTCCCCTCATGCCGATTCTTTCCCGATTTCCTATCCACATCTTCCTCCCTGGCTCTCACTCCTGTCATCTATGTGACAACCTGCACCCAAATTGCGTACGTATTTTTCATTGAATGATCCTTTGATTTTTTATTATGTACTTTTGTTATATAAATTTTGAAAGTGGTCAGGCGGAAGAGCAAGCTAAATAGCTGGAGCCTCGGAACCAATGAAGGCATTTATTTATTTATTTATTTATTTATTTATTTATTTAGTGTCGTAATTTCGACGTTTTTTCTTGCAGCATTACAATACTTTCCCTATACTGCGTAAGACGTTGCGAGAAAGTAAAAATTATGGACCTGCAAATTACCAGAGTGCTAAGGATACACATTTGTACCTTGCCCAATTGTGAAGTAAAATTTTGTTTAAACAAAGGGAAGAATTTTCATAAATATCCTTTGTCAATATTTTCAAAAAACGTTGGTAATCATGTGAAATATGATTAATTTTTCTTGTAAAATATGTTTACATCAAACAAAAGTTGTTCTTCATACAAGAAAATTCTTAGTTTTTTATAAAAATAAATGGGTATGATTATTGATGCATATGTGCATTGCACTGTCAGAAATATAGAGTCAATGCGCACCTTTGCGCATATGCAAAGTGTATTTTTTTACATAAAATCTTAATGGTTGAAAAAATAATTTTTAAAATAATTTTCCCAGTATATAGGGCATATTCTTTATCATATAAAAAAGTTCCAGCTTTAAAACAAATTGGCGTGATGAAGGATGAAATGCAGGAAACTAAGGATTGTGGGCTGAATCATCGTCGGGTTTTGGTCGTTTCATTTATTTATTGTAGCGATAAATGCCAAAATAACTACCTATCCTCTTATTTCATCAGCTTCGTTAAATATCAAACTACAATTGTTCGTTTTGAAATATGACAAATGAAAAAAATATTGTAATTGTTTTGGTAATTCCTCTAATATAATATGCTATTTAAGCCCCTGGAAACATTCTGCACTATTGAAATCGTTGTTTTAAAACTGAAAGAAGCTTGATTGTGGCAAGCATCTCCGAACGTTCCTTACAAACAATATACGGAGTGAGAGTCCCCTCCAAAAATGTAACAGAAAGACTAAAAATCTTATCTTTTAGATTACGGCACAAGAAATATAACTTGAAAAATTAAATTTAAGAGAAATTTAACACTTCGTTTCCGAGTAATGCAGGATAACTTGCGAAACATATGGAGGAGTCACCAGCCAAAGTTGCTAGCTGACACTTTCGCCGAAAGTTACATTTCAATGTAGAACTGTTTTATGCGAGGGAATTATGTTGCTGGTGCAATCTCGTGAGCGTACACTTACTACAAAGCATTACTTTCGATATTCGAAAGTTGGCATTAGATGCAGAAGGTGCTATACGTAGAAATGGCGGACAAGCCGATCATGCCACCCTAAACGAACTTTGTGAAATTCCTAAATAAAGGTAAAAAGAGGCAGGTAAATTATGATGATTGGCAAAAGGTGAAGAATTCAAAAACTCATAGATGCTGGAAAATAGTAGAAAAACTACAAGGGGGACGCAGTTCAAGCGAAAACACCTCCCTTTACGGTAAGATGAACAAGGTGTTATCTGCCGTGGGTACTGAACACCAGTGGCGGATTCCAGGGGGAAGCGGCCCTGCCAAGGTGTAGAGTTTTCATTCGTTACCTTCTTTTATTTGACAAAACTGGTTTAAATTTTTATTTATGAAACCTGGATTGAATTTATTATGTAATTATTTAAACAATTTTTGTATAGTACCATATATACGCTACAAAAAATACAATATTATAACATATATTTATTATTTAACTAAAATCTATAATCACCCTCTCCAAAATAATCGGCTGGATTCGCCCTGCCTGACACTAAGAGCATTAAACGAAACTGGTGAACACGTTTCAAGAAAGTTCTTGTACTGAAGTTTCTTTGAACAGGCTTCTATTATGTTGACTTGACAAGTTAGTGTCAATTGCTTGATTGATGGGTAGTGTCAGACAATAAATGTATTTAAACATGCAATTTCTTCCAAATGCATTGAATATTCCAATACAGATTTTATTTTATTTACTGTGTCTTCAGACGTCAAAAGGTGCTAACTGCTGCATATAGCACCTTCTTCCACTAGATTGTTCCTAAAATGACCAATATACTATAATAGCCTTCTTCAAACGTAGCAATGCTGATGATGTACACACAATGAGGCAAATAGAAACAATTTAGACGCAAAACCAGTGCAGAATTATCAATATTTTGATAATTAAACTTTTTTGTAGTTCCTGTAAAATTAGGTTTTTGTCAGTTAGCACCTTTTGCTGGTGACACCTTCATATGTTGGGGGTGCATGCTGATTCCCTTTCATCATAGTATGCAATATTTTACATATTACATCTTAAATTTATTCAATACACCGCTGGGTGGGAATAATTAACAAGAACACCTACGGGGCTTTGTGTGAACGATTTCGTATAAATCGTACTCATTTGAAACACGTATTTTCCAAAGTTACAAATACTAGAGGGGATAACAATAAAATGTTTCGTTTTAACTATTGCAACTGTCATTTTTATTTTTTTAACTTGGTAGATTCGCTCTTGAATTGGGACTCGCGTAATCTATCTGTCGAGTTGTTTCATAGTGACGCTCCGGCTGAGTTCCACGGCCATCTTCGTGTCTCTCCGCTATCTCTTGCGCTTCCGCCCCGCCCCGCCCCGCCCCCGTCGCTTCGCTTCCCGCTCGCCCCCGCCGCCGCCCAACGCTCGCTTGATTAATAGACCCGCTCCGAATAACGCTGCCTCGCGGGTAATCCGCACGAGCCTGTTATGGGGAAGTGAAGTTGGAACGAATTTAAAGGCGATTAAGTGTTCCGCGACACTCCACAGAGCGACGGGGTAAAAAGAACCAGTGTTGTGAAATGGGGATGACACACTCCAATCGAAAAAAATATGCGTGAAAGGAGATTGTCCGCGTCCTATACGATTCTTTCGCTTTGTCAACCACTGGAGATAGGTTTTTCTTTATTCAGTAAATTGTTCTGTTGGCTGCGTTTCATTCTTTTTGGATTTCTACTTTCTCCGAAAAGTATTCGGAATATAGGTTTGGTGAAGTACGTTTCGTCCCCATCTGCGATTTACTTCACGTCTCTCAAATTTACCGCATTACTTTGAGTAAGTGGACATAAATGAAACATGCAAATTATTGTTCTACGACAAGAAGTGGTTTTACTGGAAGGAAACAATTGTTTGTATCCTTTCCAGGAATTTAAGATTATTATGAATGAATATATTTCATTTAATTATAATAAAAAATATTCCAAAATGTACTTTGTAACAAAAGCGTGTTTAATGTATTTATTTACAACAGGGTATTCACTAGTTATTCAAAAGGGTATTTACTAGGTATTCACTATTCAGGAAGAAATGTTTAGAAGCAAGAAATCTTTGGAACGAATGAATAATTAAATTAATAAATATGTGAAAACTTCCAATAAAAATTGAAGCAATGAGGAACGTAAAAATAAGTTCTGGAGTGCTTCGAAGTGCATGATTAAAAACACAATGCATATCGGAATTAGTTCATTTAACTCCAATGAATTAATTATTTCAAGCATAATCATGCAAATGCATCTTGTAACATTATCTCCTTGCTGTATATGAACATCAACATTAATTAATCAACATTCCCATTAACCTAATGTTAATAATTTAATTAATATTTAGAAATAAATTTTCCGTATGCACTTTGATAAAAAAAGAAATAATCCGTACAATATTTCTTTGTGGTTCAATCTTGCGAATAACTGAAATTCAATGAAAAAAATATTTTGCACGGATTTGTACTAGCACGTTTTCTTTTCCACGAAATGTATACATGCAATGCTTCATAAGTGATATTTCACAAACTTACCTTTCAAAAATATATTAGAAAAGAGAATGTCCCTCCACTGCGTGATTAATCCGTCACAGAAATCGCTTTGCCGCCGTCCTTCACGATCACTCGAGTGCAAGTGCAAGTATACGCCAGAGGCACGTACGACAAGTATACAGTGGCAGTCAACACCATTGCCAACTTCACGCATTCACTCGCGGAAGTATTTTCCTTCCTGAACACCAATATCGATATTTTCATTTCTTGAAAGTAACGAAAAATGAATTTATTTTTCTTTGTCTTTGTCACATTCAAAAAAAGAGAATCAGATAAGATAAAATATGAAATACATAGATTAGTTATCGTCTAAAGAAACGTAAAATTAAAAATAGTAGTTAAATCCTCTAATATAAAAGTGGGTTGAAGTATTTCACAATTCAAGCATGTATTAAGATCAAGCTGATATGTTTCTCTGGGAAATTTGGTCTGTCTCAAAGTGATAGCGCTACTAGTTCAAGCTTTCTCGTTTCCTTCTTCCATCCGTTGGCGCATTTATTGTTTCGACTTACCTTTATAACTCACACCTTTCTATTACGCATATGTAAGGGTGCCTATATTATTCATTAGACACTTCACTTTATTATCTCTCTCCCTCCTTTTCTTTCTAACGTTATTTTTCTATATTCTTTCTTCCCTCTCTATTGCAGCTTCTCTTTTTCTTTCTCTATCCTCTTTCTCTTTTCTCGTTTTTCTTTCACTTCTCTCTCCTTTTTTCCTTTTCTCTTTTTCTTTCTTTTCTTCCTTCCTCTTCTTTCCTTTCCTTTTTCCTTATCTCCTCTTTTTTCTCTTCTCAATTTTAACCTTGACAAACTTTTATCATCAAAAAGCTGTAAATCAGATTTCTGTCCGTGAGACTATTCAGAAATTTAAATATAAATTGGTGAAAAAGTTTTCTTTCACTCTTTCGCGCGAATTTCAAATTGATAACTGATAAAATTGGTTTTAATTTTTTCACTATCGTCAACATTGTTTAAAAATCTGAAAAAATATGTTATAAGACAAATTCTAGGGGGTAAAACTGAGACATTACTCCAACGTTATGACGTCGCAAATCCAATTCAAAAATGTTTTTATTGAAATTTAGCGTCAGAATTGGTTGACAACAATACCTTAAAATTCAACTTTTTATCCGTCTCTCCAATTTTTTCAGCCTGATGCATTCAATAGAAGCTGAGAAAAAAAAATATGAAATACACGTTTTTCATTGTATCTCTGCAAAAGATTGCCGTTGGAAGCTGATTTTTTGGGAATCTACGCCATTTTTTATTCTCATTCATATGAGCATCGCGATTATCGAATTGATTTGGGGGCAATTTTTACCGCCTTATTCGGCTATACCATTTCAGAAAAAAAGTACTTTAAAGTAATATTGACGGGTTCTGTAGCACATTAATATCAGGACATTTTACTTCGAAATGTTTTATCATATTTAAAATGTCGAAATTTTTAAAATTGGTGTTTTTGTCGAAGTTTTCATCGACATCGAAAACCTATCGGTGTTGTATCGATGTTTTGCTCAACTTTCCTATCACTAACCACGGGACCAAGGCGCACGAAATGATATATCTCGTTTGTCTCAAATTAGAGACTGGAAGGGGCCTGTTGATGACGGACGGACACTGATTACTCGATTTCCGTATTTTTTAATTGTACAATATAGCTTGCTTTCATGATCATATAGAATATATACGACCTATGTTAAATCTTTCTAGAAACCGGGAGCGGTAGTTCAGTGCATCAACTGATGTTACTGCAGCGCCTCTGACCGGGAGGTCCTAGGTTCGAGTCCTGACGGCGGCAGGATTTTCGACACTAGCTTTTCAGCTAGGTCGAATTCAGTCGCTGCTTGGAGGAGAATTCTAGCGACCGCTGCTCTGATCAGTAGTTTTCCGTGGTTTCTCCGATGAACCAAACCCTACCCTACCAAACGGGCCACGGACTGCGCGCGATCTTTCCTTCCTCTTCCTTGTCCTATCCTCTCCCCTTACACACACGCTTATACTAACATATGCTACACTACCACATATTCCGGGAGATCGGTCGGGAACTTAGAGCTTGTCCTGGCTGGGGCGGTGACCCGATGATGGGAGAGTCCTAGTTAGGAGGAAACCCCTCTAGCCGACGGTCGGTCGGCGCCGGATCTCGCCATCCAGCGGGGGAAGATCATCACCATCTCCCGAGAAAAAACATGCACTACACTGGCGGGACTAATAACCAAAGCAGTTGACGCGCCCGGAAACACGAAAAAATCAATCTTTCTAGAAGGTCTCATAGTGGCTAGTGTTAATGGTTATGATTTCTTATGATATTAATCCGGCCACATGGACAGCGCTCGTCGCAAATTTTACAAGTTCTGCGATTCCGAATACGCCTTTGGCGATGCCCCGTCGCGTACTTCTTTCTCGTGAAGTGCGTTGGTAGATGACTCATGCTGATTGCCGTTTCCGCTTTTAGACTGCGGTTTTTTCGAATCAAGAGCTCGAGTTGCTGCCATTCCAGAGATAATACGCGTTCGATTACTGAGGCGAAACTGGAGCCGTCGTGAAGCGGTGTGCGGTCTCTCGTTTCTTTCCTGGTTCTCCTGGCTATAGCTCTGCTCTCGGAGAAGTATACTTTTACAAAACGATTTTAAAACAATTATCTTTCGCCGGATTCTCGAATTCGTGTTAATAAACATTCATAAGCCTGTTTTAAGAGTCTTGGAATTGAATTATTTACTACTCCATTAAAACTGGTAAGAAGCAGCAGCTAACGAAGAAATTCACATTTGCTTTATTCACACAACAGTGTGAACAACAATGAAAATAGTCGGAATTTATTCAGAAATCTGTGATGCCCTTAGCATGCACCACCATGCGATGGTTGTTTCGCTTGATCTCGAGAAGGCCTACGAAATGGTTAAAAAATCCGGACTTCTATCTATCATTTCTACATTGCCAATCAAGGGAATATGTTTGCTTTCATAAGAGCTTTCACAATTTCTCCAGGTCCGTATTCCAGGTCCGTATTCAAGATAAGACGTCACAGCACGTTGAGATGTCAAATGGCCTTCCTCAAGGATCAGTGTTTAGTGTGATATCATTTCTCATTGCCATAATGAAGTGAGTAATATTGTAAATACCCCATATTTCTGTTTGCTGATGATATCACCCTAATCTGTAGCGGCAAAGATATTAATCTAATCACAACTATTGTGCAAGAATCCCTCAATACAATTAACGAATGGTCCAAGTCGTCAGGATTCATCTTGTCAAAAAACGAAATCAGAATTTATGGTTTTATCGAGATCTCGGAAAGTTTTGAACTCGTCTTCAGTAAGTCTTGAAAATTTGTGACCATAATCTAAGAAGAACAAATACTAGCAAAATTTTGGGTTTAACATTCGACCATAAGCATTCGTGGAAATTACACATTTCTACCCTCAAAGCTGATTGCTCTGTTAGACTCAACATAATCAAAATGTTATCTTCACACAAGTGGGGATCAGACGCTATTTCCCTAATCAATTGTTACAAGTCGTTGATACAACCAAAGTTAGATTATGGAGTAGTAGCTTATAGTTCAGCCAGCAACCACTTACTAAAAACTTTGGACCCTATAATCAATTCTGCATGCCGCCTAAGTTACGGTCCTTCAGGACCAGCCCATGTACTAGCCTACACTAGTTGAAGCGGACCTCCTTCCTTTAGACCTCCGTAGAAAGTTCCTGTGCTTAAAATTTGCTTACTCGACTCATTGTTGTCCCCCTAATCCCACACTTAATTATATCTGTAACCTCTCCAAGTCCCTCCACTATGTAAATCATCCTATCCTAAACCGCTAAGTATTAGACTTGCTAAGTACCGGGATGAACTTGGCATTGAGTCTCATGATATCATGAAGAGGAAACTCAACCCTCTTCCCTCTTGGCAACATTTCTCTTTGTCAATCGATACGGAAGCTACCAAATTTACAAATCCTGATACCCCAAAACATATCATTAAGCAACTAATCTTGGAGTTCCAGCACAAATTTGCTAATCATAGCCAATTTTTCACGGATGGATTCAAGCAACAATCAAGATCTAGTGGAGCTGTTATTTACATTATCCCACCCCTTACGAATCTTTATCGCCTCCCGGATTTCTTTTCCATATTCTCATGTGAAACTTGAGCTATTATCAAAGCTATTGATATTCTAAGACCATGTAATCCAGATACTCTATTGTTATTTTTTCTGACTCACTAGCAGTTCTATCCTCCATTCGAAACCGACATTCCTTAAATCCACTGGTCCAAGAAATCCAAAAAGAAGCTTTATCACTCCTTCCTTAAAGGATATCCCGTTACAATAGATTGACTTCCTTCTCATATAGGCATCCAGGGCAATGAAGAAGCGGATGCAGATGCGAAGGCAGCTATCTCTCTCCCCGAAATGTATACTGAAGCTCGCGGCACACTCCCTGACTTTAAAAACTACCTCTTACTTGCAGTTAAGAAGCTTTGGGACCGGAACTGGAAAATGTTGCCTTGCAAATTAGAAGCAGTTAGGAAGAATATTGAGGAATCTCCCATTACTTCCATTAGACTTAGCAGAAGACATCAAGTGGTTGTAACCAGACTCCGTATAGGACATTTTAAACTCAGTCACAGCTACCTAATTAAAAAGGTTCCTCCTGATCCTTGCCCAAATTGCGGACTCCCAGTTTCCACGAAGCATAGTATAGTTGATTGCCACGTGATGGCGACTGTGAGAACAAACCTTAACATCAATGATAATCTCTACTGTGTATTCAATTCTTATTCCGGTCAAAAGAAAATTATAGAACTCCTCACCACATTGTCTGCCCTATGTATAACATCTAGATTTAGGATTTGTGTATGTGTATCCCATGAAAATGTGTAACTAGTATGTGAATTTGTAAATACTGTATTTTTGTAACTGTTTATAAGGCGACCTTAAATAAATAATTAAAAACAATGAAAATAATAATAATAATAATAATAATAATAATAATAATAATAATAATAATAATAATAATAAAGCTTTTGCAAGGATAAGAGAATCCATCACGGAGACCCGACGAGGTTCCGCACTCATCGTGTACTCACTAAACTCGCATAGCCTACTCAACCAACATTGTTTCACTCCGGGACTACGTTGGCACTACTTTAGGGTTGCGTTGATTCTTTTTGGCTTTTCTAGTTTCTATCCGTTTGTCCGTATGTGTAACGTGAGCGAGTTTAGTTCAGGTCAAACTCATCACCAACTCGCTTTTCCTGTAGCAGGATTGTCTCAATGTACTCTGTAGTGTAATGAGTTCCATGTCTGACTGTTTTTCAGCATTAAAGGAATGTTGTTCTTCGCATTTAACTAATCAGATCTGCATTTTCATTCCAGGCGTAGTCTATCTTCTTCCCATCTTTCACAGGAAAAAAAATGTGTGTTGGGCGTTATCGTTTTGGTTGTGTTTTTCAGTGAAGGCATGTGGAACTTAACTTTTTCCATTGTGTTGAGGTATTTCCAGAAGTATCCGTGACCACTGAGGAAATGTGTGAGGTAATAGTTGGCCTCTTCGTGCGTACGGTCTATCGAATGGTTCAGTCGCGGAATCAGTTTTTGCGGTCCACTTACCGGTGTGTGACTGATCCCATCGTTTTTGCCATTTCTGTCCCAATCTGTTCCGTGCGGCTTTCTTGGCCTCCTCGCAATCTTATTCTATTTGTGTGCCAGCTCGTACGGGCACCGCCATCTTCAATTTACTCGAACTCACCTTATTGACGCATCAATACCCGACACCCACAATATATTGGCAAAATATCAAGAAAATATTAAAAAATATACCGATCTCGGCCATGAAGTCGCAGCTCAGTGGAACTTCAACAAAGGGACAATTGTACCAATAATAATATCAGCCACAAGAGTGATTACGAAAATGACGCTTCGGGCACTAGAGTATCTTTGCTTGGATGTTAGGAGTGTATAGAATATGCAGAAGGCAGTTATCTTGAATACATTCCATATTGTTAGACGCCATCTGAATCTTCAATAAAGCAACCGCTCACGTGGTCATTATAGCTATGAGTGATTGACATACCTTCTAGTAAAGGAATGAAGGATGTGAAGGATAAATAAATAAAATAAAGTAATAATAATATAATAATAATTATTAATATTTTTATTATTATTATAATAGGCGTAGGGTGGTGGCGACACCAACGCCCGCAGTGCCCAGCCGAAGGGTAGGGACTGCGCAATCAGCCCGGTTTCCTCTACCTACAGAGAGGCGCTGACCGCTGTCCTAACCTAGACATCCTCGCTTTCATATTCCTCCCTTCTCTTCCACCGGGAGTAAGTGGGTGGATCAAGTAGCTCACTCTCTTACGCTACCTAAACCCTAGACATTTTCCATCTGGAAAGGCTCCCAAACCCTATTTTTCCTTTCCTTCCTTACCCCTCGTCTCCAAAAGTCCAACCCTACGTCAGAGCGCTCGTCATCTCAGCCCGTCGGGCCGGGATATGTCGATTAAAAGTGACGAACAGGGCAATGGCACATAATACCTGGCTGTAGGTATAAAGGCGCACCCTTATGTGATGGAGAAAGAAACTTGAGAAGCCTCGGAAAGAGTTGCTGCCTGGGGAGCGCCAGGGCACCTCTAGAGTCATCGCTGTGACAGTATGCGAATCGATGGTGGCAGGATGGTGGGAACCTGCCGGGAACCCGAAGAACCTACAGCCTACCACCGAAGGAGAACCCAACACTCACCATCTCCAGCAGAACCAACAATTGGTTTCAATGGAAACTCAGCCACTGACCACTCTTGCTGGAAAGCTAAGGCAGAAAACGAAATGGAATGAAGAAATGAATGAATACATCGTTTACTGCTACCTCAAAATAACTAAACTGGAATCCGACTTAACAGCATATAGAGAACTATTGTACCAAATGGATATTGGTAAATACCCAGAACTTCCCTCAAAGACAGTCCAAAATATTGATCAAAAACGTTCTATCCCTTTGTACCACCACTATACTATCATCTTGTTCTAGAAAACGTTAGAATCAACCTCAGAGAAACCTCACCATTTGACAACAAAAATGAACTGGAGAACTTGGTCAAACAACTGCGAGGACTCGTATGCCGAATTTTATGGATCTGATCCTTTCCAAAGACCGAAAATGCCAAAACTTCAATTAAGAGCTAAAACAAAACTCATTTTGAGCGAAGTCGATAGAATTCTCGAGTATGAAAAAATTAATATGCACAATATAGAATTACTGCATAACTTTGTGTTCATTGGTGCTGTCACAGTACATAAAGCTAATGGCCAAAAGCTAATTTTAATGAATGATAAAAAGAAAGTTCAGCCTGTGCAGCCTACTTACGAACGGTGACTTCAACACCAAATTGAAATTGTGTAAGAGCACTGGTGGACTTTCTCAAACACTCAAAGACAACTGCAAGTGCCCAGTATAAAAGAGTAATAGAGAAAATTATGTTCAAATATAAAAATGAAGAAAACCAGACAATCGTCACGGTACTTGATCAACTCAAACAAACTCTTTCTGTTAAAAGTGACCGGCTAAGAAGATACCGCGAAAGCAATCTTCGCAAGAAACAAAATAAACTTTTCCAAATAACTGAAATACAGTTCTACCGCTCTATCCAGATGGATAATGCTCAAGGACCGAACCAAGGTGAAATGCCAGACGCGCAAGAAGTGAATTGGGGAGACATATGGACACAAAGTAAGCACCACAATTTCAATTCTGAATGGATCCAAACTGTTAAAGTTGAGTGCGAAGACATACCCATGATGAATGACCATTGTATAGACATTGAAGATGTTAAAAGAGCAGTAAAGAAAACTTTGAATCGGAAGGTAACCGGGAGACATAACATACATAATTTCTGGTATGAGAACTTTCCTAGCATTCACGAAACAATGGCTGGGTTATTCACAAAAGCCCTGAATAATCCAGAAGCCCAACCATAATTTTTAATTTATGGATTAACTTGTCCCAAAATCCAAAATCCCTACCTCTGATCCCGGGAAATATAGGCCTATTACGTGCTTACCAACTTTATACAAACTACTAACTTCCATAATAACAGATAAGATCTATCAGCACCTTGAAGACAATAACATCCTGACTGAAGAGCACAAAGGTTGCAAGAGGGGGTCACAGGGCTGCAAGGAACAGCTCATTATAAATGCTGCAGTCTGTGGACATGGCAAGAAAACAGGGGGGACGTTTCATACAGCGTATATTGATTATCAAAAAGCAGAGTTCTTTCCAGCAGATTTAGATGTCACCACCCTAAAAGGGCAGTTGAGAGAATACAAAGTTGAGAGGATACACCGAAGGATACAAAGAAACTGTTCTCACACCACAATATACATGCTAAGGTACTCGTAGACCTTCTGTTACATTTTTGCTGGTTCGGTGCTTATCGGTATTATTAAATACCAACTACATTCCTTGGCGGTCGAAGCGATATTTGTTTGTGACGTTGCGCTCAGAAGGCTTATATTTCTCAATCTTATATGTAGGCTTTTCGTGTACACCGTGCGCCGACGGATGAGGTTTATAAGTAAAGGGCGGATTTTGATGACCTAATCCATCGCCAAAAGTGATCAATAAATTTTTTTCAAAATGCCCTAAAACCAAAGACTATTCTCGTAGTACATTTAGTACTGTAAATGCTGTTTTGAGCAGGTTAGTAAAAGATCTGTGTGTTACGTGTAAGCAAGTTAAATTTATTATTAAACAGGTAGATTAACTAATTTCAATTATTTTTAAAATTGCAAATAATTCACGAACTATTGGACGAAAACTACTAAAATTTCCAAAAAAATCTACATGACCTTATTGAAAGAACTATTTATGCACAAGAATTTTTATTTGAAGAAAAAAATCTGTCTTCAATTTTGTAATTGTAGGAAGAGGTCGAAACAAATCGAAATGTTTACCATTTTCAAAAATTCAGATTTAACAGTGTAAATCGGCCCTATGTCACTTTTATAAGTGTCTTTTACTCTATTTTTACAAGAAATTGAAGGAAACAATTTGGAGCGGTTTCTGAGAAAATTTTGAAAATGTCCGGGGGGCTTCATTTAAAGTACCGCAAAAAAATTGATGAACGGTTTTCAGAATAGTAAATTTCGACCCAGGCCAGATGGACAGGGTTTTTTAAATTAAAAAAATTTTTTAATTTTTCCAGGCCAGATGGACGGCATCAAGGACCCACAAAATAGGGTTTCTGACTACACCACGTGGTACAGGAATTTTTCCGCCGAAAATCCGCCGCTCTTTCGCGCAGTATTACATAACTTTCTCTATATTACGTATATTACTCCGTACGTACACGAGAAAGTAAAAATTATTTGACCATATTGAAGTAAATTAGAAGGCCAACGATAACACAGTAAATTACTGATTTATTTAAAACATGAAGTTTTTGTTCCCTTTTGTTCACAAATTAACTGTTTAACTGTCGTACAATTATATAGAATTATAAACAAATTACTACAATTATTTACATTATATTATAATATCATCGAAACGATCGGTGAAGCAAAGAGTAAACAGTATGCTCTTACATAGAATAAATGGTTTGAGCATAGTGATTTACAATGTCATTGGGCTGATTAGCCATCTTTAGTGAAGTTTAGTTTTGTGAAAAATCATGAATTTTCTGAGTCCTCTTTCCAAATCCCTAAAGTCAGACAAAAGAAATATCAGTTACGAAAAAACCTTATCAGACCAGAAAAATATTATTTTTGGTTGATCTGACTGTTCCAAACTTTCTTGCAACGTCAAAAAAAATTTACTCCAAATCATTAAATTGTAGACTAGCGAATTTTCCTCAGAAAGCTTCTGAACATTTCTGATTTTTGTAGATAAACAATATGGAAGAAAAATAATGAGACAAGAAACGGGCAGGTGACTACTTATACAACAGTAGCTGGACAAGTGCGCAGAGTCGAATTGCCGGAGGGGAGTGCGAGTGGCAGCGAGCGGAGGGTAGAAGGCAGCAAGGCCACCTTGCACCCAGCGCCAGCCAATGACTGGCGGCCGCGTCTGAGCCCTGCCCCTCCGTGCCGGAGAGCCCGCGTGTCGAAGGAACTTCAATTACATTTGTAGGGCCTCGGAGCCTCCGGGAGCGTTGTCGAGTGTCTGCCAGTGCTGTCACGGCCGCCGTCTCGGTCTCTGCCGGTCCAGCTGCTGCCACACCCACCGCCGCGGCGCCGCCTCAGCTTTTCCTCCTCCAACACTACCGCCCTCATCCTTCCCACTTCTTCACTTTACAGCCTTCTGCTTTGCAGTTTTACTAAAACAGATCTAGATCAAATTTGGTAGAATAGGACATACTTGTCTGATACCCTTATGTGCTATCACTTCTTTCGATACTTCGCGCCTTATTTCCAAGTTGCTCTTACCGATTTTAAAGAGATTTTTATATTACATTTTTTCAGGTAGCATTTTTACTTACCTCCCACATTTTGGTTTCCGGAACATAAACTTTATATCAATATTTGAATGTCATCAATATTTCAACAATGTTAAAACAATACACTATAAACATTTCTTATCTATATTAGTAAATGAAAACCTTTTGTACGATTTTCTGAAACCATCCAGAAAAAATATTTTAAATCACACTCTGTAATAATTCAATAAGTGACAGAAATAAATAATATCCAGATTATGCAGATTATTTAGTCGTGGAGCATACTTGGTGAATAGATACTATACGACTCAAAGTATGTCATTATCTAATGATTGTCAAAAAGGGAATAATTGGTAACTAATTAAAATTGAGCAGGATTGGGTATGAGATCAAAGGTGACAACGAAGAAGAGAAAGAATATCATATTAGATTCCTAATGACAAAAACTACCGTAGACGTTTACTTCTAGGAAGATAAATATGGAGATGTTTTTAGAAACATTGAAAACTGTAAATGTTACTTTTAGCGTTCTTAAAACATATCTTCAAGCGGGTTATGAGAGATAAATATGGGAAATAATAAAATTTCCTGTACTATAATTTTTACGAATAAAACGACAATTCACTGCCCACAACAGCTTGTTGCATGTTACTTGTGCCAGTACGTCGATGAGACTTCCGTTAGAAAAGCAGATCGGCATGCACTGTACGTGGATTTGATACCGAGCGTGCAGGCATTTGTAATGTGCAAAAAACTACTGATTGAAACCAAATTCCGCATTTGCACTCTCTTTGAAAAGTCCTTTCCTGAAAAGGAACTTCACAGTTTTGCATTAAAATGCAAGATGTTTAACAGTGCATTGTTAATCTTTTGCTCCCTCTAGTATTGAACGAGTGCAGATGGAGACGCGAAGGCAGATTGTGCCCCAGGGCGCTTCGTATTGGACATTCGGATCGCGCAGCGAGAGAGAAAAACAAGAAAGAGGGCGATGAGTGGAAGAGAAAGATTGAGGGAGGGATATAAAGAGAGGGAGAGGGAGAGAGAAATAATAGGAGAGGGAATGAGTGAGAGCGACAGAGGGGGGGAGGGAGGCGGGGGCGGGGGCGGGGAGGGGGGATGGGCGGGGCGCGGCGCGCATGGGCGAGTGCTCAGCTGGAGGGCGACGCCCGGGCGGTGACGCGGAGGGCCGCCCTCGCCGACAGCAGTGCTCTTTCCGCCCGACAGAGCGCGGCGCGGACGCCGAGCCGCGTTCGAGGGCAGCGCACAACAAAAACAGCGCGCTCGGCTTGCACCGACATATTTCTGCCGACGATTATCGGCATTCCGAATGGACGTGGACGTTCTGCAAGTCTTTGCCTTGTCACTGGGCGCGACTTTTAATGAAACTGTAGTGCTCTCTTCGAGTCGTGCGACACAGTAACACAAATGTCGGGGACACCAGTCGGGAAATTAGAGCTTGTTCCAGTTAGAGTGATGCCCCGATGGTGGGAGATACCTGGTTGACGAAAACCTCCCATGTGTAGTTTCCGCATCGAATCTCGCCATTCAGCGGGGGAAGATAACACCCATCTCCCGCAATTAAACGTGCACTATACTTACGGGACTAATGAAATTAGTAGGAACTCGAATCACTAATCAATCGATCTATCGATGGAGTTATGAAATTAATGAAAAGTTACATAAAATTATGGGAGTCGCTGTCTTCCTCGTTTCGTATAATGAAAATGCCTTCGAAGAAAGGCTTTCGAGTTACATTGGTTTTATATTAATACTAGCGTACTCGTACAACAACTCTCGCATGTTAAACCCCACCATAATTTTTCCTAAGCGTATCGTGAAACTGAAACATGAACATTTGCTCCATTTCCATTGTAGTTCCCTCCACAAGTAGATACACAGCACTTGTAGACCAGGAAAAATGTTAAATGAACGGTTGCACTACACGCATTAGAAACAATCTTCATCTGCGTCAAGCAACTAATAATAGTACTTCTAATTGCTGCGAGAGCGAATCTTGAATTAATAATTATGCAAATAATATACAGAATGCGTAAATGTAAGATGGAGGAATCTAATCCTTCCAAGCGTGACGTCACTAAGATGGCCAACAGCACCAAGGGCTCATGGAGGAATATATTCTGTATTTCTCCATTCCTCCATTCGTTTAGGAGTTATTTAACAATATATCTGACTGGGTATTGCGGGTCGCATTCAACATGATTATTTAGATACGTTTTTACAACAAATCCTTCATAGTTTTAAAATCAAAGTGCAATTCGGCACGTCTCCGTGAAATTCTCTTGCTTCAGAGACCTCATTTACAAAGATTAGTTGCGTATGGGAGCCGCAAATGGTATGTATACTGAAGTGCTTTCGTCTCGTTTTAATTCAACAAAACTGAAGAACTTCTATGTTATACTGATTCTTTTAATCCTTGAACATTAGAAACAGTATTAAAAATATACAATAACTTTGTGGTTACAAACGTATAAGTTCGCCTTGCTCAGCTCAGGAAAATACGTCCTTCTTGACTTCTGGAATATCTGTAACTAGTAAACATTTTATTCGTTCGCATGGCAATGAGTATTAATTATTGATGTAAGGTAAATATTTATTAAAAGGCTCCATTGTACTCCACTTTTGAAAATGGACACACCGTTGTAGAAAATTGTGAAAAATTATTAAACGTCGAATGTGTTTCGAATGTCTACATGTTGGAAACGTGTCGAAAAATGAAACACTTTGTTACGAAAAATTATAATTTTTGATATCACATCATATATCACATCATCATATTTTTAATACCACACCAAACTACTCACGCACTTTAAAAACGTTTTTACTTTTCTCTTTTTTTCCGTATATGCTAGCGATATTCGCGAAAGAACGGAATAGACAGCTTGTAATTCAAAGAGAAACGTTTGAAAAAATGCGGGAGGACGTTTCATATAAAATGAACACATTTAATTCCAAGCGGAGCGGGAGATGTGTGTCAGGGAGAAAAATGTCACCTCCCTGCACGCAACAGCGCCAAGGAGACTCGCAGGGAAAGAGTCCGTTAAAAACAGCGCTACTTCGCTGCCAGTGGGGAGCCATCACGTAAATGAAAGCACGCGGTTGTGGCGTCGGAGACTGTCCACGCGCGCACGGTAACAAGAGTAAAAGCGGTCATGATACGCCTTGCATCTTGCAGATGAAGTAGACATTTTAAGGATATCTGCGGATCTAACATGTTATTTAGACTTTATAACATATTTTTCCTTTTACAATAAATGTTGTTTAATTATTGCTACTACTATTACACTGAAGAAAAGGAATGGTTGCTGCACATTGAAATAGGGATCTCCCAACCACAACCAATTGTAAAGTTTGGCCCAGCAATTTTTGTGGTTGACGCCCCGCCGGCGCCATGTGTGAAACTCCGTGGGGCCGTGAACCACCCGTGTTCCGTGGCATCCTAGTCTACCATGCTGACCCTAGAACGTTTGTAGTTTGTGGTTGATTCTCTCGGAGCTTCCGCGAGTTGTTCCACAACCCACCGAAACGTATTTCTTCGCTAGTTACTACAAAAAAAGTTTATATCAGCAATGAAGTATTTGCATCAACCCATATGTTCACTTGGGCAGTTTTGCCTTGTGTTATACTATACCTTTTAATTGTAAATTTGAATCCAGAAATTGTTGCATTAAAAAAAATATGCAAAAATGTGAAAGCACTTCCATAAAATACTAAAAGCTTGAAAATATTGAAAACACTAAAACAGTAGCTGAATAGAATTAGATACATTACGATTAAATCTTAAATAATTTCATATTATTTGGCGAAATATTTTCTCTACTAACATGTAATAGCAAGAAGTAAAATTGCACACGGCTCCTATCCGACAAAAAAATTAAGTGAAACTTAATTATATTGAGTAATTTTATATACGATTATTTTTAATTCTTTCTTTGTGGTCTCTTGTCTCACTGAAGTCATTTGCAACTTGTGGCGCACAAGTATTTGAATGTTATAGTATATTACATTACAAAATATATGAAAGTTTAAGTATATTACATTTCATGAAACTAATTTATTGGTTTTATCCTTTACTTATTGATAGCAGTGTTCTGCAACTTGCAAATGACTCCTGTGAAAAAACAAGGGTCTGAATTAATTAATACAATGAAACTCAACCACATTTATCAGATAACATTTCGACAGGTATGAAAACCACAAATAAGAAAGTGAACAAATGTGATGGTATTTGTAACACATACATTTGGAAAATCGATATTAGAAAAAATCATGATGGATATTTACAAATGCTACATTGTATTTGAAATAATTATTTACATGATCTTTTTATACACTTTCATAATGAACATTTCTCGGCAACAGTAACAGCTCATAAGTGGCCTAGGCCAGAATAAAACATTACAATGTAGCAAATTTTTACATTTTCTCAGATATAAGAGATCCTGGAAAGTAAAATACCAGTTTTAGATCTGATATTGCTGCAAATTTGCTTACATGGTAAAAACCAGACGTGTGCTCACCTGAACATTTCGGAGGGAGTACATAAATATAAATATTTCATGCAGTACTTACTCCCTTAGAAAATGGAATATGATCAAGAGGTAAAATTAAAATCCACTGTATGATGCACATTATTGTTATTTTATTGAACTTCTAATTCTTACTTGCAGATATCTCTGTGTTCAACGAAGTTCAAATTAGTCTAGTGAAATAACAAGTTTCGTTGTCCAAAAATAGTGAGTCAGAAAACAATGTAAGCATTTTTAAAGAAGAAATAATAATTACAAAAGGCAATTTTTTGCATTAATCGTGACCATTTCTTAACTATAATAAGTGGTCTAATATAATAAAGTTTTAATAAAAACCGCAGCGTTATTAAATTTTCACATGAGAGGGCTCGTGCCAATCCCCATTTCTTCTTTCTGAAATTTAGTTATTGTATAGTAGGTCAATGTTGGCATTGAGACATTAGTATCACATGTTCCCTGAAACTGGATAAAAAATTTTATTCATGTGTTTTTATATAATAATCTATGACAATTATTTTAAAAGTGAGTGTTCCCTTTAAAATAAATTCTCTTTTTTAATATTAATTTATTCGTGTATATATGGAGAACATAATATATTGGAGAACGTAACATATACACCCCAAATGATTTTTAAAGATTATTCGCATAAAGTGCGTTGGTAATTATGCGTTAGACAGACTCGAGGAAGTTTTATGTTAACGCGAGGGTGGAAGGCCGGAGCCTCCTTTTCAACTTGGACACGTGTAGCGATGCGTCACAATTCTGCGCGCGTTCAAGAAAACGGATCACTAACAGTATTTCTAGCAAAACGAATTTTCTGGAACTAGTGTTTAAATATTCCACGTAAATGATGAATCATTTCTGACTAACGCCCACCACACAATAATCAGAAGTGAACGATACATACAGTAGTATTAAGGAGGCCGTGACAGCGATGGCCGAGGTGCACCGTAAACCCGGGATTAACCAAAACCACTTCCCTGGATTGGCAGAGGATGCTATTATTTTATATTTAAAAATTAAAATAAGTAAATATAATTAAAATTAATAAATGAATTTATTAAATTTGATAAAAAGAGATGATATGAATTAATAAAAGTTCTTAAGACACACAATTACGAACGCTCGCAATCTTCAGAACTATGAGTTCTTTTAACAAATGCTAGACTCCAAAACAATTCATTCAGTTCACTCACGTGCCGGCATCTCTTATATCGAGTCGTTTAGTCAAGTTTCATTTTGAATAATCTTGAAGATTCATAGATATTATAGTAACTCACCGTAAAAAAAGCAGGAAATGTGTCACGATCTTAGATTTACTTACATGTAATTGAATTCTGAAAGAAATCAATTTTTCATTCAACTAATATAAATTTTGTTGTTGCTGTTCGTGGTTGCAAAAATTATACTCATTACTCCTGTGTATCATATCTTTGACCCCGGTGTATAAGCTGATAAGTCATGTAAACCTAATTTTACAGGAGAGCAAAAAACAACTTTCAACTGATGCTGTAAATCAGGGTTTAGATATTCAAACAAAATCTACATGCAACTACAGTGTTTTTACAGCTCTTTCATTGAGTATATTTTCGTATGCAGAATTAAGTGTTCTTACTTTTTAATTATTCGGTTATTCACGCAAAAATTCGAAAATACAATTTAGTTATCCCGTTAAAAATTAAAATTAAAAAAAAAAAAAAAAATTTTAATTATGTTTGATAAGAATCACATTTCAAAGAAATACTTTTACATATTGTTAATCAGAATTAATTTCCTCTAAATCTGGATCTATACATTGAATGTTTGCTGTAGACAGCTTTTTATAAAAGTCATGAAAATCTGGAATTATTAATGCGAAAAAGGTCAATCAAACCCTTTCCTTAATTCAAAATCGCTTCTTTTCAGTCAAATGAGCGCTCTCTTCGGCATCTGATGCTCTCCCAGAAGAGCATTATGTCACGCTTTTGGCTCTATTATCGCATTTAATTTTTGACTGCTAGTTTTTAACCATTTCATCTTTGTTCCTATCTTTCAACGGCCTTTGGTGCGGCAACAAGTCTTGTTCCATGGGTGACGGTCTAGGCGCGGCGTCCGAAGGAAATTCCTTTTTCTCTCTTCTTCTGGCACTAGCTGCAACTTAATTTTATGAATTTCTCATGTTATTGAAAGAACATACGATCAGTCAATTATGGACGATGTTGAATGCATTGTTTATGATGTTTGGAGAGTTTACTTTTATTTCATGTGAAGTTTGTTGATTCAAAACGTTTTCAAAACGTATTTAATGAGTCATTTCTGTAACGTTTACCGTTATGGAAGAAAGACTTTCTGATTCTAACGGTGAGTGCATATTGTAAATACGAGTGGTTGTGGAAAATTTCTCATTATTGTGCTATATACCAGAGTAGTGAAATTTAGAAAGTAAAATAATTTAATCTGTGAAAAACGTATCTAAACAATAGTTATCGTTGCAAAGTGGTGGAGTTCAATCACCGTATTTTTGAAACCGAGTCATTTTCTGCTTTGTATGAATTATATTACTGTCAATTCTCTCAATGCATTACTAATATAGAAACTCGAAATGGACAACAAAGCCAGAACTACGTGGTGAATATGCCAGCACCGTGAGGTGAATTCAACTGATATAGATAGTACGCACAAAGTTAGGAAAGTAATATTTCAATATAGACATTTAATCAACGTAGTTTTAATTAATATACATGAATTGCTTAGTTTATTATAGTGTTCTAAATTTGAGAAATTACATTTCCATCATTCGATGCAGCTGCAACCTCCAGTTTGTAGAGGCACTTGCCGCCACTGGTTCACGGAAACTTCAGCAACCAAAGTATTTTCGCGCCAACACAATGACAGTCATGCGTGACCATATTCGTAGATAAAGTTAATTTCCTATAAATAAGATTGGCGGCTGCCTATATCCCCGCGGTTGAATGGGTCACACTCTTTGACCCTTTGATGGCCTATTTTCTTAAGTACGTCTTCTCCAAGTGTCTGATGTGCAGTGTCGCACCGGTTATCTTCGTTTTCCGGTGATATGATCTGTATTTTCCGGTGTCATCATCTGCATTTCCATTCTTTTCTAATCAATTCACAGAATTGGATCTCTCGGGAATCTTTCTCTTGGTCGTAATATTCACCCACCTCCTAACTTACTGTTTTTCTCTCTGTTGGCCCCTTCGGGTCAAAAGGTTAAACCATCCACACATACAAACTCATTCTGCTTGTATTCAAACATGATTTGGTCATATTAAGCATACTCTGGGTTAATCATGAGCTCTTCAGCAAAACTATTTACGTGAATAAGCTGTCAAGAATATTAACATGTTTCTTTCCCGTGGTTATTGCAACTAATCTTCTAGTGTGAAAAATGAGACAACTCGACTTATTTCATTTTGATCATTGATCTCATTCCATTGATACATCGTGAATAACCAGACAACTCGACTTATCTTGTTAGGGTTTCTGAATTGAAGAAATTTCCGTGATGTTCGTAAATACACAAATTACTCATCAACCAGAAGGAATTGAACTTTTCTGATTATTCCCAAATTTAGAGAATTTTTCAGAGATTTCAGGAGTATAAATAACTCATTTTCAACAAATTGTCGACTTATCAGCTTATTCACCTGGTTCAAAGATATATCAATTTAAATTGCCAGTTAATGCCGGGTTTTCGGTAAACCTCGTCCTTCGCTGTTATAGTCTTCTCAATACTACTGTATATATCGTTCACGTCTGATTATTGTGTCGTGAACGATAGAACGTGAATGATCCATCATTTATGCGGAACATTTAAACACTAGTTTAACAAAATTTCTTTTGCTAAAAATGCAATTTGTGATCCATTTCGTTCACGAGCGCGGAATTGTGACTCTTCACTACGCGTGACCAAGTTGAGGACGAGGCTCGGGCCTTTGGCCCTGGCGTTAACATAAAACATCCTTGAGTCTGTCCAACGCATAATTACCACTGCACTATACAAATTATAGCAAATTACCAGTTTATGCGAATAATCTTTAAAAATAAATTGGGGTGTTTATGTTCTTTATGTTCTCCACATATACAAGAATAAATTACTTTATAAAAAGAGAATTTATTTCAAACGGAACACTAATTTTTTTTTACATTGCCGACGTTTCGGCCGTATATTTGGCCTTCATCAGGGCTGTAGTGTTCTTAGTTATACATACTAAACATCCTTATTGCCTATTTTTTTTTCCACTATTCTATACATTATAATATTTTTTTTAAATTGAGATAGGCATGCTGTGCGACCGCTTCTGTTGGCGCATGTTACATCGGGTCAAGAACCATTGAATATGAATACTAATTTTTAAGATAATTTCTCTTCAATTTTTCTCAAAATAATATAAACGATTCCGAATTCATTAATTTCTTTAAGGAAAAGTTAATAATACATGATTCAAGGGTATGTGGTCGTGTATGTGTCATGAAATGACTTTGAATTGTAAAACACTAAAATGGGTAGCAAATCATCGTAACAAGGCGCAATGTGGAAAGAACTCATCGCGCAATGCTGGATTCTTATTTAAATGAATTCGTGATGATGATGAATTTGGAAATGCATTACTAAGTTGTTTTTGTATTATCAAGTATTAATTGTACGTGGAATTGTTTCATGATACATTTTTCTCATTGAGTCGGCGTGTAATTACTTGTTTTTGGTGTGGAAGTACGTTTTTTTTGCACTATAAGTGTTTCAAATTGATTTGTTTTGACTACCGAGGTAAACAATTTCTACAACACATAGAAAAAATATATAATGCAAAACAATAGGAGAGATACTTTTTTAAAATATCTATTTATTTACTGTACTCTTTAAAAGAAATTCATTTTAAAGTGAGAGTTCCCTTCAAAGTAAATTCTTTTAAAAGTGAAGTGCACGTCGCGGTCCACTTGGTGTCCAAATGTGTTGGTTATAAAATTACATTGGCAATAAAACTAGATATCTAGCGTGAAAAATAAGAATAATCAGTTCACTGGATCTAAAGAAGAGTGTCCACCATAAACTTCCGATTTACAAAGTAGTAATATAAAATTAGTCGTATTGTGACTTGGCAAAGGTTTCGGAGCAGCAGTCGCCAATAGAGCACTAATAAATTAGTAATATAGAAATAGAATTACTATTAATTGTATTAATACTACGTATGTTTTGTGTAAAACGTAATGTTTAAATGTACCTCATACATGTTGATTTGTATCACAACGTTCATTTGTTCACATTGTAGAGAACCGTTTCCTTTAAGGTGGACGAAATTTTTCGTGTCAAAGGAAGTCTTCTGTCAAGCGAACTGGTGTACATATAACGGAAAAGATCCAAGTTCTCAAATACCTTTTACCTAGATTGTTTCTAATCCTTCAGAAAACAATAATATACGTATGAAAAGATTTACACAAGGTCATATAAGAAGAAAATCTGTTAAGACAGAGTAAGTGTGAAAAAAGAAATAAACAGTATTTAAATAAAACAACATAATATTATCCGCCTCCCTCGGTGGCTCGTTGGTTAGCGTGTTCTCTTTCCACAGCGCAACCCCGGGTTCGATTTCCGGCCGAGGCAAAGTATACCTAAGCACTGTTTAACAAAAGTCCCAGTATCTATTGCTGTGTGACGGAGAGAAAGCCCACCCTAAGGTAATGAAAATCAGTACATATGGTGAATGGATGACTTCGTGCTGACCACACGAACCTCTTAGCCCTGGGTCACCGTGGTCGCCCAAGGCCCCTAGCGGGTGGCGGAGACAAATAGCGTTTTCCATTCGCCGCACTGGCGCGCACTCAGGGCAGATTTGGTGTTCCATTCGACCGCTAGGGCGCACCAGTGCAAAGAAGCGCATGTTACATTCGCACATCGACACGGACCCAGGGCGCACTCAGGGCGCCCAAAACTGCACTGACGATCGCGTCAGTGCAGTCTAGTGCACCGAGCCATTGTGAGGTTAGGTACGGAAGTTATCCATGTTGATTTAGATTCGTGATTAAATTGTGAAAGCAATTGATCTTGTGTCACGCAGGTTATGGAGTATATTATGTTTTGCAAGAAATCTTTTAAAATAATTTCGGTGATTTACACGAAGTTTGGAAAATCAGATTGTGTTTTCCGAAAATTTAACCTTGAATAACTTCATGTTAACAAATTCAGTGCTATTTAGAAACTAAAATGTTTTAGGTATGTCTCAATTCCGAAATGCTAATAAAGTCACGAAAATAAAAATAGTGACCCTTACAAAATCATTCAAATATATATGCCAAGAAATGTTTCTCGCACGCCCATTCCAGCGGAAATGTTCATGTCAATATCTTTATTGTTTTCAGTAATCAAACAATTCTGCAGAACCCTTTTGGTTCAAAATATTGTCTACTATATCGATCACTGGCAAATCGTGAAAAATGAAATTTCGATTCATACGCATTTGAAGTTTTCGTAGTTTTTAAATAAAGAAATCACACGGTAATAATTTATGAATTAAGAAGTAAGAATTACCAAAAGACTTCATAAAAATTATAACAACTACAACAATTGAAAAGTATTATTTTTCGAGTTCCATCAGTGTGACTGACCAAGAACATGTGTGTATAATTTCACTGCGTAGCGCACAAGCACTGACTCAGTTCCGGAATCCGTTTCATTCGTAGCTGTCCTTCACGCGTGTGGGCCAGCACTGTTGCGGAGCGATGACGTTTTGCCCTGCACTAGGGTGGGTTTCAGTGCAACGAATGGAAAACGCTAAAAGAACAGGATAGGGACTTAATCCACTTCGTAATGTAAATAGTTAAGGGAACGTTACACACTGTGGATGTTACATATTTTAAAATATCAAATCAATATAAACCTAAGTCGAATAAAAAAAGTGTGAAATAATTATTTTATAAGAAAACTTGAATGGTTCTCTAAGATTAAAATATCAAAAACATTTCAACGAGTTTTTTACTCTAACGTTTTTCAGCGTTTCTCGGAGATTTAAGAATTCGATTTTCTCGAATCCCAACACTACGAAGAAAGCAATTCTAGGCACCTGCTTCACCTTTTGCCTATAAAACTGAGTTTTATCAAAAACATTTGGAGTCGATTTTGAGAAAATTTTAAAAAGTAACTGAGAATTCTTGTAAAGGACCCCCAAACACCAAAATATCCGTTTCAAACTCGCAAGACTTTGAGTTCATTCAGATCGTTCGGGAATATCAATTTTGGAGAAAATTTTATTTCATAAACGGTTAGGTGCTAGCGTTGACAACAGTCAAACGGAAGAACGGACAAACACACGAATGGACAAACGGACGGACGGACGGACGAACGGACGGACGGACGGACGGATGGACGGACGGACGGACGGACGGACGGACGGACAGACGGAAAGTCTGACGTTTTGCCGCCAATCAATATTTCGCAATCGAGGACCCATAAAACAAGAATTCTAACTACGCAAAGTGTTAGAGGAGGTAATTTGCTATATGCAGGAACAAGATTTATCCACTTTTTCGTTACGAGAGCCCGGCACTAAGAGTTTTTCTGTCGAAAAATCGCTGATTTCCGGCGCACGATTAGAATACTTTCTCTTCATGCGATGTAAGGCGAGAAAGTAAAAGAAAACTTGTTTAATTCCCTGAATCTGGGCCAGAGAGAGGCTTTGCGGCGGCGACAGCTGCTCCTCTGAAGGGCGGGGTCACACTTTCAGCGCCTGCGCCGCCAGCCCTCCACGCGAGCGAGCAACGTGTGTCAGACGAGCGTGCCTCAGCAACCCGTCAGGGCGCGTCCCTGGGGACCACCGCGACCCCCGCCCATTTTTCGAGGTCACGGCGGACAGTCGACGGCGTCTGACAGAAGTCGTTCGTAAATT
The DNA here is from genome assembly GCA_964035755.1 of Teleogryllus oceanicus. NCBI lineage: Eukaryota > Metazoa > Arthropoda > Insecta > Orthoptera > Gryllidae > Teleogryllus > Teleogryllus oceanicus. The sequence continues at coordinate 102,051,729 of CAXIVR010000004.1, read as the reverse complement.
AAGTAAATAAAAAAATGAAGTGAATAAATAAATGAATTAAATATGTTCGCGTGAGGAGACAAGGGCGCCACATCTGAATTGAAAATAAAGGAAAAAGGTGAAAGATGGAAAGCTAGTGTTGTTGCTATATTTATTTAGTTTATTATATTATATTATGAACCATTATAATATAATCGCTTTATTATTTATGATACTATATAATAAATATTAATGTTTAAATAAAAATAGACATTACTCAAAAACACATCTTAATTTTTATTTAAAAATGTTATTAATCATGAAATATCAGTCAATTTTTAATTCAGTTACTTCGATTTAACTCAAGACGAATTATTCTAACCCCAACGTTTATTTCAGGGAAGGAGGGTTGATAGTGTTCTGAGAGTACAAAGAAACTACGGGTTAAAAAGTAGTTCAATTTTTTAAATATTTGCTGCAATAGTCAATGTAGTACATATACTGTACAACAGTTTTTTACCCTCTAAAAATATACAAAAATGTTGCTGTTCCATAACGCTACACGTGAGTAGCAAATATTTAGAACGGGCAGTCTCTTCCTTGGAGAGCCCTTTCCCATGACGCAAGCCTTTGACGTACACAGTGACGCATTAAGTCGGAGAATTCCGTCGGCAACGCACTGACAGAATAAGAGGAATCACACAATCAAATTATTGTACTTATCTTTCAAGATGGAAATTGGTTAATTATGTTTGTATGTGTCTCAGGTTCCCGGGTATCTTCAAAATTATACATAAATTCTTGCTCTCCGTCCTTAAGGAAGCTCTCAGATAACGTTATTTTGAGACGAACATTACTTTTACACTATTTCGAAATACCATTCCCGATGCTGAAAACACAGGCGTCAGAATTGGGACATGAATTGCAACCACTGCTGAATATCCTCGACGCTCAGTTCGCGTGTCCTTGGGATAAACACAGGCGCAAGCGAGTTTCTGCAGCACGCTAATGGGGCAGTACTAGTGATGGCAAATTTTATAAGAACATCGATACATTACTATTTCGATACGCCGCCAAAAGGTTTTCGATGCCCATGATGCCATTTCTCAACTTTTTTCTTTCCTAGTAGTACAACCGAATTATTACTGCAAGAATATTAAAGAAGAGTAAAAGCTCGACCAAAAATAGAAGTTTTCATTGAGAAATTTGTATCCGTTTTTGAGAAAATGGCGATTAAGCTTTACTGTAAATGCAAAATTTGAAGCTCTTTTTCTCGCAAATCTATTGAGTTTTTGAAAAGTTAATGTGAAGTCATTTGAAGCACTTCTACACACAAATGTAATAATGCATACAAATTGATGGAAATGCCAATATTAACGGCGTGAGAGATATTTAAAGAAAACAAAACCTTTGTATAATTTTTGAAAAAACAAAAGAATACTCCAAAGTGAACTTTACGTCAATTAAACAGTGCAATTAGCACTATTCATTAGAAAAAGTTGAAGAAAAAATTTCAAACCATTATTGAGAAAATGGAGTTTATGGTTATGGTTCTGAAAATGCGGAATATAGAGATAATTTTTACAGAATACTGTTGAGTTTTCCAGAAACTCAACAGTTTTTAACAGTATTTAAAGCAAATGTATTCATAAATATAATAACGTGAAGAAATCGTCTCTAATGTAAATATTACCGACGTGAGAGACTGGTAAAAAAATTACAATTTTGTAATTTTTGTAAAATCAAATGACTAGAGCAATATGGCGTTTATGTCATCGGATAGGATACATTTGGTACTGACTCTTCTAAAAATTTAAAGGAAAAATTTGGAGCCGTTTTTGAGAAAATCTTGTTTTTTATTTTTTAATTGCAAATATTTCACGCCGTATTGCACAAAAACTACTAAGATTTTCAAAAAAACGTACGTAATCTTTATGATACAACTATTTATGGACAACAAATTTCATTTGAAAGAAAAATCTCTATCTCCAATTTTAGAGCTGTAGGAAGACGCCAAACAAAATTCAAAACTTGTGGAATTTTCGAAACTTCAGAGTTAACCCTGAAAACCGGACGTATGCCACATTTATAAGCGTATTTTACTCTATTCTTACAGAAATTTAAAGAAAAAGTTTAGAGCCGTTTTTGAGAAAATTTTGAAAATATCCGGGGTGCTTCATGTAAAGTACCCCCAAATACTAAAGTAAGTTTTTCAAAATCTCAAAGCTTCAACTAGAGCCAGATCGACAGGGCTTTCTTCAATTTGGAAAAGATTTTACACATGGTTTAGGCGCTAGTAGTGTTCACGGACGGACGGACAGACGGACATACAGACGGACAGACTGACGGACGAACACTTTTTCTGTGTCAGGGGACCCTAAAACGTGTATTTCCGTTAAAACCTCGGAATCAATTTTCCGCAGCATTACATAACTTTCTCTATACCACATATATTATTCCGTATATACGTATGTATACGAGAAAGTAAAAATAATGGATATCGTATTTTGCTACTATTCAGGATACATCAGCAGGAGTTTTCACAAATGGCACATTCGCAGATCACCCCGACCGATTTTTCCCGACCGATACAGATTTTTCCCGACCGATTGGATGGGAGGACGCACTTGCGCTTTCTACAGGAAGACCTATGTAGTTTATGAGAAATTGTAGGCCTTGCCAAGCGTGTGCGCATGTGGTACATATATGATGGGGGGGGCGGTGGATTTTGCACTTGCCATACGTAACCTTCTAATAACGTTTTCCATTCGCCGCACTTCTGCGCACTCAGGGCAGCTTTCGTGTTCCATTCAACCACTAGGGCGCACCAGTGCAAAGAAGAGCTCATTCTATTCGCATAATGACACGGAACCAGGGCGTACTCGGGGCACCCTAAGCTGCTGTGAACAACCGTGCTGTCCATTGCACCGGGCCGTTTCAAGGTTGTTCAATCTCGCGATCAAATTTTCGATCTTGCCACCAAGGCGCAGCCCTAAGCTCTTCCGCGCGACCACCCACTATTAAGAGCATACTTTCACCAACCTCTCGCAAGTCGCTCTCTGTGCATTCCAGCACGCGGCGGCAATAAAATCATTTACATTGTCTTCCGCGCAAACCGCCGTTCTCACGGGCCCACCGTCGAGAACGCTGACGCCGCCACAGCTGGGGACTAAGCCCTCATTAGGCTGGGGCTGGCCACCCGGCGCGCGGCGCCCTTCACTCACCCATCGCTCGCTACCTGACAAGCAATGTATACAAATATTTCTGGGAATCGCTTCGGGCCTCCTCGCCCGTCAATGCACTGCCAGCGTGCCGCCCGCTCCTTGTCCATCTGCTAGCCAGATGCCTCAATTCCGTTGAAACTCTGAATGCAAACAGGCTGCCGTCGCGGGCACTTCACGTGCCACCGCCTTCGCTTCCGATCGCCGTCAGTGTCACGTGACACTCTCTCCCCGGGCCCGAAGGCGCATCACGAATCGGGAACCGATCGCGGCACTTCTAACTTTCCCGCCTTACCATAGGCCAAGTTATAGCCACGTGACCCTCCTCCACGGCCTCAAATCACACCGCGACACAATAAATACTGAAACTTCGCTCCCAAGGAATCACAGAACAGAGAGAATCATCACACACAGAATCATGGACAGAACATAACAGAATCATGACAGAATCATATACCAAACAGTACCGAGAACTACTCAACTACAATGCTCGAACTGGTCAAACTAACTGACCGACAAGACTCAACAGAGTCGGCTGTTCCTGCTTCGCCTATCAAGGCGATTAGTACGGCCACATCTAGCCTGCCTCAAATTCGTGCCATTCGCGGGCCGCAGCCGCCACCTGGCCGAATTCACGGCAATCTCCACCACCAGCTCCGGTCGGCTGAGTCCGCGCCCATGCCAGTTCGCACCACCGAATTGCCTGGAGCCAACCACAGCCCGGACAGCGACACACTCAGCCGAGTGATTTGGGTTGTGCCTTCCTTTCCAAGTTGTAAGTAAGCTAAACCCGCGCACTACAAGAAAGAAGAGCATCAGTAAACTTTGCAAACTTTGTAAACTTCTATGGTCCTCCGGTAAACAAAATCAACTGTATTTATAATATGCAATTAAATTTATATTCATTCACATTGCATACTGTTTATCATTCCCTAAAACAAACAATTCCCTGAAACCCGTTCTGATCCCTCGTATGTAGTCGCACTGCAGCACGGCACCTCACACGGGCTGCATCTGCTACATATAGTGGTCCTCCGGGCCGGATTAAGCCAGTGCCATTTCTAGTGCAATACAGCCACTTACTCAATTAATATATCAGACGGGATTCAGGAATTGTTTCGATAGGGAATGAAACTTCAAAACTATTTTCAATCAATTTAATTTAACTATTCAACAGTGTCGTGAAAAGTGTTAAAATCTAAAACACAATCATTAAGTGTAATCAAACTTTATCCAGTGCTTCGTTACTTATTCAGTGTTTCTATTTACTATTGTACTATCCAGTATTTTACTTGCCAGTGCATTATTCAGTGTCTTTATTTACTATTACATTATTCAGCGTTTTTACTTACTATTGCATTATTGTGTGTGTTTTACTATAGTCTCCATTCTTGATTTCATTAGCAATTGTATCATTCAGTGCCTATTTATGCTCAGTGTTTTTCTATTGTTATTGTATTGTTCAGTGTGCATGTTTGTACAGGTCAGCATCAGCCCAAATCAACGGCTGAGTGTGTATCCCCCCCCACTTATCGCGATTTGCAAGTCATCAATAATTGCCATTTTCAAATTAGCATTCCTCAACGCGGGCACTAAATAATTTCTTCCAAAATTTCAAAATGCCGCCAAACAATACTTTACGCAAAAATCTCGCGGCTCGAGATGCCATTCTCAACCGATTTAGAGCCCGGGAAGGAATCATTAGAAATTTAGAAATTACAGACAAACAGTCATACCAGAAATTACTTGCGCATCAAACGCGCTTGCAGGAAATTTGGAGCGATTTCAGGCAAATCGAAAACGAGTTAGTCGAAGATCCAGACGCCAACTCATCTATATACATTGAATTTGAAAATGATTTTTACGACTTAATGAGCGAAGTAACAGTAAAATTGACAACAACTCTCAATTTTCACCAACTCAGGCCAGGCCTTCTTCCCTGTGCCCCTCCGCGGCATCAGGTCACAGCTGTACTTCACAGTCAGCTCGCGCTTTACGCCTCCCTGAAGTGCCTCTACCAAACTTCAGTGGTAACACACCGAGTGGTTGTCATATCGTGACATTTTCCAGGCCCTGGTCATTGACAATCCGCAGCTAGCGGATATTAGCCGATTTTATTATCTCAATCAGTCATTAATCGGTGAAGGAAAGGCGCAATAGCCAACATACCTCTTACAGGTGACAATTTCTCGACCGCCTGGAATACTCTGTGCTCACGCTATTCAAATCCTCGTTTGATAGCGTTTTCTCATTATCAGGGCTAGACAAACCTCCGCGTTTAGTACCCGACTCCGCCAAATCTCTCAGTGCATTTATTGATCACTGCCAGTCTAACATCAATGCGCTCTCAAATCTTAACTTAGGCGTAGAATTAAGCGAACTGCTTTTTGTACATAAGGTCGTCAACCACCTTGACAGGGCCACTATGTGTCAGTGGGAAACTTCAATATCCGCCGACCGTATTCCTACTTTACGCGACTTATGGGGCTTTTGCAACGGCGATGCAAAATTTTGCAAATAACTGAAGCCGCCGTCCCGTGCGCTCCCGTGCAGCTCAACCCTGCGCGCAAGCTACCGCGCCGGCTCCTACACACACGCCACTACCCTCCGACAACTGCCTTCAATGTCGCGAAAAACATATGCTTCACCAATGTGCTAGTTTCCGTGCTCTGAGCGCCGACGCGAAACGAAGCTTCGTAAAGAACAATAAACTTTGTAACAATTGCTTACGAAAATACGTCGCTGGTCATAAGTGTAGCGACCGAAAATGTTTCCACTGTGGAAAAGGCCATCACAGTCTTCTGCATGAATCATTTTCTGGCCCCAGCCATCCAACATTTCGAGCATAATACATCACGCGGCGGCCGCCCCGGGCCACGTGTCTAGTACTAGCGTACATTCAGCTTCACAGCTCAATTCTCAATCAAATGCTCAATCCCAGGTATGGCAAAATGCAATTCCTGAACGGGCTGACAATACCTCGTTGCCCGAAGACTTTTCTCACGCGCCACGTCAAGTGAACGCAAATGCTTGCTCTTCCCAGCCACACACGGCTGTATTCTGCCTACTGCTATTGTAAATGTTGTCAGCGCAAGAGGCTGCTATCACCCGGCTATCTCTCTCCTCGATTCAGGATCAAATTGCAACCTCATCTCTGAAAGATTTTTCAAATCTCTAGAACTCAATCCTACAATGTCTTCAGTTACTATTCAAAGTGTTGGTCGCGCCTCATCTTCCGCTTCGAAGGTCGCGAAAATACAGCTAAAATCCCGTTGCAAGGATTGGAGCTCTACCGAGGAATTCATTGTCGTAGAGGCCATCTCCCATCCGCTTCCTGCTGTCGAAGCAGACATTTCAAAGTGGCAATTACCCGCTGAATACGAACTTGCGGACCCAAATTTTCATCTCGAAAAACCGCTGGATTTATTGCTGGGCGCCTCCATTGTCGCCGAAATCAACGAAGGTGGTATCCACCGCATCGAGAATAATGGGCCTACACTCACACAAACTAAGTTAGGATGGGTTACTAGCGGCGCCTATTTTCGTGACAAGTCAGACCGCCACAACGACTGCCTCATCTCTAACTTCATTGTTTCTAACCAAATGCTATCAGACCAAATCGAACGCTTCTGGAAGCCAGAAAACCTACCTGACAAGGTGCCTCTCACAGCCGAGGAAAAATTATGCGAAGACAGTTTCGTAGCCACTACTACTCGCACACCTCAGGGGCGATATCAAGTTCGTTTACCCTTCAAGGGCCCGCCAGAATCGCTGGGCAACTCTAGGGCGCAGGCCCTTCGCAGATTTCAGAATTTAGAGCAACTTTCGCCGAGATTCTCTCTTGCAAATTAGAGCGCCCCGCCCTCCCGTAGAAGAAGGAAACCTTTTCATTCCACATCACTCAATTCTAAAACCCGAAAGCGCCTCCACAAAGCTGAAAACGGTGTTCGATGGCGCGGCGATCACCTCTACAAAGATAGCATTGAACGACATTCTCGCAGTCGGGCCCACTGTGCAGTCAGGCCCTACTAGATTAAAGGCATCTACAAAAGAGCCATTCACAACTTATTCGCTGCCCACTCCATCAGAGTGATATAACAATTTATCGCTCAATTGAACAACTAGTCATTATTTATATCAACATGTACATAATATTTATTTTCGTGATTTTCCTTACTTAGAAAAATCACGCGCGGCACCTTGTTCAATCTCGCGATCAAATTTTCGATCTTGCCACCAAGGCGCAGCCCCTAAGCTCTTCCCGCGCGACCACCCACTATTAAGAGCATACTTCACCAACCTCTCGCAAGTCGCTCTCTGTGCATTCCAGCACGCGGCGGCAATAAAATCATTTACATTGTCTTCCGCGCAAACCGCCGTTCTCACGGGCCCACCCGTCGAGAACGCTGACCGCCGCCACAGCTGGGGACTAAGCCCTCATTAGGCTGGGGCTGGCCACCCGGCGCGCGGCGCCCTTCACTCACCCCATCGCTCGCTACCTGACAAGCAATGTATACAAATATTTCTGGGAATCGCTTCGGCCTCCTCGCCCGTCAATGCACTGCCAGCGTGCCGCCCGCTCCTTGTCCATCTGCAGCCAGATGCCTCAATTTCCGTGAAACTCTCGAATGCAAACAGGCTGCCGTCGCGGGCACTTCACGTGCCACCGCCTTCGCTTCCGATCGCCGTCAGTGTCACGTGACACTCCTCTCCCGGCCCGAAGGCGCATCACGAATCGGGAACCGATCGCGGCACTTCTAACTTTCCCGCCTTACCATAGGCCAAGTTATAGCCACGTGACCTCCTCCACGGCCTCAAATCACACCCGCGACACAATAAATACTGAAACTTCGCTCCCAAGGAATCACAGAACAGAGAGAATCATCACACACAGAATCATGGACAGAACATAACAGAATCATGACAGAATCATATACCAAACAGTACCGAGAACTACTCAACTACAATGCTCCGAACTGGTCAAACTAACTGACCGACAAGACTCAACAGAGTCGGCTGTTCCTGCTTCGCCTATCAAGGCGATTAGTACGGCCACATCTAGCCTGCCTCAAATTCGTGCCATTCGCGGGCCGCAGCCGCCACCTGGCCGAATTCACGGCAATCTCCACCACCAGCTCCGGTCGGCTGAGTCCGCGCCCATGCCAGTTCGCACCACCGAATTGCCTGGAGCCAACCACAGCCCGGACAGCGACACACTCAGCCGAGTGATTTGGGTTGGTGCCTTCCTTTCCAAGTTGTAAGTAGCTAAACCCGCGCACTACAAGAAAGAAGAGCATCAGTAAACTTTGCAAACTTTGTAAACTTTCTATGGTCCTCCGGTAAACAAAATCAACTGTATTTATAATATGCAATTAAATTTATATTCATTCACATTGCATACTGTTTATCATTCCCTAAAGACAAACAATTCCTGAAACCGTTCTGATCCCGTATGTAGTCGCACTCGCAGCACGGCACCTCACACGGGCTGCATCTGCTACCAAGGTTAAGTACGGAAGTTATGAATGTTGATTTGAATTCGTGGTGAAATTGTGAAGGCAATTGAGGATCTTCTGTCACGCAGGGACACTTCGAATATTGGTGTATATCATGTTGTACAAGAAATGTCTGAAAATATTTGTGATTTACGCGAAGTCCGGAAAATAAGTTTGTATTTTCGTAAAATTGAATCTTGAACTTCATGTCAACAAATCCAGCGCTATTTCATAATCAAAGTGTAGGTACATCTCGATTTCGAAACTGATAGAGTAAACATAAAAATGGTGACTAATGCCCTGACAAAATCATTTAAAATATACTATGCGACAAAAAATGTTTCTCGCACGAGCATACATACGCCAGCGGGAAAGTTCATGTTAATTTTTTTTATAGTTTTCAATAACCAAATAATTCTGCAAAAGCCTTTTGGGCCAAAATCTAGTATACTGCATCTATCACTGGCAAATCACGAGAATTGAAATTTCGACAGAACGTGTTTAAAGTTTTAAGTAGTTTTTTAATAAAGAAATCACACGTTAATAATTTATGAATTAATGGATAAAAAATTACCAAGAATTACTAAGTTCTCTTAAAATAATAAAAATTATTATAAAAACTATAACAACGATCACAATTCAATATTCTTATTTTCCGAGTTCTGTCAGTGTCGCTGACCATGAACGGCTGCTTATTATGATCTCTATGTGTGGCGCATATGCACTGATTCAGACCCGGAGTCCGTTTCATTCACGGCTGCCCTTCACGCGAGTGGGGCAGCACTGTTGCGGAGCAATGACGTGTTTACCCTGCACTAGGGTGGGTTTCATCGGAACGAATAGAAAACGCTCTGAGTGAACAATGTGGGCATAGATGGATATAAGTTGAGGCAGCGACGGCCTATAACTATCGCGTGGCCACCGTACCCGCTGGAACTCAGTCCTTTAGACTTTGTCTTCTGGAAATACTTGAAAAGTTTTGTCCACGCTACCCCAGTGGAAACAGCAGATTAATTGTGAGGTAGAATAGTACAACGCAGCGGGCATCGTCAGAAGCCCCCCTGGCTTGCGTGTGCGTGGATCGCCCTTGCGGCACGCAGAGTTGCGAAGATTGTACGGGTGGTCATTACGGACACCTTTTCTAAACAACTAATACAATATATTTTTATTATTATCGTATGGGTTATTTTTCAGGGAGACTGCCCGTAGGCAGTATTCCGCACCCGAGTTTCGACCCAGGCTTCCTTCGAAGCCTACCCCCGACGCGGGTCTGGGGACTTTTTTTCTAAGCAGGCGCACCCCGTGGGCAGTCCCGTAACTGAGCCTGGGATTTGACTCTCACTTTCTCTGCCAGATGTTGAACGCACTAATATAATGACAATACTACACTGTCACAAAATGTGTAATTAGATATACGAAAGTAAGGAAGCTTCTGTAATAATGAAAAGAGAACATTTTCAGTCATCGTTACCTGTGCTATTTTTATTTCATTAATCGCCAACACAGATTGACAGTTTAGTATGGTGCTTGCTTCGCTGCGCCGAGGCTTTTTGAATTTGAAATGCACGTTTAAATTTATGTTCTGAAATCTGTAGCTACGAAAGTAAACATATATAAATTCACTAATTTCCAAAAGCTAATCACAATGTAAATTGAGAAGATCAAAAAGCCATGTATAGTGAAGTATTCTCGTTCAATTAGCTTGCTATTTCCTGAGCGTTGTATCAAAGTGAAATTCAAAAGTCTACTCTATTCCATACGCAGATATTCTATGTCAATGTGTCCTTCCGTTACGTAATGAACTTAACTTCTATAGCGTCGTAACGCCGGCGGGATGATTCACAGACCTTTCACAATCCAGCAAATTGTTGGGCACAATTAGGCGCGTCGTGGCAAACGCAATGAATATTCTTTGAAACTGCAAACTTGACTCGTATTCAGGTGCCACATGTTTAGTGCAAGGTGCATTCAAAGTATTTGAGTTGATTGCCTGTATGAAAATTCAACCTCTATATCAAGATTTCGTTTTCGGAAAAATGGACGAGGACTTTTTTCTCTAAATAGCCTTATCTGATAGAATTTTCAAGAAAGGAGATCAATAAATTGACACCTGTGTATTGAAATATGCATGCGAATCCACTCACAAGTATATCGGGGGGGGGGGGACTTTTATTGGAAGACAATGACAGGGGAGACGACGATCTTTGAGATAAATAAACATTTGTTGCAGTATTGGTGGTCAATTAGTGGAAGAGGTTATTGGAAGTTTTATCTGTGTGACGGATTATCGTTTACCTATAATTCTTTTTTATTGACTTTTCATTTTGTTTAACAATCCGATGATCATGATTGATTTGTATAAGATATAATCCTCACATAACATTTTCCATTTCAGTATAATTCTTGTAAATTCATAATTATAAAAAAATGTCAATAGTTGAAATTTTCATTTGCATGAGACGGATTTATCTCAAGAAAAAATTAGAAAATATTTCTTGATTAACAAAGTCAAACAGTCAAAAATGTACAAAAACAAACAAAAATATAAAAGTCAAGATATACTCTTGACATTGTGGACGAAACAACGAGACTGTTAAAATAATTAGTTTTTTCTCAAAATGTGGGACAGCAAAGTTTCCTGAGTGATTCGAAATTTCTCCCAAGCTATGTTCGCATGTTCGGTCATGTTGATGCCTTTCTGTTCAATGCTTCTTTGACATACTCAAGAATAATCAGTGCATTACAATTTGCAAGGTCTACATTTCATTAAATACTGTTACTTTTAAACTTAAATAACGTGGACGATGGTCATTTCCAAAGTTTTGAGGTACACAGATATGATGACAGGTATCTGCTGAAGTTGCTAGTGGATTTAATTGGAATACATTCAAAATTAAAAGTTTCATTAGAGTGCTAAGATGTTTCTAGAACTACTACGGCAGTTGTTGAGAGAGAGAGAAGAGAGGTTGGATGTGTAAACGTATAGAGCAAAATAAATTAAATAAAAACCGAGTATAAAATCGAATTGTAATTGCCAAACATTGTAAAAAAGAGAAAAATCATTCTGAAAACCTGAGGTTGTGGAAGAAAACTTTATGTACCTACTTCTGCAGTTTGAGCATTGTCATGGTCGTAGAGTTATGGTAGCACTAGCAATAAATTGTTCAGTCATCCTGTGTTTTGTCATCACATTCTTGCACTAAGGATAAAGCTAAGGTTTCTGGTTATTGGAGAATGAAGAAAGTGGGTAAAGTGGAATATTCAGGATAGGGTGAGATGGTTATTAGAGGACAAAGGTGAAAGAGTCAGTGTTATGACCAAAAACGGAAACCAAGTTCGTAAAATGATTATTAATTCTCACAATTGTACAACAGAATATACCACGGACAAGCTTGGTAAATCGGATAACGAGGAGAAGTACCAAAAGCAAGCTGGTTCACCAATAACCAGAAGATATAACAAAACGAGCCGTGTCGGGAGAGTTTAGAAAAAAAGTCCGTAGCTTAATTGCGCGGTCGTCACTTGTAATCATTTAAAGAGTGTCGCATCTATACTTGGCTATACGCCGGGGCTGCTCCAATTGCCTGTTGCTCCCGGAGAGGGCTGATTTCATCCCCCTCCGGGCTAAAGGTCCGTCGACTAGCCCGGCGATGAGCGGGTCGACCGGAGCGTGACGGCTGCCCCTGCTCCGTCGCCCTCTGCTGGGCTCCGTGCGAATCGTCCGCAGGCGCTGTCGTCTCGCCGCTGTTCATGCGCTGGTCCCTTCAAAGGGACGCGCGCGGCCGTTACAAGCAGTGTCATTGATAAATACAGAAAAGGGCTTAGTTTGTAATGTATTATTATATTCGTAGTATATTGTGTATATGTTATTCAACTGTTGTATTTACGAGGTTGTGAAATAAAAGTTCATTCTTTAAAGGTAAATCAGCCAGCTAAGCTTTTAGGTGGCTTGCGAATGCTTTCTTGCACTGATGAGATATCAATAATACTAACTGCAGGAGTTGATTATATTGAGTATATTCCATTTACGAGAGACATTATGCAGAGTTAATGATACAGTTATAGCCTTAGCCAGCAAATATCATATCCAAAAATCTTACATTAAAATAAAAGGATGGTAATTTCCTTACAATTTTCATTGTATGCTTTTGTGACTGAAAAAGCGTTTCCGATTGGGTACTTGACCTGAAAATTGAAACATTTCAATCTAATCATCCTGAAAAAATATTATTTATACATTCACAAACAACTGTGAACAGCATTGATAAGGCTCCAATTGCTAGGATCTTGTCTATAAAAGATGATTTTATGAAAATAATTTATTCGTTTTCAGTACATTTTTTAATCTAAATGTTTTCAAAGAAATTTTAAATTGCCATCATCTTTTTTAAAAAACATTATAAAATGAACATAAGTCTCATAAATAACTACAATGAGATACTTTAAAAAAAAAATTCATATTTCAAAAATATAAAAAAATTAATATTGTAGACAGAAGACTTCAAAATATAATATAATTTCTCTTAGCGCATTCATGTTTTACAAAGTTCCGCTTCTTTTTTAAATCAGATCTAACTATTGGCTTTATAATTGGAATGCAGGACATGAAAGTTATTCTATGTCCAGTTTACTCGGAGAGTAGATTTTTGCGGTGAATCCACAGATAAATAGAGCGGTTATCTCAAAGCAATTGCTAGTCAAAAAGATAACTTCACTGGTTAAATATGCTTTGCACATACTAGTCCTCCCCAAAAACACACTACTTTGATGGAACGAATAAAAAAGTTACTGAAACAAACAAACAAAAAAAAAAAAAACAGCTCGCAAACGAGGAGCCTGGGGTGGGGGCGTCGTCCTATTGGATGAGACCTGCCAGAGATGGGACCCGCCGTCGCCGCGCCCACCACATCGCATGCATATCGCGCTTGCAGGAGCAGCCAGTATTAAAGCGAAGTAGTGACCGAAAAATTAAACCACGCTCTGAAAGTTTTCGAGGCAGCCTCGCCACCCCCGCCGCCGCCGCCGCCGCCCCTGCCGCCGCTACGCCGTTGGCAGTGGTGCTGCGGCCGGGGTAAAAGCAGGGCCAGGAAGGTCGATGGTCTCGGAAGGGGTAAAGGGATTCCCTAGGGTTTCTTTTGGAGGGCGTGGTCGAGTGACACTGCTCCGAGCGGATTGCCTTGCTGCCCTTGCAAACGACTCTCCTCCCTCGACCCCTCCCCCGCCCTCGCTGCCCTGCGCTTCCCAGCGGCCCCGGCGCGACTTCCCGGTTTGTTCGCTGTTGTTTGAAGAATTAAAGCGCAACAAGTTGTTTGAAGTGTAAGCCGCACACGGGTAGAGATTAGAGAGTGTTTTCTCTCTGTTCGTCCGACGATGTTGGGCTCGCGTGAGAAAGGAAGATTGTTTAAGTTTGGGATTAGAAAACTGTGTTGTGTCTGGAAGGATTATAATTATGAACATATTTTAATACTTAGTCGTGAGATATTATTAGAGTAACAAGAACAAAGAGGAAATGAATGCGCTCAGCCTTCATTTACCGTCATGGAACCGTGAATATTTCAAAATAAATCAGCAATAATTTTTAGTTGAGAATAAATATAATTTTCAACACTTGTAATTCAAAAAATGTTTACTGTAAACGGTTTGTTATTCAGATGGTTAATACCAAGATGCACAATGTCAATGCCTTAATATTCATTGGCAACTTTTTACTTGCAGAAAAAATAAATAGGTTGTTTGCCTTGATCCGTTGACCCCATGTTTCGCTTCTTAACATTGGGGTGTGAGCTCTAAGAGTCGAGAGAAAGTATCTATTCTGTTATCAATGATATACAATCAGATTGGAACTTCTTTATCAATCGAAATAAATGTTCCATCACTTGGGAGCGACAATTTCTTGTTTTCAATTGTTTCTAACCACACTTTCTTGGTACTTATTTTTATTCATCGTCCAACAATTTCTAGTAATACTGGGGCTGGAATTTGTTCGTGACACACTGATTGCTATTAAAGAATGGTGCTTCAGGTTAATGATATGTTTTGATTGAGATAAATCTCAGTATTTTTAAGAATATTGAGGAGGGAGAATGAACGACAAAATCATTGTCAAAATCTATATAAATGCCACTTTATAGTGGCAGTATTACCTAGGAATGAAAGAATCATAGCCTCGATTTTCCAACTTGTTTATTATATTTATTCGAATCCAAATAAAGCTCAACCTTAATGTGTGCTATATGAAGAAAATATTATTTCATCTCTGATCTAAAATTCAAGGTTAGCACATTTCTTAGTATATCGTTAGTGAAAGATACATTCAAATGTGTTATAAACATTTTGGAATAGAGGATACAGTAACAGGGATTATGCAACGCACTTAGTTTGCAGAAAAACGGCAATTGAACTCTATACGCACTGATATTTTTAAACAAAATTCTACTAGCTTATACTATTCAAAGTGGTATCTAAGGCTGCATGACGACAAGGTTAAATGATGATAATGATAATGTCATGAAGAGGTTTTAAGTTTAATTAGTGCTAAAATAGCGTCGATTCTCTTTAAGGTAGTATGTTCGTTAGATCGACCACCGTGAAGTACGTCCCAAAAATACATCAAATTAAACAAAAATCTCTGTTCTTGACGATCGTAAGGAAAAAATGGCCCTTACGAACCTAATTTTAAAAAAAAAGAAGTTTCAATTAGTTCAGGCTCTTATGGAAAAACTTTCCTGGCCATACGTTTTTTCACGCTATTGAAAACGTTATTCGGTGAAAGTACCCTTTTACTTTCTCGTATACGTACGTACATACGGAGTAATATACGTAGTATAGAGAAAGTTATGTAATGCGGCGCGAAAAAAAACGGCAAATTTTCAGCGAAAAAATGCGTTAATGGGCTCTTGTGTCGAAAAAGTGCATTAAACCAGTTGCTAAATTAAAAGAAAAAAATTCGCTAACACGTGGTGCAGCCGGAACCCCTGTTTTGTGGGTCATTAATGCCGAAAAACCAATTGGAAGCAAAACGTCCGCTCGTCCGTCTGTTCGTCTGTCTGACGGGCCGTCTGTGAACACTTTTTTAATTATTATTAGCCCATATCATTCCGTAAAGGGCAAAGGCCTCCTGCTTTAGCAGGGTTACAGTAGGTTGATATTCAATTTCACTAAAGTTCACTCAATTTCACTAAAATCGATTAATAGCACTGTGGATCATCATCTTCTTTTTGCTGTTCATATCCCAGTTGCCTCCATGTTGTTCTCTCTTGGGTCCTTCCTTGGTTTCCCCCCGGGCCCGTTGCTGGTCTTGCCTTATAATATATCCTCCCCAATGCCATTTGCTTATTTTGGTTGACTTTAATTTTTTTTTTAATTTGCCTCCATTTGATTCAGTGGTGAGTTGTAGTTGACATTTACATAATTGAAATGATTGAAGGCGTTGTCATTGTCAACAATAGGGTTAATCAATAGTGTCAACAATAGGGGTCATTGTCAACAATAGGCAGTCGTTTTTGTGGCTCCCAAACAGCAGAAAACTGATGATGATGGCTAAGCCATCGAAAGCTGCTATTTGTGAAATAAATAGTATTGTTGACAATGACAACGCCTTCAATCATTTCAAGATGGTGCTTTGTCTAGGAGCGAAATATTTAACATTTTTCGTTCCATTTTCCTCTGACATCGTTGTATCCATTTTATTTGTATTACTGTTAAGGATCATGTTTGAGATCCATAAAGCAATATCGGAAAGATGCAGGAGTCCATTACTACCTTTTTAATTTGGAGGTTTATCTTTTTATTTAGCAAAATGTAAGAGAGGCTCCAAAATTGTCTCTATGCTAATTTAGTTCTTCTTCTTATTTCCTTATCTCCTGTATTTGTAAATGATATTAGCTGGCCCAGATAAACATATTCTTGTACATATTCTATGTTGCTGTCGTTCACCAATATTGATTTGAGTTCACTGTTACTCATTACTTTAGTTTTCGATAAGTTCATTTGTAAACCGACCTCAGTACATTTTGCGTTTACATCGTATAGCATTTCTTTTAGAATTTTAGGCGAGGTAGCAAATAGAGCAATGTCGTCTGCAAAACGGAGGTTTGTCAGCCGCCGTCCATTGACATTTACACCTGCTTGTTTGGACCAATTTATTTTACGGAAACACATTTCAAGCAAACTGTTAAATAATTTAGGTCTTGGGTCCCCTTGTCTTATTCCTCTCTTAATTGGAAATATTTCTCCTTCTTGATCTGTTCTTACTTGTGCTTGGCCGTGTGCATATAGTTGTTTTAAAATATTAATATATTTGCTGCGGACTCCTTGATTCTTGAGTGCTTGAAGTATAAATGAGTGTTCTACACAGTCAAAGGCGTTCGTAAAATCAACAAATGTTATATACAATTTTATATTAAATTCTTGTGCCTTTTCGATGATCTGATTGACTGTTTGCTGGTGGTCTGTAGTGCTGAACCCTGTTCTACAACCTGCTTGTTCCGGTGGCTACTGTTAGTCCAGTATTTTGGTCATCCTTCTTGTCAGGATTTTTAAGAAGACTTTGTACATGTTGGACATAAGACTAATTGGCCTATAGTTAGTGAGATTGTCTCTTACATTTTTGTGAATGAGTATTATGGTACTTGTGTACCATTGAAAGGGGAGTTCTTCCGACTTTAGTATATGGTTGAAAAGTTTCACAATTCATCTGTACCTTCTTTAAAAAGTTCGACAAGAATACCATCTTCTCCCGGCGTTTTTCCAGTTTTCATGTCCGAAATTGCCCCACGTACTTCAGATATGATGAATGGTGGTATTTCGGTTTCATCTTTTTCGTTGTCATCATACAGTTTTGTGGGTGTATGATTTGTACTTTTATAGAGGGTTCTGTAGTATTGAGTAGCTATTTTATTTATGCTTTTCCTAGAGGATATCTTCTTATCGTCAGTATCTTTTAAAGCCATCATCCAGTGTTTCCCTATTGAAGCTTTTTCTTTCAGTAGTTTAAGAGATTTACTATTTTCCATAATTTTGTGTGGTAAGTTTGTCAGATGGTTTCTTTGATCCCTGCGGATTAATCTTTTCACTTTTTTGTTTAGTTCCTTGTACTCATTAGCGTGCTCTGGTGCATGCCTTGTGGACCGTAGCAGTTCTCTTTGGTTTATAAGTTGTAAAGTATCTTCACGCAATCTGCGTTTTTCATTAGGTCTTGAGAAGTCCATGAACATTACATGAATTAAGTCTCTGAACACTACTAGCGCCTAAACCACACGTACGATGCTTTTTAAATTGAAGAAACCTATTTCGATCTGGCTCTAGTTGATGCTCTGAAATTTCGAGAATCATTCTTTAAAATTTGGGGGTACTTTACATAAAGCCATCCGGACATTGTCAAAATTTTTTCTTAAAAATGCCTCCAAATTTTTTCTTTAAATTTCTTGTAAGAATAGAGTAAAATACATTTATTAAGGTGGCATAGGTCTGATTTTTATCAATTTCTCTGAATTTTTGAAAACTGCAAAAGTTTGGATTTTCCGGCGTCTTCCTACAACTACAAAATTGAAGACAGTGATTTTTCCTTCAAATGAAATTTGTTGTGCATAAATAGTTTTTTCAATAAGGTCATGTACATCGTTTCGGAAATGTTAGTAGTTTTCGTGCAATAGTGCATGCAATTTGCAATTTTCAAAAATTAC
This sequence comes from Teleogryllus oceanicus, assembly GCA_964035755.1. Lineage (NCBI taxonomy): Eukaryota > Metazoa > Arthropoda > Insecta > Orthoptera > Gryllidae > Teleogryllus > Teleogryllus oceanicus. Next base: position 102,033,372 of record CAXIVR010000004.1, on the reverse strand, counting down.
AAAAACAAGATTTTCTCAAAAACGGCTCTATTTTTTTTCAAATTTTCGGTGGAGTTAGTGCAAACTTATAAGATGATATAATCGCCAAATTCCTCTATTCTTTTTTTTAATTACAAAAAAATTATTATTTTGTCTATTCTCTCGTCAGTAATATTTGCATTAGAAGCGATTTTTTTCACGTTATTGAAGTTATGAGTACATGTGCTTTAAATAATGTCAAATTAGGTTTCAGGAAAACTCAACAGTGTTCTGTGAAAATGAATTCAAAATTCCGCGTTTTCATAAACGCTCAAACGCCATTTTCTCAAAAATAGCTCCAAATGCTTCCTTCAAATTTTGTGTACAGATACTACAAATTACATTTTTTAGATGACACAAAATGAATTTGGTGTTTTCTTTTATTTTTCAAAAATTACACGCGTTAATTTTTTTGAAATATGTCTCACGCCGTTCATATGCACATTTCCATCGTTTTGTATACATTATTGCATTTGTGAGTGAAAGTGCTTTAAATGACTACAAATGAAGTTTTCCGAAAACTCACTAGATATGTGTAAAAGGAGGTTCAAAATTTCGCATTTACAGTAATGCGTAATTGTAATTTTCTTAAAAAGGCTTCAAATTTTTTCAAGAAAAATTTATATTTAGGACGAGATTTTAATGTTCTTAAATATTCTTGAAAGAAAATGTCCAAGAAATTGTATTTTGGGGATGATAGATGGCAGCTGGCCTGAGAATCGAGCAAGACCTTAAAGACACCACATAAGGAAATTAGAAAACTTTACTGCGAGAAAGTCTGGGCCATGTAGCACCTATAGTTCTTTTATTCAATACGTAGTACATTTTTTTAGAAATCAGATGATATTAAATGTAACATATTGTAGCGAATATAGCGTCATCTGTCGCCGCCACCCCGAACTACATGGTATGCGCGGATGGCGTCATCTGCCGGCAGCGCCCGAACTAGATAATCCCGGATTGTTCGCGAAGCTTATTGCAAAGTCCACTAAAATTCTAGGTGGCGCCGTGCAGTGGATTGTCCTCAGTGACGTGAACCGTGGTCAGCGCCGTGAACTGTGGCAGTGCAGTGGACTGTGGTCAGTGCATCGGACGGTGGTCAGTGCTTTGAACTGTTCGCGAGTGCAAAAGCAGTGAACAGTGATAATAAAATAATTCAGAGAAGTGTAGTGTAAATAAATAATCATGAGAAGTGTGCAGTATAAAGAAATAAAGAAGTGAAGACTATCTGTACATAAATCCAGTGTTTTCAGTGATCGTGTGAAAAAACAAAATAAACGTTTTTGTTAAAATAACATCTGAGTTTTAATTCACCACATAGAAGCGTAACAATAGCTCACCATAGACATTCGGAAGAATAATTGATAAAAAAAATCTGCCACAAATTTCATCGCAATGGATAGTTCTGAATCTCGGCCTAGGAGTTATGTTGTACAAATTTTGATATTGTCAGCACTGTTTCTGTTTGGGTACGAAAGAAAACCGCCCTAACTTAAAATTTTTTCCACACACTATTTGATGGTAATTACCTTTGAATGGAAGCAATGTGGACTAACATTCAGTGCAGAAAGAAAAATAGGGGTGGCGAAGTCAACCTAACCTGTATTAGGAATAGCCAACCTATGAAAATGAAAAATCATTCAAGAGACTATATTCATTAGTAAACATTGTTTTTCTAGCACAATTATTCAACATTTCTTATTTAACTATTTACAAATAATTATTTAAATACTCTGTTTACGTTTACATGCAGCTATTGTTAATCCATAGATGAAATAAATGGTTGAGTGTTCGACTGGAGACTTACACGAATATTCCATCTTAAATGTATTTCTTTGACAAACAAGTTTGAGTTTAATTAAAGACGCGAGAAACCAGACTCTCGCAGAGAGAAACGGATATTACTTTCCTCTTAATATATCAGTTTGCTGCACCCCTAGAGGTAATACTGGATTCAGCAATAGCACATTTACATTTTTTTCTGAATTAGGATTCACGCAATCTACGAAAGATATGTTGAAAATTTAGTGGAATGTGTTAGTTAAAGATGAGTGTAAATGTGGAAGAATCTAAGAAAAGAATAGTGCCCGGAATAGATCGAACCTACTGGGAAGCGAACAATGAACGCAACTACAGTAGGATATTACAAGAAATATGTGTCAGGGGCATTACCAACGTCAATTAAAACAAGAGGTGAATAGGATTGTATAAACAGAATTCTTGGAGATATTACGAAAATGTCTTCTCGACGAAATTAAAGATACACTCAGAGTCGTGTGGGCTAAAGAGAATGATGTGATATTGATAGAAAGGGAGGTAGTTGATAGCTCTAAGCCAGGGAAGTGAAAGGGGAACTCAATGTCAATAGAAGGGGTGTGGTAATGGACACATCAAGTTATGTAGTACACATAGAGGGTGAATTATACACGTCTATGCTTGAGAGAAATGTTCTACATGGATATTCTGGTCAATGGTGAAGAGAAAGTTTAGCATACGGTTTGTAATATACTCAAAGGGAATCTTTTATTCACAATGGTTAGTTTGAAGAAATGATCAACAATTTGAACATACATTAAATGCTGAAGAAGTTTACACTTAGAAAAAGAATAATTCTGAAAATTTACGAGTTATCGAATTAAATATCATTTATTTCTCCAAGTGTAAGTAATAATGAGAAAGTTGCTCTTCATAAAAAAAATTGCCTCGAAAATATGTTAAGGGATAGCAATGACACAATCCACGAAGAAAAAATTACTAAGACTTTGGAACGGCTTTCCTATTATTGGTTAAAAATGGTTGTGGTTAATTTACTTTAAATATCATATAATTAATAATTGTAAGGAATGGCATAAGGCAGAAGAAACAATACATGCACTGCATGTCTCGGTATGATATTTATATTTTAACATTGTAGAGAAGTGACAAAAGTGACGTTGGAAGAAGGATAATGAACACGAATCGTCTTGTATAATTCTGATTATGTGTATTAGAGAAAGATGCATTAAGAATAACACAGTATAATATGAAAACGAAGACTAGTATACAAGGGGAAGAAGCATTGTAAGTTCTAGAAAATTGGAGAACGGAAGGAACATTAGCAACCTAAGTATTAGAACCACTTTAATTAGGTAATTCCATAAGTGATGATTGCAAAGATGCTGATACGATGTTACTTTTCGCTTCGTATCTCCAAGTTCAGCAAATTCATTCCTTATGTTTAAACTGATCCCGTGCCCCCATCTGCATCTACCTCCGCTTTGCAATCCACATCGGCAACGTGAGCTCCACGAAGACAAAATCGTCTCTAAATGCATGAAAATAAGGAACCGGTGTGGTGTACCGAGGGGTGGGCTGGTGGAGGCTTGAGCGACCGGTGCGTGGCGGGGCGGGCGGTGGGCGGCGGGATGGGGCGTGGCGGGGCGCGGAGCGGGTGGCCGCGAGTGTTGATTAATGCAGACCGCGTGATTAACCGCGGGCGGCGGCGTGACGCGCGAGCCAGGGGCGCGCCCCAGAGTGATGGCCGGCCCATTAGAGCCACCACCGCCGCCGTCACCCGCCCCGCCCCCTCGCTGCCACCACCCTTTCCTCCTCATTCCTCTTCCACCTCTCCCGCTCCCGCCCCTCCCCACCTTGATCACGTCACCGGGAACATCTCTCCCCTTCGCCACCCTGCTCCAACCCACTCCGCCCCGCCCACCCGCCTCGCCCCCACCCCGGCCTCTTCGCGAGCGCGCGCGGAGCACCAACCGCCGGGCAGATGTTATATGAAACAGCGCCCGTCGTGCACGCTTCCTGCCCCGCCCTGCCCCGCTCGCGGCCTCCATGTCCCGGCGTCCGCGTGTCCCGCTGTTGTGTCCCGAAGCGGTCACCGAGGCTGATCCCCACACCGCCTCCCGCCCACCGCCGCCCGCCAATCCGCGTCTCGCTCCCGTTGTATTTGCCTCCCCCGAGGCGGTTCGCCCAGCTGCCGTTTTCGACGTAGTTTCTTTTTCTTTTTCATTTCTCTTGGTCTGTGCGAGGGTTGCTCGCTTCTGGAGCTTCTTTATTTCATTTTTTAGGCTACCGCATTAATATACTTCTGTTGCTGTTTTACTCTACTTCGCGTATCTATGCCACATGATCTACTTAAGCGGTGTAACGATTTTCCACGATTTGCCCGCAAACTGTCGAATATATCTTTACTGAGGGTGATGAATTATTGAGGTCGACGTTTCACGCTTCAGAAATGGTAAAGGGAGCATATGGGAAAGTGAGTGACTAGAAGAAAGTCTCTAAGTATAGGAGTAGAAAAGAAAAAAACTAGGAAAACATTTAATGATAGTAGAAAGCCATTATATAGAGATTAATTATGAATTAGCTAATCTTGCGAAAACATTTAGATGGAACTTACAACATCTCTTGTTATACAATATCTACATACACATACGCTTTTGCAAATCGAATATGTAAGAATTATATGCATTTGTAGTTACAATTACTAAATTTTGTCTAGATCTTGAATTATATAATTTTTTCTTAGTCTTACAACTGAGTTCCTGAATTATATTTCACAATTTTGATTGAATTTTTATAACTCATCTGTCATTACCTTTCTATTTCTTAACGTGCGCTTGTAAATTGTATTATAATAATTATTGTTAATTCTTCTCCTGCAATTCAATCACAGACCCCTCGTTTCCTGAGCATCCATCATATCACGAAATGTAATTTCACTCGTTTCTTTTATATAATTCGCATGTTTGGTATTATCCATATCCAGTTTTTTAGTCCTTTTATTCTTCCCTTTCGAATAGAATACTATCCCATCTCGATCGTGTTTTTGTCTAGTTTCCCTGACCCATTGAGCATAAGCTAAGATGGCCCCTTGATTTGCTTCCGGACGTAAATGTAGCTTCACAATGCGCACGTTCTGTTGAGCTTTCCTTTTGCTTGTAGTAGTAGTAGAGCTTAGGGTGAGTTTCAATTTTGTTAGCAATACAGAAAAATCAAATCTGCAGTTCGTTTACCGTTACAATAATTTTCTATAACTCGAAACGAAAATACAGTTTTTGAATTTATTATTATTATTATTATTATAAACTTTTTTCATTTTTCAACTATAAATAGTTGAATTCTTGGGAAGGGATTTTGATACTCAAGGAAGCGTGCGCAGATGATTTTCTCCCCCTCACGTCACATACAGTGTTTTAACTGTTTTTGACTTAATAAATAAATCTGAATATAATAGAGACGCTTCCACAATATTTCAGCGAATGAATGGTGTGTGTCGTGGCTCCACCATCATCTTCTCTTTCTTCCGACTAGTATTTACACTGCACTTCGCCTTCACCCTCCTGCACGCACGCACGCCTGAGCCCTTGCATTCGCGCTAAATGTCCCTCCCATGTGGCCGCGACGTTCATGGAACCTCTTCGATAGCCACCGCGCCCGACCACCGGCGGCGATATTAAAAGTCACCGCGACGTCGTGCAAGGTACTTCGCCAGCCTATCTCCGGGCGCTGTGGGCTCTTTGATTTATAACCCGTCTCTGCTCCGGACAGCGGCCTTCGTGGCAGCTTGCCCTTTCTCTGCCCACCGGCCCGACCGACCACACTACCCAACCCCCAGACTCACACCTCCCCCCTCCCCTCCCAATCCACCACCCCTGCCTCGCCCACCTACCTACCTCACCCACTCCGCCCGAATACGTGGCACACCTCCCCTCACCCACCCTGCCCGCTGCCCTCCCACACTAATCGTTCCCGGCCCGATAATCTTCCCCGCCCCCCGGTCACCCTGGGCGACGCGGCGCCCGCCCTCCCGCTCCGTCATCGCCCTGCCCCGCCCACGCCCGTCCAGCGCCGACGGCGCTTCCGTCTTTTATGACGGCTGCCCGCGGGGTGCCCGCTTGCCAAATGGCCGCTGCCAATCACACGACTGTTTATTCAGGAGGCTATCACATCCGCGGAGAGGATTTTGACAGACACATTGCCAGCCTGTCGTCGAGCTTCAGTCAATGACGCGAAATTGATTTTCCAAGAGGTCTTTGTCTGAAGGCTTTGAGAACTAAATGTATTGCTTGCTTAATATTCTTATTCATTCAGATGTATTCTGGGTTCGAAGACTTTGTTATTTGTATATGATAAGGTCAAATATTCTGTTTTCTGAAGCAAAAATGTCATGGAGACCCAACATGAAGACGCAATAAGATTTGTCTTTGAAAGAAAAGAGCTTCAATACGTCGAATTATTGTAATATTGAAGAACTGTACACAGGAAAAGATGGGCAATTAATTTTCTACAAATTCCGATTTTTAGCAAGAACTGAACGCAATATTACATTGCTTTTTAAATATGAATGCTCTTCAAAAAATAGCCAAACATTTCACTTATATTGTCATAAAAAGGAATGATTTTAAAAACCATTTCTTCAATATGTTTTGTTTTCCTTCATGAAATAAAAGTCAATTTACCCCATTCGAACAAAGCAAACACTATTGGCACTCACATCGTAACTAATTAAGAACCGTACCTTTACCTGTCTGATGCCAGAGATTGTCTCCTAGCGTCGTTCCTTATCGCGTTTCTCATACAGTGAGGCGCCCAGCCCATGTGCCGTGAGAATATCTCCCTGCCCTACCGTGCTGTGGATTTGCCTCAAGAAGCTCTGCGATCTCGAGATGGCCCTGTGCACCACCTGTATCACCTTTCATCTGTATCACTGTGGCTATCGATTTTAAAGTAAAATGTTCAATTCACAATATATATATATATATATATATATATATATATATATATATATATAAGACGGAATCGGTAAAATAAAGAACTCAATGCTTAGTGAAAAAAAGTTATTTCTTGATGCAAGAACAACATCGACACCAATGATATTGTTTTTAAAATGGGTTTAGGAGTGCCACAATCCCCAAAAACACTCCATTTTCAGCATTTTCGCGACTTTTAAGAAAATAACGAATAAATACTATTTAATGGTATTTTTATCAACGTGTTTTAGATGGCGGTGATGCCAACGTTACCCCGCAACAATTTCATGATCATCAAACTTTACTTGTTTGACACAGTGTATCACATTAGTCCGAATATGGCCAATATGGCCGTTAAAACCAGTAAAATAGCCACTTTTCACATGCCCATAGCTCCATAATTTTTTATCCAAAATAATTTTAAAGAGATTAAAGCTTGAAATCTCTACTTTAAGAACGTTGCTTCGCATACTTTCACTATTTCAATGTAATCGGCTAAAAGTACACCGCGCGCCATCACTTTTAACGGTCCACATTTGTGCCGCCCTGCTGTACCTCAATTCACTATTAGACTGTATTGGACGTATTTGTAGAGAAATCAAACGGATTTTGATGTAATTAGACTTTATTAAAACACTACATGGCATTTGGAAACCTATGAGCTGTTGTCCCTCTATAGTTGGGTGAGTGCAACAGTGCCCATATCTTCGCGCCCGCCGACCTGCCCCTTCGCGCCCGGTTGAAGGAGGCACTCTCATTACTACAATCTGAAAAGCCACCCTTTCCTTTTGAGCTTTCTTTTGCATTTCAATATCTCAGTTAATAATTTATTGACATTACCATGTGCAAGCATCACACGGCGCCGCAGATTTATAAAACTAACAATTTTTCAAATCAATTGTTCATCTTAGTAGTTGCTTCAATTTATATTAAATATGTATTACTTTTATGTTACAGACTCAATAAGTATGAAGTTTATAACAGTATTAAATTGTGAATATGAAGTTCATTTATTCTATTCACTTCAGACCTGGCGTAAACAATATAGGTACAAACATTTACAAACAGGTTACATTTAATGGTAAGTACCGTACAGAATAATTTTGATTTCTGAGTCTTTGTAGATATCAATTTCGCGCTGGATTTGATGAGATTCTTTCTTGAGGCTTTAATAAACACTCTGTGACAGTTCTGTAAATGAGATTATTTGGTACAAAAACATAAGCGAGAAAGAGGATCTCACAAAAGGCGTCTTGTTGAAGGAGTAGGTCTACTTTGTACTGAGGTTAGCACTTTTGTTTGCGTCCTGATGACTATTGAACTTGATTACGCATTTCCTAGCTAAGAAGTTGTGACTTCTTACTCAAGTAATGCAAGTAATGCTTACTCAAGTGACTCCTTCAGTGGCGCGTGCCCGGGCGGTGCGCGGGGCAGGCCAGCGGACGCAAGGAAATGTACTGTTGCACGCAGTGCATGGAAACGAAGAGGGAAAAATAGCTCACGGACTTCCAAATCGCGTATACTGTTTTTTAAAGTCTAGTAATTACGAAACCAGTTTGATTTCTCTACGAATATGTTCAATGCAGCCTGATAATGAGTAAAGAAATCAGTCACAGCACTGCGGCTCAAATGTGGGTTGTTATCGGTGATGCGATTTTTGTTGATTTGCAGTTAAATGGTGCGAAACAAAGTTCTTAAAGTAGAGGTTTCAAGCTTCAATCTTATTATAAATTAAAAGTATTTTGAATAAAATTTTACGGAGCTGTGGCCATTTGAAAAGTGTCTACTTCTATAATTTTAAAGTAAAATTGACCATTTTCGCACTAATGTGGCTCACTGTTTGAGTCAAATAAGTAATGTTTGATGATCATAAAATTATTGCGAGGTTACATGGGCACACACCTCTGCCAAGAATCCGTTGATAAAAATAGCATTAAATAATATTTATTCGTCCTTTTCTAAAACGAGGTCAGGAGGCCAAAAAGAGGCCAAAAAATTGGGTAGTTATGGGGTTTGTAGCAACCTTAAACCCATTTTAAAAACTTATGCTATATAAATGCTTATTTATGTTACCATATTGATTTGTATTTAATCTACTTTCAGTGTTTTTCTTTAATACGCTTTCAAAATTCAAAACATATACTTAAGTGGTTCGAACTCTCAATGAAACATATGAATTCAATTGTATTCTGTACAATACTGTAGGGCCAAGAAATCCATTCTCATTGTTCTTAGCAGCGAACAAAATGAATATTGGGGTTTGGGAAAAAGTCCTGCCTACTGTAGATTTTGAAGCGCCTTGCCAGAATCTCTTGATCAAATATGTTGAGAAATATTAAATATAAGAGTTTGATAATAGCAGTTGATATAAAAATACTGATCGTACCAATAATTTTAGAAGCGTTGCAAATGCTCCGCCAACTTACAGTGAGATCTTGAATGAAAGCACATTTCTGCCGCAAAACCATTCCCTAATTATTTATTTTTTGTATTTGAGGAGCATGTGTGTGTGCAAGGTGTTAAAAATATTTCCTTAGAAGTTTTTGGATTAAATACTAATCAGACGTCAATTTTGTAACTAAAAACTTTAATAAAATATGAAAATACGTCTCCCTTATTACGCATTGTATCGAAACTGATCCTCGAATCGCTGACTCACACGGGATATATTATATGCGTCATCAGGAAACACAGAAATCCCGAATGCGTGAAAGAGGGGGTAAATAGGAGGAAAAGTTGCAAAAGGGAAGAATAAATAATGATGGACCAATAAAACAAGAACTAGAACAACTCAAAATGATTAAAAAGAAGTTATTTAATTTGAAAAAGTTAATAGGGAAAAAAATTACCCGAGAGAGAGAGATCACCCTTTCAAACACCATTCTTAATTGACATACTAAACTCACATCTTTAACTAAACTCTTTAATAATTAAATTAGTTCAAAGAATTGGTCGCCCCGACCGGGATTCAAACCCGGGACATCTGGTTTACGCCCAGCTGCTCTAACCCCTAAGCCACCAAGACAACCAGTCGTTTGAACTTATAAACTTTTTATCTTAACTTGAACAATAATGGTTTAAAAATCTATTCAGTTTCTCTGTTGTCCGCTGATCAACTTCACGATTTTATCCTATAAATATTGCAAACAATAACCAGTCTTACCAACAGAGGCATGTGATCCGTTTTTTCAAATTTGCTTTTATTCAATTGAGTACACACCGCTTTGGAATAACGACGCGGGAGGTAAGAAGGCCTCTAACTCATATACTTTAGTGTAAGTGGTAGACAACATAACGCTACACTTGATTACACTTATTATTGTCTATTCCAAACAATTCAAAGTTCTTACAAGGAAGGACTTTACTCAAGACTTAGGGCTTTCCCATGAATTAATTAAGGGCAACATTGTTTGAGTTGTTATAGTAATAAAAACATAAACTATGTATTAAACATAACTATCTATATCGTACTATTGTATATAAAGGCGGCTCCACACATTCTTTATTCGTCGAACACCGAGCAACCGCTCGCCGTATCCGGAGTAGTGTGGATGATGCTATTTGCCGAGTGACAAACGTACGGGGTTTGCCCTACCCACCGCGTGTCGGTCTTTTGGACACATCGAAGGGAGCGAACGTTCGCCGAACACGTCAGCTGCTCGGGATTGGGTGAGCCCTAGATCGCTGCTCGGCGAATGCCGAATGTGTGGAGCCGTCTTCATGCACAGGGTTTCCATGTGAAAATTCATCTCTATGAAAATCATTGTTTTAAATGTGAAAATAACTTTAAACTAGAAAATAATTTCTAATAAAATAATAATAAAATGCAAAAACTTCAAAGGTCTATTATTTCAATCGAAATGTATTTCTAGAGTACAATACAAAATAATATGAACATACAAACTTCTCATCCTTACAATTACTTCATTATATCAAGATTAATCGTATTGAGATTTTCAAAAATTCTTTATCAATAAGAACGATTAAATCATAAATATAATCTAAAGTACGAATACTTTAAGTTTCTCTGTAGCATGTAAATTAGAAAATGTATGATAGGTCTAATGATGACAACTGAAGATTGAAGAAGCCGAATATCCTCTTCATCCGAAGACACATGTATTTGGTAACACGCGTTTCACGACCCGCGCCTCGCAGTGGTAATGAGCAGCGACCAGAAGAGCGCCAAGTGGCGATCGGTTAGCATCCGACGCGCAACGCAGGCGGGCGCGGGCAGGCGGCGCGGGGCTTCAGCGGCAGTCAATCCAATCGCGGCCGAATTGGTACGCAGCCGCAGCGGCGGCGTAGGGCGGGGGGGGCGCGGCGGGGGCGGCGGACACGGGTCGCCTGCCCCTCGCGCCCCTGTCATTACTCGGCCGCGCGCGCCCTCGGCGACGTCCGCTGGCCGGCGCAGCGCGGAGCCCCACGCGCTCCGGGCGACACTCGCCGACCTGCTGCTCCGCCGCACACGTCCAAATGCTTCACCCTGCCCGGGGTGGGGGATCGCATTGTCTTCTGCAGCCCTGCCGAAAACAGTGGAATTTCCGCCTACTATAGCCACCTGGGAAAAGACATTCGGCGGCACACGTTCGGGCAGGTAGAGCACTGGGAATAATTATGGTTTTAAAGACACTACGTGGAGATTGGGATACGCCCCACCGTGGCTCAATATTACAACAAACACTCGAGGTTCAATCAAGGATTCGATCGGCACTACTGCTGTAACACCGACATCCCAGTACGGGACCCACTTGCGAATGAATGTTTCGGTTCAACAAAGGCCTTTTTATGTTATGCAGTCTTACTTGCAGGATTTTGACTACAATCTCCTTCAAAGTTTCCCGGGAGCATGTAGCAAACGTTGTCCAAAAGGCAACAGAAGGGATTTTGTGATGAGTCAATGTGGAGCGCGAGCATACAGAAGGAATAGGGGAGAGGGAGATGCAAAGAAGTGGACATGATGCTGGCCCTGGTATTGTTAAGAATTCGAAGCTGGGAATTCAGTTGGTTGAGTAGGTTTAGAACGCTCATTTTCCGCCCCTCGTATTACCAATACCAGTTCATATCCTCGGCGCTGCTCGCTGCCCTGCCGTTGGCGACAGTACATCCGCCGCTCTGGCTCCTTGTGCCTTTATAGTGGTTTGTTTTTCGGGGTGATCTGATTGTGAAGAGTTTGCGTGATTGTGAAGAGTACTCGTGCGCGTGCGATTTTCACCTATCGTCGAGAAACAATGGAACACACTCGTAAAACTTCCGTTGCCGGCAATGAAATTGCAGTTTTGTTCCGTTTGGCGTTTTTAACGCATTTCATTCTGGTATCGATGATGAATCGCTGTGTGGCATTTAGCTGGCACGTATTCCGCCACTCGTACCACCCTGGTATACTCAGCACTGCTCGCCCTGCTGCCATTCTCAAGTGCATTCTGCATTATGCTTTAACTTACTGACCGTTGTGGTTCGTTTAGAGGAAATAGTGTAGATGCTTAGCTCTATCATTTTCCATTGCTCGTACCTTCCACCGCGCGTTGCTCGTGAAACTTCACGTTTTATCTATAGAAAAAAAACCGCTAATATTCTATGTAATGTCTGTAAGTTTCTTTGTGTTTTTAAACTGGCTCCTGCAGTAGCGATCAATGTATACAAACCTTTTAGGTCCAAAACTCGGTCGAAGTGTAATTTGTTGTGGTCGGAATTTAGTGTTGGGGAATGACTCTTTGCCGGTTTTACCCATTTCTCTAACCCTTGATTTTATCTCTCCCCTTATATTATTCACCTCTCATTACCTTAATAAAAACTGTAATAATAATAATAATAATAATAATAATAATAATAATAATAATGTCTTTATTTATTATAATATAATCAATTTCTTATCAAATTATATTCAATTTCTTATAAAATCATTGATATAACATCCACACTCACGTAAACGTCACCTCAGGGGCAAATAATCAAGACACTATAGTATCTCGTACGAGGATTTAAATGTTTCAATTGGTAATTTATGGGTAGTGTCTAAGTATCCTCGTTTTACGTGCTTCTCTTAGGGAACAAGCACTAACACTTCACAGTCCTCATCACATCAGATCTCATTTCATCGTTTTTGTTGTATACAATCGCCCAACTGTATTTTCTAGATCCAGTTAGGTTTGCAGAAAAATGAGTCTACGAATCTACAACCATGCAGTCTTCCGGGGATTTAAGAGTTATGTGAAAGATATATTTTCACTTTGTTCAACTCTTTCGAGAAATCCTCAGTGATTCTCTTGTGCGGGACTATTTGCCTGTCTTCCAAGTTGCTTCGTGGTACACAAAGGGTATAGCCGAATAAAGTGGTGAAAGCTGCCTCCAACCAAATCAATAATCGCGATGCTCATATGAAAGACAGCAGATATACTCATATGAAAAATGCCGTAGACTCCTAAATAATCAGCCTCCTAGGGCAATGTGTTGCAGAGATACAAGAAACGTGCTTTTCATGTCTTATTTTTTTCTCCGCTTCTATTGGATGTATCAGACTGAAAGAAATTGGAGAGACGGATAAAAATAGTTGAATTTTAAGGTCTTTTTGTCAACTAATTCTGACGCCAAATTTAAAAAGAAAAAAATTAATAAATTTTAGAAATGGATTTTCGACGTAATAACGTTGGAGTACTATCTCAGTTTTTTCTTATGGAATGTGTCTAATAACATTCTATAACACATTTTTTCATATTTTTAAACAATGTGGGCAATAATGAAAAGAAATAAAACCAATTTCCTCAGTTAGAGAATTTGAAATGCGCGCCAAAATGTGATTAGAAAAAATGCTTTTACCAATATTTAAACATAGATTCAATCACGACATATGAACTCGAAATCTTAGATGAGTTACATTATTTATGAACCAATCGCAATATAACTATCCATGGTGGAAAAGGATGGGTGGGCTCTCGCGCATCCGACTTCAGCCAATGAGCTTCAACCACATGTTCGCGTCAATATACTAGCGTGAATTTTAAATGCTAAAATGATCACAACTGCAAGTTATTGAAACAGATAGCACATTTTCTTTTCTTTTCTTTATCTTTTATTTCAATTATACCTTCACCCTGTTATTTGTGGTTGGTCACACATGAAAATCGTCATTTTTTGCCACTTTCAAAATGTTTCTCAACACTTCATGTTCTCCATGTAACGTGGTAGCCAACGTCTGGTCTCGCTTTTCAACCGAAGTACGTCACGCTTTTCAATCATGTGTGGTCATATGGTTCTGACGAAAACTGGCGCTTCGCAGAACGAGCAGAAATCGGTGCATCAGAGGAACCCACCTATCTCTTTCCACCAAACGAATATCGGTGAAACGATATAATTATGAACGTGCGAACGGAAGTTGCAGCTTGGATTGCTGCTCTCACATAAGCTGCTGCTACATACAAGTATTTAGCACATGCTCGTTACTAAGCGAAAATTGTTAAACCGTCAGAAATATTGAGTAGACTGTATATACATAAAGGTACGCGTGATCCTAGTCATTGAAGAAGACAGTGGCAATGATTAATTGCCTATGATTGTCTAATTGTCAATAATGAATTAATTTACAACTGAATAATATGATTTATATTAGAAACAATACATAAATCTAAAAACAAAAGGAGTTTGATGATTTTATTTTGACAATATGAATACTTTTCACATAAAGACAAATATTTGTCAGCAAAAAGTTGAAAATTAGACTTCTGAATAACGTAAGACTATGTAAGACTTTTCAATAATTTAAATATAAATTGTTTAAACATGGGTGGAAAAAAAACTTTCCTCTTACATTTTGGCGTGAAATTCAAAGTTTTGAACTGATAAAATGGTTTTAATTCTTTTTCATTATCATCCATTTTCTTTTATAAAAAAAGTTATACAATATTACAAGACACATTCAAGGGCAATAAACTAAGACATTATCACGTCCGACATTATCGTATCACGAATCCATTCCAAATATTGGTTGTTTTTTCTATTTGAATTTGGCGTCAGAATTGGTTGACCTTAAAATACCTTAAAATTCAACTATTTTTACCCGTCTCGCCAATTGTTTTCAGCCTGAGACATGCAATAGACGCTGAGAAAAAATAAAACATGAAAAATCCCGTTGTATCTCTCGAACAGATTGCCCTAGAAAGCTCCTTCTTTTGTGGTATCTACGGCACTTAGTATTCTCTTTCATATGAGCATCGCGATTATCAATTTAGTTCGGGGGCAGTTTTCACCACCTTATTCGGCTATACCCTTTCTACGTACTACCTTTTAGTCTATGATTTTTTCATTTAAAATTTCCGGAAACTTTTTACTTTTTCGTATATGTATGGAGTAATATGCATAGTAGAGAGAAAGTTATCTAATACTGCACAAAATCTATTTCGAGATTTCAACGGAAATACACGTTTTGGGGTCCCCTGATAGTTGTGAAGTGTTTTTTTCAAAATGCCCGTCCGTACGTCAGTCTGCCCGCCCGACTGTCCGTCTGCGCGTTTTTGAAGACTAATACCGCCTAACCCACACGTACATCTTTCCCAAATTCAAGAAATCCCTGTCAATCTGGCTCTATTTGAAGCTTTAAAATTTTGAAAAAGATTATTTAAAATTTTGGGGTATTTTACATGAAGCCCTCCGGATATAAGAATAAGAATATAGTAATTCACTTGTAACGGTTTCATGGTCCGATTTTCATGGTTAACTCTGAATTTTCGAAAATTGCAAAAGTTTGAATTTTTTTCGCTGTCTTCCTACAACTACTAAATTGAAGATATAGATTTTTCTTTGAAATTAAATTTGTTGATCATAAATCGTTCTTTCACTAAGGTGATGTAGATTTTTTTTTTTGGAAATTTCAGTAGTTTTCGTGCAATAGTGCGTTCAATGTTTGCAATTTTAAACAATAACAGAAACGACATTTTCAAAAAAAAAGGGTCCAAATTTTTTCTTTCAATTAGGATTAGTGCCAAACGAACCCTATACGATAACATAAACGCCAAATCGCGCTATTCATTTGTTTTTCAAAAATTACAAAAATGTAATTTTTGGACATGTCTCTCACGTCAGTAATATTTGCATTAGAGACGATTTCTTTACTTTATTGTATTTATGAGAACATGTGCTTTAAGTAATGTCATATAAAGTTTTTCGAAAACTCAACACTGTTTTGTTAAAATTAGTTCAAAATTCCTCATATTAAGAAATGCTCAAACGCCATTTTCTCAAAATTGGCTCCAAAGTTTTTCTTCAGACTTTTTCAATAGATTATGCTAATTGCACTGTTAAATATTATTTTTCTGTTTTGTTTCATTTTTTCAAAAATTACACCAAGGTATTTTTTAATATCTCTCACGCCCTTAATATGCACCTTTCAATAGATTTGTATACATTATTGCATTTTTGAGTGGAAGTTCTTTAAATTACTTCAAATGAAGGTTTTCGAAAACTCAACAGATTCGTGTGAAAAAGAGCTTCCAATTTCGCTTTTATGGTAATGTTTAACGCCATTTCCTTAAAAACGGCCTCAAAAATATTTCAATGAAAATTGCTATTTAGGACAAGGTTTTAGCCTTCTTTAATATTCTTAAAATAATATTTCGGTCCCACTATGGGAAACCGAAAAGTTGAGAAAATTTCAAAAAAATGTACTCTGAGCGGCAAGAGATGGCAGCAGGCAAGAAGGAAGGGCAAGACTGTACATTACCAAGGAAATTAGAAACCTTTACTGCGAGAAAGTCTGTGCCATTCTGTAGCACCTCTAGTTACTTTCTCTTATACGTACGTATCGTGTACGGTGTCATATACGTATTATAGGGAACTTTATGTAATGCTGCGGAAAATTGATTTCGAGTTAACGAAAATACAAGTTTTGGGGTCCCCTGTTACCGAAAAAGTGTTTTTTGTTCAAAACGTCCGTTCAGCCGTCTGTCTTTCTGTCTTTGAAAATTAGTAAAACTTGTACTTGTGAAACTTCATACTTACTGAAAAATCGATTTTACTTTCGCAATCTATTCTGTATCACTGAGCCCTCCCCGTTGCTTAACGCCTTACGTCTTAGACGCTTCCCAAACATAGTACACCGCCACGATTCCATCGGTACCTCGCTTATCCACTTGGCTACCATGTCCTGCCTGCCCTCTACGTTCCATCCCCATCGAATATAGATCCTCCCCCCATGTACTCAGTACCCTCAGGTTCTCTGCCACCCTCATCCGGCTCTCCTCATCTCCGCAGGGCGCAACCTCATGATTCAGGTGCGAGCTGGAGTCCTGCCTGCGGCGGCGCTAACAGCGGTGGGGGGCGTGGCAGCGGTGACGCTGGTGGCGGCGGGGGCGATGGTGCGGCGGTGATTGTAGTAGCAGCAATGGAGGCGGTGCGGCGATGGTGATGGCGGGGGCTGTGCGGGTGGGAAGGCGGGGCGGGGCGCAGTCGCTAATTAGGGGGGGAGGGGGGCGGGCGGGGTTGGCAGCGGCGCAGGCGCGTGGGCGCGTAGAAGAGCTGCGGTGCGGCGGGGCGTGCAGCGTGGGTGGCGGCTAGCTGGGGCGAATGCGCGGGCGGGGCCCCGGTCGCGGGGCAGGGGAGACGTTGATGCGGGGGGGGGGCAGGACGGGGGCGGCCGAGGGCGCGGGCGAGGGCGCGGGCGAGGGCGCGGGCGAGGGCGCGGGCGAGGGCGCGGGCGAGGGCGCGGGCGAGGCGCGGCGAGGCGCGGGCGAGGGCGCGGGCGAGGGCGCGGGCGAGGGCGCGCGTGTGGGCGCGAGCGAGGGCGCGGGTGAGGCCGCGGGCGGGGCGGGGCGAGGGCGCGGGCGAGGGCGAGGGCGAGGGGCGGGGCGCGGGCGACGGCGCAGGCGGGATGGGCGCGAGGATGGGAGCCGTTCAACACACACTGTAGTTTCCGCCGATTGAAAACAAGACGGACGCGCGGTTGAGTGTCGGCGGCTGCTAATAGGACATCCGAGAGCGCTTAGGCAGAAATCTCTGGGGTGCTTAAGGGATTCGCCCAGATTAATGACGGCGCAGGATGACAAATAAGGGAGAAGACAGTGTTCCTAGTTTTAATTTTGAGAATCATGACACGAGGTGACCTATATGTTAGACTTTCTTAGTTATTAAATAACTTTTTTCCACATACAAAGAATACAAATCAAATACATTCATGTGTACTTATATGAAGTCGACAAAGACTTCTCACATAGTATTTTAGAGAGTTTTATTAGCGCGGTCAAATGCATATTATTGCGTTAATTATGACCAGAGAATGTATTTTTCAGTGACAAGATACCTGCATTCACTAATACTTTTTTGACTCAATACGACTATATGAAGCGGTAGCTCAGTGCATCAACTGATGTCACTGCAGCGCCTCTGGCTGGGTTCGAGTCCTGACGGCGGCAGAATTTTCGACACTAGCTGTTCAGCTAGGTCAATTCAATCGCTGTATGGAGGAGAATTCTAGCGTCCGGCTGCTCTGATCGGTACTTTCCCCCTGGTCCCGTTCTGTCTTCTCTCTTTATACCCCTCTATCTGTCACAGGCTACACGGTACTATTCACTTGAGCGCCGGCTCCTCGGAAACAACATTGTATATACTAAGAAAGTATTATATATTTCGGATGAAACTAGAGAATAATTGCTTCTGTAGTTTTAGAACTTTCTTTCAGCATCTCTGAATCCAAGTTAAGATCTGGTCGGCATTGTACTGTGCGTGGAAAACGCTTGAAGAATGGAATTTTAAACTTTATAATGATTTTTTTTCACATATTTTCTATTTTTCTTACATATTTTAGAAAAATAAATATATGTATATTGTTTAATATAATATATTATATAATAAATATAAATATATGTATTTGTTATTACAATAAATTACGTTCACTAATTATAACTTTGAAATGAAATGTAACTAATCTTTGTAATTATTTCACGAATAGATAACGGAATATATTTTATATATTTATGTCTATAGTTCAATCACAGGTAGCACATCTGAAAATGAATATTCATGCTTTTATCAATAAGAAGATACATCTAGTTTACAGGCGAACAAACACTGCTGGTTCTTTCAAAGTGAGTTTCATCTGCAAGCCATATTTGCCATGAAAGCACAGTCATGTAGTAAAGCAGAATGTAAATTAACTCGCGACAGACTAAGGGAAACGTTCAATGTATGAGTTTTCTTCCTGTAAATAAAAGCGAATATTGACATCGCCTACACATGTTTGCATGCAAAATGTTTGGTTCTAATTTCTTGCAAATCGTTGTCCATGACCGGCACACTTAACTTTCTGTTCGATAAAGAGATAGCTTATTGCAAGCAGATGTATCGTAGCTGCACTGTACTGTAACGCATCAAATGATTACACATTGTCCAAAATGTTCAAATCTTGTATTATATTATTTTCTTCCCTGTGTTTTAAAGATGAACATTTTACAAAAGTAGAAAAAATTTGCAATGAAAATTAAAATACCATGTACTATCGGTACCTAGAGATCAGCGAATCTCTAAGTACTGATCGCGAATGCATGAAATGACCAAGCCGCTGGCTCGCCGCTGGTGACCTCGACGAGCGGTCGCCAAAAGTGCCGCTGCGCACTCCGCACTCGCCGCCGTGTTTGCTCTGGGTCAGCAGAAGCGGAGCGCACGCACAAGAGAGCAGCGCACGCGCGCTCACAGAGGCTGTGCGCGAGGGAGGGTTCAAGGGGAGCGGAGAAAGGCAGTAGCATGCGCCAGGTCAATGCGATTTTACATTATGAAGCATTTGAAGCCAGTTTACAAGACAGGATTTGAATACCTTATTTATTGGACGATTTTCACAAAGGAAATCAAATCCTGAAGTTAATAATAACAACAAAAAACGTTTTATATATATATATATATATATATATATATATATATATATATATATATAGTTTGTGTTTTTACAGGAACTAGATACCTGCATTGAATAATACTGTTTAGTTTACAAGATATTGTGAATGAATTAGAACTATTTTTATTTTGCATATTTTTACATGTTTTGGTATACTTACATATTTTTACATATTTTCTCTATTACTATATATTTCGTTACTTTTTTAATATATACATCGAAACGAAACATTTCAGATGCGCTTTTGCAATTTATGTTACGGAATCATCTTTCGTACAAATCAAATGTAATGCTGCGCTTCTATGACCACCACATCTTCGCCATGACGTGTCAATCTAACCCCCTTACTGCGTATTTTGAGTAAAGGATGAGCGGACTTTTATGAAAAAAAGTAATTTCAACGTTCTTGCTAATGTTTCAAACAGCACATTCGTTACTCGATCGAAAACTAACAAATATTTTTTTACACAAAATTGTCTTACCGCGTTATTCAATTTTTTGGGGGAGGGGATTATTGCCTTTTACCTCCTCCCCAGGGATCCATCACTTGCTACACGGTACTACTATATTCACTTGAACACACCTCCTCGTAAACATTGTAATATACTAAAAACGTATTTTATATTTCGATTAATATTCTGAATGGTGAATATTCTATTCTTCTTTGTGAAGTTAGTTAGCTAGTTAGTTAGTTAATGTCTTATTTTACGTGGTGCGACTCGGGCCATCAGGCCCGCTCTTCCCTCTAACCACGCAAAGAAGTCTAGTGTAACATTTCTTCTGTAGAGGTAGAACCTACTTTCAGCCACCCCGAATCCTTGTTAAGAACTGATCGGCGACATCTATGCTCGGAAAAGTTTTGTAGAGAACAATTTTGATCACAATAATGAATTTTATTTTACATGGTTTCTATTTTTTCTTACTTGTTTTGGACAAAATAAGCACATATGTATGTACATATTTTGCATTTTTTATTACAATAAATTCCGTTCCCTAGTTATTATTCACAGTATCAATGTCGACAAACTATTAGGATTATACAGTGTAAACAGTCGTGCAGAAACGTTCGCTTGACAAGTATAAGCTAGCAAGACAAGTAAATCAACATTTTTAACATCAATACAATGTACTACAACTTCTATACCGCCAAATATTTGGCCTTTTTATTACAGAGAACATACTACGTACTCCTTTATCATATGTATGATATATTTTGCTTACTTACAAAATACATTCCATTCTTTTCCACTAATCTTTTTGCAAATACACATAAAATGACATAAAACGGCCCAACGATGCAATTGCTTCATTGCCTTAATACGTTGGTAAGTGACATTTGATTACGCACGTGTCGATTCCATAGCAACATAATCTTGTTAGTATGGGACATCCTACATCCCGGAAGACGTCAGTATTCCTCCTCCGCTGAGACGTGAAAGCTGGCACTTCACGTCCACTTACAGCGACTTCGGCGAAACACGACGGGACTCCTCCTCCTCCTCCAGATTTCCCTGAAAGCGGGGTTACGTCCCAGCCAGGGCAGCTTCCAAGCTTTCCACACCGGTGGTTGTGTATTGCATGTATTGACAGTGTTTGCGCGTGTGTATGTGCAAGGGAAGCGGGGCCAAGGATGCGGATGAGAAAGGAAGTATCACGCGTGGCCCATGGACCGTTTGTCAAGGCATTGCTTCACCGTTTTCCAGGTATTGATCGCATAAACCATGGAAAATGTTGATCAGATGCAGTGGGTCGCTGGAATGCTCAATGAACAGACTACAGCTCTGTAGTCAGTACCCAAAATGTGCCACAGTCGGGACTGGAGCTCTACGGTCACCGATGCTCGCGGTCAACGCGCTGGCCTCTGGGCGACGCAGGCGGTGGCTGCACAGGCTGGAGTCGCGGCGAGTGTGCAATTGAGGATGCGCGAGTGGGCGAGGAGCAGACCCGCCGTGTCGCTGTGTGGGCTCACTCGCTGCCACTGCCCGCGCCCACGCGCTGAGGATGTGTAAGGTCGACGCGTGCGGAGCGACGGCAACCGAGCGGGTAGGTCAGGTAAACGTGCGCGGGAAAAGCTGCAGAACTCTCGCGAAACGAAGCGAGGAGAGCGTGCGGAGGTATTGGCGACGAAGAAAAGAATTTGCATACAGCACACAATTAGGAGGAACGAGAGATAAGGAAGTGCAACGGTAGCTTTACGTATGTAATTTTATTACTTACTGACTAACTTACTCTAAGCTTACATACTATACAAAGGAGGTTGCCCACTATGGGTCCTCTAATCTGGTTCTATGTCTGCGAATTTGATTTGAAAGATATGGAAAGGGTATTTATTTTGAATTCTGGTTTTATGGGTTGGATTTTTTGCGAGTCTGAATTCGGTGAGTGCTGGAATTTGGTGTATGTTATGATAAAAGTTTGTAGCAAGGTATGTGATGTGATGATCTAATGGTACAATGTTGAATTCCTTATGGAGTTGATTATTTGTAATGAACCATGGGGCGTTAGTTATGGTTCTCAGGAATTGGTTTTGAATTACTTGGAGTTTGCGAATATTTGTTTTGGCGGCGTTAATCCATACGGGACAGGTGTAAGTGATTAAATGTCTTAGTATGGTTTTGTATATTGCTATGGCGGTATTTTGTTGTAGTGAACTGTGTCTGTTTATTATTGATTTTAGCTGATGTAGTTTTGCCTTGGCTTGCATTATCTTTGTTTCAATATGATCGCGCCAATTTAATTTTGAGTCGAGATATAGTCCTAGGTATTTAATTGGTTTGTTGGGAGGGTACCATTCTATTGAGATGTTGTTAATTGTTAGCGGGGTGAGGGGAGTATATGGTCTAAGTGAGAATATTTTTGCTGCTGTTTTGGTGGAGTTTAGCTGAATTTTGTATTTCGCGGTCCAGCTATCAAGTGTGTGTCGGTATAATTGTGTTTTGCTCGGAAGTGAGAATTGATGAATTGATTGATTGATTCATTGTTTTAGTTAGCCTTTCCGGCTATTTACGGTACTGCAAGCACGTATTTAACATACATTTGTGTAATAATATAAATAAATAGGAGTATATATTACATTTTTCATAACTTTTTTATTTTACTTATTTAATATTTTTTTCTTTTATATTTCTGAATTCTATTACAGCTTGTAATCTCAAAAGATAATTCAATATTTGCAAATACAAACTTACTAAACAAAGCAAGACCTTTATCAAATAAATATGGTTTATTGCGTTTGTGGTAACATGGCATTTATTTCGATAACCTTCTGTCTCGAGATTTCATTGCTTTTGTTTGTCATTTAAAATCCCGTGAGCACAGTGCTAAGCTTGCATTTGGTGACCGATATTGGCGTCCGTAAATTTAATAATATACATCTAACGACAATTACGTGTCTACAAAATATATTCCGCTACAAAGAAAATTTCTTTAGAACGCCCAAACTGTTTGAATGCTCTCGGAACGCTGGTTCATCGCCTCTGATAACACGCTGACCGCAAAGTACGTCATCGGCGAAAGTAAAATGTTTTTCCTCTATGTAATTTATTTAAGAAAATAATTAGTCATAATATAGTAGTGGCCCGCAGCAGCAAAAATATTCCTGAACAAAATCTCACAGATTATTTTTCCAAGAACTAACACGTACACTGCTCGAGAATAAGAAATAATTTACTCTCGTCTAGAAACAAAATAAATTAAATGTTTCACCAAACACAATCATCACAACTTTAATAACGTGGATACACAGTGAAGAATATACAGATGTGCTATACAACTGTCCTTTACATTCCAAGAATATAAAATAAATTGCTCTTCCTTAAAGCACTATCAAATGAGATAGCAGATGAATAGCAAATATTTAATAGCGGGATTGCTTCTTCCTTTGAGTTTTACTGTCGCATGATATCAACTGTGGCGTAAGCAGTCACACTCTGAGTACGATAATTCATACGATTAAATCAAAATTGTTATTTTGTTGTCAGATTTTTCCCGAATTCCTCGGTAATGAATCACAGGAATCCTTTACATGGCAGGAGGCGACAGTTTTCTTTCAATTTCGGCTCACATTGGAAATTAGTAAGATTCTCTGTATTAGTGGCATATATTTCAGTCCTTACAACATCTCACACTGGAAGGAATCCATTGCATTCGATAATCACCATCAGAGCTCATTTTTATTGAAACTTTCACCTTAACAGTTAGGGATAAGACTCATGGATCAGTGAGACGGACAGTCAGAGGTATTGTCAGATGTCGGCGAGGAAACGGCTCAATGAGAGGGTACGGCTGTGGGTAGAAGTGGGGAGCAGTTGTACAGAACGGGTGAGGGCGGACGGAGTAAAATTGAACGCATGAGGCATAGTGGAGCGAGGTATCTGGAAGATGAATGGTGCAGGGAGGAGCAAAGTGGAACGATGATAGACAGAATGAACGGGGAACACCAGGGCAGGACGTATAAATACTCAGCCTGGATGAAAGGGGCAGCTCGACGTAGAGCGGATCGGACCGGGACCTACAGATTATGGCGGATTAGGGCAGGATGGAGTTGCGCGAGGTGCATTGGAGCGAGCCGAAGCCAGACAGGGATGATTGGGGCGACGTGCGTCGAGGGATGCACCAATCAGGGGGCTGGAGAGGGTGGCTTGCACCGAATGTGGAGGGCCAAGCCCTGCGGAGCAGCATGTGTGGCATATAAGTGTAGGATCAAGGTTGAACGAAAGCGGCGGGATCGTGGTGGCAATAATTGGAGTGGGATATGAAGAGGGACGGCGGACTCGCGACCCCGACCCCGACGGGTGGCTCAACTGATGTCACCTTAGTTCCCGCGACTGGGAGATCTTAGGTTCGATTCCTCACAGTGGCACATTTTTTATTATCGCTTGACAGTTAGGTTGAATTCAGTCGCTGTCTGGAGGAGAACTCTAGCGGCCGGCTGCTCTGATCGGTAGTTTTCCGTGGTTTCCCCGATCAACTCTCGGCGAATGCCGGAGCAGTACTCTAATAAAGGAGCCACAGACCGCGTGCTCTCTTTCCTCTTCCTTGACTTATATTCATCCCCTCTCACTATCATGCAGTACACTACCACACATGCCAGGAGACCGGTCGGGAGCGTAGAGCTTGTCCCGGCTGTGGCGGTGCCCCGCTGAAGGGATATACCTGGTCGCTAGCCGACGGTAGGTCGGTGCCGGATCTCGCCATCCAGCAGCGGAAGAGTATCGCCACTTCCAGAGGAAAAAGCATGCACTACACTTACGGTACAAATGTCCTCGGGAGTTGATGCGCCTGGTATCACCAACAATTGATCAATCAATCGCGGAGCGGGATGTGGAAAGGGTTGGGACGGGGTTGGGAGGGGGGGGGCCGGTGGGAGGCCTCGCCGGTCGGAGCGGAGCGAGGGAGGGGGCGTGGCGGACGGGGGCAGAGAGGGGCGGCGCGGCGCGGCGCGCGTCTGGCGAGGGGATCAGCGGGGCTTGCGCGCCCTCTGTTTGCGGCTGCTGCGACAAGTGAATCGCGCTCTCGCGGCAGCGGCCGCGCGCGCTGGCAGTCGCCGATCGATGCCCGCCCGGTGAATTGAAGCGGCGATGGACTGCGCGCCGCGAGAAAAGCAGATAACTAGATATTCCGGTGAGTTTATTACATTGATATTGGATGTGTAAGAAAAATGTGTAAGAGAATCTGAAAGGCGAATGACCCATCGCATCGAATTTCTGCAGAAAAAAACAAACAAATCTGATTTAAAAATATCGTAATAAAATACTATCCCCTATATGATTTTTATACTTACGATTGAGTTTGCGGCTCTCACACTCCATCAATTTTAACGAATGAGGGGTCAAAAGAAAGATAATTTTACAGATATATCACTTAAAGAATATTAATACTTGTTGCTCTCAGTCGCTTAAATTAGGCCTGCTTTAAAGCAAGGCCACAATAAAGACTAGTTAAGCGACTTCTTTCTTGACATCGATTGCGTAACTCGTAAATGGCATTTGATAAGATCTTAAAAGTGGTTTTCGGTCTTGAATACTGTTCATCGCGTCCAAATCAATAAAGTTTCTGAAATCCTGTGAGGCTTTCTACTATATTCTTGAGAGTTGGAAACTTCTTGGTACCCCCACTACACGGGGAGAATGGGGCGTGCATTATGTCGAACTTAGAACGCGCAGAATCTCAAATTCTGGCAAAACATATTTACCCAACATTTTCCCGTAATACGGTGGGGAAGCGAAAGATGGAGGGGGCTCGTGTTGTCACTTGCGAGAGTTCTCGCAAGCTGCACTAGTTAGAAATAATTAAGCTATTGTTACCTTGTAAAATTACAATATATTGTTGATTTCACACCTTTGGTAACAACGTTACTTAATCGGACATATTCAAACCGAACAAAATAGATTTGTCAATTGCATTATGAAACGACAAAAATACACGTGACATTTCTAGAGAGTTACCGAAACTGTCCATTAAGCTAAAAAAATAGATCTAGCTTTAATTTATAATTTAATTCAGACACGGTTAAATAAAGTACAAAAAATATCATACATTTACAAATAACATTCTTTATAATGTATTTAAACTAACATTGTACCAAGAGTGTTTAAATTAAAATTAAAATTTCGCAATTGTATGAATAGCCTAACAGAATCTCTAAAGGATGATCTCTGAAGGTTTGTATATGTAAATCAGCTTCCTACAGAAGAAAAGAATACCATATTGTTAATGCCATGAAAATTTGAAGAAGTAAATAATAAGATTGAAGTCTTAATAAAGCAATGAACTAGGTTCGCACCGATATAAATAGTATCCTATTGTCAGTGACACTTTAACTGGTAAGCAACAAAATTACTTTAAAAATACAGCTATAAATGTAAAAACACCCTTCTCTTTTCAGTCATTTTCGTTTTTTAATATAGTCTGTTTAGTCTGCTTTTTTCAGGTTCATTATAGTAGCAATACTAAGAAAATTAAAAATACTTCACTTCTATGTGGTACCGACCACGTGTCTACAGTCCCAGAAAGGAAGAAGTGAAGGCGGCAAAAGTTAAAATACGGACATTTGCAGACGACTGCAGCAATAACTTATATAGAAAGAGAGATTTGAAACATTTTCGTAAAGGTCAAAGAAAAGAACTAACAAAGATGAATGTGCATGTATATTGCATGGACGAAAATTATCTCAATTGCAGTAGCTTATTAACATTATATTGAAGTACTATTCAGCCATTAGGTTTTTGAGACAATGCGTGAAAATCATTAGTAAGTGGGTAATAATATATTTAATGAATTTTTTATATTTGGTGAAAACATGTATTATGATTTCCAGAATGTTGTGATATAGTAAATATTAATGTATGTTTCATGTTACCTGAGTATTTAATTATGACGTAATACATATTCCAGCCTACAGAAAAGAATGTTTTCCGAACGAAGTCTCCAGGGAAACGCCGAACAAGTGATAATTCCATCCATTAACTGAACACTGTCATAGCACTTTTAACGTGTTACCGCCCATGATTTTCGGCGAAAACTAATATGCGGAATTCGGAAAACGTGCCTCGTTAAAAGGCCAGGCCTGTCACAAATATGTGACCACCCCATCGGAATTGCTAATAAACAAAATGCCGCCTAAACCAGAAAACTCACCAACCCGAATAATTGTACATAGTTAACAGCAAAAGATTAATGTTGTTTGAGCATGATCACCATTTCATGTTTACCATTACAATGACAACATTGTTTCTCATTTATTCTCTTGGAACATACGCTGCAATATTGTAATAATCGATTAAAATCTGAATTCATTCGATACGTAATATACCAGAGTAATAACGCACGAAATAAAGGAGAAGTACATTTAAAAATATTTTAGATTGTCTAGTTATGTACTTGCCTTCAAACTACAATCAAAATACTTACCTCTCACAATCAGAAGCACCAAAATTTAAATATTTTGATAATCGTGATAGTTAAAAACAGGTCAATTAATAACAAAAGGAAAGAATCCCAATATTTGTTGAAAGTATGGAAGAAAACAATAATTGCAAATTAATTTGTCTGGGAAGTTGTAGTTGTTTTTAGTATGGAAAAGAGTTATGGCGTATACTTTAAATTTAATACAGTTCTTATGCTTTATAAAAAAGAATAAGTAATACATTACTTTTATTATTACTCTGCTGAAATTTATTATATTGTGTGACTATCAGTTGCCAACGTACTATTTAACATTCCTAATTTCCAAAGTGACGAAACTACAGTGTCGTTTGATTTAAGTTTTACATATCAATATATTCTTAAGACCCTTCCCCATCATTACGTAAAAATTGTTTCAAAAATTGTCTTCTATATTAAACGGTACCCGACATCGGTTGAATCCTATCTTGAACTACAATACTGAATGTAAATACTTTCCTGAAAACAATTCATGAAGGTACGTCTCTTAGGAAATAATCTGTTGAATTATGACCCAACACAACCACAAGTTTTTCATTGGATATGGGGGAACGAAGAGTTGCTATTCCGGAGGCCCCAATCATTGCCCGTCAATCTCCAATCGCGCCGCCATCGATCCTGCGGAGAAGACGATCGACCGCCGGGGATCGCCACCGTCTCGGCGGGGAATCCCAGTGTTAGGGGGCTGTAACAACGCGGGCGGCGCAGCGCGAAGCCCGGGCGAAGCCATCGGAGGCAGAGGGCGGAAGTTAATCTGGAGAGGATTACGCCTTGCGGCCGCGGCGCCCACTGAGCGAAAGCTGCTGCACTCGGGGGGGGGGGACGTCGGAGTCAAGGCCGCTGAGCCCCCGCCCTCGGAGGTGATCAGCGCCGACGCGACGCGCCGATCGCCCTTCCCCTGATGGCCAAGAAACAAAATGGAAGGCGCGGGTCGTTACACAAGGAATTTGGCCAACGAGGGAGATACTCCAAGGAACTTGCTTCTCATGTTTTATTCCCAAGTATTTTCTACGTAGTTCATGCTTTGTTGTTTCTGCTGAAGTTGACTAGTGTAGGAATATTGTGAAGAAATGTGCATATTAGAAAGTTCAAGCCTCTTTTGCCCTCAGTTGAGGTACTAATTCGGGATGGTAGACGACATCGACCTTCACGTCTATGAAAATGAATTTAAACCTGGTCAAATCGTTTCACTCAGTTGCCATAAAACCAGGTAGTTTGTTCTCGATCTTATTTCTTAGGGTTTGAGTTTCAGTTTGAAAACAGAATTCTTCCTATGACTTGACAATGTTGTACCTTTTGCCACTCGGTTCCGGAACTCGCTAATCACTACGAGCACTCGAATCCTTGAGCTTCATTCCGATCATTGATGTCGATCACGATTGTTTTGTAGCAGAAACGAAACACAAATTCTTGAGTCTGCATATGCCATTCTTCATGAAATTCAATAGACTGGGTAGTATTTTTTGTCACGGTTGTCTCCGGACACCTTAAAATCATCCTAATAAATCTGATTTGCCATCAAATCTCCGACAGTTTTTCAAACCTTTAATTAAAGTTACTTTAAATAAAATATTACATTACAAATTATTTTTGACCAACTTTAAAGGGGACATTTCAAATGATGTCCTTGCAGCGCCTCTGACCGGGAGGTCCTAGGTTCGAGTCCGGGTGGCGGCAGAATTTTCGACACTAGCTTTCCAGCTAGGTCGAATTCAGTCGCTATCTGGAAAAGAATTCTAGCGGCCGGCTGTTCTGGTCGGTAGTTTTCCGTGGTTTCTCCGATCAACACCAGGCGAATGCCGGAGCAGTACCATATCACACGGGACACGGACCGCGCGCGATCTGTCTTTCCTTTTCCTTGTTCTATCCTTTCCCCTTACACACACACTAACACTAACATGCACTACACTATCACATATTCCTGGAAACCGGTCGGGAGCTTAGAGCTTGTCCCGGCTGGGACGGTGCCCTGCTGATGAGAGAGTCCTGGTTAGGGGGAAACCCCACTAGCCGACGGTAGGTCGGCTCCGGATCTTGCCATCCAGCGGGGGAAGATCGCCTCTATCTCCCGAGAAAAAAACATGCATTACACTAACGGGACGAATGACCAAAGCAGTTGACGCGCCCGGAAACACGAAAAAATCAATCAATCAATAAAGGGGATATTCCCTCTATTTTATTGTGGGGATGGGGCGAAGTTATTTTCATGGAGTTGGCACCTATGTTCACTACACAACCACTGTTCAAACAACTTCTAAACTAGGGATGTGCCCTTAACAGCTAAACTGTTATTTCTTAACAGTTATCGTTTCGTAACTGTTACGCAAAATAACAGTTATTTCGTTTATCCTGTTGTTGGCGGTTATCGGTTCTAACCGCCCTTATGTCGATTACATTGATTTTTGAGAAGCATCCGAGAACGTCATGACACGACAAATTGCAATTATAGTGTTACCGAATTGCAAGAGATCGCGCCGGCAGGAAAGGGTATCTCTTGCGAGAATTTATTAAAGTTTCTGATCGCACTCGCATAGCATGGACCGACAACCAATCAAAATCACCCTTGAAAATATCGGCACTAGCGCAAAGCACCGCTACGAAAAGCTCTCTCTTTGGCTGCCGACCGCCGATCTGGACAAACCGGAATTGTTCGTGCTGGACGGAGAGGAGAATTCGCCGTATTTCGACGATAAGAAGCTTGAAAAAGGTAATTCGTCTCATCATGTTAAAATAACGATTCCATGTATGAAAGAATTGAGAATTTTATAATGAATATTCTGATGAATTCACGTGAACGCATTACGCAGAAATATACTATTTTTCTATCAACGAGGAAATAATATATTTCAACGTTCAAGAACGTATACTGAAGTGGAAAGCATGTGCTATAGGAAATGTTTCTTTCTAATTCTAGCTTTTTTTGTCTTACGTCTTGGCTTACCACATAAGAAATTCATTACGCGGAGATATTGCAGTCATTTTGTATAAAATTCGAAGGACTGTGGTAGCGATTTATCAGAGCACGTGTTCGCCGAAGCAAAGAGGTTGCCACGACCTTGAAAGGATCTGGGTCGCCGTCGCCGCTCCAAGCTGTGGAAATATTTCTTAGAGATGACGTTTTGTGAGTTAGAAAACGTCACTACAAATTCTCAAAAAAAAACTGTTTAAAGAAGCGAGAGTTATTCTACAGAGATAGAATTCACCTCACTTACAGACGTAGATTGTCGAGGAATTCTATTAAAATCATTTAAACGTAATCTTTTACAATATTGCAGTCATAAAAGGAAGCCAGATAGCTAATTCCTGTAAAGAATTGTAAAAACTTATTTATTTCATTTTTCTATAATCGATAATATTTGTTCTTTTAGTGTGTGTTTTCAATTTATTGTTTAATCGTTTTCATTGTTAAAATTTTAATTTACGTTCATTGCATAACACATTTTTTTTGCTGGTAAATTGTATAAAGTAATAATCTACGTGAAAGTGAAACAACGTCTTGTATGTATTTCATTCACTATTCAAGTGACAATTGCTTTGAAAGTGTATGTAAAGGGTATTTTGGTATGTGATTCTTTTTCAGTATTTTGTGTTTCCATGTATTATAGTCTGATGTACAGTTATTTTATTATGTTTTTTTTTGTGAAGTGAAGGATAATTTTATGTAAAGTGTTTATGCAAGTGTTAAAACGCAACTGCAGTTGTTAGGTAATCACGTAATTATAAAGGTAGAGCAAGTGATAGAATTTTTCAATGCAATGTGTAAATGCTAGATTAGAATTGTTTCCAACTATTTAACAGAATATATTCAGAACGCTGTT
This sequence comes from Teleogryllus oceanicus, assembly GCA_964035755.1. Lineage (NCBI taxonomy): Eukaryota > Metazoa > Arthropoda > Insecta > Orthoptera > Gryllidae > Teleogryllus > Teleogryllus oceanicus. Next base: position 102,001,975 of record CAXIVR010000004.1, on the reverse strand, counting down.
CATAGTTAAAAGATTAACTTGCCTATGTTAATATGTTGTATAGGTTGTCTTTTTTATATAGGATTTTATAGACAAAAACAAAGCCGTCACATATTTGGCGTCCAACTGGTTGGCACGAAATTATTGCAATTTCGCTTGCGTATGTTAATATTAAAATCAAAGAAAAATGTTATCTAATTTCCATATAGCTTTGCCAGGATTTGGTTACGGAGTGAGGTATTATATTAGATAGTATTATAATTCTTTTTGTACATCTGAATTCTAATTACGACTGGACAAAATGGCAGATAAGTTTGATAGGGCAAGAAACCTTGATCAAATCTCGTCAGGTAGTGAGGAGGAAAGAGATATAACTGAAAAACCGTTAGAACAGCCACAAATGCAAGCAAGGGAAGCTATTGAGGTAACGTCGACGCCGAAACCTTCACTGATGGAATCTGCGTCTACTTCGCGAGATCAAGCCGCCACTGAAGCTGACCTCGACCGCGCGAACCAAATGATGGCTAGGTTAATGTCTCAGTTTATGACTCAAATCGAACATAAATTCGATATTGCCAGTACACAAACAGCAAGTTTGAGTCATAGCGGAGCAGTCAACAAGATTAAAGGAGCAGTTGTCTAATAAAATTGAGCAACAAAATGAACGAATTACGGCTAGGTTAGATGAGCAAAGTCATCACTGTCAAAACTTGCCAAAGACTTAGTAGAAACAACCCAGGCGTTAGAATTAAAATTAACGGAAACTACTGTTCAAATCAAAGCAGAATTAAAAGAGAATTTCAATACTGAGATACAACAGGTAAAAACCGTTTGAAAAAACATTAGAAGAAAACACCGAAGAAATAGAGGCGAAGATGACAGTAGTAGAAGATAAAGTGGATAGATCGCTTGAAGAACATAGCAAATCCATTCCAATTGTTAAGAACTCACAAACAGAATCAGTTAGTAAAAATATTTTGGAATTGCAAACTCAAGTGAAAGGTAACGAGCAGAAAATACAGATACTTAGACAGAGTAAACCGGAAGTTGAAGCAAAGGTAGCTGATATTCATGAGAAAATCGAGAATATTCAGACTCATAATAGAGAAAATCTATGCATATTTATTAAGGCTGTCGAAAACTTCATCTTATATAATTTCCCTGAAAATAAAATGGTGAGAATTATTTATCAGATTTTCTTATCATGCGCAAAAGTGTGGGCAGACACACTGGATCCTTTACCTGCTACTATGAATGAATTCAAAGAAAAATGTTTCCATCGTTACTGGAACCATGAAACGCAGATTAATTTTAGACTTACTCTGATGTACAGTACCTGGAAGAAGGGCACTATTTCAATGCAGGACTACGCGACAGAAAAATTAGCTGGTCTGAAATTATGCTCACCACCAATTCCAGAGCATGAAACGGTATGCTTGCTTATTCGACATTTTCCAATGGGCATACAAAATTTCCTAAAAGTCAGTTGCCCATGTCAGCAGAAAAACTGGTGTCAACTAGGATTGTACGATGCCACGTTTCAAATGACCGAAAAATTCAAGCCTAAGACAACACCAATTTCATCCGCCATGGTAGTAACAGCAATGAAAGGATACAATTAAACCAACAGTAACAAGCAGAAGGGTAAAAGAACAGAACATGGAAGAGATGAAAATAATTGTTCGTCGGCACCTAAACTATGCAAGTCGTCGAATGAATCAACAATGGTCGTATCATTCATCTGCAAGTTCAACAAGAAATGATAAGATTGATCAACGACCGTCAACGTCACGTGATTCCAGACCTTTAATAGTGGAGTTAAACTAACAAGGTTTGTTCCGAACGGTTGCCCCGGTACAAACCAACTTGTTAACCATGTTGATGAGGTGGCTATTCAGTCCATCGTATTTCCACACGACAGTGAGGACCCAAAGAAAATTTCGTTGATGAATAAAAATATCACTAGGCGCAAATGTCCGTTAGTTGAAGTGCAGTGTGAAGGGAAGAAAATTCTAGAATTTGGTCGACACGGGACGCACCTGCTCCGTCATCGTGGAAGATTTGGTAGAAGAACTCACAAAGATAAAAGCGGCAATACCCCAGTTTCCCTATGCGCAAATCATTCATAGTGGGCGCGAATAAGAAAAGGTCACGACCCATATACCGCCAAGTTCTGTTGCAGTTGACAATTGGACGACGGGTGTATGACTGTGTGTGTATAGTAGCAAAGGAACTGCTGTATCCACTAATCTTAGGAGTTGACTTTCTGCAAGATTATGAAGTGGTTATTGATATCGCAAGAAATACTCTACTGTTCCCGCTAAACGATCCTATAAACTGTCATACAGACGAGGATAAAGATCTTGATTACCATGTGCACTGCATAGAGACGAGCAATCTACATGTGTTAATAAAACAAACTGTGCAAAGTAACGAAAATTTAGACGGTCAACAAAGAAATGTTACCAAAATTACTATTGGAGTACAGACAAGTGTTTGAAAAATGTACGCAACCAATAGCAAATTTTGAATTCAACATCGAATTAACAGATGAGCAACCTTTTGTGTCGAATAATTATCCTATTCCAGTCGCTTACAGAGAAGAAGTGGACCAATTAATTCAGACTATGTTAGACGACCACATCATTAGGAAGGAAAGGACGCCTTACCTAAACCCGATAGTGATCGTTAAGAAAAAAAATCTGGAGATCTACGCCTTTGTTTTAATGCCAGAAAAGCTCAACGCTAAAACAATCCCGTATCGAGACCGGCCTTCAAAGATGGAAGAGATGTAGGCCAAGATAAATGATATTAAGTGGATGACTAGCACTGACATCACGGCATCTTATTGGCAAATCCTATTCCAAAGAACTCTCAAAAATACACGGGGTTCATGTACAGAGGAATAAGTTACGTATACCAAAGAGTACCGTTCGGCTTAGAAAATGCAGCAGCAGCTCTAATTCAATGTCTTGATGACGTGGTGAATAAACAATTATATAGGTCTTCCTTAGTGTATGTAGACGATGTTGTTCTATTCGCTCAGTCATTCGAAGAACATATAGATGATTTAAGAAGTCTTTTATTTTCTCTAAGAAGTTTCTTTTATTACAAAAAGCAGGCTTTAGCCTGCCCAGACGAACTTCCTGTAGGGCAGTTAGGAGATATAAAACCATTCCCAATTTTTGGTGTGATATTGTCATAACAAGTCACAGGTCAAGTAAAACTACTAGGTTACTTGAGTGACCCGCTGTAGGCTTTTTAGAGGATAGTGAAAAGGTAGAGCGGTCACACGGTTGAAATGCATAGGCCTGCAATCTACTGGGCCTAATCCGAACTACTACAAGTTTTTCTGGCAACCACTTTGTACGATAACAGTTTCACTGAAGCTAATTAATCAGGATTTACCAGTGTTCAAATAATATATTCATTAATACATAATTCGTCATTATTACACACCATGTGCCACAATATTTTTATATTATATTGTATACACTACAATAAGAAGTTTGTCCTTTAAATTAAGTCCGTCCAATATATTTGCTAACTTATTTCTGTTCAATTGCTGCTTATGCGGGATCAACTAATATTTCCCTAGGTCCGATAATAAAACGAGTTATGGTCAAATAACTCGAATTATATGACGCTTGATATTCAACAGTCATTACCACTTTAGCTATATGTAAACCAAAACAAAGTTTCTCATTACTTTTGGCACTCGCCACTTCTCCATGCACATTGCATATTTGAAAGAATATTTGCAATCTGAACCCGAATCACTTTTATTTTAGTAATATTATATACACATTTGCTACACTATTCATCCTGGCAGTTCATCCAGTCTCGTTCATATCAACTGCTTCTCTGTCCAATTCATACATGTTTGGGAAAGTAGTGCAAGCAAACGCCGTAAGGTAGCTGCACAAGCTTTACGGTACTACCAACGTTATTCGTTTTGCGTGGTTTAACTCTTAGCAGACGTCACAACCGCTTTAACTCTTAGCAGTCGGCCATGTTTGGTTGCTGGTCATGGACCTGTTATTTTTCAGCTGTTATTAATAACAGCTATTACGAGTCAGCTTCTATTGTGATAGCTGTTATTGAAGAAAAGCTGTTAAGCCCATCTCTACTGTAAACACGAAAAATGTTTTCACAGTTTAATTTTCCAGTATTTTAATGCTTGAAATGGTTTTAAATAAGTTCTATCTTATGATTCAAAATATTCGCTGTATAATATAATGTTTGGAAAATTCTGATTTCATGTTTGATTTAAAAATTATTTTCTAAAAATATCTGAAGAAAATTATAGGGCCTTGGTCAATTTCTATTGACACTGTACGGATATGAAAATTTTATTAGATGGTATATGAAACTTTTATTAAAGAATACCTTTTTCGTGAATATATAATATAAAATATCAGTTTCTCATAATAGATTTAAATAAAAAGTGATAAAGTTAATGAGTGATTAAAGGCAATGCCAAGGCAACAAAAAACTGTTCATGCACTCAGGAAAACAAACACACTCACTGACGAGGTACTATATTATCCTCCAAGAATTCGTTTTGAGTAACGTAACCTGCCTGGTGGTCTGTTCATAATTACTTAATGAAATGAAAATGAAAACAAGGAATTTAATATTTTCTCAGTCTGGTTTAAAAGCAGAGGGACAGAACCTGAGGCATCCGAATTACTCCCCTGTGATATGTTTCACTTTTTATCCTTCAAGAGTATTTCTTTAAGCATTGTGTGGGAAATGGTCAAGTATCTCTCGATTAATGGTGATCAACTGTATAATTCATGCGTAAAGTACGGAAGCACATTATTAAAAAAACTTTAAAATATTAATTTGATAACACACTGTTTGTTGAGGTCTGTATGTAGAGCATTGATAGTATATTAGTTTCTCTGAGTGCTTTGCGCTCAGGTCTTTGTTCCTCTATCCTGTCCCAGCAATGGGTTTAGATCCAACATTTACGTTACAAATCAGTTTTTTAATTTTAGAATTTCAACTTTTGAACGATTTGTTTGTGAAAGAAATCTGAGAGTATTTATTTAGTGAGAAGTCTTTGTTGGGAGGTTTATAGATGGAGATCATTTTGATGGTATTTATATTTACTGTTAATTTAATTCACATTGTTTCAAGAATAATGGGCATGAACGTTGGTACGAGATCGTGTTGAATGTCCTTTACCATGAAGGTAGCTTGCACATATGATACAACTCAAGATATTATTCAGTTGTTCTGATAAGACAGATACTCAGTAATCGGAAAATTAAATTTTGTCCAAGCAACAGTCTCAACCAACTCAAAGTTCAACCGCCATCTTCCGCCAATGGCTTCACGTAAGCAAATGCAAAGTGAATTCGGAACGTATGAAAATTAACAGAACATTAACCTCGAAAAAGCGTAAGAAAACATTAATAGTCCGTTTATCTGGGATAATTTATTCGAAAAAATTGGTAGTGTTTGCTTCTAATAAAGGTTCAGCATAGTATTTCAATTACATTTTCTATAAAGCGTAACGAATCACATCTAAAATTTTCTGACTAAAAGATTTATAACGCTTCAAGTTTTAACATATTAATAAAATAGAAATCATCCAAAAAATTCCTAAGAGTTCCTGGTTTATTCCTAATGAACAAAGCCAAAGGAATTAAACATTAGTTGCGTACATAAATAAACTACTGATTTTTTTAATTTACGGCTTGAAGCTTGCCTATCAAAAGAACTTTCAACCTTGACCGTACAGCTTACACACCATCCAGGATATTGTCACGGTTTCAAAATATCGCTTAAAGCAGCCACGAATAGCTGGTGATAAAGTTATAAACATTATATGTAATTGTAATAACTGAATATATGTATTACTGACAAGTGTGATATTTTGCTATGTTATATTCTTGTATTAAATATAAATAGGATCCTGTATATAGATTAAAGTATGAATTTAAGTAGTAAGTGTACTTGTGCCCTGATGTACTTAAGGAAACAGTTATGTTCTACATGTGATGTTTACTTTGTAAATAATAACCCTAAAAGGTCTGGAGAGCCGAATGGGTTGGATATAATTTTAAAATAATTATATTTTCTGGATTCAATGAATTCTGTTTATCGTGATTGAATTTGTCACAGTATCACTTACCAATTGGTATTCTATTGTCAGTACACTGTTTTCATGATATTCAAAATTAAGTAATTTAAATATAACATTTTTCAAATATTTACAATAAATAACATTTCAGTGCTGAACTTTTCAACAACCGGTGTTTATATTTTAGTAAAAACGATTTTTCTTTTAAAACTTTTTTTATTATTTACAAAAACATAAAACTTACTATCTGCATTTACTTTACTGTGTGGCCCCCTTTTAAAGAATTTATATAATCGTATAAAGTAATTTTTTTAATGTAAGTACCTTCCTACTTTAAGTTAAGAATGCAAAAGCAACCCCCCAACAAAGCGTCCTCTTCCGTGGGCGGCCATCAAAGAGCCCTAGCGAAGGCGAGTATCATAGATCTACCCAGAACAATTAAGAGGATCTGCTTCCCCCGACGATCCGGCGATCTCCAAGAGGAGTTCATTTCCCTTATCCGCACGCCCTGGGCACTACTTAATATACATAACCCGCGCTAATCACCGCAGGCCCTCACAGAGGGAGCGGTGGCCTGGACACTGGGGACCCGGGCGGTCAACCCCCTGCGCCCACGCCCGCACCCACGCCAGCGCGCCACCCAGGTAGAGACGGAACCTCCCCGGGGATTAAATTACGGCAGCGCAGCTTCTCAATCACTCCTTTGTCTCACCTCCAACACTCTTCGCAGCCGCCCCGACAATAGGCTCCTTGTTAAGGAAGAGAAAAGAACGAGACGGAGAAAAATATACACAGGGTGAGGTGAACGCAGGCAGGGAGGGAGGGTGAGAGAGAAAGAAAGATTCTGTTAATGGTTTTACACTGCGAATTCCGGCCACTCTTTGATCACCGTGGTGAAATATGGGCCTCAGAATTCCCTATTAAACAACGGCGTTGATAAGGGAGAGCGCTTTGAGAGAGGTCCAATTCGCTAACCCGGACGGGGAGGGGAAACTCATTTGCGGAGACAGGCAGGAGGAGGAGGCGGGGCGGGGTGCAGGCGCGGAACGAGTTCTGTGCGTGATTAGGAGGTGGACAGTGGAAATGAAGAGGGAAGGTAACGAAATGCAGATGGCAGGTAGTGTGAGGTTTGGGAGTTCCGCTGGGCGCTGCAAGAACTGCGTAGTTGGGGAATGTGGAATTGGCAAAAGTAGCTCCCGCTACCTAGATCAAAGGAACAGTACGGAAATAATTGGAAAGGCAGATACAGAGTTTTGATTTACGAGGAGAAAATAATGACATTAGTATTATGACTCGTTCATTGGAATTGTACTGTACATCTGAATTCAATTTGAATTAATAAATGGCTCTCTTATACAATTTATTTTGTTTAATTTTTTTGGATACACCGTCAGACGGGGTGAAAATGCGCCATATTTTAATTTCTTTTTAAGTTCATGTTTTAAGTTCTTTTTAACGTCATGTTTCAATTTCTATACACAAATCCTTTGTACCTTTGGTGAGATGGTAAGTATAGTTATTTATGTGTGGCACAATCTCACTCTAACGAGAGAGATTTTCATTTATCTTAATGATAAGGGGGGATCGAGTAAAATATTCTGAATATTTTACTCTATCCCTTCTTTTAATTGACTACTTTGTGTGGTGCATCAATTGTTATGGAGAGTAGTCCCTTGCGAGTTGGTGCGCATTATGCCCAGGGAGGTGGTCGTGCGTCCGCGTGGTTGCCCTGAGCCACCCGTCTACCTCTTCGCCCTGAAATTAATATCTTGCATGTATTTATCTACTGAACCTTCTAGAGTCGCACCTACAGTTCTGAAAATAAACGATTAACTATATTTTACGTTACGCAAGAAAACGAGGAGTTGGTTCACAAATTCAACAAAGGCATTTCAAAAAGTACCAATGTATGTCTTGAAAAAGAGATGAAAGAGTGTACTGTTTTTGAATATTTTCAAATAAATAACGTTTCAAATATTGTTTTGTACTTAATCTAAAATTTATATCTCAAAACAAAACAAAATATAATTATAATACATCATCATTTTGAAAGTTTTAATCATTACAAGTCATGAAATTAGTGGGTTGTTATGAATACAAGGGATAGCAAAACACATGAAAATGCGTGAAATTAATTTATTTTTGTACTTGGGTTCATAATCCCTTAACCTAAAAGTGTTAATTGCAGCCCAGTTGCTGCAGAATAGGGTTCTCTCCGGCGTCAAACTTTCCCTAGACGGTAGAGTGGTGAGGTAATGCGAAAGCCATGTACAGTAGCGAATCGCATGAAAAGAGTTTTCTGAAAAAGGGAGCAAACTCGACGGTGTGTTAACGAAGTGAATAAACATCTGGATCGCGAACTCCGTGTCCCGGAGTCGATAAGGCAAAGGGGAGGGGGGTTCTTGATGGCTTAAGTGCTAACACCCCACGATCTCTGAACCCGACAGGAGGCTAAGTCTGGCTTAAAAAATATTTTATTTTAGCCTTATCATGTTCCATTTTTGCTCTCCGAAGGATAGAACAGTTTATCTGGATGACACCTCACCGTTGCAGTTAATTCCCCAAAACACTCAGCTCTGTTTTAGAAATTCTTAAATCACATTTCTGACCTACAATTTATATTTTGATGTGAGAAGACACTGACAGATGCGTGATATGTTATTTTCAGATTCATTTAGTGCAATGGAACGCTTATATCGTTTTGTTATTTTGCTACAAAGATTAATACTAAATATTGTATTATAGCATTTTATGAAAACACAAAGTTAGTTAGGTAATTTTGGAACATTTCTTTATGATTTAAGAAAAACAACTTTTCACCTGCTTGTAACTGATTTAGTCTTTGGGTGAAGTTTTCTTTCATTTTTGTGATATAGCCGCGATTTCATAATCCCACTCACTGTTGGGTATCATTGTTTTGAGTGGAAGGAAACAAAATTGTGATATAAAACTGCACTGTTAGAAAAAAAACAGTTTTTAAAAGAGTATATATCGAGAGAAAACTACATGCCATGAAATTAAAGACATTTGGCTTTAATGCAATGGAATCGGATGTATAGCTTCTCTCTACAAGGGAAGTTGATAGAAAAGAGTGAGAGGGCTCGCTCCCACGACAGCTCCAGCTGCCTTTCCCGACGTCCTGCAGCAACGTCAGTCGCAGGCGCTGCGTTGTCTCACTGTCGAAGCGAGACTCGGATTCAGGACACCGCCCCGGCGCGCAGCCCGCGGCTTCGCTACATCCGGCTCCGCCTCACTCCCACCCTCGCACCACTCCGCCTCATTGCTCTTCTCCCCCTTTCCGCCCCCACCTTGACCACCACCCTCTCCCAACTTCCCCTTCACCTTCTCGCCTACGCATCTCCACCCTACCCCGGGCCCGTGTCCCGCTCTCCTTCGCCACAACCTCGGCCCACTCATCTGGACACGCATGCCCTCCACCATTCCACCTCCTTCGCCCCACGACGTCTTCCCTGCCTATTGCCCTATTCCGCTTCCCCTTCTACGACCCTCTGTCTCCTGTCCCTTCCCCTCTCTCACTGCTCTGCCCGCTCTTTTCCTATATACACCACCACGCCCAGTCCTAGCCCGCGCCAGACCCGCCCCACGCTCAAATTGCACGAGAGGAGCGCAAGCATTTAATTAGCAACGTCTTAGTGCGCTCCGGGCGCCTCCACTCCAGGCAGGTAATTAGCTTTTTAAGCGACGCGCGGCCCGCGACGCCCGCCTTCCCTCGCCCGTCCACTCCCACGCGCTGCAGCTCCCTCCTCATACTCTACGTTCTCGAATTTGTCAATTCTTTTCACTTACGCGGGTTTTCATTTTCTTTTACTGGATTGTTGAGTCACTTTCTTCAAACGTTTTCGCTCCCCATTTTCCTAGGTCTGTTTTCGTCCCCCCCCCTAATCAGATTCCGCCTTCCGTTTCATTTGCTTGTCATCTTTTAATTGAGGCGTTAGCCTCTATTCTCTCTACCATATATTTCATCATTTACTCCCTCCCTATTTATATTAAAAATATTTTGTTCATTCTTTTTAACCACGCTTGCTTTCATTCCTCTTACCTGCTTTTCATCTTTTCTTAGAACTTAGCAATATTAGTTTTCTTCCTCCGTTTCGTCTTCTTCGTCATTGATTTATTCCTTACCACTAAAAGCAACGTCTACGATTTTCTTGGGCGGCATGCATACACTTAAAGAGAGATTTCTTCTTTAAAAAATTGCTTCGAAATTTACCTCAGTAGCTCAAAATAAAACGAAGATACTTCCGTAACCGGAAGCAAAACAGTTTCTAAACAACCATCAAGCAATAAAAAAACGGAATGAAAAGAGCAAAAGAAACGGTAATGGATGTGTGTGCAACAAAAATTCGAAAACATCGAAGAATAAAAAGTGGAATCCGTTGGAATTGGGAGAAGTTTCCGCGGCACGGCTCGGGCTCTCGCGCTCGCGAGTCCCTCCGCCTGGCGCGCGCTCGGGCTGCTGCATTCGTTTATAAACTACTGGCGCTAGAGCGCGCGCTCTCGCCTGCGCAGCCCGGCCGAGGCACAGAGGAAAGCCGCACAAGTCGGCAATGACCGGGAGGACTCGCAGCATATTCCGCTCGGTGCAGCGGAAAGGCACTGAGCCCGCTTCGCAACCCGCACGCGGCCGCCACCCCAACCACCACCCCCCGCCGCAGACGTCGCCCTCGCTCCCGCCTCCGCTCTGGCAGTCCCGCGGCGGAATCGCAGGCGTGACGCCGTGGGAATTGAACCGGCAAGGAAGAGGGAAGAAAAAAGTTACAGTATACTTTCTGGTTGTCTGTCTTTCATCCCGCCGGCGGCGGAGCGGTCGCCCTTCGCCGCCCACGACCCTCCCCCCCCGCCCCCACCCCACCCTTTGCCTCGCCGCAGCCCCGCCGGACAGTGGGCGAGAGTGGATGCGGCCGAGGGCAAGGCGCATTTCTTCTCTTTGCTATTCGTCTTATTTTTATTGTTTTCTTTGCCGTTTGGGATTCACCACAGGAATGAAGAACGTAGAAAAATTGCCAATTTATAATAGATTTAATCTTCCAAAAGTCAACGCAGCCTACAGATTCGCCTTACAAAAAATTAAAAAAAATAATTAGCAATTTATATTCGACTGAATATTTTGGATACACCGAAAATGTCATGATCCAAACAATTTTCGAGAGAACCGTACTTAAAAAAAATATCTAGATTCAACAAAAAAATTAATATTCAAGAAATAATGTAACGATGTTGATCATAAAATAAGACCTTAACAAACCTGAATCTCATCATAGATGCTTTCGAATTCAATCAAGTCAATGTCGCAATTTTAATATGTGTATCGAATTGCTGTAATGCGTATCAAAAAACTCTTGAAGTGTAAATAATTTATTAAATACTCTTTGTGTTCATGTATTTCAAAGCATTTCCCCCAGGGCTTTCAACTATATGAATATCTGGTTAAAAATGTATACAAGGTTTAATTAGTTATAAAAATACAAAAGTAAATATATACAAAAGTTAAAAATATTATTATTACATTAGGGATAAAGTTATTAGGTTCTGACTACAACGAACCAGTTGGTACCAATTGTTCATATTATGAATATTTATAACCGATATTCACAACGTATCATGTAATACGTGCTCATAAAGAATAAAATAAAAATGGTAGTCATCCATGTCTTAGTCAAAGAAAATTAAATTACATGAAACTCCTTTATTTTTCAACAGGTCCAAATATTTCGGTACAATTTTATTGTTCTTTTCTTCCTTAACTGATGGAAACGTTTACACATTATTTTTGTTTAATATAGTAGATACTTACAAATATTAATACCGTGTTGATGTAGTCAAAAATCATCTCTTTCTTTCTTATATCATGTGCCGAGCATATAACCCTCATAACACAGATGTGTGGGCTTATGATCACACACATCGACGTTTTAGAAAAACATACGTAGAAGGGAGTGCAGAGGATATAAATGGGGAGAACAGTGGCTTAATAAGCAATGATTGGCTTGCTTCAAAGTCGAAAGAACATTGGAGCAGCGAAGTCTTTTGCGACTTCGTATAGAAAATTTTAAATATCAACATCACCTTTGTAGAACTGTATCCTGGACCTACTTTTACTAAATGTTGCTGGGTAGTGAATATATCGCCCTCTAAAGGTTACAAGAATATATTATACGGTGTAGTTCTTGTGCACTAAACAAACCGCACTGACAAAGAATTCCGCAAACGAAAATTAATATTTTAATAGAATAAGCATTTAAAAATTGTGAGGTTTTGAGAAAAGTAGGTAATGTGATTGAAGAAAAACGAACGAAAGTAAATTGTTATGGACGCTCCTTAGTAACATTATAACGCTCATTAATAGAAAAGACCTTCCTAATTAATATAACGTAAATACAAAAACATCGAAAGTTTTCTTTCATTATTTTAATTAATGTCAAAAGAACAAAAGTGGAATATGTGCAGTTCAATAGCTTTTTATGATTTGGAGAGTCACATTTTTCTACGACATGGAGTTACTTATTAGCATTTATTGAAAAGAACTAAAAACTACCGTACATTGATTTGTCATGTGGCATCCGAAGCAGAGGTGCGAAACGAAGCGTTGCGGCGGTGCCAAGTGGCCAAAGCTAGTGGGAACGTAGTGGGTTAAGCCAGAAGCGTGAAGGCCCATTCACAATGCAAACATAAGCATAAGCATGGCGTTAACATAAAAGTTAGGACTACGCCTACAAGTGGACTCATTCACAATGCGTTCGCATAAGCATAACACGTAAGACGTTAACTTAGAGCTTGCAAGCTTCAAGCTTCTGTGCTTATGCTTATGTCAGACATAAGGAATGAGCCAATCACAGTTCGATAACTCAAAATCGAGTATCAAAGTCGATAGGCGAAGTATTCGTGTGCTGCGTGGTTGTGTTTGTCGTATTTGTTTTGAAATCTCGAAATCGATTCTCATATCCAACCAATAGTAAACTAGAATATTGTCATATCCAATAGAAACTCTTATTTTGCCTATGTTTATGTTCGACATTGTGAATACGCCAACTCTTCGCTTATGTTAATGTCTATGTCTATGTGTTATGCTTATGTTTGTGATTGCATTGTGAATGAGCCTTGAGCCTGTGCCCGCGCAGATCGTCGTTTGCGGCCAGCGTGCGCGGCGGGGCGGTCTCGGGGCGGGCACGGAGCGGCGCGGGGCGGTGGCGCCCCCGGGCGGTAGAACCCAGCGACGCGAGGAGAGTGCGTTCTGAAAAGTGCGCGGGGGCCATCCCCGCCCCCACCCCCGCCCCGCGAGCCTCCGCCCCGCAGCCAAGTTCCCAATTTGAACCTCCTTGTGTTTCCAGAACGTGTTCGGAATGAACACAAGTCGTTCTACACACGCGCTTAGATTCTGTGGTTAGTGGTCGCGGCTGTTGCTTAAGACCACGGGCCCGGTGTCGTCCCGGTCGCCGGCTCGAATACTAATGTCCCAATCGGCTTCGATAGAAAATACGTATTTCCGCAGGGAAGGGGCTTTTATTGGAAGGAAGAAGATATGCGTATTACGTTCAGTAGTGTAATTTTGTTTCTGTCTTATAATGTGGTACGTTTTCCAGTCACGCTGCGATGTTGGTTGACGGAATTAATTATTATGGAGTGCATTGAAAATTAAAACACAAGTGTCATCGGTAAATCACAAATCCAATAATGAAACAAAAGGGAAAATGTGAGAAATGGTGGCTGTATCAATCAATTATTATAGAAAGATTTAGAACTAGTTTCAGAGAAGCATTTTTTAAATGAAATGCCATATTATTCATAAATTTTTATTAGAAAGACTGAATTCACTCAATTTGATTCAGATTCGAGATATAAACCTATAAAAGTGAATGAAACTACCAACAAAAACATATTACTTTATTCTTGTCGTACACTTGTACGAACTCATCGTACGTTTTATTTCACCACAACCACAATGATTATTATGGGCTGTGAAGTTACTTTTAAAATCGAAGAATTTCTAATTAATTGTCTTAATTTCTAAAATATATACCCTGTGTAAATTATGTGCACCATACAATAACTATCTAATTAAAAATTGACATTTTCGTCCTATAGAAATTATATTGTGTGCTTTCACATTCCACTCAAAGTCGAAATAGAAAGAAGTCGACGGAGGTCCAATTTGAGATGTTTGGTGCATGCGTTGCGGCTAATGTCCGAATCTGTCTCATTCGCGAACTAGCTGCTTAATGTTCACCAGCTAGTAACCGCTTTGAAGCACATTTTAGACTTCAGCATGTCGATTGGGCATTGGGTTTTTGGGCGCGTCGAATACTCAGGTCATTATATCTGTAAGTTTAGGGCATGTTTTATCGTGAGAGATGGAGGTGGTCTTCCCCCAATAGATGGGAGATCCTTCGTCGATCTGCACGTCGACCTGCGGAATTTAAAAAATATAAAAATGGGAACTTATTTCCTAAAGGTGAAATAAGGATTCATGCTAGTTTTAAATCAGAGATTGTCACACACGAAATTGCTCTTTTTAGACCTTTGAAACAACTTTTTCTAAAAGAAATGAGTGAAATAGTTTTGAAATTCTCCTCTATATTCCCAAGAGAGGAAAAAAATGCAACTTTTTTCTCTCCGAGACGAGTACATTGTGCATATTACTAGTAAAAGGAAACATTTTATAGGAACTTAAACAGTTTATTCATGTAAGTAATTCTAGATAAGCCAGTACTGTTTTCTCTGAGCATCTCTGTACCTTGTTTCCTTATACAAATTTGAGTAATGGCATATGTAGGGGAAGTATATATTTTTGATGAACCTGACAACATGCATTTGACCACAACTTCAACAGCGTCAATTTCTTCTGATTATTTCTCAGTCTCCTTTTCCTTCCAGAGCATTTCATGGCCCAATTTTGAGCGTAATGTGCAAAGTATGTGTGCCTCTTGCGAATTGTAATTGTGAGAGTTTTTGAGAATTTCGTATAATGTAGAAATAGCAGTAACTGTGTAACTTCTATTCTAGGGGAACGCATATTAAAATATTTAGTGACGTCCTTATTTACGGTCACGACAACTTATAGTTCAATTTAGTGATCAATCACATGGCGAAGATGCCTGCAATGGCAACGATGCGTTGAACTTTGTAAATTTGGATCCCATCGAAGACATAGATGTTTTACTTCGTTACTCTGACGTTGACGCAAAGTGTAATCCACCACAATTCTCACTTCGTACTTCGTTATTGTGCAATAAATCCAACTGCGAGATCTCTGATGGTTAGTCACCAAAATTGCGAAAGCACAAGACGCTACCAGAAGAAAAAGAAGAAGAACAGCAACAAATAAGAAAAAAATTGATGAGGATGATAGTGATGAGAAGAAGAAGAAATAGCTGAAGATGAGAAGACGTATTAAGAAAAATAACGTTAAATTTGATCATTTTAAAACGATAAATGTACGCACACTTTTGCCTAAAATAGAAACGCTACTGATTGTTATTTACAATAGTTTATAGGCATCTTTTTGTTGTAATGTGAAGCGTTGCAACATAATGAATATAGCGTAACGGAACGCCGCACGAGGGCTACGCCGAAGGGAAAATGCGCGACGAACGGGAAAGTGGGGCCAAGCAGGGTGAGCAACACAGTGGGGTGAGGGACGGGGATGGGGGAGGCGATTACTTACATGAATAAACTGTTTAAGTTCCTATAAAATGTTTCCTTTTACTAGTAATATGCACAATGTACTCGTCTCGGAGAGAAAAAAGTGGCATTTTTTTTCCTCTCTTGGGAATATAGAGGAAAATTTCAAAACTATTTCACTCATTTCTTTTTAGAAAAAATTGTTTCAAAGGTCTAAAAAGAGCAATTTCAAAAAGTGTATGACAATCTCTGATTTAGGACTAGCATGAATCCTTATTTCACCTTTAGGAAATAAGTTCCCATTTTTATATTTTTTAAATTCCGCAGGTCGACGTGCAGATCGACGAAGGATCTCCCATCTATTGGGGACGACCACCAACATCTCTCACGATAAAACATGCCCTAAACTTACAGATATGGGGGATGCGGGGAGTGGTGGATAAGGCGAGGCAGCGTATGAGGATATGGGGCAGCACAGTGGGGGGAGGGGGCGTGGAGCGCAGCGCGGAGCAATGCAGGGCCCGGCAGCGAAGCGGGGGCGGGGCGGCAGGGCCCAGGAGGGCGGAGCGGGTCGGGGCATCGCAGGGCGAGGAGGCGGTGGCGGGGAATGGAATCCGGACGGTGTCTGGGAAGCGACCGGCCCGGCCACCGCCCCACCCTTTCTGCGCCTCAAGGGCCGCTCGCTAATCCCGCCTGATTCAATGAACGCGCCCGGCTTAGGTCAGCCGGCGCAAAGCCCGTATGGCGCCGGCTGATAAAAGGAAAACTCGCTCCTCGAACCCCGGGACTTACAAATGGCCAGGCTGCTCCGGCGCATCTCGAGGGGGAGGTTGGGGGTGGGGTGGGGAGGCAGTTGATGTTGATGGTGGCGATGGCGAGGTGCCGGTATGCAATGATAATAGTGATGGCAATAGAGGTGATAATAGTATGATAGTGATAGCAATAGAGGTTGGAACGAAAATGATGGCATAGTTGATCATTATGACGTAATGGTGATATATCTTTCCTAAGGATGATAGTTCAAAGAGTACTAATGATAATCATTCCGGGAAATTGGTAGAGGAAACATAAAAAATTGTCAAAAATAATAGATAAAACCAGTGAATTCAATGATAATGGAAGCAGAAAATATGAAATATGTCAGACTTCATTACGAAATACACTACTTGTGGTAGTTGTGGGAATGCATACAAGTCTTCGAACGTTGTGATCTTGGAAATAAAAGTTAACGGTGCAGTATTATATATTGTGTTGAGATTAGTAGCAGCGAAAATATAGGAGTGTCTATTTATGCAACGGCAATGGGGATCGCAGTGGAAATTCGGCAAAGATGGCAGACGAGAGTTGTTCCTCGTGTAGAGAAACCGAACGCGTGTGTGAGCAGAAACGACAAACTACTGGAATAGTTTGTGCATTTGCAAACGTCACTGTTTCTAAAGCTTTCACGGCTTTTATCCCACTCGCTTGTTAAACCATGAGGAAAATATTTAAGCTTAAAGGCGTTACGAGCAAACTACGCTACGAAGCAAAGTCTGTGTGGCCCGGTCAGTCCTTTTATATTTTTTTAAGTGCATGTAAGTAAAGAAGTAAACGTAAAGAGGTAAATAAAAGTAAAGAAGAAAATGTCTGAAGTCTGGACAAACAGGTTTATAATTTTTTTTCACAGGACAATGATCTATATTTATTTTTACTTACTTACATGAATGTAAATATTTTTCTGTAAGTATTTCGGAATGTAGAGCATAGTGAATACATCTGATAGGTAGCAGCTAGAACGACACATTTTCTTGATTGAAATGAGAAACATACCTTTACCATTATAAATTAGCATATTTTTAAATAAACCCATCAAAATCGTTGTTTTTCACTATGCTATTTAATTGCATGCGTGCAATTAAAACTACACCGAACAATTAAAACTTAACTACGCATCAGAATTCAAAAAAGGATCAATATCGTTTTATTAAGTCACTACAAAACAGATGTGGGCAAAGTATTTCCAGTCGGCATATATGAACAAAAATGAAACGTGAACAAAAATTTACTACATCACAGATTAAAAAATTTTGAAAAAAAGATTTAACATGAATAAATTAAATGTTTTACATGTAAAACAGTCTTCAGATATATCAAATGTAAAAAATAGAAATGTCAGTTATGTGCACCCATTCTAAAAAGTACGCTAGCTGAGTCAGAAGTGTCTATTTTTTTTACGTTTCAATAGTTATTAATGTTGTATTCTCATTCTTGTCTTAACTTTTCGTGGAAGTAATGTTTTCATGGTTTTTTCAGCTTCCTCTAATACTTCATCCGAAATATTTTCAATATCTTCTATTTGCAAACATTTCTAGCAAACAAACACAATGTAAGGCTCACTAAAATAGGTATTTTTTAGAAGCAATACGACGTCATCAAATGTATGGTAACGTCCTCGAATGGTAGAGATATGCATGAGTTCGTCAAAATTTAAATTATTCTTAAATGGAAACGAAAAAATATTGAAGGTAACACGTGGATAAAGGGCTATCATTCGTGATAAATAATAAAATTCAGTTCTATCGTTGCTCGTTTTCTTGATCATACTACTCATGCAATTATAACCATCTTTATCAAGTCGTTTCGTTAAATACTTTAATTATTATCATATCATTATTGTTTTTTTATTATTATAGTACTTCGAAAATTTGATCACGTTTTGATCTTTCTCAGGAACGTGACCTATAAAATTTAGATCTGGATGGCTTTCCATCATGCTTGTACATTTTTAAACAATAAAATTTAACTAGCTGGAATCGTATGAAACCTTTTGTAGACAATTATTTTAACTGAAAACCGTGCCCTTTCCAGCAATAGCACACTTATGTGGTTTTGTGTGTGTTGTGATCGATAGAACACTCTTTTTTAAAAAAGCCAAAAACTATTATCTATCTTTAGGACATTATATACTGGTGAGAGGGAAATTCAGCATTATAGAACATGTTTTCATTTGAGTTTCCATGAACGGATTCAAAATATATCAATGTACTGGTGGAATGTTACTGAGATCGAATGGACGGGATCATTGAATTACGAGTTCAAATTGGAACCCCACTTTGTGTTATTCTGTGCTTCGGATAGATCTCAATTACCGAGGGCGGCTAAATAGGCGTGGGAACGTGCAAATGGAAGATTAGTCCCCTCCACTGTCAACTGATATGTAGTTCGGTTTTTCACAAAGGGGAATTTAAAAGCGTTCGCAATGTTTCCCTCACATGAGCTCGCAACAATACATCGCCCTACTAGTTCGTACCGTATGAGATATAATAATAAAGACATTCAGGGAAATAACTTTGAGTCATTATTATAATTCATTTTACATATTGCGATTTTCAGGTGTATGTATATTCAAAAGTGAGATGTTTGAAATGTGTTTTTAATGGTAAAATGTGCTCCTCTCCACCTCGATATTCAGAATTTCCACATTTCTATTAAAAATAAAGAGGGTCATTCAAATTTTAATATTATCATAGATTATATTCAAGAAGATTTTAACGAAATAATTATTGTTCATATATAATGAAATTGTAAAGTACACTGTATTCATCAGAAGTGTGGCGTAATTTGGTTTTCTGTGAATTTTGTGAATGTGAATTTCTTGTGAATTTTCTAATACTCAACTTGGAAGAGAGTATTTTTAACGCCTTCAAGTGAACACATTCAACAAAGGAAATGGATCTTGGTTTGAGGAAGAGTGCAATTGTTCACGTGAAGAGAGGTCGCGTCCAGAATACAGAGAATGCACTTCATTTGATGGAAGATTTGAGAATTCCAAGAACGCATCAATGGCGATGAATATAAGTTTCTGAGCCTCCAGCAGCTCTTAAGAACTGCAGAGGAGAAAATAAGAAACCAAGTGGAAAGAAAGGTTCTCTCTCATGTTGCCAAAATCCGCAAGTCATGTATTAATTCGAGAAACCAATTCACAAGAATTAACACTTGTGCGCTTCTAGCAGCATCACAACCCTTTGGAATTGTCAGGTGGTCAGAGACATCTATGGAAGCTTTCGACAGAAAAGTCAGAACACTTGTATCAAAATATCGAATGCATCATCCTCGAAGTTCCACCAAAATGCTCTATTTTTCAAGACATCATAGAGGCCGTGGACTGTTAAGTCCTGAAGTTATGTGTCGCCAGCAAGAAAAACAGCTCAGAAATTATTTCATCAACAACGATTCCGTGACGGCCATCTGTGCACAAGATCACGTCTATACACTTCTGAAACTGCTCCAAGAAGACCATAATATAAGTTTTCCAAAACCTGAGGACCGAATAAAGCAGTGGAGATCAAAGAAATTCCATGGCAGGTTTGCTGTAGCACTTCGTAGTAACTCCATTGATATGAAGAGATCGACTGAATGGTTGGGAATCGCTGGGATTTAAGGCTAGACGGAAGGATTTATGCTGGCCATTCAATATTAGGTAGTAACCACTAATACCTACAGGCGTAGAAAACCTTACACGAGAGAAGTAAATGGATTGAAAATTTGAATTCAGCACATCGACATTATATAAAATTATGTTTTTTTTACTTAAGCCAACGTGTCGCGTCGGCAACAACGCGCGGATTCCCCATAAGATACGCTGTGCCTTCACAACGTGATAAGCAGTATAGCAACCCTGGGGGATAAAAATTGGATTCAGCATAATGCTGATCCCCCAAAAAGGAGTCATATGCCCCGGGATAAATGTAACTGAGCCTCGGTAAGTGCGTGTTTGTGTCTACATGTAAAAATCGTTAAACAAAATAATGACAACAACAATAACAATAACAACAACAACAACAAAAACAACAAATATAGCAGATTCTGATTTTGGAGGGTCAGTAGGAGCACGTGCAATCCGCAACACACTTTTCGCCGCAACATACTTTACCTTCGAGTATAACTTGCAATCTTGTCTCCTTGGCACTTAAAAACGGACTTTTATGGTCGTCGAATGACATAAGTTATATTTCTTGTATGGTAATATACAAAATGAGACACTATAGGACGTTCTATTACATTGTTGGATGTTTCCCTCACTTTGTAGCATGGGTAGTCAAACGTTCGTAAATGGGCTACATTGTCAATCTATTTTCACTCCCCTCCCCTCTTTCACCACTGACCCAAATGAAAGAAGTTTTATGTTAAAGAGGTCGATTGATATTGACATTCCTCTGTCATATGTAAATTCCTTTAACGTAATGTTTGTACATTCATTATTGATTCTAAGCGTATATGAAAGCCGTAACCGCATAATCTAAAATGTCTGCAACAAATGCTCTCTTTTGAATATATGTTAACTCTTGATTAGCACCCGTTTCATTTTGATTTTTTGGTTCTGCAACTGACGTGTGACTCAAAGAAGATAGGGGCAATGACAGTTCCTCCTGAAGATCCATAGCAGCTAATCATACTACACTATTAACTGACTGTAATTCAGCATTGTCTTCGTTCATAGGTTCTTCCGCTGCTTCAAGTTTGCGATGATGTTCTAATTCCCACTTACTATTTTTATCACTGGGAGATCTTTTCAGATCCAAGTGTAGTACATCACACGTGGAACAAGTGTCTTGACGAGGGTGATGCAATTTATGGTGAGGAAAATTTCTCACAAATAATTTGTAGTAAAAGCGGTAAGAGATATGTGTCTCAGAGTATATTTCTGTAAAATCTTTGTATAAACGTAATATACTGAGATCCTGACTGAAACATTCCCTTCCGTTATTTATGGTTCTGGTGTAGTGACTTGGTTCCCTAGGAAACTGTTGAACACGTTATACCACCTGTTTTTTTAACATGTTCAGTATACTTCCTGTTTTTAGTTTTATTTCCTCGTTTTTCACGGTATTTTTTTTCCGGCCAAAACTTCCAATTGTTTTTGCTTTTGCTTTTACCGCAGTGGCTATACTCCGAAAAGTCATTCCAAACACTTAACTGAGTCTCTTCTTGCATGCATTCAGCATATTGCCCTCTCCATCACGTAATTAGTAATAAAGAGTCGTTTGCTTCTTCGTTTGTTCCCTATCTTCACATGTGACTTCGTCTCAATACTCTTCTAGTATGAATAAGGGACATTGTATATGAATTGTGTTTGCAGTAGCTCTTAAATGCATTGAAATCTTCAAACAATGTCGCCTTCTAATTATAGGCCAGTTGTTTACATTGAAGTTTGCATTTTTTATGACACCTAGAACAAGTATGATTATTAATATATTATCATTACTGATATTATACAAATAACAATGTAGTAATAGTATTTATTATTCTTAAAATGTGTTTCTTGAATGCACAAACATGTAGTGGCAATAACCATTTAAGATTATGTTGCTGAAAATTGTAGCAGTTGCAGAACATAAACGGTTCTTTTGTCTCAGAATGTATAGTGATATACGTAAACTTACTAATAAATCATTAATATTAGTGATTAATTTTAGCATAATTTTCAAAATTGATTTTACCTGATAGTTTGGTGGAGCACATACTTTTCCTTCTTGGTTATGAACGGCAGACTCTCGTATCTGATATTTCCCTCCGCGTGTGCACTGCCTTCTCCACGTTGACGCCTTTTCCTCGGCGTAGATTCACTCATTTCATTGGCTGACGTTTACCTCTATACACACGACACCAATCAAGACCTTGTAATATCAACAACTGCCAGAAAAATCAGCAAATGCCTCTACCAAACGTTTCTGGTTTAGAATGACACTTAGGTCACTTTTGATGAAACACCTCTTGGCACGTACTTCAGTTGTCATCTAGCGGTGAGGTATCCAACTGTTTGTAATGGCGAAAAGAGTAAACCCATTTGATACGATATAGGCAATAGTCCATACATAACAATCTTTAGCACTTAGGCCATTATTTATTTCAATGATTCAACTGTGATTTATAGTTTTTTTATGGCGGCAATTCGCAAAGATCCTTCGAAGAATAACATATACGATTTTCTAATCGATTTTTCTCACATGAAAGACAGTTTATCGATATCTTCAGAAAGTGGAGAGAAACAGGTTCATAATCTTTGTTCTCCGAACATTGCTTTTCTCTATATCAAAAGAAGTAAGAGAACTTGTGTGCGACTCAGTAATATCATCAACGAATGTAAATAAGATGATAATTTCTGTTCGGTTGGTGGTTGAGAAGAATGCAGGATGAAAAGCTGAAACAAATGTGAGTACCCTTACAGATTTCTCTCGAGGGTCTACCACGTTTGAAACGCATTCTTCGTATTTTGGGGATACTTCACAAAAGCCTATGGTACATTTTCATAATTTTCCTAGTGGCTCCAATTTCTTTCTTTGCATTAAATTAAAATTTTCTTGAAAGAAAATGTTCAAAAATTTTCTTGTAAGAGAATAGAAAGCGTTGATAAAAATGGCATAAGTCCTATTTTCATTGTGAACTCTGAATTTTCGAAAATTGTAAAAGTTTTATATTTTTGAACTTTCTTGTATTATTACAATACTGAGGACAGATTGTTTGCAAATAAAATATGTTCTCCACATGTAATTATTTAATTAATGCTACGGAGTACGTTTTTAATTTATTGGTATGGAGTAGAGCACGAAAAAACGGCGAATTTTTGGGAGAAAAGCTCTTATTACAGGACCTTCGTATTGAAAAAGGGGGTGTATTCAGTTGCTACATTTAGATAAAAATCCTGTTATATGTGGTGAAGCAAGAATCCATACTTTGTGGATCCTTGATATCGAAAAATGGAATGACATCAAAACATCTGTCAGTCCGTCCGTCTGTTCATCCACCTGTGAACAACGCTAGCGGCTAAACCGCTCAGCCGTGTTTCTCTAAAATCGATATTCGGCAATCGATCTTGCTGATATCGCGGCCCCTTGAATTTGAAACCGATATTTTAATTCTGGAGGGTACTTTACACGATACCCCTGGGACATTTTCAAAAAAATGTGTTTAATTAAAGTTTGTTGTTGGATAGTTTGAAAACGTTTAGGACAATGATAAAGGTCTCATATTCGTTGAAAACCCTAATTTTTCAAAAATTATAGAAGTTTAAATATTTTCGGCGACCCAACTACAATTATGAAAAATGCTTTTTCTCTTAATGAAAAATGTTCTCTAAAGACAGATTTTGAAACAAGGTCATGCTGATTTAGGACAACTAGTTTTAAGTTCAATGAACGGTACAAGGTCGGTTTAATGCCGAGATAAGTCTTTACAACATTCGAGGTGCGCAAATGTGCTCTTTTCTGGGAATATTTATTTCTGCATTGGAGCGGTAGGAACTGCAAGTGTCACTGATAGGTTATTACGACGACGGTACATATCAGCTGGGACAAATTAACATACTACTTCTCTGATGTTTTATTCTCCAGAGATTTCTATTGCTCACTTTAGGATAATTTAATGTAAAATTGCTAGGTAAGTAACTTGGATTTTCTAATTCAGAGCAATAAAAAAACTCTTCTAAAAAACTGGCATTAACTCAAAAGCAGATTATGAATGCATTTGGTCTGCTCCCCATCACACGAGTACGTGAGTACAGAAAGTGGGTAAACATCCATTCCAACATCCAGGCAGTGCGAATTTTCGCAGATTGGAGTTTACTCGTGGAGCTGAATAAGAAATCGAAGAACTGATTAATTCAGAAGAATGTCAACAGATTTGTTCATTTGTTAAATATAATTCTAATTAATATAATCTTCACCGTTCCCGTCACCTTGTTGGTCGCAATTACGATAGGAGAATATGTTCCACAGTCGTAAAGAATTCCAAATTGTGACCATGTTACATAGTAACAATGTATTTTAACAATTAAATTTGTTCTAAGAATTGGTCGCCCCAACCGGGATTGGAATCGTATACAAGGAGCTATAATTGCGCTCGTGAGAAACTATTCAAAGGATTGGTTTTCTCGGTAGCTTAGTGGTCAGAGCAGCTGGACGTAAACCAGAAGGCCCGCGTTCGTAACTCGTTTGGGACGATCAATTCTATGAACAAATTTAATTGTTAAAACTGTAATTGCTGAAAAGATCTTCTCAAAATTACTTAGCAAAGTTCTAATGTCAATTCTCAGCATTTATTATCCCCGCATTGGAGCATTGGAACCCAGTTTCTAGAATGGGAAACAATGAAATCGAATTCTGAATTAGCTTGTGGGCTCGTGCTCGACTTCTTTGACCTGATTACAATCGGCGTGCCGTTGAGTCAAAGCTGAGCTCCCCTCCCAGATCAAACCAACCTCACTCCTCTCGCTTCTCCTACCACCCTTCAGTAACAGAATTTCATTACAGTAAAACGTAGGCCACTCCGCTTCCCAGAATAAGAGAACCCCCAAACAACACACTACCACCAAACGGATCACTCGAATGGTGGTCACTTAACTCGGACGCCATACTTCGAGCGTTTCATGGAAATACAGCGTTTCATTAGAGGCCCGGACCCAATTTGGTTTGAGCGCCACGGCGTACCCTCCGGGGAGTTTCTGGGAACTTCGTCGTATGTAAGGGGTAGTTCTCTGTGTGTAGGAGTTTTGACGCGCCCTTTTTGCTTTGCTACGCATCCCAATGGCCCTACTGCGAGCGTTTCGCAAACACTCACTTAATACCCCGCGAAGGGATGATACAAAGGCTTTCTGATAGGGATGCCTAGGATCTTAGGGAAATCCCGGGAATACCTCCGCCATCACTTATGAAGGCACGTTCTTCGCAATCTGAATATTACCTCTTCATACTCAAAAGTGTCTTGTGGATCTCACGTGAGATGAGATTTAACAGGTAAGCGAAACTAAATCATGACACAGCCAGAGGGAATTGGTCATAAATAAAACAAGAAAGAAGAAAGGAAATGGTGTTTAAGCGTTACTTTAAATGTGAAATGTGAAGCTTTTTCACGTAAAACTTTTGAGATTTTGAAAAATTTCATTAGAAACCATTCGAAGTACATCCACCCACAAATGTACTAAAACTATATGTATACGCAACTATACTTGAGTAAACATTAAGGCCATGCGAATTTTTTAAATGCTAAATGCACTGTACAAGTATAATGTAAAGTGCTAAATGTACTGTATAAGATGACATAAACGCCATTTTGGTATATTCTTTTCGTGTTTTTCTACAATTTCAAATTTGTTTTATAAAAATTTATTAATTTTGACTTCTCCCTCGCGTCGTTAATATTTGCAATACCATTAATTTGTATATATTACTGTATTTATGAGTATGTATTTGTATATTACTGCTTTATGCGCTTCAAATGACGTCTTCTGAAGTTTCTCGAAAACTCAAAAGTTTTGAGTGAAAATGAGCTCGAAATTCCTCATTTTCAATAACGCTCAAACTCTATTTTCTCGGAAATGGCTCCACAAATTCCTCTTAAAATTCCTTGAACGGATAGTGTTAAATGCACCGTTTAAAGTGCCATTACATCCATTTTGCATCTGTATTCTTCTTTGAAAAAATTAAGCAAATATGTTATTTTTTAAATATATCTTATCTTTGTGAGTCAAAGTATTCTTCCAAAAATGTTTTCTAAAACTCAAAATTTTTCTGTGAAAAAGCACTTAAAATTTTGCATTTACATAAAGATTTAAAAAACATATTCTCAAAAATCACTCCAAATGTTTCAACGAAAAATGTCATACAGAGCTATATTTTACTATTCTTTGGTATTCTTAAAGTTATATGTTATTTATACCATTAGAGCACTGAAAAATTGAGAAAGTGTGAATAAATATACTTCCGGCGTCTGGGAAGAGTGTGAGGCAAAACCGAAAAGCTAGCCCGGACCAAAGAAATTAGAAAACTAAATAGCATGAGATTGTCTGTGCCATTCTCTAACACTAGTTTTATCTACCTGGGTTTAAAATGTACATTAAAAGTATTTTACATATCATGGAATATTTTGTTGAATAAATGTTCATGTGTAACTTCATTTATAATTTTGTTTTAATTCTTAACATTTCATTGAAGGATTTGGATAGTCTTTTCATGTTTGTTTTATTCTTTTCGAATTCCAACTTCATTTTATATGATTTTATTGTTCTTTTATGTGTTTCAACACCTCGTTTCTAATTTTGTTCTTTAATTACCGTTAAAATATTATTGGTATTCTTATTTTTCAATTTGTTCCTAATTTTGTTCTTTAATTACCGTTAAAATATTATTGGTATTGTTGTGACGTGAATTCATTATAATTCATGATCTCCTGCAAGATGTAACTTCTTATAAATGAATGAAGATGTAACTTCTTTCGATGTAATTCCCTCAGTCCACATACACGTGATAGATGATTTTATATTAAATGCATAAAATTCAAATAATTCAATGCAATACAAAAATTTGCAATTGCATTCACAAAAATTTGAATCAATTTGTAATTGAATTAATAAACTACTTATTTCTTTGACAAATCCAAAAAAATTTTAATATCAAAAATTTAATTATTAAAATGACAACGATTCAAATATCTATGCAAATAATAAACTAACAATGCAACAGTAAAATATGGAAATCAGAAAGAATAAAAGATTAATCAGTTTGTTAATACAACTTCAGAACACAATTATTTAAAAATCGAATATTGATATATACATTTGATAAATATAAATACTAATTTAACATTGTAACTTATTCCATGGTACGAAGGCAGAGTGGTAGGGACCCAGGACGGCGGGGTGGAATGGAAGCTGAGTGACGCTGACAATCGAACGCCTTGACGTCAGCACTTCGTGAGTGACAACGTGAACGTCAACACTCAAAAGACAGGTGCTGTGTGCGCAGCTGGCAACTAAGCACACTCCCACGAGAGAGAAAACACTAGGCGGGAACGCGAAAAGAATTTTAGGGCGAGTGGAATTAGGAGAGACGCAGAGGGCCTTCCGGCAATGCACCGCAGTGCAGGGCGAAATAGAATGAGGCAAGGCAAGGCAAGGCAGGGAGTAGTAGGGATTGAGGGGAGGGGAGGGGAGGGGTGAGAAGGAGGGCGCGAGGAGGAGAGGGCGACGAGGAGGGGGCGATGAGGAGGGGTGAGGAGGAGGGGGCAAGGAGGAGTGGGCGAGGAGGGGCGTGGAGGAGGGGCGTGGAGGAGGGGCGAGGAGGAGGGGCGAGGAGGAGGGGGCGAGGAGGAGGGGGCGAGGAGGAGGGGGCGAGAAGGGGAGTGGAGAGAAGAAAAGTAGAGGGGGTGTGTGCTGGCCGAGGAGGAGCGCTGTGGCGCCAAGGGGTGCAGCGCAGCAGAGACAGGGCTTAAGTGGCTGACGCGGTGCCTAAAGCGGTCTGGGGCACCGCGCGCAGATCTGCTTATAAACGAGTCGCTTTACTAGAACTTTTGCATAGAGGACGGAACAATGCTGGCATGATGTGCGAGACCGCATCAGAATTCATCGCAAGACTTACAGATAAGCTACGGAATACGAATGAACTTTTCATATATTATGTTTTGTACTCAAATTTTTTTCCGTTAAAAGGCCCTCTCGGGTTTCACGTTGCAATGCTCGCAAATGTAAGCTTCGTAACCATTGTTATTAAAATGGAAGAAAATCGTACGCCATAAATAATGCCTGAAAACACTACTCCTTGAAATTATGAATTGTGTGAGTTAGGTCTGACATGGTAAGTCTCTTACCATTTCATGATTCTATAATGTATCAAGATCTTATGTAATGCACTACGATGGAAACATTTTTCTGCAAACAATTGAATGAAACACTAGTCTTATTATTTTGAAGTTAAACATTTTCAATTGTTATTCGTAATTTTTAGTGGCAGGTTTTACTTAGGATGCATGTTTACACAACACCTAGTTAATCGTTAAATTCTTTCCCTGAGTTGCATACGGCATTGCTATCCGGCGGGGGAAGGGGGCTCATTGGGTTTCACCCCCTCTTTCAGAACCCAATGAAGTTATATATAATGACCAAATTATTAAATATTTCATATTAATATTATAAAAATAAATATAAAGCGGTGAGTAAAAAATGCACTTTTATTTTGACACGAGTTAAACTTCCTTCAAGTTAGCTAGTTAATACAACTATAGCTCTCTCTGGCAGAAAAATCCTAGTTGCGCCCCTTGTTACGAATAATTTATCTTTTCAACACAGTTTCATTCAATTATCGATATATTTCGGCAATACAATTATACAAAATATTAAAACATTTTCAAATCCAAGAACAGTGGACGAGAGCTCACTTATACAGTTGGTGACAAGCAAGACCGAGACTAGTGCGACTTCACCCCTATGAGCGTTCGACGTTGCAAAGTTAGAGCCTGCCGTTCCTATTTGTGAACATTGGGGAGATTCGGCCCGAATCAGTCTTCTTTAGTACTGCTGCGCTGCTTGTAGGTGTCGACACCGGCAGATTCGGCTCAGTGCCTCATTCTCGCTCTCCCTGCAGCAACTCTGGGGCTCCTTCCCCTCCGTTGGCCTATCGTAGCGTCATGCACAAACGCAATTGTACGAACGGCCGCGTGGCATAGGCGACGCTAAGGCACCACGCGGCAGCCTTTGTTACGAGCGGATGTGACGTCGGCGGGAAACCCTAGGAGGCAGCGTGGTGGGGAGAAGGGCGAGCGTCAGCCCTGGCGAGCGGCGGAACGCTCTCTTTGGTTACTGGACGCGGTGCGACACGGACGTCTGGGTGGGCGGGCCGCGGGCTGGCAAGAGCCGGCAATGTGTTGCCGTACAGAGGCTGACTCGATGTTGAGTCGTAGGTGGGTTGCGGCGCTTCACGCCATCTAATATTTGAGATTAGTGCGTAGTGGTGTGGTAGCCGTAACGGGAAATTACTCCGTGTAGGGATATTAGTAATTACGTTATTTTGTAATAAGGTGGTGGTCTGTTAATAAACCTCTAAATTACTAAACCCACACTCGTCTGTGTTATTATTGCAAATGCATGACGCCACACTATCCTCTCCTATCATGTACTCTTACTTCATGCACTGCCACATATATCGGCCGATCATTCATGGGCTTTAAGCTTGACATGGACGAGGGAAGGATCGGGGAGATACCTGGAATGGAAATTCTCGGAAGGCGGCCTATTGGTGATCGTCGGATTCTCATCATTCAACAGGGGAGAAACGTTGCCGACACCCGGAACAATAGCACCCGCTACATTAACAGAACTAATGACCCGAACTGTTTCCGTGCGAGGAAACATCAATCAATTACTGCTGCCGTCGTTGTCATTGTCACTGCTGCTTGTACCTTGCGAGGACATTTAACTGCATGTTAATTGGGATCGAAAAATGAATGATATCTAATTAACACTCTTCGATAACAAATTAAGAACGGGTGATATATGCGGGTGGTTGTACACTCTTTCTTAGGCTTAGTTTTATTTAATTTTCTTAAGTTGCGTACTTTTCATTACATTTTTGTTTCATTTAATATATTTCATCCCAGAATTCCACTAAGCTGCAACCCTCATATTTTTTTACTCTAATCACCACTGATATTATTTAAAACACTGTTTGTGCTTTTTCAAACACCTAATGAGCGCAAGTCGTTCATAATAATAAAATATAAATATTTGGCTATACAGTATTGATGTAAAAATGGGCTAAAAAGACAGATCAAGAACAACAGTCAAATATAGATTGTTGTAATTCATTCTACTAAAAACCGAAGTTTTGTCATGTGAATAAAAACTCATCGAGTGAATATTATCGAAAACGTACGCAAATGATTATTCTAAAAACGGATGGTCGCTAAGTGTCGTGAATTATCGTTGTCAACAGTTCATATTTCAAAGTCTGTATAATCTTGTATAATCTTACGAAGAAAACTGCACCGTTTAGACGGATAATGGCAATTGATTTGATTTCTGTTACGACAAACTCACCATAGGAACTTATAGTTTTCAGCGAATGTATATTTTATCAATAACT
This sequence comes from Teleogryllus oceanicus, assembly GCA_964035755.1. Classification (NCBI taxonomy): domain Eukaryota; kingdom Metazoa; phylum Arthropoda; class Insecta; order Orthoptera; family Gryllidae; genus Teleogryllus; species Teleogryllus oceanicus. The sequence continues at coordinate 101,971,375 of CAXIVR010000004.1, read as the reverse complement.
AAGCAATATTCAACAGATATATATAAAAAATTTTATGGTTTACAGCATTTTTGATATTGGATGGAACATTTCTCATAACTGCTAATTAATATTAATTTGACGATTTGTTTTCCAAGTTTCCGAATATTTATCAGTTAAAAAGCACTTCCGATAAAATGCGTCAGTATAGGAAGTTATTTGCAGTTTGTTTCTCTAACATTATCTTCTACTTCTCCTTGCTTCAAATAGTTTGCCATTTACTCGCTTGATGGAGTGCCATTACGACGCGTTCCTAGCGGAATCTTTACGACGATAGTAAGAACTTTCTCAGGTGTACTTCGTTTAACTGCTACTTTCATTCGTGGCGCTGCGGTTCTACTTCCACTAGAGTCCAAGAGATAGCAGCTGCGCTGACACCAATAAGCTACGTGAGTCGTCCACTGCAAGCGCTTACTATGCCCAAAAATCGATAGCGCGGATGTGGCTACTGCTGCCTGTGTAGGAGTAGCGGAAATTTTTTGAACTATTTCGTCATCGCTGAAGGTATATCGCTGGGTTCCAATCGATGTGTTCGATTGTATTTCAATCGACGTATTGCCCTACTATAATAATACTGTAGCAGTAATACAGTTTTTGAGCAGGTTTTCTTGGGTTCCAAAGTCTACATTTTACTATACATCGTTTGATTTTGAACAAAATATAGCACCGAGCGATGTTTGGCAACATTAAATTTAAATCTTTACACACGTGAAGTTGAAAATATTTTCTTGGGCAAAAAAACTACAGATTTTATTTGAAAGTACTTCTGTACTTCTAACTAAAGAACTGATATTATTCTTCGCTTTTCCCATATGAGCAAAAGGAAACTTCACGAAAATGATTATTCGGGTAACATTGTGTTGACGACAAGCTATTGAAAAGAATCAATTTCTTAATTGTTTAAAATTTGCTTTATTTAAAGGTCTCCATTTAACTGCAGGGTCTTTAGCGATAGTAACAGAACAAAATGAAGGATCCACAACGTAGTATGTACAAGTAATTCTATAAATCGGAACACTATTTGAAACCACTCGTTTATTTCCCGACTCCTTTGCATTCTTTATGCAATTGAATTATCTTGTGAGATAGTAAGGCTTGTAAGGTAATGGGTATTGTTTAGTGATACATTTCCTTTGGTAAGTTGGTGATGGTTACTCTGACAATTTCTTCCCTGGTAGAAGGTTCTTGATCAGGTTGTACCGTAATTTGCTTTTCTTTTGCTTTCTTTTTTTCTTGCCATTACCTCATCGGTTTTCAGTTTCTGAAGAAGATTGGATTTTGAAGCCTTCTCTATATTTTTCGCATATTTTTTCTATTATTCTTTTTGGACTTTTGTTTATTCTTCTTTAACATTCATTTCCCTTTACTTTATTATCGACAGTACTGGCACATATACGTTTCTTAACTTTTTACAATTTTTTCCCTGTTACCTTTACAACCTGTTAATAGAGGTGCATAATCTGTCCAAAAGTGATACTCAAGCCTAGTACATATTCTTTTTTAAAATTTCAGATAATGCACATCATGGGGAATGATCAACATATAGAAAACTCTAAAATTATATTCTCAGAAAAAGTCGTAATATACATTTTACACAGATTTACTCAGTTTACCTCAATGCAAATTATTAGAAATGAATTATAATGTGAGAATATAACTTCCACAGTGTCTCTCTCATCATTCTGCCAGCAGTTTGTAAACAGGCGTAAACAGGGAAACCTAATTTGCATGTATCACTCGCGCAACTTTTCTTGAATAATGACCTTGCTTTCCCCTCTCTAGAGCAATAAACAGTTGGAGAACAAAGCTCGCAGCGAGCACTGATGGCAACATTCTAAACACGTCTTCACTGGCGCTTAAGAAAATATACTTACTCTTGAAACCGAGTACTCCTGGTCATATTTTTCTAAACAATATCGAAAGAAATGGTCAAAGCAGATCCAGATGCATCGCAGGAGATACCTCGAACTCCTGTGAAAATTAGGAATCAGTTCATTGAGAAAGTTGCGAAGGCATGACTGATATTCCAGAGATTGGTATTACTTCATAAAATCTAGTGGCCGATGTCGTAACTAATACTCCCATTCTACCCGCATTTCTTCAAGCCATCGTTCAAAAAAAGTTGTGCGACTAATGCTCGTTAGATACGACTTGGATCCGTGCAGACATTCCACACTTTCTAAAACATAGTTTCAAAAGTGAAAATTTCTGATTATTGACATTCAACTTCGAACGCTCCTACTTGTGACCTGTTTGTTATAGTATTATTTTGATTGGTGTTTCGTGATTCGAAGCACTGTAGTAACGCGATTGCGTAGGTACAAAATAGTCAATTAATTTCACATTGGTTTCGAGATTCTTCTCGTTTTTGACCTCACGTGTTACCTTGGAGTTACACCTTAAAATATGTATTAGAACGTCGCAGAAAGTCTCACTTTAAATATTTAATTCCTAAGGCTACGGACACAGTGTAACCGATTTTGGCCAAAATTTCGGTCGGCCGACATCGGACGTTTCGGTCAGATATGCCCGATTCGTTCAAACATGTGCTAGTAAGTGGAAATGGTCATATTGAACCCAAACGTCCTTCTCCGACGGCGTCCGGAAACATCGGTTGTCGCATGAAGATCTGTTTCGTTTGATTTTGTCTGTTCATTCGTCCGAAATCAGTTGGAGAGTGAAGGCCATCAAGACTACTTCCAACACATGTAGATGGTCTTGGGCGTGACTCTCGCAAATGTTTCAAATAATGAACTGCGGAACTAGAGGGATATTCGGCCGATTTCGGGTGCAACATTCGGATGCATTTCGGATGAAATAAGTCGGACGATTTCGCTTCCAGTTGTCCGGTAGCGAGCGACCGATATTTCGGCTGCACTGTGGCCGTAGCCTAAGAAACAACTCATGGCCCTTAGGTAACACGAAAAACATCTGTTTAAGTGCCTACGATGAATCGCTTCAGAGTTAATGATAACGTGTATTTCTACGCAACGAGTATTTCGGTTTGCATGTCCGCGTGCTGTTCTCTCATTTGATCGGTAAACTTGTGTTTTCGTCATAAGTCTGTATAGTTCAGGGATGAGGTAATTGCGTAATGGGGTAACCTGGCTATTACGCAATATTAGAGGGGATTTTCTGCCGATAGTTTCTTGAAGGGTATGGAACCGTAATTCTTCCTTGGCGTATTAGGTGCCGGATTGCAACGTCGAATCTTATAAACCAAACTTTCTGCTTTTGGCGCATATATTATCATTAAAGCTTCAACATTATTTCGAGTAAATAGACAATTTTGAAAAAAGACAACTCTAAAGAGAAAGTAGAACCTTAGTAGTTATTAAGAATAAATATGGCATACACACCTTAAGGAAAAGTCGTAAAATCTTAGAAAACGATTGAATATGAAAATTTAGTGGTCATGTGTCAGAAGTGTCCACTTACTCGAGATAGTAATGAAACCATTATGAAAATAAATGAACGAGAAGTAGGATTGGTGTATAAGATTAGACGTTGTAATTCAACGTACCGCGTCCAAAATTTCTATTAATTCTGTCAGTCAATTCCTGCCAGCCATCTTTTCAGGAGACCACTATGGGGTGAACGTAGTTTGGTCCTTGGCCAAAATCATAACTCGATTATCTGATGAGCCAATCGCCTGAAATTTGTTATATACACTTGTACCTAAAGAAGGTAATAAATTTGTCATACTTCTTGCTTCATAATTTCAAGGTGGGCCCGTATACTTACTGTCTTGAAATGGGAAAAGATAGGAATGAAAAATTTGCATGAACACTTTTCTTATGGAATTATTTTTCTCTATTTTCATTTAAAAGATTTCATATTGTTGTGAAAAAATCGACATCATTCATGTTACTAATATTAAGTAATGTTCTCTCTAATCACTAGAAAGAACCTATTCTATAGAATCATCAGATAGTTCAACAAGATCAGATATTTCCTCAATTGCTTTTTGTGAACTTGCTTCTGGTACAGGGCAAATGAGCATTTTAATTACTTCAAGCGAATGTTCCTTTTCTTATTATTTTGAACTATGTTCTGGAAGCTGACAATCGAAAAGCCGGGATTGGATGTTTCCAAAGCTCTGTTGAAAATATCAGTCAAGTTGTGGATTCTGCTGTATTTCCTTGCGTGAGTCTCTCTCTGCCCTTTTTGTACAATCTATTTCTGGAATCTGAAGATTCTTCTCCCAGGCATTTAGGCGGCAGAATACTGTGCTAAAAAGAGTTTTCCGTGAACAGTAACTTTGTGTACACTTACAGACATAGGGAACCAATCAGAGTTTTCTGTACCCTTCAGAAATCTCCGTACAATACTCGCCAAACAACTCTGGGTCAATGCTGTATTGACAAGGCACGGCTATCAGGATAGTTCTAAATCTCTTAATTAGGTCTTCACTGACACCAGTAATTTCTAAAAAAAACCTGCAGGTTTTGAGAAGGCAAGACATGCAGTATTTACATCATTAGCAGTAACCATTATCTTTCACCTTATCCCTATGAAGATGCTCCGCAACAAACTTCTATTTATATCATCTTTGCCCTGTCATTCTTTTAATTCCATTCTACAAGATACGTGCAGAATACATTCAAAAAACCGAACGCAAAGACATAGAGGACTTACCTCAAATTGTAAAGAATCAGGCTTAGTCTAAACTTCGGGTGGGTCAAATTCTGTCGCATCCTTTTTTGAAAAGGTTTTGTGCCAGAAATTGGGCAGGTTAGACTAGATCTGTGGCCAGTTATATTTAAAATTTTACTATCAATTAATGTCAAATACAGAATAAATGAAACGATTATAATCCTTACCAAGCACAATTTCCAATTCCCTGTGTTCATGAACCTTTCTTAATGTTTAATATTTTTTGTTTTATCGTCGATTACAAGGACTCAGAAAGTGAAAAAAATTGCTTGTAGAGACTTTCTCTGGAGCTCCCATCAAAGACTTAACTGCAAATTAGTTGTGCATCACAGACTGTTTATCAACTAACATTGTTTGGTCATATCATATCTTGGAGAAGAACTATTCGCCTTGCTGAATGATTTAACTGGGACCCTAAGGGGACTTTAGCTACGCTATACGAGACATGAAAACCTGGAGCTTTGCATGTTGGTTTTGCTTTTTTCACTTTCTCGTATGACGGGAAAATATCTGCATTGTGAATTTTAGATAGTACCCTTGTGTTTATTTACTGTTGCTTGCTGAAATTGTTATCTATCAAATAGAATAATGCTTCCAAATTGGAAAATGCAACAGATAGTTTCTTGTTTTGGGAATTGCATAACATTTTTTTAAAAATTTTCGATGGTGTGGTAATAGTTTCAGTTACTTGGTCCAAAACAACCGCTACATCTCTCTTCCCCGAAGCTCGAGCCGACGTACTTGGAGCTTTCACCATTAAACCTGCCTAATGAACATTTTCGAAGGACAATTTTGCCGCCACTCTTCGTTTGGACCTCTCAGAGGAAGGAAGGAAGGAAGAAGCAGGGCGCCATGTTTGAGGTTTGTCTTCATGTAATTCTGTCAATTTGCGTTGTAGATACAGGAAATCTCCAGAAAGCTGTTTAGAACTTTTTGATAAGAACGTCTATAGGGTTCGATAGCCTTCCTGACACATTTAAATTTTGTGGCAAACACATTTTGTTTTTATCTTCAAACACTTCAAGAGATCTTCAGAGACATTATTACTTTAACACTCACTCATAATATAATTGAAATATGCACATTCTTGCCACTTCTTTGTTTCCGCTGAATGGCACACATTGAATAGGTCTTTTCAATTGATACCGCACACACTTGAAAATATCCAAATTTCGTGTAATGAAGCGGCAGCTAAAATTATGTAAAAAATTACAGGCAACGACAGCGTATTATTTATAATTCTATGTAAACATGAACATAAATTAAAATATGACAGTTGCAAGGTTTGTTTAAGGCACGAATATTCTGCGATGTGAATAACTCCATCTACTTTTCTTATTACAAGTAATAAAGTTTATCTTCAAAGTCAATATCCACAGTATGACTACGATCCCAACACCAAAATACTGCTACAAGAAACAAAATATTTTGTACTTTCACACGTATCGCACTCGAGACTTACTCCTTGCTTGCAGAAGTGCCAACTTCCAGCACCTTGTATATAAAATCAGGACAACCAACATGAGTAATAATAGCGATTCATTATGCTTTGATTATAATAGAATATTTATATTCATGTTAATCTGTTATTTGTTACAACTTATTTTTCGATTTTTGGCCAAGAACTAGTTCATTTTATTCCGATGTGAGACATCACGAATTTTTTGGAAATATTTCTTGATTTTTTCTTTTTTTAAGAATATTATGTTCCATATTTTTCAGAACATTTTTACTTTCTTGCTACTGCTTGCGCAGTATAGAGAAAATACTGTAATGCTACGGGACAAAACGGCAAATTTTCGACAGAAAAAAACTTATTGCCGCGTCCTGGTAAAGAAAAAGGGATAAATTTTATCCCTTTATTAGTTCCTTATAGTACAGTGTGTCCTACCAACGAAGGGCCAGCCCCGTAACTTCTAAACGGTTTAGGATATCAAAATTCAGTTTTCGCTGAACAATGCGGAATCATTGGGTAAGCATTGTGCCATAGAGAAATTATCTATAATATATTTGGTTTCTGAGAAATTTAATCATCTTTGAATTTTTAAATGGAACTATGTATTTTTCTCTTCCTCAATGGATAGATCATGAAAAGAGGAATAAAATGATGTTGACAGTCTATCTGTGTAGATTTATCAAGCAAAAACGCACATCTATAGTCGCGACTTTTAATACTGATTGGAGAGTTCCTCACTTCATAACGCCACGTGCTGCCATAAACTTGTATATCCACAGCAAAAGACGGAAGTGTACTGCTTTTTCCATTTATGAACAGCAGTGGTCGAATGGGTACGATGTGGACGATAGATCATCTTAAGAGATGAAATTTATTAACTAAGAGACAGGGAAAGGCAGTAGTGTCGTAGTGATCTCGGACCGAAGGGTCGCGGGTTCGAGTCCCGCCTCCGGCATGGTTGTATTTGTGTTCGTCCTTTCACCCCTTATCATCACCATATCGTTTCATCCTCATAGTTACCATACCGTAAACTTCAATAGTGGTCGCTAATGACCTAAGATGTTGATGCGACCTTAAATAACCAATTAAAAAAAAAAAGAGAGAGACAGGGAGTGGATTCTAGTCAAGACAAATTCAATACATGAATCAATGGAAAAATCTCTCATTCTGATCATTGAAATTGGTGTTTTCGACTGTGACCTCTGTGTCAAGACCATGGATTGGTGTATTTTTGCCTCTTATCCCACACTGCCTCCCCTCTCAGTCCCTCCTTTCCACGCAACAGCCTTGACCCCGCAAGACCACCTTCCCCGAAGACGAGGGTTGCAAAGGCTGCTGCGCTTAATTCAAAATCAGAAAGTCTAATTATACACTCAAATTACTACCAAAATACTAACATATGAAATACCATTGTTATCATTTCATTCCTCTTTTCATGCTCTATCCATCGCTGGTGAGAGAAATATATAGTTCCATTTAAAAAATAAAAGATTATTAAATCTCTTGAAGAATAAAAATATTATAGACAATTTCTCTACATGTTATTTGCCCATGATTCCACATTGTTTAGCCAAAACTGCTTTTTGATATCCTGAATCGTTTAGAAGTTTTGGGAATGACCCATAGTTGGAGGAACACCTGTATACTAAATTACTTCCTCTACACCCAAATATTTTACCAAAATTGATATTCCCCAATCTATCTGAATAATGGCGTGCCCCTTTGAATTTGAAAGTGATATTTAAAGTTTGGGGGGCACTTTATTTGAAGCCACTAAGAGATTTTCAAAATTTTTTAAAAATTGGCACAAAAGTTTTTGATTAAATGTTTTCTCGGATAACGTACGCTTAAGAGAATGGTGCAGATCTCGTTTTCATTGAAATGTCTGATTTTTCGAGAATTGCACAAATTCAAAATTTTGTCGGCGTTTACAAATACAATTATTAAAACATTTTTTTTTCTTAATGAAATGTGTTCATCACAAACCGAGCTTAAAATAAAGTCACGTTCAATTTTTCGAAAATGAGAATTTTTGCGTAATTTTGTGTCTAACGTAGGCAATTTTTAAATTTAAAACATTTCCTCTGAAACAGCTCCAAATTTTTCTTAATATTTTTCCTCGTACGTAGCAAAGAACTAAAATATTGGCATTTTCGGTGCAATCTCTGTATTTTCGAAAATGGAAAAAAATATTGGGAATTCTAATTTCGCGCGATATGTATGACGCGTTGTCAGTTCGCAAAATGGTAACACAATGGTTTCAATTTTTTATTTATTTTATATAAAAACAATTAAAAAACTGTGTGACGTGCTGTGGGGAGAAGTGAATTCTGTGCACGTTTTCAAAATTCTGTGATCCTAAACCACATACTACTTGAATTTCTATACAGAAAGAAAACGAGCGTTTTTTACAAGGATTGTTAACAAAATATTTGCTTCGATGTGATAAAATCTATTTTTAAGGGTAAATCAGCAACAAATTTCGGCTCTTACCTCTCATCATGTCCTTTGTCAAGGAATAATACTTCCTGCAACAACTTGGAGAACGATAATTTGAATAACTATATTCCCCACTGAATCTAGAAGACGTGTACAGATAATGAAGTTGCATTTATGCCCAGAAGCAAAACAAGGGGCCATCTCAATATTTGCTCAAAGGATCATTCTTCGAATTCATCCCATTGGTGTTGGTAGTTATGATTGTATAATGTAGATAATATTCTTATGAAAGGATATAGATTGAAGAGAGGTAATACATTTAACTTAGAATTAACAAACATACTTCTTTACTTTACGAATTTTTGATCGCTGATTATGGTACTCAAAAATTGGTAACTTACTTCAATGTAATCAAAACAGGCTTGTATTGAATTGTTCTTGCTTTCATGTATTATGTGCTGCAAATACTGTAACAGTTAAATTCATTCATGTTTGGTTTGTGAGTCCTTGATACTGAAAACTCAATCGACGGCAAAAGTCTGACCGTCTGTGAACAACGCTAACGGCTAAACCGTTCAACTGATTTTCTCGAAAATTGATAGTTCCCAATCGATCTGGCTGATGTCATGGTCTCTTGAATTTGAAACTGATATTTTAATTTTAGAAGGTACTTTACATGAAGACCCTGGAACATTTTTAAAATTTTCAAAAAAGTGTTTCCATCGATTTTGATAAAATTTTGTTCCTGGATCGTTTGAAGGACTTTTAAGAAAATGCTGCAGGTCTCATGATGGTTGAAAATCCTGACTTTTCGAAAATTGGAAATGTCAAAAATTTTCGGCCTCTTCCTACAACTACAATTATGAAGATACAATTGTTTTCTGAAGGAAATGTGTTAATCAAAAACAGATCTTCAACATGTTGAGTTTTTCGAAAATATGAGTATTTTTTTAAGTAATTGGGCTTCAAACTTAGTCGCTCCTCTGAAAATCCTTCGCTTCGTAATTTTCCATGTTTTGAGGCAGATGAATACTATGTAACTTAGAATGTGTATATTATTCATTTCATATTATTTATTCGTTTCTTACATTGGAGCTTTCGCGTTTACAAATTAATCTTTTAGAAATTATTTAAAATCTATTTGAAATAAATATGAAATAAAGATTGCTAGCCGTCAGTCGCCTGCTCCCAATTTACGCAGTTGAATGCTACGTAAGTTAGAATTTTTATATTATTTCAAATTTCATTTTACTATTATTTATTATATTTATATTTATTCCATTTCCAGTTGTTTCATTTTAAATTGCGACTTTAATTGTGTTAAACGTGAAAACGGATAGATGAGCGGTCATTGTCGGTTGTTGTAAGTCATTGATGTATTGCGCGCCCTACTGACGACAGAAGGCGATAATAACAGGCGCCTTTTGTTCGTGGTAATACAAACTAATACTTTTATTTAGTATTTGTACAATAAGTTCCGTGGTGGTAGCCGAGATCTTGTCGTAATCCATTGTAGATTATGGGGATAATCAACCACATCAATAAAAATAAATAATATATATTTATTTCATGCCCAAAGCAACTTTCGGGAACAACATGTTGTCCATGTTGTCGCGGCAGGAAGTAATAAGAGCCAAAATTTATTGCTTATTTATCCTTGAAAATAGATTTTATTACATGGGAGTTTTTGTTTTTTTCTCCCTTTCAAAATTCAAAATTTAAGTAGTATATGACTTAGTGTAGGGATCACAGAATTTTGAAAATGTGCACACAATTCACTTTTCCCCATAGCACGTCATACGCAGTTTTTAACTGTTGTTTGACGTAAAATAAATAAATAAAATAAATAAATAAAAAACATTTTCCTAGCCTTAGTGGGTCTTGCCCAAGCAACGTGGATCACACCTAAACATTTACAATAAATCATGATATAAGGCAGAGATGAACCACTAGGGTGGCCGCCATCGATGGTTCATTTATGGATTATATCCTGGTTTATTACAAATGTTTAGGTGTGATACACGTTGCTTGGGCAAGACTCGCTAAGGATGGGAAAATATTGTTCCCGAAAGTTACTTTGGGCATGAAATAAATATATATTATTTATTTTTATTGTTGTGGTTGATTATCACCAAATCTCTCATTATTTGTAGAATATTACAATACCATAGTGTTTAATAATTACTATTTCATATTTTTCGATTATTTGCATTTGTTTGTCAACGTTCTCAGTATCGTAATTATTTATTAACTGTTAATTATTTTTCTTTCTCGCATGCTGCTTACGAAAAATATTGTAAGGCTAAAACATTCGTCCGATATGTACGTGAATACACTGCATACAATGAACGCAGTGCAATATATTTTCATTTCAAGCTTTGCATAAAGAAAGAGTTAGTATGGCATGAATTACAATATTACAATATTACGTATCTTTTTCCAATAATGTGAGAAAGTATGTGCTGTTGTAGCTACTATAGTTGTACTAGTATTTGTTCAAGAGAAAACATTTTAATTTTTTTAAAATTTCATTCAATACCTAAAAAAATTACTAATCAACTTTTATTAAGTTTTAGAAAAGTCTACGAGTAGTATTCCAAAAGGTTTTACCTTCAACTTTTACAAGTTTTTGTTTTCTTGTTTCTTTACACCATTGCACATTGTAAGATAGTTATTTCAATTCAAATTTTATTATTTCTACTCCTAACACTAAATACTAAAAAAATGTAGATGCTTAAAATAAGAGTTAAATTGTCTTTTATGAATTACCAACCTAGCATGTACGTAAAATCGACATATTTATGCCATTTCCCCTTTTATTTCCGACTTACGGAACTAAATAAATGTGTAACATTCGGTTTGTGGAGTTGTTCTGATCGCTCGCCAGCATGACACAACCGAATAATCACAAATTCTCGAACAGAACACGCGAAATAAAACCTAGTGATAAATATTTACCAACGTCAACACTGCAACAGATACTCAGCGGGAAATAAATAGATTTCAATTTGGTGGGCAGTAGGGATGGGACGAATATTTAGATTCGCCAATATGTCAGAAAAAGTTGAGCAACCGCGCGCAGCATTTTCCATCCGGATCGATCCTCTCCTAGCAACAAAGGTGCAATAAATGAATATCGGTCATTTAAGGTGTTTACATAGCGTGTATGATCAAGTCTGCAAGACGCGACAAGATGGCAAAAATAGTGCAATGGTCAAACCGTTGCCGCCTTCGAAACAAGTAACTTTTTATTCCAGTCATCCCACTATGAGCCACAAAGTGCTTCTTTACAATCGCAGAATGTACGTTTATTCGTATCACCGAAGCTTAACGATAGATTGTTGATAAGCGATCCCGGGCGTGTCAACGGCTAAGGTCATTCGTCCCGTAAGTATAGTGCATGTTTGTTGCGGGAGGTGGGGATGATCCCCCCGCTGGATGGCGAGATTTCGGCCGACATATCTTCGGCTTCCGCGGATATTCCCCAACCACGTGTCCCTCACTAGCGCCGCACCACCTCATCCAGGACAAGCTTCCGACTGGGGTCCCGCCAAGTACGATAGTGCAGTGCATTTCAGAGTAAGGCATGAGGACGAGATAAGGAAGAGGGTGGAAAGGGCCCGTGGCCTGTTTGTTAGGGTACTGCCCTGGCATTCGCCTGGTGTTGATTGGAGAACCCACGGAAAACATAGGATCAGAGCAGCCGGCCGCTAGAATTCTCCTCCAGACAGCGTCTGAACTCGACCTAGTTTCGAAGCTAGTGTAGAAAAATCCTGGAACGGTTGGCAATCGAATTTAGGACCTCCCGGTCAGTGACATCAGTTGACGACTTCAGTTAGTAATCTCCGTACCGTTGATTGTAGGCTATCGAGAAGGGCAATGAAGTCAGCCAATTGCTCAACCTAAACCTGGGGGTAGGTTTGGGAAGGAAGAATTGCGCGCGGTCTTTAGCCCCTTTCTAGGACGCTACGCCGACATTCATCTGGAAGCGATTAGTAAAAACCATGATTGAACGCAGTCGGCCCAGAAATTTGTTCCCGGTAGGTGATACAAACTCACCGATTTCCTATACAGGAAAACTTCCATTACCAGGCAGGGATCGAACCTACGACCTCTCATAACCACTGGACGTTCGAGTAGCAAGGAATTGCCGCTGCCAGCGTCGGTCTGTAGCAGATACGAAGCCGAACCGATTATTAAAAGTCAATGTTGACGAGGCTGCAACGCGCCGGCGTTATGATAAGAACAAGGCGCTAGTGGCGACAGTATTAAAATGTGGTAGTCGTAGGCTTGTCTTACTTGCCTCACAATTAATTTATTTTCTGAGTATACATTTTCGCTTCCGCACGGCTACGACTCTCATTGCCTATAGCACAAGAAAGGACTGTTACATTTAACCGTTTCCACATCAGCCATTGCCCGATTTTCCCTTCTCTTTTTGTTGAAGAAATAGTACTCCGAAAAGAAGAAAATAATTTTGATTATGTCGGAGCTACATTTAAATGCCACACTGTTTCCAAATTGCTTTGTGTTTGATATTCCAATCTTCTATGGCTTCCAAAGTCTTCCGACTGCAGGGATCGCTTTTCGGAATTTCTTGTATTTTTCTCAATTAAATATCACCACGTTCTATACCATTTACATTGTCCATTATTATTTATTTGATCACAGAATAATTGTATAACTTATTGAAAATATGAAAATGAGACGGTTGATAATAAAAGTATGATAGAATTGGAAAAGGAGGAGCAAAAGGAACGCATACAAATGGTTTTGTCCAGTTCCAATTCCATATGCAATATCAGGAACTTGCACGTACTCGAAAGTGCACACGTAAAACTCTACTGGTGTCGTTCTCAATACTCAACCAATTCAATGATCCTACAATTGCTGGATCATAGTTATTGCAACCGCATCACTAAACCAAGTACACTGTTTACACTATCTTCGCCAACACCATCATCCGTGCAATTCAGTCTCACCCATCGTTCCCTAGTTGCCGTGACCTACCGCTTTTCCTTCCCTCCGCCTTCACCACTGCTTCTGCATCCGTGGTCTCTAACCCACCCGTCCGCCTCGCGGGGCAGTTCTCCCTGTGCTCCGCCATCAGCCTCCTGCCCGCGTGAGCTTTTCCGCGGCGCCATATGGGGCTCGGCGACTGCCCGCCGCCGCCGCAGCCGCTGCTATTCAACGCAGCATTTTGACAGCGGTGATTTATGGCTGCCAGCCAGTCCGGCCAACTTACGGGCGCAGCGAGGCCTGTCCGCCAGTCCCGCAGACTCCGCCGCGGCCGCCGTCCCCTGCGGCTCGCACCGCCCTGCTTCGGCTCTGACTCGCAATGGGCCGACGTGCACCCAAAGACACGCACATTGCTAAGAAATTTGCAAATCCAATTACCTTAAACGTTGGGTAGGCAGAACATTCCAATGTCAAACATGTCTTTCAGAAACAGCTCACCTGGAATATTTTATAAGTCTCTTCACTTACCTTTCAAGTGAGCCCTTGGGATTTATAACTTTAGTAATAATAATAATAATAATAATAATAATAATAATAGTAATAATAATAATAATAATAATAACAATAACAATAACAACGTAAGAGACAAGGCTAATTGTAAGATTTTAGACATTAGAACTTTCTGAAATAAAGCTTCAACTTACTGTATAGAACGAGTTTCCTAAGGATGACCCAAAGTGACAGTTCAAGAAAACAAGTGAACATCAAATGTATTTCAGGGAAGTATCCCTCCGCCGCGACAGCTGTTCAGCTACGCCTCTTTGTAAAGTGTTAGGTTATGGCTCCCGTGAAGACATTCCTACGCAGAAGTCCAAGTTTCGCTAAGGTATATGCACGTACGCGAGTCCGGGAAATATTTAAATTCAATTTCGTAAATGGAAAATCTCTTAACATGCTCTCACAATCAGTAAAAGAAAACTGTCACGAATGTAAATTGAGAGCTCTCAATTGCAGCTTGCCACACAACAGCACAAAGGTCGGAACCACGTGCATCAGTATGCATCTCGCATTCAAGTATCGGTGTTAAAATAAACATAATATTTATCTCACAAAAAGTAAATGTAATGTAATGTTTATAGAAAAACGATTTTTACAGAAGAGCACGTAACACTGAACTTCCTAATTTCAATTATTTCTCTGGGCGCACTATATTTTTGTCGGACGAGGACATCACAAAAGGAAGAGTCGAAGCCATTTACAAGTTAGCCAACTGGAAACGGACGAATGAAGGAAGGGACTCTAATGGGCTCGAGGGCACAACGACCACAGAACCTTCAGTTATGTTGCCAGCACTAGCTTTCACTTTGGCTCATCCTTAGGAAAAGCGCTCAATACATCCGACACCTTCATTATCTTCTTCATTGTCATCATATGGTTTCAGACTATTTCGACATTTGAGCCATTTTTCGTTTTCTTTTGAATCTATATATCTTTCTTCTGATGTGTCATGTGTATCCAGAATGTCACAAATCAATATTAAACAGTAGGAGGTATAAAACAATGTAGGCTTTCACGGCCGGAGTTGTAGTCAAAGATTTTTTCCGGGCTGAAGGGCCGTAGTCCATTGGAAAACATATTTCCAGACGTTTCGTCCGCAGCTACGGCAGACATCCTCAATGGCGATGTGGTCTCGGATGAAGAATCCTCCTTGAAGGTTCCCCGATGACTCAGTCACCGGGGAATGTCGAGTCGAGGTCAGTCGAGGATGTCTGCCGTAGTTGCGGACGAAACGTCTGGAAATATGTTTTCCAATGGACCACGGCCCTTCAGCCCGGAAAAAATCTTTGACAGTAGGAGGTATATTTTCAAGAACTTCTGAGAGAGGATAGAGCAGAAGAAAAGTACATCAGTTATAATGCAGATAATGTACAAATACATGAAAATATCCCAAAATAACTCTAAAAGAATTAAATAATGCTCTGAGAGGGATGAAGAATAATAGATCCTCAGGCCTGGGAGGGATACCGGTTGAAATGTGAAAACACTCTCCATACGAAATGAAAGAAATTATGTAAAACTATTTAATCAATGTCTCCTATACGAGAATTCATATCAAGAAGAAATTCCTCAAGATTGGAAGAACGCAGAAAGTATACCGATTTATAAAAACGTCAATAAAGAAAAATGTAAAAACTATAGAGGCATTAGTCTCACAAGTTCAATTAGTAGACTGTGCTGGCGGATAATTAAAGGTAGAATGGAGTCAGAGGTAGAAAGTCTGGAAGAACAAAGCAGTTTTACGACTGATCGTTCATATGTAGATAATATTTTCTGCTTCGAACAAATTTTAGAAAAATGAAAAGCCTATGGAAGAGATTCTCATCTATTGTTTGTTTGCCTCCTAAAAGCACATGAGAGCATTCCCATTAGCAGACATTTTAAAATTTTAGAACAAAAATACAATTTTTAAAATTAGTTAACAATATTAAGAAAACGTACAAAAACAGTAAAGAAGTTGTGAACGTCAACGGAGAAGTATCAGATGATATAGAGTTTCCAAGGATGAATACAGGAGTGCTGTATGTCCCCAACTCCTTTTAATATGTTCATATCCGAAGTTCTGAGAGACTGGAGGAGGAAATGCAGTGTAATTGCAATGCTAATTCCAGAATCAACATTGGACTTTTTGCGAACGATCATGGCTGACGATGAGTGGGATATTAACTATATGTTTAGAAAATTAAAACTGGAATTTGGGGAGAATACGAAAATTATCTATATTTTGAAAATGATAGAATATAATTATGCCATGATTTTAAAAAATTGGGCTTCACAGTTTCAAAAGAGGGCACAAGTAATAAGGATGTTTATAATAAGATAAATCAAGGGAAACGAATCACAAATAAGCTAAATCCAATTTTGTCGATTGATGCGAGATATCGATTCGGTCCGCTGCGTGTTAGATAGACTAAGTCTCGCCCCACGCCTCGCCAATCCGCATCCTCTTGCTTCAGCTCCCGATCAAATCGCCGGCGCCCCAAATACTGCCCTGGGTGGTTGTTGGCGTTGTCACATTCTGCGTTGCTTTTTGATTCCCAGTTCCTCCATGCCTGCACTGATAGTGGTTTCTCAGTTTTAAGATATTCAACTTATTAACATAGGGCCAAAAATTCGTTTTATTATATTTTGTATCAGCAGTCGTGTTGAGAGAGAATTTAGAATTGTTGTTTCTGGTTGCGTCAATTACACAGGCCAATGGACACGTGAGTGAATAAGATGCTATATTCCGAGACCTGATTGTCTTCTTCTCCCGCTGTGAAGTGAGATCACGCGCCGACATGTTAGTCGGCTTATGGGAAATTCCGTTCTCCAGGTATTTCCCTCAGCAAGGCACCACCCAGCCGGGACAAGCGATTTTTCGACAGGTCTCCCGATAAATGTGTGTTGATGTAGTGCAAGTAAGTTAATGTGTGTATGTGTGTGTGTATGTGTGTGTGTGCGTGTGGTGTAAACGGATATTAAGGGTCAATTTCAATTTAAGGAAGAACAACGAAAGAAAAACAACGTGTGGTTTTGATCCGTTTGTGAAAGTGTCGCAGCAGCATCAGTCAGCGATGCTGCACAAGCAGCCTGGATTGCCATTGAGCCAGTGCTGATAACCGTTATCCTGCTGACGTCGATCAGTGCTGCCTGTAAGACATTGACGGATACACGACAATTGTGGTTTTGATGCAATGGAGTCCATGAAATGACTCACTTAAAGTAGTAGAAATCGTTGACTGATGATATGATCTATCTTCCATCAGACACGTGTGTTACATGTTTCGGTGTCGAATTCTCAACCCACAGCGTGTAGAAGAGAAAGTGTGAACACTCTCCAGCGTTTCCATGCATTTTGGCCAGCCAAGAATGAAGCTGCGGCGAAAGCACGAAACAAAGGCGCTTCCAGAGTTTTGAGATAATAGCCTCAACCTGTTTTAGTGTTGTGGTAACAATTTGAAGCAGTGTAATGTGTTTTTATAAGCACTTTTAGTTTCTCTTTGGAATGAGGCATCAACTTTGACAATGCGTTGATTCACCTTGATGGCATTCACCTTGAGATTTATTTCAATTTCATTACATTTTGTGAACTAAACACGTATTGCTTCTGGTATTATAGGGAAAAGAAGGGCTAGAACTCTGTTAATGAATTATCGAAGAGAAATTAGCTTTTATTTTCCCCCAGTGTACCAACGTAGTAGTTACGTAAAAGTTCTTAGGGTTACTTGGAGTATCTATAAAAATCAAGATCGTTTGTCACTTTCATAGATACTATTTCATATTTAACTAATATATTTTTAGAAACACATATTCAGAAAATAATTTTAAGCGGGCAAAACAAAGCAAAAGAACTTGTCAAAAGCATGGATATTTTTATTCTCCGTTGATATATAGCATCACAATTAGGATTTGAATAATGTTATTCACCATGAAGCCGATTTAATCGTCACATTCTACTTTCATTCAGCGTTTCGTTATTGTGTTGAATACGAGTAAATTGCATTTTTAATCACTAACAAACTTGAGCTGCGGCCTAAGTAACACATTCACTCACTTTGTCTACGCAAAAGCACTCAAGAATTTGATTAATCTCTTATTTTACACGTGACCTTGGTCCACAACACCAGAAAAATAATTACTCCTGGGTCAGACTGGACAGAATATGGATCACTTGCAATCGAATCAATACGCACCGAAATTCAGCAGCAAGTTGCGGGTGTGCGAATACCGGATTCGGAAGAGAAAAATGCCCGGAGAACTAGCGCTGTCAAATCCCCTGGCGAGCTGTCACAACAACAGATTAAACAATCCTTCACATTTACATTTTCATTATTTATCGTCGTCAGTAAGCGGGTCATGTGTTGCGTCAATGCCTGGCGGCGCTTCGCGAAATGCTCCGCACAGAACTGTGCGAGTATTTACGCGTGTGTGTATGCGTTTTGGTGTGTGTGTGTGTGTGTGTGTATGCGTTCGTGGGTATGTGTTGTGTGCATGTGTTCGATTGCTCAATCGTCCCCTGCTACCCGCAACGGACCCGCGCACATTCGCTACGGAGTTGAGGTTTGATTGTCATGACGTATTGCGATGGACGTCTCTCTAGAGAATGGCGAGAAACAATTACTGGAAGCATAGGCGAAACGGAATGCGCGTTTGACAAATT
Organism: Teleogryllus oceanicus; assembly: GCA_964035755.1. Classification (NCBI taxonomy): domain Eukaryota; kingdom Metazoa; phylum Arthropoda; class Insecta; order Orthoptera; family Gryllidae; genus Teleogryllus; species Teleogryllus oceanicus. The sequence continues at coordinate 101,952,647 of CAXIVR010000004.1, read as the reverse complement.
AAAATGTTGGAATGGAAAATATTTAGCGGGCTTGATGGGAAAGATGCTGTGGAAAATAGCGTGGTACTTGATATAGAAGCAGCAAACGAGAATAAAAAATGTCCTTGAAATTATGAAATTGCTGCATTTGCGTTTCTAAAGAAGTACTAGAGAAGATTAGAATTTGGTCCTTTACAATAATAATAAATTCTTATTAGAATGGTTGAATGAAAATGTTCAGTTTTGTCAAATTACCAGAATAACTGTCACGGTGACAGCAATGTAATATTTATATTTAATCATATCCTTGCATTAATTAATATTACAATTTAAATTGATTGTTCTAAAAATTTGTGTACCAAATCGTTCCCATATTATTTATTCAGACAGTTATCGAGACGTTTTGTGTAATTATGGCAATGTACTGCCTAAATATTTTACCCCACATTCATAATGATGAATTGTATGACAATGTGATTTGTGTTAGTATGGCTGACAGTACGCATCCCAACATTCTGAACCTAAACTTTACAAATAATCCGAAAGGTCACATAGAACAAGAAGTGGGTATTCAATTTCGTTTATTTGTTAAATTCGTTTTCTGTTAATTTTAGTCGCAAGAAATTCTTCATTACAAAAATTTTAAATGATCTTTTGACACATTTCTCTTGTCTAATTTTTAATAAAGTTAAGATGCTCTAATTGAATGATGAATAATAACACACAGCAAAAATTAAAAATAAGTTTTGAACTGTCGGTTTGGAAATAGTTTGAAAAAATCCTTTTTCTATTTTTTGTTACAAAGAAAATATAGAACTTGTCATTTTGAATATCATCTGACACATCAATATTTACACTTTCAATGTTCTATTTGATAAAGTACAAGTAATGTTCACTAAAATAAAAATCGTTATTTGGAGACGGTTAGATCGACATCTATGAACAATGCATACCCTTCTATAACGCAACAGTTTCCTTGAACCAGAGGCTCTTCTATACTACAACCGTCAACATTTTTTTAAAAATTCAGCTCTTTTCAAGCAAGTAAGGAATACTTAATGGCGCGTGGTTCCACGCAATAACTGTACATAATTGAGAATGGCATTAAAAAAACTCGACTGCCACTTTACCATTCAAGATACTTTCCAAGGCTTTTATTAGACTAGATATTTATTAGGAACATTGGCTTTTATTCATTAGACATAATGATCTCTGGAAGAGAGTAGTTTTCGTGTACAAAAAAATACTTCTTTTTTTACTACAAACTTTCCAAATAATAAAATAAAAAATTAAAGTTTCTAAGACACAAAAACCTTTAATTATAAAATAATGGGTGCTACAAAAGCACATAATTTCTTTGAGTATTTATAACTTTTTCAAATTTCGAAAATTCAGATATTTCAATGAAAATGTCCCAGTGACATTTTTAAGCGTTCTCTATGATATCCGAGGAAAATAATTAAACAAAACAATTGTTACAATATTCCTCAAGGATCTCAGCATGAAGATGCGGATCAATGAGCAATTATCAGAAGACTCAAAAATTGAAAATGGGATGTCATAAGGATTAATTTTAAAGCGCCATTTGATTCTTAAACGTCGTAAACGAAGCTGATCAAAATATTCAATGAAAGCATAATATTTGGTACCTCTGGAAACAGTGTTCATAAAATTGGCTATTAAACCCTCAAACACTAATGATCCGTGGTTGTTTCCGCACTACGGTTTTTCCACCAATAAAAAGTGTTCTGATCGAAGCTGGCGAACAACCCCTAGCCCAACGCAAGAATGATTTAAACTTATATGCAATAAAAACTTCGACGTTCAGAAACCCACTTATACAGACGATGTGTTTCCCAAACATCCAATCAAAAACGACCACAATTTTCGGATAGCACCTATTTACTATAGAATAAAAACGTTCACGAAAGAAAATATTTTAAATATTATTAAAGTCATTTATTACGATTATGTAATTATTATTTACATTAATCAAATGAATCAACTATGATATCTTATTTCATTCATTTACATAAAATTAAAAACATCATGCTAATATACTTTACGGTTTCAGCAGACAAAGGTGATCAAAATTAGGAAAATAAAAAGTAAAGTTGCAAATGAAAATTCCCTTGCCATGAATGTATATGTTTATACATTACATTCGTACATACCTATAGAAATTTACACGTCCCGATTTGGTGCCGCATACACGTGTCCGTATACGATCATTTTGTTGATCAGAATGTAAATGTACTCCATACGATAGTTATTCTGTCACATAACATTCAAGGCAATTGAATCAAAAATTTGCTGAGAGGCGTTTGCCAAAGTATTGTGAAACTAGATCCATCAGACACCGATATCGGTTTTCTGACGCCCGGTGGACAATAAACGGATGCGACGATACGCAGTTTCATCAACATTTACAATGTAATATGAAAGTCATGGATGAATAAATCAAATAATGGATAATGAATTATGCGTTAGATATGTAGATGTAACAAATTCATTATTAAAATTTTACTTTCATCAAACATTGTAGCATTTCTCCCATCAAAATAAATCGTCGAATCGTTGTGTAATCTCGGGTTAACCTAATCTACGACACTAAAATTCGAGAGTAGACTCAGAAAGATAGGAGTGTCTCAGAATAAATGTTATAATTTCCTAAGGCATGAAGAGAGATGGAATTAATAATTTTTAGTTAATATACATACACTGAGGTGAGAAAAGTCATGGAATACCTCCGAATAGCGTGTCGTACCTTCTTTTGAAGTACAGCAACTCGATGTAACATGGACTCAACAAGTCGTTGCAACCCCTGCAGAAAGGTTGAGCCATGCTTCCTCTTCAGCCGTCCATAGTTGCGAATGTGTTGCCAGTGCAGGACTTTGTACACAAACTAACCTCCTGATTCTGACCCATAAATATTTGAAGGGTTTCATGTCGGGCGATATGGATAGACAAATCATTCGCTGGAATTGTTCGTAATGTTCTTCATACAAATCGCGAACAATTGTGGCCCGGTCATATGAAACATTGTTATACATTAAAAATTCCACCGTTGAAGTCCATTAATGGCTTGAAATCTTTCCCACGTAGCTGAACGTCACCATTTACAGTCAATGATCGGTACATTTAGGTCAGAAGACCCAGTTCATTCCATGTACAAAATCACCCACATCATTATGTTGCCAACATCAGCTTGTACAGTGCCTTGTTGATAATTTGGGTCCATGGCTTCGTGGGGTCTGCGCCAGACCAACCCTACCAGCTCTTACCAACTGAAATCGGGATTCATCTTGATTGACCACTGCCTTATCCATTGTACGAGGTTATGCCTCAAATAAGGTATTCTCGGACCCTTCTTATCACATTGACTCTCGGAATATTGAATTCTCTTACGTTTCCAAAACGGAATATCCCATGCTCTAGCTTTCACTCCCATTCCGCGTTCAAAGTGCGTTAATTCCCATCGTATGACCATACTCACGCCAGAAACCTTTTTAATGAATAAGTTGGGTACAAAGGAACTAATCAGTATGAGAAAAAAGCAGTACACTGAATCTGAGAATGGAGGAAATAAAACTAAAAAAATGTAGTTTTAGTCAAAATCGAAACTTTTTCTTTGCTGTATTTTCCTTAGTTTCTGCGTACATAAGGAACCAATAAGCAACTTTCACTTCGCCATATTTCAGCGAACTGCATACTTTTCCATCATGTTCGTTTATACTCAAAATTTATTAATGTAGTCTACGGGCCCGCAGAATAAAAAATACTGATAAATAAAACTCACCAACTTGTTTCCATAAAATATCTACTAAAACAAAGAATCAAAATATTCTCCCACAACACTGCCATAAATTAAATATTTTACCAAAAGAACTTTTCACGAATACTGCAATACCATTGTGTATGAGAATAGGCGAAATAACACAATCAATAATTTGAATTTTCAGTCAAAATCGTAACTTTTTAATCGAATGGTGAAACATTGTATAAGGTGAAACGGGTCTGTGAAAATCGTTTGTCAAGTACATGAAGGAAGTTTGGATATGGAGGGAAGCGTGGGATGGGGCCGCAAAAGCGGGTGTGAGAGCATGTGCGAACAGAGATGGGAGTGGGCGGGGCTAGAAGACGCGAGAGGCGAGGCCACGCAGGACGCTTTGACCGCCCGTGGAGTGTACAAAGGGGTGGTTCCTCCCTCAAAAGACGTAGTTTACGACGCTCGTGAAGATGGCCGACCCAGAGGGAGGTAAGAGCGTCGGGAGGCGCGAGGGGGAGGGTACTGAGGAGGGTGAACGCGGAGAGGGAAGGGGAGGGGCGGTTTCAGAAACGGGGGTCATGACCTTGCTCCGACGCCGTCAGCAAAGGCGACCCTGTTGCTGATGTCAGCGTCCGACCCTTTAAATCAGTTTGGCGCTGGGATCGCCGCTGCCGCCGCCACCGCCCCGATCTCTCTCCGGCCCTTGCCTTCTCGTGGACCCTGCTTTCACTCCCCGCAGTGGAGGTAAGGCACTATCACCGCCCTCGTTTTGAAGTGGCATCGTCGTCCTTGCTTGTATACGCTAACCACGTTTAATGTGTGCATAATGATGTAAATACTGCGATTAGTAAAAAAAATATCGTGTGCATGGACTGAATGCTAGCAAATTCAAATTACAAGTAATATCTGCATAAAACGTTTTTGGACATGTTTAACACAGAACATTAATACAAATAAGTAGTTTGAGAAAGTTATTTCTATTGTTTACAATACTACATAATTAATTGTGTAAATACATTTTATTTTTATTAATTCAATTAAGTTAATTTTTGTTAGTATCTTATTAACGCCTATACACAACAATATCAAACAAAATCATCATGAATGTGGACATAAAAGTCATATTGTATTTGTAGAGCCATTTTCTGCAAGAATAACGACCTTGCTCGGAGTGGGGCTACAGTCACAGGGTGCATGTATGTGTTTGTGTGTATGTATGAGCGAAAGAATAGGTAGTAAATCTCCTCTACTTTATTGATGACTCAGCTTTTGCTCACAGATGACCATTGTACCCTGGCCTCCATTGAACGCTACGAGTGAGTACGCTGACTCAGAAGATTTTATCGTTCTCCCTCATCCATTCTATTGAGAGCGCAAAACGAGTCAAAAGTTAGATTATTTTACCAAACATTTATATAGTTTTTTTTTCTGCGACAAAACTTATATTTTCTTTAATTAAAATTTTTTCATGTGTAATACAATACTTTTATTGCTTCTTTGAAGTGGTGAACAGTTGTTAGTACTTTAAAGTATCTCTTCAAAACTGTTGGCTTTGTCCATATAGGACAATAATACGAGTCATACTAATCAATAGTATTTGAAATAGCAAATTACAATTTCTATAAGCAATATACATTATCATTTATAATCTCAAATTAGAGAAAGCAAAAATACTGCTAAAATGCTGAAAAGCATTTTTTTTAAAAATAGCATATAGTGCTATAGAACAACAAATGAAATACTCTCGTATAACACTGCAATCATTTAAATATTTTAACAAAAAGTCTTCAAGAATACTTCACAAGCTTAGTGTGGTATGCACATTACAACAGTTTTTCACTTACCCTGAATACGAAATTATAGATGTTCCATAACGCAATAAGTAAATGGGAATTATTTAATGACGGACCGTTGCTGCGTCTTAAGCAGGACGTATGATAATTCTCTCGGTATGTGAAAGTATGAAGATTTTGCGGAATAACAATAAATAGTTTGCAACTTCAGTTAACACGGAAGCTGTTTTATTGTTTTTGATTTATTCCAGTTCCTGGATGACGAACGAAATCATTTAAACCTTTCAAACGGCCGGAGATGCTTATTTTTCTTTCAATTTCAGCACTCGGCGGAAATTAGTAAATAGAATTTGCACACCAATTACAAATTGGTTTATAATGAGTGCACACTGACGTAAACCAGCTCCACAATATCGCGACGCTAGTCTAGCCACAGACCCTCCACCGCCTGCAAGCAATGACCTCAGCCCGCAAGACACCTGCGCCAAGGAGGTTGCCTACCTGCAAGGGGCCGCTGGCAGCGACACGCCTTGGCTTTTTATTATAAGTGTAATCTATAGGATGTGGAGGGCCGCGGGAGGGCCAGGGGTCGTCGTGGCCGGGAGCGGGGCCGGAGAAAACTGCGAAAAAAAGCGGCGGAGGCGGCACCCCGCGTCTTGGCTAATTGCCATCCGTTACAGCACTTGACTTGCTTCTTGGGCGGCGCAGCGACGGCGGCGGCGGGGGCGGCGGGCTGTGGCTCCCACCTAGATTAAGCGAGATATATCCGACGGGCGCGTCGCCCGGGGACGGTTTTTCGGAGCCCCCTCGCGCGGGCGAAGTGAATCCGCCGCCGTATCTCGGTCGCTCTAGCCGTTGCGGGTGCTACGGTGGCGGGCAGGGGGGATAGCTTACTGCAAAGGTTGTGCTTCAGTGGTGCCTGATGGGCAATGGAGCTATGGTAGTGGAAAATGATAGTAGTGTGGAGCTTGGTTGTGATGATGATTGAATTAATGAGTTTCCTACGATGGACGTAACGATATGGAGTCAGGAAGGTTTCTTGATGATGATGATGATGATGATGACAGTTTTGGGATCAGTGTTGTAAGTCGAATTTTGCTCATCATGCACCAGGGGTTTGCTAACAATCATGTTACTGTTCCGGTGACATTAGTAAATGATTGATAATATGATAATGTCTGATAGAGGAAGTGATGTAAAGTAAAATCAATGACCATACACTTATTTATGGTACATACTGTGGCGTTTCATTAGCACGCAAAATGCCACGCTGTAAAGTACTGAAAACATATACAAACAATACAGAAAAACAACCAGCAAAATCATGAAAACAAACAATAATGATTAAAATTCCTTGTGACAGTGAAAAAATAAGGATATAACATTTTAAGTGTAGAATGTATTAATTAAATACATTCTCAGTGTGTCAACCGTTTCTTTACGTCAAACAAATTAGTGTGTATTAACCAGGTATTTACACAACAAGCAACATAAAACATTTGGTGTGTGTGAAAAGCACTATAATTATTTTGGAAAATACTCTCATTCGATTCCAAATTAATTATTTATAAATACATTGTAAATCGTAAATATTTATACCCAACATTTTTTTATTTTCATTATTCATTAATTATTATTTATCCCAATTATTCTCTCAGTCAATAACTGTATTCAATTGGTATTTCTGAAAATGATGAAGCGCCGCGTTTTGTAGAATCATACACATTCGTGGGTTACCGAACACAACGTAATGATTCATTACGTTTACCAATCATGCTAGAGTGCATTGCAGCGTTGTTTGGACGTAGTCGAACCCCCAAGGAAACGCTCATTGGGCGGGCAGAACACCATTTCGTAGGGATCTGGGCGTCAGTCGCAGTGGCGACGCGGAGAGAGCAGAACGGGGTAGGGCGGGCCGGGGTGGGCCGGGGCGACGCGGAGCGGGGGATGGTGTATGGCGACGGGGCGGGCTAGAACGGAGGGGTTGGGACGGCACCCCGCAGATTTATCGGGGTCGTTTCAATCTGTATTAGCCAGGGGAGCGGGGGGGCGGGAGGGGCTAAGGACGCAGCGGGGGCAGGGGTCGCGTGGGGCAGGTGGCGGGGGCGGGGGCGGGGCGAGGGGCGGGGTAAATGGCTGCGATAAGCGGGGCCCGGATTGTTAGACGGCGCCGATCCTCCTGCTGATATGACGCCGAGAAGCTCAGCCCCGGCCCCCGCGCCCCCCCCCCCGCCCCCCGCCATGCGCCTCGCCACTAATGCTCCGTGTTTACCGGGGCCCTTCCGCCCTTCCTCGCGCACCTCAACCCCGGCTCCGCCCTTCCCACGTGCCTGCGGCTCCTAACGCTCCCAGACGCCTTGCGACGCTCCGCGCCAAGACGCTGCAGGTTCTGCCTCGAGAAGTTCAGAATTTTCCTTTCTTCTGAGGGATTCTTTTCTACATGATGCTATTGCTCACTCAACGAACAAGAGATTCAAAGATTGGAGAAAATTACTTAACAGGAAGAACTTTAACTGATGGGTTCTACAACTTTTTATTTCATCTTCTTTAACTTTAATGTGGTTAAAGTTTCGGGCTTGGTGGTCAATAAATGTACTTGAAGTTGAATAAACTGGCGTTAAGGCAATATCATAACATATAATTAACTGATATAAATAGAAATAGAAGTTAATTATATGATTATCTTTTTTATTATTGTCGATTTTATTATTGTTATTACATTGTGGTTAATAAATATTAATATTTCATCTACATTCATTAAACGAATATGATTTTTGTTTCAATTCTATTGAACTTAATCTTGTAAGTTCCCGGTGATACTTTTATAAACTCAGAAGCAGGGGCATGGATGTGGGTGATGTGTTACATACTCTGACTATACCAGCTACTTTTATTTCAAATTAATCGTAAATTGTTCATTTGTTATTTTCTTTTTATATTAAATTTTTGTTCTATTCACATTTCAAACATCGCACCATTGAGGATTCGATTTTTCACGAGCATGAACGACTCACTCTGAAATGCCACCTTGCCTGAGCCCGTAAATCAGATACACAGTGATTCATTACATCCAACGTGCTTATGAAATAGCTATCGTGTTACGAAACTTCATTGGTTCTTCGGTGTTTGCAAAAGAACGAGGTTAATTTATGAGCATTGTAGTTTTACTTCAGTTTATTTCCTTATATAATGCATGTAGCATCTATGTATTTGTAACCAATTTATTTGTAGCCAAAGAATTAGAAAATTGCAATAACGGTACTAAAAATCGAACTTGACGGACTTGACGAAGTAAATGCGGAAGTTATCAAATTAGGAGGTGTGCTGTTAAAACTAAGACTTCTCCATCTATTAAATTTATGTTGGAAGCAATGCAGTGTCCCTGAAGAATGGCAAAACGCAAAAGTTATTTCCTTATTTAAAAAAGGGAAAAGAAGCGACTGTGGCAACTGTATAGGTATTAGGGTATTATACACTTGCTATAAAATATATGCAAAAAGTTTAAATTAACGGCTTGTTAATATCTCGGATATTTTAATAATAGAATAACAAAATGGTTTTAGCAAAGGACGCTCCTGTACAGATAATATTTTTACCATCCAACTAATAGAAAAACGTAGGAAATTTAATATAGAGACTCATTTAGCTTTCATCAATTATGAAAAAGCTTTTGATAAATTAAAACGCTCTACTTTGTGGGAAATTATGGAAAAAAGAGTTTACCCACACCACTTAGTCATTAACTTTAAATCTCTGTACCATAATACTTCCGTTATCTTAGAACCAGAAGGAAAATATTCAAAAGAAATAAAACAAACCAAGGAGTTTGCAAAGATGTAACCTTTCCCCAATGTTGTTTAACATACCGTCATTCGAGAATGGAAGAACAAAATTACCCTAGGAATTAAGCTTAAAAATGAAGTGTATTTAAATACACTCCTATTCGCTGATGATCAGATTACAATCCAGAAAGTCAGGACAAATTACAGAGGTATATTCATCAATTAAACCAAACTTGCAAAAGGATATAATCTAAAGATTTCAAAAACAAAGACCAAAACAATGGCATTTATGGGAAAACATCCTATAGGCACCAAATTATTTTGGAAAATACGACGCTGGAACAAGTTAGTTATTTTAAATATTTGTGTTATAACTTAACGTTCTTCACAGAAGTGGATATAGATGAAAACATCCATAAATATCAGAATATATGCGAAACCATTCAGGGAATTCTTAAAGAAAGAACACGCAGAGATACTCTAATGAGGATACATACAGTAATGGCTGTCCCGTCTCTGACGTTCGGAAGTGAATGCTAGACTCTGAGGGAGAAAAATAAACTGGCGTTACAGACTGCAGAAATGAAATTCTCGAGATCTGTAAAAAAATGTACCAGACTAGAGAAACTCCGAAATGAAATTCGAAAAGAATTAAACGCTCAAGCAATCAATGATAAGGCACAGTGTTACTGACACGAGTGGTTACAAGACGTGGAAAGAATGGAAGAGACTCGCATTCCAAAGCAGGCATTTGAGTATAGAGCTCAGGACAAGAGATACCCAGGTAGACTAGCTAATAAGTTGGAATTCTTAGAAGCCGGAACAGGTCATAGACCTATTCTTGAAGTGGAGAAGAAGAAGAAGAAGAAGAAGAAGAAGAAGAAGACTATTTAACCCTTTGTTGGTCCAGCGACAGTCCAATCTAATTTATTAGTTTCAGTATTTTAAGTCAGCAACACTATTATTCTCTGAAAGTCAATAGTTGTAATTAAGTTTTTGTTGTGAGAATGGTGTGATTGGTGAATTTCTGCTGTTCGCCATAACTTTGTTTTTCTTTTTTCGCTAGTCTGCTGTCGCCAATGTAGATAACGACGCATTGAGGAAAATACATGGAATAAATAAAAGGAGAAAGAACGATAAAAATAGATGAATTTTAAAGAAAACAATATATATATTTGACTACTACAATTCCATGAGGAGTTGAATCCTGTAATAATTATGTCTGTATATCTGTAGAAACATTTTCAGATTTTTAGCCATTGATTTATGCAATATTTTTCTATTTTCTTGAAACAAATATATGAATAATAACTGTGAGAACCTCTATTATAGAATTATTAAAATCCGTCTATCCAATTCTCAGGAATTCTAAATAATAAAAAACAAGACGTACAGGTGATGTAGTAGACGTACGCTGAAATGTAGACTTCCTTTCGTCACATTTCCAAATATTATTCAACGTGGTTGTGCTGGTAGGAACCGGTCCCCCAGGGCCAATACTGGCGGACGGCGAGAAAATTCTCTCCATTTCGGAACAAATAAATATCCCAGATGTGTCAATGTTTTATAAGAAACCTCTCCCCCGGATCGATCCCTTCCACTTTCGAGAGGACGCGCGCCCTCCGTGCGGGGAGGCGTGATGGCAGCAGAGAGCGAGTAGGAGGGTAGGAGGGAGGCGGTGGAGGTGGGAGATGATGTGAACGGTCAAGAGCACAGCCGGGGCGTTGCGAGGATGGGTAGTGAGAAGGGGCGGACAGGCGGGGTGAGCGGGGCGGGGGAGGAGAGGCGAGGGCGGGTGGGGCTAGCGGGGGGGACGGGGAGAGGTGGAGTGGAGTGGGTTGGGGTGGGGCGGTGCGGGAGTGGCAGGGCGGGTGACCGGACGGGCAGAGCAGGGTAGTGAGAAGGGGCGGGACAGGCGAGGGTGAGCGGGGGGGGGGGGAGGGGAGTGAGGGTGGGAGGGGCGGGACGAACGGGGCTGGGGCTGGTATGACGGACGGGACGGGCAGGGCGAGGCAAGTGGTGGGAACGGCAGGGCAGGCGTGGGCGGGTGAGAACGCAAGGAGCAGGGAGAGATCGCATCAACGAGCGGAGACGTAAACCGAGGACGTGCCGCTAGGGATCCGGCGACCTCTCTCGGCTGCCCCCCTGCAGTTTGCGCCCCTTTAGACGGCCTATTCGGGGTTGCGTCCGACCCCCGCTCCCACCTTCAAAGGCCACGTCTGCCCCCGGACGCCAGCGCCCCCCCCCCACGCCTATAGTTTCTCACCGGCTTCGCGTGTGGCGCAGCAGGCGGCGGACTTCTTTTATCAACCTTACGCACGGGGCGTGAAGTTGCCACGCGCTATCAGTCCGTTTGGTGGATACCGTATAGTTCTTATTGTTCCTGTATATAAAAATAGACGCAATCATAAAAGGTATGAAACCGAGCCCCTCGCCGCCAGTCTATAAAATTTTGATGGAGTTTCTGCCTCTGAGGTGGATAAGGTCGGTTTCAAACCAAAGTACCCGCTCAATTTCTCGAAAGTACTTTTCGTTTTATCGGTGATGGTTGTTGTTTGGAACGGATCTAGTTCACAGAGTAAGAGTATTGCTTCACCTGAAGACTTACGTTGAGCGTAGCTAGCAGTCACTTGCTAGCTGAAATAAACATAAAGAGTGGCGAAATGCCGTTGTGTTGGAACACCGAATGGAATGTCAAAATACATGTTTATTATTAGATTAAATAATGATAAATCTATATATTTATTACTTTAATATACAATATTGAAGCATATCATAACATATTTGTAATTTCTATTATAATAACAAATTTCTTGAAGATTGACAAAAATATTAAATGAATCTCCAAAATTAGTTCTCAATAAAAATAAATAAAATGTTTGTAATAATAATTAGTGTTGATATATTATGATAACATCCAAAAAAATAGAATGGTAAATGTATCTTGCCCGATATTAACGAATGAACACAAATGTACTTCTTTTAATAATTGTATATTCTGTATTTCATATTTAATCATTGATATTTTATTAACCTTTTACCTGAAAAACAAAGTCCGCCTGGAGTTGTGGGTTCTAAGAAAACAGTAATTCGTAATATTTTGATATTGCATTTTTCAAACTATTAAAACAACCAAAAATACCTCTGAGCTAAAATAACAAAAGAATTGGTTATAAATGTACATGGTGTGTTATAAATGTAAGTTAAAAACATTTGAAGAAATGGATAAGTAATCAAGTAGCAGTAAGAAAATAATATTGTTGTTTTCGTATTCTGACAGTGGTTTTTACCCATTTAAAAGCTAATCAAATGACTGTTCAGGTTTTTCATTCGACAAATAGCAACGTGCTACCTTCTCTGTCAGGAGGGTAGCCACTGCTGGTAATAAAACACCATTCTCGTGCTGTGCGGACGACGCCAGCGTGCACCCGATTTGCATGCATCTCTGTGCCCGCTAGGACCTCGCATATCAGCGCGCCGCCAATCGGAGGGAAGAAATACGACGCCACTACACGTGGGACCTCGCCGCCGCGCCGCCTGCGACAGAGTCGAAACAACGGAAGGGAAGGCGGCAAAGGGTGTCAGGTGATAAAAATCAGGAAGAAGTGATGTGGATGTGGTGCTATAAATGTTGTCAATAATGAGAAGAAGAAACAGAAGAAGAAGAAACAGAAGAAGAACGGAATAAATAAAAACATTTCTTTAAAAGTTGAAAGTTAAGATGTAAATTGTGATGATGGAGAGAAACTAATAACCAATGTATGAATGTTTTAGTAGTAAAATATACTCAAACTAAAATGAGTATTCCACTCATGAAATGTTAGCTAATAGCGTGCAAGGATTGGGACCATACCAATCGACAATCTTACCATAAAAATTTATCAGTTAGTGATTATCATCTTCTCGCTGATCATTTTTGCAGCTTTTTTAAGATCTTATATAATTTCGACTTCTTCATACTATATGGCCTCTTGTATGTCTATTGTTGTTACCTGTTTGAAAGCAAAGTTTTAGAGACTTTTTGAAGAAAGGATGTGAAAATTAACTGCATTTATTTCAAATCCAAATATAACAAATATTTAAAAATATTGGATGTTTAAAATTAGAAAATCGAATAGAGAAGATTATGAAGAATATATCGTTAAAGTGGTATTGATTTGGAAAGCGACAATCATACCAGAGAAATATTTTACGGAATTCAATAGAAATAGTAATTTATTTACAGATGTTTCAAAATGATTGGGAGGCTACAAATGCGAAAGGTAAACTACTACAGAACCTATCGGAGAAACCAAAAGTTAGTGCAGAAGCCTTAAAATCTTAAGAATACAAGTTATTGATTAATGGGTGCAAAGGAAATACTCCAGAAGGGTGCAGAATAAATTTATTTCTTACCACCTCTCTGGAATTAGCTTTGCGTAGTAGAGAAGCAGCCAAATGTTTAATTTATTATTTTCAAACAGAATTAGATCATGGTTATAAATCAATTGATAGAATAGTTTACAATCCTGTATTTTCCAAGACTTGCCAAGAAGGCGATCAGTTATTAAGTGACTGACACCAAATGAAAAAATATATATTAGTTGTCCAGCAAGATCATACTTTTGGCAAAAAATACTTAGAAAACATTGAAAAAATAGTTTTTTATCACGCCCAACCCCTCCTATAAAAAATTATGCGTTTGGTATAAGAACGTACCTACTGGTGAAAATCAGTTGTTTACATGGGCAGTTAAACCTGGTTTTGTCACAAAAAATAAACAGAAAATTGCTCATCAGTCTTGTCGTTCAACTACGGTTTCATTGGAATACAAGAGCAGGAAGAAAAAAATTACAGCTCAATCCCTTCTCCCTCAAAATTACAGGGCACTCCTATGTCTCCAAATACCATAAATGAGGAACATAATTCTTGTCAACAAATTAAGGCATGGTACCACTATACATTCAAGAACGTCATTAAAAATTAGCGATAAAATACGTTTCCTTCAAATTTAAACTTTGAAAACTGTGTATTTAAGTTACTTATTCAATATTATAAATAAGTAGCTTAAATACACTTTATATGACATAATGTTAAGAAATTTCTCTACCTTGGCATTATGATTAATTTTTTTGTCTTATATTACATTTCTGTTTGACTTGTTTAACATGTGAATAAATGTTAAAAATTTATCAGCGCGTTGTATCATAATTCTATTTTATTATGTTTGTGAAATTTCATTCGTGAAATAGTCTTAATAAATCCAATTCGTTATTTGGAAATCCTCAGATAAATTCACTCCTCGCTTCGCGGGACATGAATTTATGCCCAGAATTTCCAAAGCACTCGTGAAAGTGCTTACGACAATAGTGATTAGAGATGGAGGAGATGATGACTCATATAGATAGAGCAAAAGGGAACAGCGAAAGTAATGGTGAACAAAATTGAGTAGAAGAGAGGTGTAATTGTGATGCAGTGAAATTAAGGCTGACGGAAAGCTGAAACACTGAAATGCAAACTCTTAGAAAGTGCTCCTAATAGCGGAGTCAGACTTAATGGTGACTGAGAAGCTTACAAACATAATAGTACTACAAAGAAACGCCATTTGCAATGCGCTTATCGATGAGTTAGATAACTGATAAATAAGGTAGGTAAGAATGAAATGTTGATAAATATTTTGAGAGCTAACAAAGGCCTGTGCTGGAGGACAGCGAGAGTAGTGGACAATGTAATATTTGTTCAGAAAACTGGTACAAAAGAAACTCAGAAGAAAACTTCGCTAACAACAGGCAACGTGGTTGACCACATAGAAGTGATGAAGCGCTAAAAATAACTAAGGAGGTATTGGCAAAGACAAAAGATGAGACGTGTAGAAGTGCTCAGAAGGTGAATGTTAGATGGAGAAGAAACGAAACGAAAGCTGGTGCTGAAGAAATTGGAAGATAAATAAAAAAAAAAAAGGTTAAAAAAAAAAAAAAAGACGTGAATGAAAAAAAGAATATGGTGAAAATAAAAAGGAGGATCAGAAAGAGGAGTCGGGGAGAACAAGGAGAAGCAAGTGAAAGAAATAGACACATGAGAATTATGCAAAAAGGAATATGAGAGGCTGATTCAAAGATAAAATGGTAGGGTGGATGTAAGAGCTAGCCAGAGGAGGTGGAGGAGAACGATATGGAGGATGAAGCTAAGAAAATGTCGAAAAAGTATTGAAAAAGCTGGGCCTCAAGATGGGAATGGCAAAATGAAAAGTAATTGAGCTGAAGGAGGAGAACGAGAGGGTATGAAAGAGGAAAATGAAGCGGATGAGGCGGAGAATGTTTCGAAACAATATTGATCAAAGGAGAAGCCGGAGGTTGATCTCCATACGGAAATAAAAGTTGTGAATATTGTTGTGAGCAAGCGAAAGAAATGGATGAGGGATCAGAAGATGGATCGGAGATGGGGCAAAAGAGCGGAGGCGGAGACCGAAAAGGGCGCGAAGGAGAAAGTCTAGGTGACGGCGTCAGCGCTGTCGACCGCCCTAGCGATCTCCCAGCGGTCCGGGGATGCCCTTATCTCACCCACAGGCGACGCAGCGCCCGCGGTTTCGGTCGCGTGATTGAATCGCGAGCGTGACAGGTATAGTAACGAGTGGCGGCCGGAATTTAAGGGCCCTGCTTGCAGCGGGCCGTATGGAGCGCGCAGATACCCCCGGCAGCTGTCTGCCCCAGCCGTCCACCCGACCCCCCCTCCCTGCCTACCCCGGATCCACCGTCGAGGTTCGCGCACCATCTGCCGGGCCAGAAGCAACTATCGCCACGCAGTGGTGTCCGCGTTGTCGTCCATAAATTTTACAGAGCGCGTCGCAGCCGCTGCATCAGCGGGTTTGGTTTTTACGGGCCGCTCGCTCCCCCCCCCCCGCCGCGCAATCTTGCGGGATGGCGGTAGTACCTTCGTGGTGGGCCCCTCTGTGTCGCGACTTCCACTTTCCTCTCTCCGCCCGTTCTTCCTCTTCCTACTATTTCAAGCAAATTGGAACTAGTGGCGTCGGGTCGATGCCTCTGACGGCTGGCGATCCAACCACAGCTAATACCTGGACACGGTATAACGTAAATTAAGTCGTATTTTAACGTGATGTATCGTTATGTACGTCGCTTGAATCTTCCGTAACGTTTCTCGTGAGGACGCGCGAGGAAGCATGAAAAGAGGAAACAGGGATGGGGTGAATGAGCACGTAACTTTGTTGTAAAAATTCAAATATGGCAGATTCTACTTACATGTACCTGAAAAAAAAATGGATTTCAGGATTATACTACATTTTTTAGAACACGTGACTGGAAAAATTATTACATTAAAAAAATTGTTTTGCTTGACATTATTAACAAAAGATGGACAAAATAAAAATACTACTGTTTATACTCCAGTTCTTTTTCATTGGAGATAAAATCTACAACCAACAAATCCTAATACCTAATTCTATCTTAAAATACGAGTAAAATTAACACAATTTTAATAATTGTTTTTAGTGTAAAAGAACTGCTCTGATAATCAGATTAGAACGAAATATATCTCAAATGAAAACCCGTGACAGTCTGCCCACAAATAGAGCTAATTTACGATTGAAGGAAAACGGTTACTTGCCCTTTCACAATGCCAACTTATTGCCTAAGGCGGTTCGCGAAATAGAACATCACTTCAACGTATCATGTTAATATTGAACAGATTCAACGATTTTACAAATTTATTCTTCCCAGTAATCAGAGTTGTTAAGAGAATACATTATTACGCTGTGCCGAAATGACACGTTAGAATTCTCCAGACAACTTGTTTACGTGCGAAGTACATTTGAGACCAAATCTACATTGCAAATGAGACACAATGCCATAGGCAATGCATTGTTTCGAAGAGAGAATATTCTAGACCGTAAGTCAGCTTGTCTTATTCATGAAACTGAATAAACATGAAAATGTAACCGTCTTTCTATTGAAGTCATTCAGAACTTCGTACAACAACTATGGCAAGTAGAGTCTCGACAATGAAATAATATTCTAGAATGAGTTTCAGAATCATCCTCATTCAGCACTCTCTATGCAATGTCTCTAAATTTCTTTTCGAACTTGTTTCGAATTCCTTTCCGAATTCGGCTAATTGCAGATGGCATTGAATCTTCTAACAGTTTAACATGAGAAGAAAAGAGTTGCCTTGAGCAGTTACTTAATACTTTGTATGGAATAAAGGAGCTAAAGACATTATTTTGATGGAAAAAAATCTATATCACTTCGACGATTGGTTCTTGTACGTTGGTCAATGGACGTTTGGTAGGAGATACATTTAACAACATCTTTACGAAACGATAATAGACAGCAACTCCTTAATGTTTTAAGAATAATCGTACACACATAGAAACATTAATTTTTGTTTCCTCCATTACGTTAGACACATATTGTTAGGAATATTCAAAATTTACATATTTTCAGTTATTCACTGATCAAAATATATTTCATTTCCGTGTCACAAACAACATTGTCTTTACACACAATCTAAATTTAAATATAGATTTATGATTAATTTTCTATTTTAATGTAGAAACTTGGAGGTAGAATTCCTTCATTTTACAAACATAAAGTAAAATGTAAATTGTGTCATCACTTCTTAATAATTATTGTGACATACCAGTATGTGGGACATTGTATTGCGTCACATTTATTGTTAACAGGGGGAATGGTAAGGATAGACATATGCAAATATGGCGGCATAGCATCAGTAGACGAGAATTGTGAACGTACGTGAATTTGTCGGCAACAGGACTGGGAGTATTTGATGCAGATAATAGTTTGCTGAACTTTAAGAATTTAAGTATACGCGTAGAAAGAACTGGGAACATTTAAAAGGAAAATTAATTAAGTCTTATCAACTTATTAGGCAGTGAGGATCAGTGACTTGAATACACGTGTGCCAGAACGGAAGAAAAGAAGATGGTATTTGGACCTGGAGCCATCGACACCGGGGAAGATTGAAAATGGTTCTACGCGGCGACATCGGTCAACAGCGCGCGAAGACGGGTACTGCAATATAAGGTTTGAGACTGTGAGTAGCTAGATATGTATATTTGCTTTTCAGATTCCTCGGCCACTCTGTACAGATGGCATATCGAATAATCGGCTATTAGTATAGCGATTATTTCTTATAAGACCCATCGACCCAGTTAGCCGGATATTAATTTAATGGAAATAGCAGTTGAAAATTAATTTTAATAATTGAATTAACGTAATCTTTTCCTGGCGCCCATATTCTTGTATAAATTTGGAACGGGTTACGTTGAATTTATATTTAATAATGTTAAAAGGGCAGAGGAAATATTAAATTTAAAAATTAAATCAGACAGTTTGTTTCATTATACCAGGCATTACATTTTCAAAAGGAGAAAAAACGTATGACTTGTTTACGTTTTGGCGTTATTTCAATCACAAACATTCATGTCAGTATGTCTATTCACAGCAACACTTTAACCTCCCTGAAACTGAAGAAACAAACTTTTGTACAACAGGAATATCCGCGAGACCACAGAAACCAAACATAACATATCCAATTTGTGACTGCAATAACAATGTAAATATATTATGGGTGGTACACTCAAATTCTAGCCCGTCTCATATTATGATATATATTCAATAAAAATCTTTAATCTTCGCAGTCTGCTGTAAATCTATAACTACTGGAGTATTCATTTTAGATCTATGAAATGTCTTTACTCCACGTTCTTTACGATTTCACGTGTTTTACATATTTTGGACACGTTACATTATGTAATGTGTCGTCAACATAACTATTATAACAACACATATCATAAAAGTTTTTATTATAACATTATTTTCCTTAACTTCTTACATTGAAGCAATTGGTGGTACAATTATTTCCTTTCTCTGTTCAGAAATCTATTCTAAAATTCGGCATTTCCCTCCCAAATGTTTTATTAATGTTATGATAAAATGTTCATTATCATTGCAATTTTTTAACGTTTGCACCTATCATAAGACGTTTGCACATTTCTAAAATTTATAACATTCGAACGACACGAAAACCGTTCTAGACTCGAATTCGAGATTTAGGATTCACTCTTTTACTAATACTAATTAATCAGAAACCATTTCAAACTTCACTTCTGAATATAGCGGTCTTTGGGTACGTTATGTACTCCGACAATTCCCTCTCGATTTAAATCGCTGCAGCCGCACTTTTGGACGCGCGGGTATCGACTTTCCGCACCGCAATCCGCGCAAGGTGGCGGCGTGGCGGGGCGCGGCCTAATGGAGTCAGCGGAGTCGTCGCCGGGGGTGGCCGCGCTTCCGGCTCCATAATTAAGATTTCGTTTACTGATAGCGGCCGGCGGCGGACCCGTAATTCAGGCGAGCTGCGGCTTTCAGCGCGCCCGGCTAGTAATGAGCGCGCGCGCGTCGGTTATCGCGCCCGCGAAACAAGCCCGCCGCCCGCCCGCCCCGCGCTCGCTCCCCGCCGCGGCCGTTCGCTCGCCCGGGCGGCGCCGGCGGCCGTTCCCGACCGCCTCTTTGCCGCGCGCTTTGTTTGGCTTTTTTTTTGTTTTGTTTTGCGCGCTCGGGGAAATTCCGTTTTCGGGGTGCATTTGCAAAAGTGCGAAATGTAGTCGCTTTCTGTTGACGTACTGCTCAGGGCCGTTGGAAAGTCTGTTCAAGTAGTGTTTCGAAATGTTTTTTAATAATACGAACGTATGAGTACAAATAAAAATGTTGAATATGCTGTGTTGTATAAATACTTAAATTGTACGTCTGATGCACACAAATACTTCAGTGTGTGCAGGATTGTTAAGTCAAAAGCTTTAGGATTCGAAGCCCGATCGTGGTGGATTTTCGCCACTAGCTCTATAGTAGATGGGTTAAATGGATTCACTGCCTGCAGGACAATGCAGATGTCCGGCTGCTCTGAACGGTTGTCTTCCTTGGTTTCTCCGATCAATACCAGGCGAAATGACGGAGCTGAACCCTAATACGCAAGCGTTCCACAACCTGCGATTTTTCTTTCATCTTCCTTGTCCTATACACAGACACACTCTCGCGTGCGTGAACTTCACTTTCTCACATGTCGATTGATGTTTCCGGGCTCGAATACTGCTATGGTCATTAGTCCAATTAGTGTAGCGAATGTTTGATACCGGGATGTGGTAATGTTTCTCTCATATTGGAGGGTGAGATCTGACATCAACCTACACGTCAGCTTACGGGGGCTTTCTTCCAGGTATCTCCTCCACTGGAGCGCCGGCTCAGTCGTGACGAGCTTTGTCTCCCGACTTGTGTGGCATTGTAGTCTAATTAAATATAAATGTGTTTGTGCGTTTGTATAAGGGAAGAGGATAACATGAGGAAGAGGAGAGAAAGATAGCGTGTAGTTAGTGTCCTATTAGTACTGCACTGAGAAATGAGTCGGGATCATAGAGCTGGCTCTC
This sequence comes from Teleogryllus oceanicus, assembly GCA_964035755.1. NCBI lineage: Eukaryota > Metazoa > Arthropoda > Insecta > Orthoptera > Gryllidae > Teleogryllus > Teleogryllus oceanicus. Next base: position 101,931,890 of record CAXIVR010000004.1, on the reverse strand, counting down.
CGCATAGGGAGATACCTGGATGAGGAAAGCCCGCAAGTCGACGTGTACATGAGCGACGTGTACGTTCAGAAGGAGAGGAATTCCCTCAACACTCGAAGAAGACCTAGACTCAACCTCAGTGTCAGGGAAAAGAAGTACATGACTTCTCTTTTAATTTAAGATTTCAGACTATTTTTAACATTTTCAACTCTAAAATTCTTGTTAATTAAAAGTGAGTGTACACGTACACATTCTCTCTGGTTTGGGTCCGTAAATTCCATGCAGTGGAAGGTAGCAGCAAAAAGATAAAACAATGCTAACATGAAAATGTCATTCCTTTGTTTTAACAAAAATAATTTTTAAAACTAATTTCGTAACTCGCCACTAATGAACAAGAAATAATGCATCAACATGGGGTGTAAAAAGTCTTTGCGCACACAAAATATTTGTTACAGAACAATGTTCCTCCAATATTTTGTAGGATTACCTTTTTGCATGGATTGTGTACTCACGTAGAATTGCTGACAGGCTTTTCATGAGTTGTCACATATTTGGATTGAAATGCATGTTCCAATATCTCTTCAGATCCTGTTTGTTTCAATTTTCCTTTTTCAAATATGTGTTTTTAGAAAGCGTCATAAATGTTCAATACGTTTTTGACCCGGTAATGTGAGAGGGATTAGTGTGCAGTTGTTTTGATATATTGCCGAAGATCCGAAGTTTTGCGATATGTTCAGGGTCATTATCGTGCTGCGAAATGTATTGCTTGTTATGTAATTTAACTTTTAGATTGTCAGAGTACATGAATGGATTCTTTACTCCATCTATAAGCTATAATCACGAGCACTCGCATGGACATAGAACCACTTCCATATTTGAGGGTGGAAATTCAATATCGTGGCGACAGCTCTGAAGTTTTCTTCCTCCATATTGAGATATACACAAAATTTTCCTCTCTCTCTCATTTATATCTGCTAAAGATCTTAGCGTCCGGCTTGCTGGGTCAATGGGTCACGATATATTATAATCCTTATTACCTCTATAATGGATTATAGGATCCACGACTATACAGCGCAGCTGGGAATCTGAAATAGAATGATTCTATTCTAATTCATTTCTGTTTGGATTGACTAAATGAAAGATCACTTTCTTTTCTAAAGAACAAAATTCAACAAAGTTTATTTTTACGCTTTTAGCAAACAATTTAGTGAATTTACAATTTTTAGGCCTTTGATCAAGATATCTTTCAATTTACACTTTATACCGCGGTTAACTTATCTTTTCTTCGTTGATGTCCCTCGTAGACTTCTCAGTCGAAATATCTTGCGAGCTTGCCGTAGTCAAAGTTCCACGAAATCCTCTTCTGCCCCTATCCAAGCTGGTCTCAAACTATCAAAATTATCAGTCCCGATTACGTCCTATGACATAGTCCCGAACTCGATTACCACTCCCGACAAAGTTCCAATTTATACATCAATATTGCTTCCACATGAAAATATCTGCAATATCATTCACTGTCCTTAAAATTTCACTGATAACCCAATTCTATCTAGATTGTACCCGTTCCTCTCACGAACCTACGATCAGTTCAGAAGCGCGTTTCCGAGCAGAATGAAAATCTTCCTGCATGATTCATCCCTCGAAGACTTCGTATTAAACTACCTTCATTTTTTCATAACATTTGACCGTCCTTCTCTCACCCAGCCAATCCATACGTTCGTTATATTTTGGTGTAGCTGACCTTTTGATCGTCTTTTGAATTTCTTCGCCCAATCCCAAATTTTCTACTTTCGGCATCCAGAAAACTCTTAATGCATTTAGAAAAAACAAAAACTACATTGTTTATTCACGGTCGTTGCTAAGCTCTAGCTCTCGTGATATTTCGTAATGTATGTTCCACCATATTGTCTACAAATAAATGTTAGTTTATTTTAACGTGACATATCGGTATGTCACAATATCGTGCGTCGACAATCTGATTCCAAAGCGAGAATCTTATCTCGTCTAAAAATACGATTTTTCTCAGAAATTCGTAACCGAAATACAGATGATTTTCCTTAACTGTCTACAAGTCTATTTCTGAGTGTCCAATTTACCCATTCAAAACTTCCTTTGGACAATGCGCCCATGGTAGGCAGAAGTTAGAAGTAATGCGAGAAAATATGTGATGTAATATCTTCACTAGTTTCAATGTGACTGCAGGTCTTATTACAAGAAAAATGTGTGACTAGTAAAAAATATTTTTTCTGATTTTTATCTGTAAATTCATTGATTGCTGAATTAGATAGAATCACAATTTTACATTACCAAAGAACAAATGATGCATATCAACAATGTTTTATTGCCAAAAAAACAAATAATTGTTTGGAATAAATGCGAGTGTGATTATTTCAAATGTGGTCACAGTTGTCGCTTATCACATACAATTTCTAGGTTATCGTACTATTATTGTTCGCATGATTTCTAGGGACTTTCGGTGGACTTCCCTTTTCACCATCACCATTTTCTTAAAACTTGCTTCAAATTTTTTAATTAAAATTTCTATTTAGGACGCGGTTACCCTTCTTTAATATTCTTTCAGTGATATTTCCTTTATACTATTTGGAAACTGAAAGGTTGAGAAAATGTCAAAAAATGTAGTTTGGGTGACAATAGATGGCAGCTGGCCAGATAATGGAGTAAGACTTTAGCCAGACTAGAGCATGGAAATTACTAATAGAAAAATTTGTTTCGAGAAAGTCTGTGTCATTGTGTAGCACCTCCAGTTTAAAATTGCGCATATTGCACGCCATATTGCGAGAACACTACTAAAATTTTGAAAAAAGTGGTACATGTTCTTAATGAAAGAACTACTTATGGACAACAAATATCATTTGAAGGAAAAATCTCCGTCAGTCCGTCCGTTTGTGAACACTACTAGCGCCTAAACCACACGTACGATCTTTTTCAAATACAAGAAACTTCTGTACATCTGGCTCTAGTTGAAGCTTTGAAATTTTGAGAAACATTCCATAAAATTTGGAGGTACTTTACGTGAACCCTTCCGGAAACTTTCAAACTTTAATTTTCTAAAAACGGCTTCAATCTATTTCTTTAAATATCTTGTAAGAAATGAAGGTGACACAGGTCCGATTTTCTGGTTAACTCTGCATTTTCGAAAATTGCAAAAGTTTGAATTTCATTCAGCGTCTCCCTACAACTATAAAATTGGAGATAAAGGTTTTTCCTTCAAATACAATTGGAAAATTATAAATAATTATAAATAGTTCTTTCATGAAGCTTTTGAACATTTTAGTAATTTTCGTGCAATAGTGTGTGACATATTTGCCATTTAATAAAAGAAAAAAGTGTTCTCAAAAACGACGCCAAGTTTGTTCTTTAAATATTTGATAAAGGTAGTGCTAAATGTACTCCGCACGACGACATAATCGCCATACATTTGTTTCTTTAATTAAAAAATATATTTTTGACTTGACTTCGTCAGTAACATTTACATTAGATTCAATTTCTTCACATAAATTAAAGAGTGAGTAAATGTGCTTTAAATAATATCAGATAAATTTTCTCGTAATATCAACAGTTTTTTGTGAAAATGTGCTCAAAGTTTTGCATTTTCAGAAACGTTCAAACACCATTTTTCCAAAATGGTTAAATTTTTTCTTCAAACTTTCCCAATAGATAGTGGTAATACGCTTTTAAGATTACGTCAAGTTCATTTTGGTGTTGATTTTTTTAAGATCGCACGTATATACTTTTTTGAAGTATCTTTCACGGCGTTAATAGGCACATTTCCATCGATTTGCATACATTATTGCATTTGTGAGAGGAAGTTCTTCAAATGACTTTAAATTATGTTTTTCGAAAACTCAGTAGATTTCTGTGAAAAAGAGTTTAAAATTTCACGGGCAATTTTGCATTTACAGTAATTTTTAATCGCCATTTTATTAAAAACGTATATTTGTTGTATAATCACTTTAAAAGAAACCAACCTGTTCTGTATTTTATTGCAAGATACAAGTTTTTTAACAGGCATTAGTAGTGTATAGAGCTATTGAATAATGATTTTAAAATGTGAATAAATCTTTGATCCTAGTCATAAGTAGTCATTTTTTGATCCTGGTAGCTGATAAGTCATAAAATCTTAATTTTACAACAGAGGAAAAAACAACGGTTAAATGAATTAAATAAGTGCTTAATGATATTCAAACGAAGGTGATATTCAAACAAACCTATTTTTGTCTAGGTTTTGGTTGAATATCATTAATCCCCTTATTTATAGCATTAGTTTCAAGTTGTTTTTATTTGCTCCCCTGTAAGATTAGTGCTTTTAACTTATCAGCTTATTCACCGGGATCTAAGAAATATCGTTTTGAAAAATATCTGTGCTTTCTACTTCCATCATTTGACGTAGGGCTTGCTTGTCAGACAGCTCACAATAAACTTCCTTTAATGTTCTACATGTTGCTGATTCAAGTGTTTGAAAAATAAAGATACCTGAGACATTTTTCTTCACTTTTTGTCAAAATAATTGAAGATTGGAGTGGTCACCAAACCGAGACCAAACAATGAAAATATCGTTTACATACATATTTGGAGAGAAGACCAATGGCAATATTAAATGAAACACATACCAATGATTAAAATGCTCAAATATTTGTTCCCAGATATTTATTTTAAAACATGGAACAATTATTTCTGTAATACATCTCAGTTCCAACTTTCACACAATATCTTTCTAAAATTATTTCTGATATTTCCTTCACGCAGTTCTTTGTTTTCCAGTTTTGTAAGGAGACAACGTAGAACATAGAAATCTCGATGAGGATTCATACGCAATACCTGCGGTAAGTAGGGCATATGATTATTCATAATGTTGAGCGTAACCTGAAAACACGAAAGAATGTTTAAAAATTGTGTTTTTCTGTAGTCAGTATTTAAATGAGTATTTTATGATGCAGAACGGTCAAATTTGTCACCATCAGAAGCAATTCTTCAATACAATTCTTTATGAATTCCATTGTCACACTTGCAATATCCATCACTGAATCATAGTTTTCTTTCCTTATTACGGCAATATGTTTTGAAGAGAAGTGCGCAGTGGCCCCCAGAGAAAACAAGGGACTGGGGCAGTAGATCCATGGGATCCACTTATTTCCTACAAACGTTCCCCTTATTTATTACTATTATCATTCATTATACACAAAATAAAAGAAGAGTTGTCAGACCCAAAGACTTGACACGTTTCTGTGTGTTTGTCGACGCGCCGAATGTGAAGCCACACTTGCGCCATTACCTTCCAGCTTTTCTTCTTCTGCGGGGGTCCTACAGCTGTCGCCGCTTCCCGCACCTCCGACGCCACAGGTCTCGGTCTCGCCATGCTTCTTCCACCTCTTCAATATTCCTTGCACGCATGGCTTCTTGTACTCCTGCATACCACGATGTTCTAGGTCTTCCTCTTCTTTTCCTTCCTGTAGGTTGATATAGCATAATTTTCTTCGGCCATCTATCTTCTCCCATTCTTAATACATGCCCGAGCCAGAGAAGCTGCCTTTCTTGGATTCTGTCAACGATGTTATACTGAGACTGCGCCCTTTCTCTTATTTCTTCATTGCTTACATGTTCTCGACGTGAGATTCTCAAAGATCTTCTGAGACTTCCAGCTTTTTAAATTGCGAAAAACTGGAAGGTGGTGGCGCAATTCTGGCGTCGGATACTGATTCAGCGCGTGAACGTACAACATACATAAAGAAACATGTGTCAGTCTTGGGTCTGACAACTTTTGGCTTCTGTGGAGAATAATGCTTATTGCTTATTTATTAATTTTATTGCTTATTTATCTTTTTATTGCTTATTTATCTTTGAAAATAGATTTTATTACATGGGAGTTTTTGTTGTTTTTTCTCCTTACAAAATTCAAAATTTATGGCTTATTTATTTTTGAAAATAGATTTTACTACATGGGAGTTTTTTCTCCCTTTCAAAATTCAAAATTTAAGTAGTATATGACTTAGTGTAGGTATCACAGAATTTTGGAAATGTGCACACAATTCACTTTTCCCCATAGCACGTCATACGCAGTTTTTAACTGTTTTTTGACGTAAAATAAATAAATAAATAAATAAATAATGCTTCAAGACACCTGAATCTAGTATTCACATGTATTTTTCGCGATTAAAAAAAACTGGAAGGCAGTGGCGCAATTCTGACATCGGATTCGGTTTCAGCGCGTCGACATTAATAGAAAAACATGTGTAAAATAAGACTAATTGAAAGAGTCACAAGTATCTTTAAGTAGTCTTTTTTAAGTCCAGTTTCACTTGAAACCGATTAATCTCCCTATCGCTCACTTGTAACGATTCCATAATTCACGAGGCCATCTGACTCCGCGTCCCGCAGCCGGGCACATTTTGTGGATCGCTTGTAAAAATGAAAAACTCTAACAAATATTTTCAAAAATATTTAATAGAAACAATATTTTGAATGCAAATATATAAAAATTATTCAGAGTGATCAGCTTAAGTGCATTGGATACACTTTACAGCTCTTTCTGAGTGCCTTTATAAACCTGCATACCATATAGCTTTGGTTAGCATACAATATAGCAGCTGCCTTTGGCAATAGGAGGCTGATCTTAATGAACTCATATTCCTGATATTCCTGCCTAGAGTACTACCCATAGAATTAATTATTTCTTGTGATAGGCCATTTACGTACATGACATAACACTTTGTAATAAGTATTTAGTACCATGGACTCCGAAGTGGGAGGTTTGGTGAATCCAAAGCAATATTTTACTTTCTCGTATACATACGGAGTAATATACATAGTATAGAGAAAGTTATGTAATGCTGCGGAATATCGATTACAGGAATTTAACGTAAATAGATGTTTCGGGGGTCCCCTAATACCGAAAAAGTGTTTTTTTAAACGTCCGTCCGTCCGTCTGTCTGTCCGTTTGTCTGTCAGTCCGTCCGTCCGTCTGTGAACACTGCTAGCGCCTAAATCATGAGTACAATCTTTTCCAAATTAAAGAAAGCCCTTTCGATCTGGCTGTAATTGAAGCTTTGAGATTTTGATAAACATTCTTTAATATTTAGGGGTTCTTTACATAAAGCCCCTCGCACATTTTCAAAACTTTCTCAAAAACTTCTCCAATATTTTCTTCAAATTTCTTGCAAGAATAGAGTAAAATACGCTTATAACAAGGGCATAGATCCGATTTTCGCCGTTAACTCTGAAGCTTCGAAAATTGCAAAAGTTTGAATTTTTCCAGCGTCTTCCTACAACTATAAAATAGAAGATACAGAATTTTCCTTCAAACTAAATATGTTGTCCATAAATAGTTGTATCATAAATATCATGTACGTTTGTTCGAAAATCTTATTAGTTTTCGTGCAATAGAGCGTGAAATAATTGCAATTAAAAATACAAAAACAAGATTTTCTCAAAAACGGTTCCATATTTTTCCTTTAAAGTGTTGGAAGAGTTAGTTCCATATCCACCATATCCGATGACATAAACGCCTTTTGTTTGTTCAAAAATTACAAAAATGTAATTTTTTGACGTGTCTCTCACGTCGGTAATATTTACATTAAAGACGATTTCTTCACATATTATATTTATGAGTACATGTTCTTTAAATTATGTCAAATAAAGTTTCTCAAAAACACAACGGTTTTCTTTAAAAATAAGCTCAAAATTCCGAATTTTCAGAACTAAATAAACTCCAATTTCTCAAAAATGGCTCCAAATTTTTTCTTCAATTTTTCAGTGTATAGGGATAATTACACTGTTTTATATGACGTAAAGTTCATTTTGGGGTATTCTTTTGTTCTTTTCAAAATTTCCATCGATTTGTATGCATAATTACATTTGTGAGTAGAAGTGCTTCAAATGAAGATTTTCGAAAACTCAATAGATTTCCGAAACAAATTGCTTCAAATTTCGCATTTACAGTAAAGCTTAATCGCTATTTTCTCAAAAATGGCTACAACTTTCTCAATGAAAACTTCTATTTCGGGCGAGTTTTTACTCTTCTTTAATGTTCTTGAAGTACTAATTCGGTTGTACTATTTGAGAGATTAATGAGCAAAATAAAAGCATATGGGTTCAGCGACGCCCCCCTCCTTCGGTGATCCAGAGTTAAATACCCCTTGGTATTATCAGCAAATATTCTTTGCAGAAATAATTGTGCAAACATCTTGGTACTCGTGTATCAATATATCAATTTACGTAATCATATTTTCATATGATTAAGTTTATTTTAATTACTAAAGTCTTCAATCTGTAATACTTAGAATTTAAGATAAAATATAAAAACACAGATTATTTCCTAAACTTCAAGCATGTAGAAATATAAAGCAACTTACTGAATGATTTTCGTACAATTGCAACGTTTTTTAAGAAAAAAGTTTTGATCAATGTCTCTATTTTACAAATAATGGAAACAGTACTAATTCAAAAATAAAATCCAAACATAGATCAAGTTCGTCTTAGATAATAGTATTGCAAGAACTGTGAACAAAAGAATAGAATGAAGAACCAGCGCCCAAGCATAAGATCTGGTAAGTTCGTAGGCTCACACGAGCAAGTAGTTGAAGAAAACAATAAAAGTTTTATTGAGGTTTACATGACAATTTCTTGTTCTCCAGGGGCAATTTATAGCGTGTTCCCTTCTCTTTTTGGGTATGAAAAGTATCACAATGCATGTAACGTTGACTAAGAGCCTTTCAAATTCCAAGTAAACATTAGCTTGGAGAGTTATGTTCCGAGTTATGATCTCAGATCAATTTGATTTCTGACGATCTTGTTTGTAATGCCATTCCACGTGAAGTGTCAGACAAGAAGCTTACCTCTCAGCGAAGATGACAAACACGGATAAGGTGTGACAGATTATTGTGGGTGAAATGGTTAATAAGCACGCACCTACATCTGCGACTCTTGTTCTTAGAACAGACTTCAACATACTCAGTCCTATTCCTTCGAATGTGACTTTCTGTATGACCTTAGCATGTGTTTCAGTGTAAGAATGAAGCGAAAAGAAAAAGCAAGGCCAGATAATTGTCTACTGCGGTTAACGGTCTAACGTAAAATTACGGATCATATACTAAATAAAATGATACAACTATGGAATTCTTTAAAACGCAGCCAACGCAAAATTAAAATTGTAAATAATGTTACAAGGACAACACCTTTTTATATTTCACAGTCATGGAAAGATGAGGTTCTAAGAGGAAGAAAGAATCGAAAGTAAGATTATTGCCATTCTGTTGTAACATTTCTCCTCACAAGTCTAAAGTTTTTTTTTTACAGATTGCCCTCTACGATGTACTTCAAATCAAATGAAAAATCCAATATAAAAAGTTACGTGGTGGAATTCTGTCAAAACACGAGTATTCCTGGAATAAAGTATCTCGTTGAACCTCAAAGGACACATTTAGAAAGGTAAAGTAAATTATTCATATGTTTGAATGCACTATCGAGAGTTTCGTACTAAGTTATCTTGTAGAGCATGTCTTAATGTAGAGCATGCTTTTTTATATTATAATTATAATAATAATTATTATTATTAATATTTTAGCATTATTATTATTATTATTATTTTAGCATTATTATTACCATTATTATTTTATTTGCATGTTATTTATTATCTTATTTATGTAATTAACTGCCACCGGGTTACACCCAATTGCAGTTTAAATACATTTTTCTTTATCTTTATTTTAAAAGTATCACTAGTATTACACCAGTGGTTAAACCAATCACAAGTACTTTGTGAGCGTTTCTTGTTTGATATATTGAATTTAAAAAACAGAAAATTATTAAAATAGTAACTGTTTATGATAAGCGTATTTGTAAATTCTTGTTCAAGTCTTAAATTACCCTCCACAAACTCTGAGACTGGTTAAAAACCCTCCAGCTTATAATGCCAAAAATTTATTGAAAATAATCGCAAAATAGGGTGAACAAAATTTGGCGCATTACTATATTCTACTTTTCTCTGGAACACATTTTTTCAGCCATTTATCAGAGTATTCACAATACATTTTGCTAAGTTTAGGTTTAGCAAGTAAGATTTTTCCGTAAGACATTCGGCTATCTGTCAATTTAATTCAATTTGTCCGAATTAATTTGTGTTTTTACAGGTTGGTATGGTTGTGTGCAATGGTGTTGTCACTAATTTTTTGTTCCCATCTCATTCTGCAAACACTGGTGAGTTGGGCTACTTCTCCCGTTATCTTGGCAATGGATCGCTCTATGAGATCTGTCTGGCAAATTCCCTTCCCAGCAGTAACAGTGTGTCCTATTTCAAAAATTAGAGCTACGAAATTTAAATTCACTGAAGTGGCAGCACATGTCATAAGCAACGAATATGTTAGTCGAGAAGAGTGAGTTACCGAACATATTTGCAACAATTAAAATAAATATGCATTAAAATAGATATTCAATGGGAGAAGACACACATTTTTAATATAATATTTTCAGGCTTGATACACTATCAGATGTAGCTTTGCAGTGTGAATATATTCCTGACGATACTCCTGGAATATTCAAAAATTCTTCGGCAGTCAGTAGAATCGAAGAGGTAAAAAAACTCAGCTAATGAGAAGTCGTCAGTGCACCGTAACATTTAAATACATTGAAATACTATTAATATTAGGAACATCAATGTAGCAATAACCTATTCTTTCTTATTCTATTTGACAGTTTGCATTTGACATTGATATGCTGGCAGTGCATATGTCATTTCGAAATGTCAAGAGGGATCCACACATTATGAAACCATTACTCACAGAAGAAGGGCTTTGTTATTCATTTAACATGTTGCCTGACACCCATATGTTTTCTAGTGACACGTGAGTATAACATATTAAATATTTTTTGGTTGTTTTTTTTTATAACGTAAAAAGTTACAAATTTTTTTTAGAACGTTTCCTTCTAAATATGAAATAAAAATTATTTATTTTCTTAATTCTAAATGAAAAATACATTTATTGCAGCTTATAGAATACATATGCATTATAGTAACTATGCTTATAATTGTGTATTAATCAAAATGTTACAGAACTCAACGGCTAATTTCGGGAACGTATTATTCTTATAGATAGTAGATAGGAGGATCATTATTATATGAATCCGGAAATGCTTAATACGAGAGTTACTCACGTGAAAACATTTTTTGTATGGTTTGGCAGATAACAGTGCTATGTTACTTGTATCAAGAACGATATTGAATCCTAAAATTGCCATTCTAAAAGGTATTTGAAGGTATCCATCGCCGCCTGGGCAAACACTAGTATTCAGTAGATCCACCAAATACACAGGGACACTGAGTTTGGTGTATTAGACTGTGGTTTCACACGGTGATTTTACTCCCTGTGCATACATTGTGTCAGCTTGTTAGACAATATGCACTACACAAGATATTTTTTAACATAATCAGCACCTATGCAAAGTCACGTGGAGGTCTTTATTCATATATCTGGAGATATCTTTCAAATATTCTTATTTCGTGAACAGAGCGCTCAAATTAGTAAGTCCGGTAAATTTTTAATTAAAAAATTCGGAACGCATATTGTACTGAACTTCCTGTTATCTGTAGAAAGAACCAATTCCTGGAGTTTTGACAATGAATTTTATTGTACCAATGATATTTTGTTCAATCATTGGTGAACCAGTTTACACAAAAAAACAATAAAATTAATTAATTGAAAATTAATACACAAAATCAAAAATTGTTTAATTATTACATTCTGTATTGTTTCTTAGCTTTCATGCTTCACGAAATTATCTGAAGCATGATGACATCCAAGTTCAGTGGTCCACCAGCAATGGATATTCATCTTCAGCCGGATTAAACGCGTACCCTTATAGAGTTCTGGGAGCAGGCACAAAGGAAAGTCTCATCTTCGTTCTTAAAGTCGCAAAGGAAGAAATTGATGACTGGTGCTCCACTGCAGTCCGTGGTTTCAAGGTAAATGTTTGACAATTTTGTAAAGCACGCACTTCAGTAACATTTTCATAACGATAACGTAATTTTATAAAAGTCATACCAATACACAGATTAATACATCTCTAAACTATATTTTGTCTGTTCTATCATTGACATACCAAGAATTTGTATGTTTCGGTGTCGTACTCTGCGAATGTTACTGACCCTACATACTCTGTAATTAAATATTCCTATGACCATTAAAATAAGATACAAATTCTTATACATCTTTTCAATTAACATTATCTCTTCATTTTTATTAGTAAAGGAGACTACAAATATTCTTTGAAAATGTTCATATTTATAATGGACGATATCTCTCGAATAATGTGCCAGCGAACGTCGATAATTATTTATAAATTACTAGGAGTAAACTTGTAAAATTGACGGGACTAAATCAAACTCCCAAATTAATACTTCATTATAACGAATAGTAGGGACAATACAATCTCTTAAACACTAAAAAATTCAGATTTTTTTCCTTTCAAACTTCCCTTTATTATCAGTGACAGGTTCTAACGGCGGATAGGCAGATCCTGAAGAGGCCACAAAATGAAATATGTGATTTGCTATTGTTGCCACTGATTGCCGTGTCTCTTGAACACTTGAAATTAGTTTCTTTGGTATTTGTTACAGTCTTTTAGACACATTGAGTTGTCGTAATCAAACAGCGTGCGTATTGAAGTTTAGGTCCACTGTATTCCCACATACCCAGAAACCGCACATACGTGCGCACAGCCTAGTATTTTCCAATTCTCTTCCACGGAAGCAGGGATCCCGGTCTTCGCTCGTCAGAGTTGTCATCCTCTTTTGGTCGTTTCTCTTATATTTTATATTTATTCTTAATGTTTTGTTTTAACAAAATTATTTTGTGCTATGACACATGTTCTTCATAATAAATCAGAATTTTTGGTTTATTTTACTAATTGACAGTGAATTTAGTAGAATATTGCAGTTCTTTTACAATTCAGCTTCTGTACCTCTGTAGCATACGTCGCGGAGAGGGATGCTAGACCTTCTGCTGATGCGATTACCAAAGGCATGCGGGTTACGACCACTTCCTGCCATAAATGTGCAAGAACGATTGAAGCCCCTCAAGCCACAAGAGAGAGAGAGAGAGAGAGAGAGAGAGAGAGAGAGAGAGAGAGAGAGATGTCAAGGGGAAAATGAGGGAACTAATTTCTCTCCGTAAGTAGACTAGTGACTGAATTAATTACAGCAGTGAGCAGATAAACCGTAGACGCCGTGATGAAACACGAGTTGACAGACTCAGATTATGTGCCACTGGCTTTTTAGCACGCAGTGTTCAAAGTTGCAAAACTATTGTTAACTTTGACCCAAATTTGTTGTATAATTAATTAATATTTTAGGAAGTTCAAATACTGTGTTAAATGCTGTAGAAAGTCCAACGTTCACAGACCTAGAAGTTAAAAGTCGTTTACGATTTCATCTGCGCTGCTATTGTAGAATTAATGCTAAAGTGTAAAATGTACTGCTATTAAGCTGGCCTGTAGTGTAAATAGGAAGAAACTGTCTAATTCTGTACACAAGTAGTAGAACATAATAATAATCACAAACTATATTCTTAATCCATTTATCAAACTGGAGGGGGGCATTAAGTATATGTGATTTCACTAAGATATAAATTCAGAAATGGAGAAAGGTTAGATAAATATAAGTGACATAAATGAGGTGAGATATTCGGGAGGAGGTGAGAAGTAAAGGGGGTCATGCTCGAGCGCACGTGGCTCGCGAGACGCGATGACGTTGCGTATTTTCCCGTTCTTAATATGACGCCGCTGAACCTACAGGGATGCTACGACAATAGAGTAGGAAGCAGTAACGCAATTCTCACAACCGACACGAGTTCGCCGGTCGGATCGGCCAAGATGGCTAAAGCAATAGAAAGGTTACAGATTCGAATCCCTCTTTGACATGTATGTTGTGCTTTGGTGAGCAGCCATCATGCAACATCGTTCGAACCCCACCGTATCTATCTCGGCCTTTCCCAATGGCATAGGAGATTGATTAGAAAGACATGTATTTTGCACCTTCGCAGTCATTCGCTATGTGCATATTTCCCCGTCGGTAACAGTGTAGGACCTCGGGTTGAACTTACGCCAATCAGGGAGGGCCATGCGCTAACCAAGGACGGTCATGTGCTCCCTCTTTCGCTAATAAAGGACCAAACCGAGAGGGGCCTGCGATCTACGCGTGTAAGAGCGCACTGAGTGTAAGACCCTGCAGGCAACATGAGGCTGATGGAATGAGAGAACGTGTTAGGAACAATGGTAGCCGTAACTGGAAGTCCGGTGGGGAGACTATTGTGAAAGACCATCTAAGCAACGGTTCTCTCTAGAAACTAAACAGAGGTGAACGATCATAAATACATACATGAATGTTTACGTACGAGTAAATTCATATAAAACATAATAATAGTATAAATCTGGTATAAACTCTCAACTCTGGTATAAGTTTATAAGATATAAACATATACCATTTTTACATATTTGATCGATGCCACATTGCGGTTCTCTCTAGAAACTAAACAGAGGTGAACGATCATAAATACATACATGAATGTTTACGTACGAGTAAATTCATATAAAACATAATAATGGTATAAATCTGGTATAAACTCTCAACTCTGGTATAAATTTATAAGATATAAACATATACCATTTTTACATATTTGATCGATGCCACATTGAGGTTCTCTCTAGAAACTAAACAGAGGTGAACGATCATAAATACATACATGAATGTTTACGTACGAGTAAATTCATATAAAACATAATAATAGTATAAATCTGGTATAAACTCTCAACTCTGGTATAAATTTATAAGATATAAACATATACCATTTTTACATATTTGATCGATGCCACATTGAGGTTCTCTCTAGAAACTAAACAGAGGTGAACGATCATAAATACATACATGAATGTTTACGTACGAGTAAATTCATATAAAACATAATAATAGTATAAATCTGGTATAAACTCTCAACTCTGGTATAAATTTATAAGATATAAACATATACCATTTTTACATATTTGATCGATGCCACATTGAGGTTCTCTCTAGAAACTAAACAGAGGTGAACGATCATAAATACATACATGAATGTTTACGTACGAGTAAATTCATATAAAACATAATAATAGTATAAATCTGGTATAAACTCTCAACTCTGGTATAAGTTTATAAGATATAAACATATACCATTTTTACATATTTGATCGATGCCACATTGCCATTGCCCTTAATACCATACTTACATATTTTTATTGTGTGCTGATCATCTATGAAATGTATATTTTGTTTAATTTATTGTGTGAACCAACCTTCCCGAGAGATGGGAGGCTGTTGGCGTCAAGGTATGTAGGTACTTGGGCAGAAAATAAAATAAAATTCTTGTGTAAACAAATCAATGTGGGTTTGCTCGTATTTTATGCGCCGTACCATTCATACGATTGCGATAAAAAATTGTAAACTTATTACTCGCACTTGCGCGATTGTTATAGTCACAGTGCAATGAGAATGTCTGTCGCACATAGACGCGAAGTGGGGGTTGTTGATTATGATTTATGAGGTTATGCTGACTCTAGTGCCCCTAAACAGAGGGTCTACGCAACTCGCCGCACCCTCTAGTATTAAGCACGTCTTCGCTGCATATTCTCCCCATGATTGTGAAATATCAGCTGGAATTATTACTTGAACGTTCTCTCGAACAAGTAAATTAAATTTCTCAATGACTATTTCATAGCATACCCATACCCAAACTTGAGGAAGAACGTTTTAACAGTTGGGTACTTGATTACCATGTCCAGACCAGGACATAGAACAATCCCATAGTCGCGAGAAAGTCTTTATCTATTAAACTTGTTGCAGAAACATAGCGTAAAACGTAATTGACGATCACGTAACGTGTCAAGTGTAATACATTGCAATAGCGAAGCATTGCCGGGTCCACTAATAAATAAATACAAAACAACCTGCGCGAGCCGTTCTCACTCGTGTGGGGGCCGCTTGACCCTGCATTGGCCATTTTCTCCCATGTGCCCTGTACCAAGCGAGGTTTAAAATATGTCCACCATCAATATGACATTACAGGCTTTATTTATATAATAATTTAATACATAACTTCATTTTTACTTGCACTTTAATTACATGTATCATTTTCTTCCTATTTCTGTTCAAAATTATAATCTATTTCACGTTATAAATCGGATTCTGATATGTACTCATTTTGCTACGGCATCCTACAATGAGGAAAGAAATACTTCTTACTAAAACAACTGTTTGAGATATTTTACCATCTTGAACAATGGAAAATACATTTGATTTGAAAAAAAAATTGCCTCAATTTTGAGTAATAATTCTGCGTTTCCTATGAAAACGTTAGTTACTAGTTAGACAAAAAAGGGAGGGTCATTTTTCGTTTCTGGCTTCATAATTTAAAGGGTGCACAGCCCCGCAGAATCTTCGACCTTATAGTTCCATAAACAAAACGAAAGTCTAGTTGTTAGAATGAATGGCCCTGCGTTGCCGCAGGTGGTGCTGCACAGCCCCGCGGAGTTCCCGCGGCCGCGCCAGCAGGCGGTGATGGTGCCGCTGGACATGGAGATGCAGGTGGGCGTGCGGCCGCGGGAGGTGCGGGCGGACGACGCGGTGCGGGGCAGCTACTAGGCCGCGCAGCGCCGCTGCTTCTACCCGGACGAGCGCCGCCTGCGCTTCTTCCGCCAGTACACGCAGGGCAACTGCGAGCTCGAGTGCCTCGCCAACGCCACCCGCGCCGTCTGCGGCTGCGTCGAGTTCCACATGCCACGTGAGTGCACTCTCCACAGTTGCCACTCCAGAGGTGGTTTCGTCGAATGAAAACTTGAGATACGACTATGGTATCGTATATGAGCATTGGAAGTCACTGATTACGAATAATGTTACTACGCGATGGAATTTAGATGCACTGGAGTTGCACAGCAATCATATGCATAAAATTTGGTTGTTCGCAGGGAACTGTAATGGAATTAGTGAAAACTTTTTCTGCTTTTCTGTTTCCTCACCTCCTCTTTCCCCCCTTATCTATCTTCTTCTTCTTCTTCTTCTTCTTCTTCATCTTCTCATCTCCTCCTGCTCCACTTTGAATCTTCTATTGATTGTGCTCAAATACATGATTTGAACTAATGTGTAACAGCATAACACAAAAATATATGAATAAAAACAACTAGATGGTTCAAAAGTTACATGATGTCATTTTATTTAAAAAGGATTTAATGTTTTAAATATTTAAGTTGTAAATAAAACAGTCATTTCGTTTTAAATTGATCACCTAATTGAAATGTCCTGTGAAATTGTCATGAATGGATTTTCCATTTGTCTGTAGTTTCCTCATTCAGCTACATTGACATTATCATAGTAAGTTTACCGTCCAAATATATTTGTTGAAAACTTATTCATTGTTTCTAGAGATAATGCACTTATTTTCAAAACAAATACAGAAAATTGAAGAATTTTATAGCAATTTTCTAGAAGAAAATTGAAGAATTATTTCTAGACCATTAGTAATTTTCACAATTTTAACAAGCAAAACTTTTACGTTGAGCCAATACCAATGCATTTATTCGTTTCTACGTTCTTAGAAATTAATGACTAATTATTATCCTTTGTCCTTGCCAACGAACAAACATATCACTACCTTAACGTGGCACCTCAGTTGCGAATTTTTATGTTAAAAATGTTTATTCATGCTATGTAAGTTAATGAAAAGACATTTTCAACATAATAAAGTTGTCTTGCTTGTCCATCCTTGGACATAGAAAGTAACTCTTCAAATTGATTGTATATTTTATATTTTTCTCAGGAAGACTGTATAGTAATTCAGTGCCTATTCACTACTTTACTATAGATGTCTTAAAACAATAAAAATTACTTTTAGATGCTTAATACTCAATTGAAACCCTCTTTTCGAGAATTCTCTTAACATTTTTTAGAAGAATACGAAAAATTGTGAGATCTCTGGTGCTAAATTATGTTATTACTGTATCTAATGGTTTTTGCCTTCAAAAATGAACAAAATATTTTAATGTTATTTAAGCTTATGTTTTGTTATAGGAGATCTTGATACTTACATATGAAATTGCAGAAGTAGCAAGTACGTTAAAATTTTTAAAAATATACAGAAAATGCAGAAAATATAATTTTAATATGGTATTTACGTTACAGGTAATGTACAAGCTCTTTCAGCCAACTTTAACGGTGGAAACTTTGAAGTTAAGAACCTCAATGGAACTATACAAAACTGTATCTGCTTTCCGATATGTTCGTATCTATATTACGATGATGGTCGAACAAGTCTCTCGGACTTTGATATTAATTCTTACCAAACAATGCACAAAGCAAGGTAAATTGATACAAACTTTCACAAGGTTACAGTACAGAATCGTGAAATTTTGCATTTTTAATTCACTCGTGATATTGGATATATTTAAACTCTTCAATTATGCAATAAAATATCCAATTTCAGTAGCAACGATACTCATTATGTGAGAGTTATAATTTATTTCAAAACTTCAAAATACATTCCGATGCGGCGTGTAGAGCATTACAAAACATTGACTTTAATAGGTAAGTCTCTTTTCTCTGTCGTGCAATTAATGTTAATAAATTGTCTGACTTGTTTTTTCCTCTTTCAGCAAATTGTGGTGGAATACTTGGTCTTTGCTTGGGTATGAGTATATTGAGCATCATTGAACTCATTTATTGGCTGCTAATTCGCCCATGGTCTAGTCACAGGAAAACTGTGACACCTCTCTTAGGAAACAAAAGGATTAGAGCATCAAAACCTATGTCCACATTCTATATGTACTGATTTAAGAAGACACATAACATTGTAAAATTCAAGATATTTGCAATAAAATTAATATATTCAAGTCTTATCCTCAAGGGTAATGCAAACAATAAAAACCTAAATCATGCAACAAATCAGAAAATATTGTTGTGGAAGATATTTTTTTATTTTATTTGTTCATCCGGCAAGTTTACAGTTGGATTGATTGCTTGTTTATTTTGTATTTTCGGACGCTTCAACTGCTGCGGTCATTATTCCCGTTAGTATAATGCATGGGAGGTAGCGATGGTCATTTCCGCTGGATAGTGAGATCCGACGCCGGCCTACTTCCGGCCTAATTCGGTTTGCGAGATTCTGCCTAATCAGGTAACTCTAACCAACGGGGCACCGCCCCAGCCATGACAATGACAAGCTCTAATCTCGCGGCTGGTCTCCCGACATGTGTGGTAGAGTAACGCATGTGAGTATAATTGTGTATAAGTAAGGGGTGAGGATAGAACAAGGAACAAAACATCGTGCGCGTACTGTGGCCCGCTTGTTACGAGACTTTTTCGGCATTCGCCTCATGTTGATCAAAGGAACCACGGAAAACGATCTAGAGTCTCTCCTATCCCGTCTCTCTCTCCCATCTTGATCAGGTTTTTCGTCCAGTTTTCCTGATCCTTTGAGCAAATACTGAGATGGCCACTTGTTTTGCTTCTGGACATAAATGCAACTTCATTATCTGTGCACTTCTTCTATAATTCAGTGGGAAATATAGTTATTCAAATTATCGTTCTTTATAATGTCGTTGCAGCAAGTGTCATTCCTTCACGAAGGACATGAGGGATAAGAGCCCAAATTAATTGCTGTTTTACCCTTGAAAATATATTTTATTACATTGGAGCGAATAATTTTTGTTAACAATCCTTTCAAAAAACACTCATTTTCCTTCTGTATACGAAATTCAAGTAGTATATGGCTTAGAGTGGGCACAGAATTCATTTCTCCCCATAGCGTCACACAGTTTTTAACTGTTTTTGACGTAAAATGTTTTTAAATTAAAAACTACCATTCAGAGCAGGTAGCAGCTGGAATTCTCCTCGAGACAGTGATGAAATTCCTTCCACCGTCTGGACTCGAACTCTACGACCTCGGGATCAGAGGCCTTGCAGTGACTTCGCCTTTCGCGGATTAGATAATAATTATATGTAACTTCTAGGATGCGTCATCTGTAAAACGAGATTAGTTTCCTTTTCTGAATAATAACAAATAATGAAAAGTTGTACCATTCTTGTTAATATTTGGGCCTGACAGAAGTTATATTTGTTGTGCTTACTACCTTTCCCACGTTTGCGCTACGTGATCATTCGCGGGCAATCTGTAGCCAAAACTACATTTCAATCCTGTGATTTTTTTAGTTGTCAGACTAAGCCGTCTGGTTAAGAGGTTACAAGCTTAATATAGGTTTACCAGACGTCCTGAAAAAACGGGATATGTCCAAAATTTAGACATGTGTCCCCATGTGCTATCCCACCAGGTTTTTCTTTGTTTCTGCCAAACGTCCTGAATTTTTATACTCTGTAATAATTCCACACAGTCCTTCAAATACTGTTTTGAGACTACTTTTGAACAACATCACAGAACTTTGCACTACATATGAGAACGCAAGCAACTAGTGCCTTTGTTAAGCAAAAATTGTTATTTTTGTCTTTATATGATGCGAACTGAGAGCTGAAAAATAGGTTAAGAAAGGTACTGTGTGATTTGAATGAAAATGCATTCTCTCACAATGTGTTAGTGCAAGAGAATCTAGAATGCTAAGACGAAAATGGCTCAGTCAATAATAATAATTTAATATTGACCAAAGTAATGATTTATTTAATACTTTATTTAAATGCCCTGAAATATTTCACAAATTTTGTCGTGGAAAAATACGAAAAGGACCTGGATAACCTGGAAAAGTTAGGGAAATTCGCTCTAGAAAAAGAGTGATCACCCTGTTATTCTTGCAAGTGTGCAATGGAATCTATCTTCATCTACTATTTAGTTGTCTACTTGACATATTGTTTCCATGTTACACGATTTACTTCACATACTATTTACTTCTGTAAAAATAAAGAAAATTGCAATGACACATATTTTAGATCTCCTGAATTCCATTGCTTTCTTTATGGCAACCATAGTTTAATAATTTTAAGTTCCACCCTAGGGAGTAGAGAGAAAGTCAAATAATGCTGCGCGAAAAAACGGGGAATGTTCGACAGAAAAAGTCGTATTACAGGGCCCTAGTAACGAAAAAGTACCTAATTGGGTTGCTAAATTAAAAACTCATTTAACTCGTGGTGTAGCCAGAATCCATGTTTTCCTTGATAACGAAAAATCGACTCACGGTAGAACGTCGGTCTCCGTCTGTGAGCAACGCTAGCAACTAAACCATGTAGCCCATTTTCTCCAAAATGATTGGATTGATTGATGATATTCCTCAATCAATGTGACTGATGTCACGGCCCCTTGTATTTGAAACCGATTTATCAATTTGGGGGGATATTTTACATGAAGCCTGTGGGACATTTTCCACATTTTCAAAGAAATGGCTCCATCGGTTTTTATTAAAGTTTGTTGTCGGATAGTGTGAAGGAGGTTTAAGAGTAGGGTGCAGGTCTCATGTTCGTTGAAATCCCATATTTTCCGAAAATTGCAAAAGTTCAAAATTTTTTTTCGGAGTCTTTCTACAACTAAAATACTAAAGATAACAATTTTGTCGCTTAATGAAATCTGTTCCTTAAAGATAAATTTTGAAATAAGGCCATGTACAATTTTTCGAAAATTTGAGTAATTTTCCTCATAATTTTGCCTGAAAATACAGGGGAGAAAGTGCGAACTGTTTTAGCACCACTAGTTTTAATCAAGAAATTTTGATGATGGGTGTTATGAATGCGTGGCGGAAGCGCTCAGCTGGTAGGACGCTCTGTTGCCTTCATTTATTCATTCCGAATATGCGGATACAAGGATAGGTTACAACACTGGGAAAGCTGCTGCTTTTGGGTGTCTCAAGGAAGGCAGTGTCGGCGTCATCATGTGACTCTCAAACGTCAAACACAAAGAAATTTGACACAACGTGTACTTTGGTTGCAGATAGGAAGGTATAGGAAATGGATGAGTGAAAGTAAGACGACTAGACATTATGAGGGTTTCAATCGGAGTTCTGCTTCTCTTGATTTAATAAGGGTTCACTTTTTGATTTTTCGTGAGTTATAAATAGAAGGGGAAGGAGAGTTAGGTAAGTTGTTACAGAAGTTATTGGCCTGTTGTTCTAATCTATGAGTAGATTCTAATTTAATTATCGACGGATTTGTTGATTAGGGATTGAAGATTAATATATAATAGGTTTTTGTTTAAATTTTAAGACATAAATAATAATTTTTTATCGCAATTATTCCTCAGAACCTATTCGTATGGTTTGGTACACCAGTTCTGAAATGATTGATTTTTAGTGCTTATGGTGGGCGCGTAAACTACTGAGTTCATTAGTCCCGTTTTTTTAATAATTTATTTATTGAGTGATTGGAAATTACACAGATCAATACTAAATTACTATCTCATGTGCATTTGCTGGCTTACATTGTAACAATACTAAACTTAACACTAAAATCTTCAAACTATACTACCTTACTATAGGTGTAGGAAACTACAAGAGCCCCTACTATGAACAATTAGTAGAGAAAATGTTCAAGAACGCTTTGGAAGGAAATCTATATTTAATTCTTGTAGGGAAGTCATTTATAGTGGCCAGGTTGTAGTGGACGGCTCGGTTAATTGTATTTAGGTTGGAGTAAAAATTATCGGAAAGATGGGCAATATGTTTGATGAGCGCTGATATATTCAGTTCTTTATGAAGTTGGGCGTTAGAGATTAACCATGGGGCATGTGTTGCTAATCTGAGAAATCTATTTTGTACAATTTGAAGTTTATTAATGTTAGAAATAGATGTATTGGTCCAGATGGTACATGCGTAAAGCATTGATGGTCTGACTATTGCTTTAAATTGTAATGGCATTTGTTAGGGATAGCCGGCTTTTGGAGTTGATAAGGAATTTAGTTGAGCTATTTTTATTTTTGCTTGTTGTTGTTTTAGGTTATGTGTTTTCCAGTTGAGTCTTGTGTCGAAGTTCATCCCGAGGTATTTTACTGATGGTTTTGTGTGTCCATGGAATTGTGTGTTTATTAATGTGTGGGAGAAAATGGTCTTAGTGAGAATATTTTGGCAGTTGGGTTAGTTGGTATTTCATTTAGGTGATTTTGTATTCTATCGGTAATGGTCTTAAGTGAGTGGCTGGATTTGTAGATTGCGGTATCGTCGGCGAATTGTGCTAATTGGGTGTGTATTGTAGTGGGTATGTCAGCTGTGTATATGTTGAATAGTGTGGGTGAGAGTTGTGAACTTTGTGGAAGGCCTGCTATTATATTTCGAGGGTTGGAGATGTGATTTTCTACGGAAACTGTAAAGGATCTATCAGTTAGAAAACGTTTGATGAAATTTACTAAGTACATTGGTGTTCCCAGTGTTCGGAGTTTGTATAATAGTCCTTCGTGCCATACTCGATCAAACGCCTGTGAAATGTCAAGAAATGAAACTCTTGTGTGATGTTTGTTTTGAAACGCTGTGTGGATATTTTCTGAGAGTCTGAGTAGTTGGTGTGCAGTTGATACCTGACTTATAAAGCCAAACTGGTGTAATGGAATAATTTGGGTTGATTGGAGGTAGCTATTTAACCTTTTTAGAATTAGTTTCTCGAGAATTTTTGGAAGTGTGGTTAGTAAACTTATCGGTCTGTAGTTTTCTACACTGCTATGATTTTTATATGTTTTTTTCCATACTAAAGGGTGATATCCAATTCTTATTATTGAGTTATACATATTGTTTATATAGGCTATGGGTAAGGTTGGGAGGTTTTTTAGTATATTATTAGTGATTTTATCATGACCAGGGGCTTTTTTGTGTGGAAATTCTTTAATTATGTTTTCACTTCATTTGGGGATATGAATTTTATCTTCTGTGGTACATCATAGTTCGGGGCTGAAACTGTTTGTAATATCATCGCATGATTGGAATGAGTTGGTGTGTTGTTGAGCGTGAATGTTGTTGCAAAATGATTGGCCAATGCTTCGGCTTTGTCAAAAGGGGCGAATTTTTTCCCCATTGACGTATTTAGAGGTGAGATGCTATTTTTCTTTTTTAGGATTTTTTTAGTGAACTGCCAGAGAGAATTATTGGTTGTGCTTAATGATTTTATTAGTTTGTTGTAGGTTGAGCTATGAAAGTCGTTTATTGCTTTTTTTGTTATTGAATTTAAAAGGTTCAATTCTTTCTTTAAGGTGGGTTTCTGAGTTTGTCCATAATCTTCTGGTTCTGTTCCTAGTGTTGATTATTGTTAGTATTTTTCTGGCAATAAGTGATGAGGGTCTATTGGGTTGTAAATGTTTAATAGTGGTGGTAATTATATCGTGTAAGTATGAAATTTTACTTTCTATTTCTAATGGGGTGTTAAGATTTTTAAAATTGGGGTTTTATTTGTTATTATTTTCCTGAATTCCTTCCAGTTTATTTTGTTTGTATTTAACATGTGGGTAGGTGGGGGTGGGGGTGGGGAGCGGGGTATGTGTAGAGATGATGATTGGTAAGTGGTCGGAATCCAGTTCAAATAGTGGTGTTGAGTAGTATGTGGTTTGTGTATTCGTAATTGCGATATCCAAAATGTCTGGATGTTTGTTCGTGTCGTTTGGATAATATGTTGGTTCTGGTGGGATTAAGGTTTTTAAATTTAGATCAGTTATTTGTTTTAATAAGTGTCGGACTGCATTATTTGTAATTCTACAGCCCCAACTGATGTTTGTTGCGTTTAAATCTTCAATGCGAATGGTGGGGGTGTTCAGTTGAAATGAAGATACTATGTTTGTGGCTTCTATTTTTATGTGTGGTGATTTGTATGCTGCTATTACTGTTATAACTATTATTTAATGGGAATTTGATTGCTGTTGTTTCTAAACCAGGCGTATTAGGGAGGTTCACTTTTATGTATGGGAGATATTTTTCGATAAGTATTAAGACTCCTCTTCTATTATTGTTAGGTCTGTCGGTTCTGATGGTGTTGAATACTTTGTTGATTTTCAGATGGGTTTCGGTTATGCAGGCTATTTTGATTTGTTTAGCTTTTAGGAAATAGTTAAGTTCGTTTTTTATTGGTTATGCCATTTGCATTCCAGTTTAGTAGATTTATATTGCTAAGGCGTTGTACGTATTGTTATTATTAAAATACGCTGAGAATGAATTTTGTATGTTGCTTATGATTGACGGAATAATAGTATTTATTATATTGATTATATAGGCTGTGATTGAATTAATTAGTGAGTGCATAAATGAATTATTACTTTGATTAGGAATATGATGAGTTGATTGCCCGGGGTTTTGATTGAAATGGGTGTTTGAATTTGTTGTAGGCAGATTGTTCGTATAAGTGAAGGTTGGAATTTGATTGTTTGATTGGAGAGTTGGGAAGTTGTTGGTGGAGAATCGGGGTGCAGGAGGCCTGCCATTGTTTGATTTAGTTTTGAGATTCCTTGCATGTGCATATGTTAGGGGGGGATTCTGTAAGTTTCTTGTAGAAGGGCATTCCTCAGTTCGAGTATCTCCGGCCCTTGCAGTTCTTACAAATCAGTACTTGTTCCCGCTGGGGACAATTTACTGAGTAGTGATTTTCAGCACAGTAAATACACGCGATTGTGTGGTTGCAGTTATTTTTAGTGTGTCCAAAGTCCAGGCAGCGCATACATTGAACAGGGCCTTTTTTTTTCGTCTTTGTTCAGGTTTAACACTCAAATTACAAATTTGTTTAATTTGAAGCACTAATTCAATACTGTGTCGACCGTGAAATTCCGCGGCGACAACAGGTATGGGGAAGTTGTTTTTATACAGTCGTGTAACACTAACTAATGTTGAACACTTTTCCTTCAAGTCTTCGTATATTTCTTCTTGGGTTATTGATGTATGTAGATTTTTAAACACTATAGAAAACTTCTTGTTAGTGGGTTCTTTATACGTGTGAAATCTCCTACTGGTATTGATTAAATATTTGATAGTCTTTCTGAAATCGGCAATGGTTCTGAACATTATTTTGATTGGGTTGTTTTTAATATCTGATGTGAACTGATTAATTTTGTGTTTATATTGATTTTATATTAGTTTCTCTAGTGGTGCGTATCTGTTTCCAGTTGGCACTGAATAAACATACTTAGTCTGTGTTATTTGATGATTTTTTGTTCGGTAATGATTCATTACTGGTATCGTTAAAACTTCTTTTACCACTGTTGTTTGTGAGTTTTGCATTGCTGTACTGTTACCGGGGGGGGGGGCACTCGGGCATTTTGGCCTAGGGCGAGGCCGCTATCTAAGTCATGGTTACTAATCTCGGGTGTGTCATTACCGGCATTGCTTTCGAGTGGTGTTTCAGTTCTCGGTTGATAGCCTCCGGTAGCCACGTTATGGCTGGGCACAGTAAGCTGCTGGTCACGGATTATTTGCTGTTTTTCCGATTCTAGATGGTCTTCTTGGTGAGACTCCGTTGGGCTGGGGGATGTGTCCATGTCGTTCGTGCCGTACACGGCCGCCATGGCCTCGGCGATGCACTGGCCGAAGCCAGGGCTGGGCGGCGCTGCACTGCCACTAATTATTGGATAAATTAGATTTGCTTTGTGCGGCGCACTGTACACAACACTTCACACTGGCGCTAATACTTTAGAACTGTAAATTGAACAGACTTGTCGAAAAAGTATTTCACTTTCGCTGATACTGACCAGAGCGGAGCGCGATGTGTACCCTACCGCTGCTCGTAGCGAACTGATTAGTCTCATAACTGTGGTGCGCGTTTTTCGTCGGCAGGTGGCGATGATCTTTCCCCGCTGAATGGCGAGATCCGGCGGCTGTGGGGTTTTCCCCGACCAGGTATCTCTCACCAGCATGGCACCGCCACAGACGAGACAAGCTCTATGTCCTCTCCTGGTCCCCGGCATATGTGGTAGTGTAATGCATGTTAGTGTAATAGTTGACGATAGGACATGGAAGAGGAATGAAAGATCGCGCGCGGTCCATGGCGCGTTTGCTAGGGTACTCCTCCGGCATTCGCTTGGTGTAGATCGGAGAAAACACGGAAAACTACTGATGAGAGCAGCCGGCTGCTAGAAATCTCTTCCAGAGAGCGACTGATTTCGACCTGACTGACAAACGAGTGTCGAAAATGCTGCCGCCATTGGGATTCAAACCGAGAACCTCCCTCGGCCGGAGGCACTGCAGTGACATCAGTTGATGCACTGAGCCACCTCTCCCGGTTTTTGAAATAAGAAAATTGTTTAAATCTCAATAGAGTTTTGGTCATTTCCAATCAAACATTCTAACTTACATTACCTCAAAATGAACTTCAAAATAGATTAAAAAATTATTCTAAAAAAGTCTTTATTTATTTATTTTAATTCGCATCAACTCCAAGGTCATTAGCGACTATACCAATTAATATCCAATAAACAAGTTCAAATGTAGACCTCCAATACAACACTACATTGTTACAATACCACAATTCTACAATAATAGAATACAACACTATTCACAATAATTAACATGTTAGTTGGAGCTCAAATTTCCGACATAATACCAATACTTTTACAAAACATAACCACTTTATTTTGATGTTCAGGGGAATACAACTGCACCAACGTCCAGTCCCCGCAAGAGGCTTTTTCGCTGTAAGGAAAACTTGGGATATGACTCAATGAAGTACAAAGTAAGCGTACAACTACATACATCACAAGTTTGGAGGGATTCTTTTGAAGTAGGAGAAGATGTATTGATTCACTGGTGAGTTGTAGTTGACATTTACATAATTGAAATGATTGAAGGCGTTGTCATTGTCAACAATAATATTTATTTGAATAATAGCAGCTTTCGATGGCTTAGCCACCGAAAGTCGTTTTTGTGGCTCCCAGACAGCAGAAAACTGATGATGATGGCTAAACCATCGATAGCTGCTATTATTGAAATAAATACTATTGTTGACGATGACAACGCCTTCAATAATTTCAAGTAGGAGAAGATGACTAGTTTTTAGTATCACGTCAGAATTCTTGAGAAAACTACTTGTTCTCTTCGGCTAAGTTTTTTATTGGTTACCAATATCATAAAGTTTTGAAGAGTTTTATGAATACTGATTGCTTTGTATTCTTTCCATGTACCATTCCATTTCACCTTCATTAGTTCCCGAATATGCTTCAAATTACACTGTTCTACAAAAAAACTTTTTTCTATTTCTGGAGACAAAAGTTGTGACTCTTATAGTAATTTCAAAGGTGAATCCAAATCTGTTTTCAGTTTTTCTCTGTCAGGGATAGTTTAACCGGAATTCTATTTTTTATCTTACGATATTCTACAAATGTAAACTTATTTTTCGGAATTCAAGAAATAGCAATAAAATAATTTACAGTGATCCTGATCATTGATTTCAGTTACATAATTTAACTCCACCATATTAGGGAAGTCGAGGAAGGTGCTGTCAGAGGTAGTATTCACAAAAGAATTCACTTTGTAGCATGTATTTTAAAGGAAGGTATACGGAAAAAGAGAAAATGATACAAATGTGGCAACAACAATTTACATATATTATTTTTTTCTTTTGTAACAAGTGTCTTTCTTGTCTCGAATGATACTCCAGCAATAGTCAGCCAACATTGTAGGCTTCCCTTCGTATCTTTTTTCAATGGTGGATATGTCCTTATGGAATCTCTCTCCGTGTTGATCTGACACATCGCTGCAGCTCTCTGGGAAGAAACCAATATGAGGGTCCATGAAATGTATTCTTACAGACATATTGCAGCCGAATTCTTGATAAGCTGTGATCATTTGATGCACTATTTCCTTGTAATTTCCAGCTCTTTTTCTTCCAAGGACGTTTTCTGATACCTTCTTGAAACATTGTCATGCTCGTGCTTCTGCGTCAGTGAGGCATTTTTCAAAATCTCTATTACTCCAGTTCTCTAATCTGAGGGCCTACAAATACAACTTCTTTTATCTTTGCTACTGAAAGACGATGAAATTTGTCAGCAAGATAGGTAAACTCTTCGCCAGTTGGATCCATCGCCTTTACAAATTGTTTCATTAATCCAAGTTTGATGTGAAGGGGTGGTAGAAGTATATCTTCACGAGCTACCAGGCTTTGACGGACATTTTCCCCCCTACTTTCCAATTTCGTTCCGGCCATTTCTTTCTTATGTAGTTGGAGTTTCTGTCGCGACTATCCCACTCGCAAAGAAAGCAAGCATACGACATTTGCTTCATCACGACATCATACGACATCGTACTTCACTTGCTTCAAGAAAAAGATGTCAAAAATTAATTTCATAAAATATGGTTGTTATATTGAAAGGAAGTGTACATTTCCAGATAAACTTAAAGGCTTCTTTCTGAGTATAAGCGCTGGAGTGCCTTCCGCTCCCCAACATAAATGATCCCTGCTTCGGCTATCAGCAACGAATTGTCGCCGAAGGCCCAGGACAACTCGCTCCCCCAGAGCTTATATTTCGTCAGACTGTTGCCGAATGATGACAGCAGTGTGTGCCCGCCGGTCTCCGCCAGTGCCCGCGGTGGCTCGCAATATGAGATATTGAATGTGATTTTTCCATGTCATTTTGCAGTCAGATAGCATTCCTAATAGTCTTGTGCATTGGCTAAATTTTAAATCTTATTAGCCCTGTTGTAATTTGGGAATAATTGATTGGTTTTGCTTAGAGAATAATATACATTCTGTTTTTTGTGCAAAAAAATAAAAACTGATTTTTTAGACCAATCATACAAGTTGTTCAGAGCTGCTTGGATGGTCTCTTAAATCTTATCCTTTACAAATAATAGTGATATCATCTGCATATTTACTAGTTATTGTAGATGATTCGATATTTATTTCTGCATTGATAGCAAGTAGAAAAAGTGAAATTCTTAAGATTGAACCTTGTGGGACTACATTTTCTTGACCTATCGTATTAGAGAAGTAACCATTGACTCTGACTTTATTTTGCGATTTGTGAAAAAATATTTCAAAAATGCAAACATGTTTCCTCCAATACCAATTTTACGAAGTTTTAAAAGAATTTGGTGTATTCTTTTTGATGTCTAAATTGACAGCTAGCACATGCTGGTTAATCATGAATGCTTCTTGAATGTGTGTGTCAACACTTATAAGATGAGATAGAATGAAGTGACCTGGTCGAAAACGAAATTGGTTACCTCTGATGATACTGTGATGATCTAAGAACCTTGTAAATCTGTTGTCTCCAAATTTGTCAAGTATCTTGCACATGTTACAAGTTAAGGATTGTGGTCTGAAATTAGCAATATTTGTCTTATCTTTTTCTGGTTTTGGAATTAGAATTGCTGTTGCCTCTCTCCATAAAGTAGGAAATAAATTTCTCTCCCATATTGAATTGTATATTATAAGAAGAAGTTCAATTCCCTAGGATGGTAATTTTTTGGGATGTTGTGAGGCCTTGGAGACGAGTTCTTAGTTGATTCAATAGAAGTTCTTGAATTGAAATGGGATTGCTGAGTTGATATTCAGAACTGTCTACATTGTATGTTGAGAGATTTTTATTTTCTTGTTCATTTTTATTCTGAATGGATTATTGTGGGTAAATCAGTGTGCTTGAAATTTTGGCAAATCTAGCTACAAACTTGATAGCATTTTTTTCCAAATTAGTGATGAACTTACCATCTTCAGTTTTTATGATATTAATTGGATTTTGTGCTTTATTTCCTTGTATGGATTTTATCTTTTTCAATGATTCACTCATATTGTTCTGTACATTTATTGTTGATACATAAGTAGTTCAGAATTGGGCCTTGATTTCTTTTATTACTCATCTAGCTGCCGCTGTCCTTTTCTGGTTCTTAATTTTATTTTCTCGCATGTTGTGTTATTTGAACTGGTTCAAATGACTTCTTTGCAATTTTCATTCCACCATGGTACGTTTTTTTTCTTTTCTGTGATGGCTTATATGTTTGCATGGAATTATTTGCTGGTTGGTAGAAAATTTACAAAAATGATTCAATAGTGTAATCTATCTACTATGTTATTAAATGTAGCAGGTAGTGTGCTATGGATTGTTGCAGGTAGTTTTCTATGGATTTCCAGTTAGATTTATACAACATCCAGTTAGATTTAGATCATTCCAGTTAGATTTAATAAGTTCTACTACACTAGGTATACTCTAGGTACACTCTCGATATACTCTGCCAACTGTACAATAGATGTATGAAGGGAGAGACCCTGCCAGAAGACTTTAGAATAGGTTTCATTTCTAACATATACAAAAAGGGTGACTGAATTCAATGTGGGAATTATACAGGCATAACTGTGCTTTGTAGAATTGGTCGGCTGTATGAAAAAATACTAAAATATAGACTTGAAATGGTTCGTATAGATATGTAAGAACATAGCAGCTTTAGAGCTGCACGCTCATGTACTGATAATATTTTTAGTATCAGAATAGTAACCGACAAACGGATTACCTGTAATTTAGAAACTCACCTGGTATTTGGAGATTTAAGAAAACCTATGACACATTCCATTAAATAAACTCTGGATGGCAATACAGAAACAAGATGTTAAGATGTACTTATTGAAAGCTGTTAAAGACCTATAAAGCAGTAATGTAAGTCAAATTAAAATTGGAAGAAACCTTTCTGACCTATTTTCTGTAATTAAAGGTTTACGGCAAGGGTGTTGCATAGCTCCTACTCTGTTTAAATTATATTTATATGAAGCTTTAAAAAATCGAAGGAGAAAGTGTAGCAATCCGGATGTAAAAATTCACGATTCCATGATCAATTCTCTTAATTATGCAGACGACTAAGTCATCTTCGCTGAGGAGGAAGATGATGTTCTGTATGTGTTGCGAAAACTTCATGAAGAGTACTTAGATTGGGGGCTAGAAATAAATTTTAATAAAACAGAATATCTGGTTGTAGGAGGAGAAGCCAAGACTGTGTATACCCAACGGACCAGAATTGAAATTCTGCCAGAATGTAACCTATCTCGGTAATCAAATAGCAGCAAATGGGGGTAGTACACAAGATATTCAGAGTAGAATATCAAACGGGAAAGTATCCATGCGGTAATTGCATTCTCTAATACGGAATCAAAATTTGAGCAAAAATGTTAAAAGAAGATTATATAAGACTACCGTAGAGAGCCACACATGGGTCTCAAGTTTGGGAAATATCGAAAGGCAATGAGAATAAACTTACAACAATGGAAATGGACTATTGGTGATGAATCTGTGGAATGGCACTGCTGGACAAAGTAAGAAATAAAGAAATTAGAAGAAAAGTATAAGTGAGTTTCAACATTATTGATACCATTGAAATTAAAATGCTATTGTCACTTAAACAGAATGGGTGAAGAACGATGGCCTCTAAAGCTCTAGAATTGGAAACCAACATCGCACAGGAGACGGGGAAGACCCACAAGTACATGGAAGGAAGGAGTGGAGAAGGCAATGGCTAGAAGAGATGCAGAAGACTGCAGACAGACTCAAATGGAAACTGGGATGCGAGAGATGTGTAAGTACTCGCACTACCACTACTCTAATATTACGTAGCGTCCTCGTTAGTCGGCCCAACGACACTAACAAATCTTAATGCTGATAATTTTCATGCTTCTTTTATTCCACATCCATCATACTTTTAATAACAACATAGAATCATTCCTTTCTACTCCACATTAAGCTGTTCCTTCTAATATGCTATATTTTACTATACAAAGTACTCAATATCACTAAAAATTTAAAAATTTAAAAATCATCAGGCCAAGATCAAATATCTCATAAAATGTTAAAAGAACTAAACATTCAGCTGTAGCTAAACCGCCAAATAAATTTAATTTCATGCTCCGAATTTCATAATTTCCTCTGGCTTGAAAAATAGCTTATGATCTTCCCATACTAGAGTAGGTAAAGATCCTCACCATCCAATAATTATCGGGCAAATATTTATTTTCTTCTTTTCGAAACTATTTGAAAAATTATTATCATCACGTTTAAAAAAGTATGTTTATTCCATTCAAATTGTTCCCAACTATCAATTTGGATTTCGAACAAATTATTCAACTACACATCAATTATTTCACGTAACTGAATATATTGTACAATCAATTCACTGTTGCGTTATTTCTAGATGTAGCACAAGCGTTCGACAAAGTATGGCAAACGGGCTCCCATTTAACCTTCATCATATTGGTACTCCTCGATATTTATTAAAAATAATTAAAATTATTTTAATTATTAATTAAAACGATTAACTTGCCGTTTTGCAGTTAAAATTAATTCGTTTCTTTCCACTCTACGTCAAATT
Organism: Teleogryllus oceanicus; assembly: GCA_964035755.1. Lineage (NCBI taxonomy): Eukaryota > Metazoa > Arthropoda > Insecta > Orthoptera > Gryllidae > Teleogryllus > Teleogryllus oceanicus. The sequence continues at coordinate 101,898,644 of CAXIVR010000004.1, read as the reverse complement.
TATTTAGGAATTCTACACGGTTCCACTCTTTTCCCCACTATTCTTTAACATCTACGATATTCCTAATTTACCTTCGTCTCCATATTTCTTTTCGCTGATGACACTGCATTATTTTCATCCCATTCTAAATAAAAATTGCAAGTAGTTACTTCATAATGCTATTCAAAAGTACTACATTAATTTCTTTAAAGGTGTAATATTAAAAAATGTTGCATTACGTAAAATATTAGATTGAATTTAATTAATATTGAAGTTAAGAGACTTCACTCTCGTTTCAATATTAAAGGTGTTTGAGTAAAACGTTTTTAATTTTCCTTTACTTCAGCCAAAAAACGCAAAATAATACATATTTTGAAAAAATAGTTAAATTTGTTGATATACATAAGGTTATTAATTGTTTATAGAAATTTGAGAAAGATTTTTTTTAAAAAAGGAACTCATTAGTCGATTCCTTAATATTTTTGTCATTCTTGGGGGATACATAATGTCAGGGATCTAAACGTTTTTGGAATTTACGATTGCAAAGACAATAATTGTTGATATCAATATACAACAATCATTTGCTTGAGGTAGATGAAACTAGTGATATGAAATAATACTGTTGGTTGTGTGGTAAACGAGGCCCTGGAGCAGCAAATGTTGACGGTTCTAAAACAGTACGCGCGAATACTTTTTCCTTTGAGTATGACGTAAGCAGTGACGCACTGAGTAAGAAAAACGTGCCAACACCGCATCTAGAGGCAGGGTTGATATAGTCGTAATATCAGGTATGTGAATGTGCAGACTAAGATAATAAAATATTTGTATTTTCTATCAATATAGAAACCATTCTTTTTTGATTTCCCCAAAATTCTAGGTATCTAACGAAATCTAAGTCACCCCTCACATGGTCGTATAGATGCTTTTGTAACTTTTCGTAGGTATCGGGTATCTAACAAAACCATAAGGCCCTCTGAAAAAGCTGGAGATAAAATAGTTTTCTTTTAAATTATGAATTCTTTAGACATTTGTAATATGGATTGCATGATAGGAGTTGATGAAATCTTAGGAAAGCGCACCTTAAGAGCGAACCCGAGTTCAGAGAACAATGGAGGAGATATACCGGATATTTCTGCATCAGCTCTTACGGAGGCGTCCGCGAGAATTGCACGGTAAGTGCATATAAACAGCGTTCATTCAAACTCCGCAGTTTCCACCTTCTCAAGTTCATAACTTCGCAAAGAGGTCGAAGCATATTCCCCTCCCCAGGTGAGGAATAAGCATTAAGGTTCTGTGAAGGAGCTTCCAGAACGCTTTGGAATATTCACCGTTCTCTCCTACTACTCTCAATTTGGTGTTCTGAGGGTTGGCTAGAATCTTCCCACAATATTCATGCAATACTGTTCTCAACTAAGCATTTTAAATGCCAATAAGTATTGTATTACAGTTTTCAAAACTATTATATATTCGCAAATTCTCAAGGATTTTTATAGTATGCACTTTATTTTTTTCTTCCTACATACCAATCGTTTGTCATATTGATGTGTTTAAATCAAACTCTGGTAAAATGTGAAAAAATACGGCAAAGTACAAAGGCGATAGAATAACTAAATCAATTTTATAAATTTTCTCCAGTTCAATTTTCCATCTAGGTACATTTAATCGGGTCTGATCGTGGAATCTTTTCTCTCGACCAACGAAAAAAACAACTTCGGAATGTCATAGTATAATACAACTATAATCTTCAATTCAAAGCAATTGTAACAAACACTTGTTTTTGTTGAAACTAAACAAAATATGATGATGATATTCATGATTTGTCGGTCTTTGATATAAAAATAAATCGATCGATTTTTTAATCATCAATGCTTACAATTTAGTATTTTTCTATTACCATGTATTTCTAAAATGTTAAAACAGGTAGCATATTGTATTTTTCTGTAGCCCACTGCAAATTGGGATCACACGAGTAATATTGCAATGGCCGTTGAAGTGGCGAAACTTGTAACGCAAGTGGTAAATTAAAAATTCTTTAGTTGAGTCAATGAATGATCCACTGGGTTTCGGAAACGACCCTGGTGATCTCATAGAAATGTGAAATGACATCTCTCATATCTACTTTTATTCATGCTCTCACATTAAATTTAATCCTGCTCTGTAATTATTTACAGTTACGAATATTCATTGTAAAAAATTCAATTTCAATTTTCGGTTATTTAATGATTTGGGTGAATGTCCTCAATCAATGATTAATAGTCAACAGACTTGAACAAAATGTGGAATATCTGTTTCATAAAAATAGAACAATAAAATGTTACATTGTCATAAATAATTCCTATATTCTATCAAGGTCGTAGGCCTTTTCTAACTTAAAGCAGGGTTTCCTTCTGTTGCACTCTTGTGCTGGTGAGACAAGTCAGGTGAGACAAGCGGAACCGTCTCCGCCTGCCATTCCAGCGCCACTATCTGCTTCAAGAATTCCGCGGAATGCATTATCTTCTGTTTCTTTACACAATCTTTCTAGTTTTTTTGATGTCTGTGTAACATCCAATCCTTCATTTTGCAGGAATTTCTCTCTTCTTAAATATATACTATTATCAATCTTATAGTTTGGTCTCAAACTAATATATTCTTCGCAAGATTTCTCCGGGCTCTTACTGAAACAAAAAAAAATATTAATTTTCTGATACGCAGTGTTACTATATTCTTGTAAAATGACAAAACTTAATGTATTTTTCTCAAAAAAATCAAAGTTAGTAATGATTTAGTTGTATTCATTTAATATCTCGAAAACGTCAAATGAATTTGAAGAAGCACACTCGAAAAGTTGGAAAATAAGAATTTAGTGCATTGAATAATCTACTTTAGAGCATATAGACATATTTTAATAAATTATTTGATACATAAGGCAATACACTGAACTGTAGAGTAACAATCAAGGTTTTAAAATTGTAATAATTAAATATTTAGTTTCGCACTCACCTAAGATCACGGGTTTCAAATACATAGGTTTTTGATCTTTCACAGCTCTTTACTGATACTGGAATTCCGGATAGAGGTGGTGAATCATCCACTCTATTTTTTAACGTTTTCATTTTTGGACTTGCACTAGTGTTGCGTCGATTAGAATCGTTATTTTTTGGAAGATCAGTTTTCTGAGATTTTAGTCTCGCCTTCCTAGTACGTAGCCCTTTTGAAGAAAACGGAAGTTCTTCGGCCTTGAATGTGTATTCCGGTTCTGAAGCAGGTCCATCACTTTCACTTCCACAATTTGATTTAGGCTTTTCATTCGCCAGGAAAAAAATATCTTTCTTTGGGGAATTTCTATCTAAATTATCATCTCCCGTTGGACTGCCTTTAGTAAAAATAGGAGAGAATTTCTCTTTCTCTGCCCTTTGCTCAACTTCATACTGACTAATAAGGACACTATGAAAACGTACAGAGTCATTTACTGACTGCGTTGCAATCAAACGAGGAATCCTTGATGGAGTTAAATTAACTTGTACAAACTGATTTGTAACTGATCGTGTACATTCTTCGTGAGAATCAGAAGTCTGAGTTTGTGCATCAACTTTTTCTACACTGCAATTGATGCACTTTATCCGTAAGCAAGAATCCTCTTGTTCACCATTGTATTTAGATCGTTTGAAAGGAGTAAAGACAGCTTTCAACTTTTGCATTTGTGGAAGATCTTATGAAAATAGTGTACCTCAAAGAAGAAAGGAACTGCACAAAAATGGAATCTTTCTACCTCCAAAGATCTCTCACTCGCAATTGTTTAGCGTGCCTTACCTAAGATGCTTATTTAATGAATTCGAAGGAACCTTCTCACACTTCATTAAATCAATCGAACATTTACTTAACGTGTACTTGCCAGCATGTTCTCTCACATTGCGAAGGAAGATAGTGAACTATTTATCATCCACAAAGTCAGTGGACATAATAATTATACGCTCAGATTCACAAGGTGAATAATTCAACTGTCGCGTTGCTAAAACTATTAGTTCCTTCAAAATGTCAAAGCCATCTGTATGTTTTAAAGTGAAAAGACAAGGAGTGAATTTAAATAGAACTAATTTCCAAGGAGACTATTGATTACTCTTCAGATACACAATATTTTCCAATAAATTTTAAATACAGTAATGTTTTATTTCTCCCGATTTTAAGGAAAACATTTACAATGAACTGCACATGTTAGGAATGTGTTTTTTAAATTGCATTAATACAAATAATAAACGTATTTTTCAGATTTCTTAATTACACCTGCATTTCATGATACCTTATTCCCCATAGTAATAAATAACCGATTCGTTTTAAATTAATATTTTTAGAATTTGTTCCAATAAAAGTAGTTTATACATTCTTATTAATTCCAAAGTTACAGTCAAAAGAAGAATTGTGATGTAAACAGCAAAGTTTGTTTCATTATTTAAATTATTATATTATTATTTGCTGATAAGAAGATTGCTGCGGAAACCAACGAAATCTTGAGAGTAGCACATCATGGCGTAAAACTGTTATTTTTCATATTAAAGGGAAAAGGGATTGGGCTTTAGGCTTCCATTCAAGGCGAAGTAATAACGTTTCATTATGTTGGCATTAATGCTCATATTTTTCTTGTTTGAAAGCATTTACGTTATGCAAATTGGAACGTACCAAGTTGGTAAGTAATTGTTTTTATAAATGAATAAAAATATTTTTTTTATTTGTTAGTTTGCTTTCATGTTTAGTACATACATGTTTTGTAGAATGCAAGAAAGAAATGCATAACGAATACAATTTTGGATACATATTAACTGAAGAATCTGACATTCGTTTTGCCCATCATTTACGCGACATCTTGCTTCTCTATTGTTTTCTAAGAACATTTAGTAAGATAATTAGAAGAAACTTAAATAATGATAAGAATCATCAAGAAGGAAAAACATAATTATTTGTGACGTTAATTCATATTTGCATGATCCAAAGAAAGAAGATACCGAAATAAACCGAAATAAATGAGACATTAGCAAATAGCTCTTTCATTAAATTTTTTAAAAAGTAAAAAATTTTTTAAAAATTTTTTTTTCACTCACAAAAATTAGTTAATATTCTAATTACATGAATACTTTGTCTTGTTCTTTCAACATATTTCTCGGTAATCAACTACACTCCATAAATGAAACATGTCATATTAACTTATAAGATATATTTAGAATAAAGTCGACTAAATTAATCTGCTTTTTAGATTGCAGTTTAATAGTTTGTGAAATGTACTCTTGATGGGTTTTCCTTACAGTGAACGGAGATTCAGTTGAAACTCTGAACAAAGATCTGAAAAATGATGACGACGATGCATTTGACAAAAATTGCGATTCGTGGGATCAATCCAGTTTTAAGTGTTTAGTAAACTTAAAAATCAAGAAACTAAAAAGCAAAGATCCAAAACCAGCAGACCCGATCGTCGAAGATGAACTAGAGGAATTGACTGGTGACGATGAAATCGAGTGTCTAACGTCAGCCCATAATAATCAAAAACATCCTTCGCAACAGTTTTTCGAGAGGCAGCTACAACTGTATGAGCTGCCTCCACGCAGTGGGGGCAAAAAGTCGTTACTACCTCGTGATTATCAGAGACCTGTCTCTCCCGTACCGACCCATCACACGATTTCAGAAGAAGGGGAGGGTGAAGAAGACGACAAAGTGATGTTTAAACCTAAGCCTCCGTACAAACTGAAGCTACGCAAAGAATTTCAGCCTTCATGAGAATTATTCATTTTATGACCAGTGTTCTCAAGGTGGTCTTGAACAGAGAATGCTCTTCCAAAATGATGGTGAGAGATCAGAAGTATTAATAAACGGCTCTTTTTAATTTAAAGAAATTATTTCTTCGCATAGGTGTTTGTTAACACGTGAGCGATGAATGGAGTTCTTAGTTCGTGCACATTCATTAGATATTCTCGATGCTTACGTAAAGAGACATCTCAGAATTGTCATACGATGTATTTAATGAAATATGTTCAGTACTACATACTGAACATATTTCATTATTGTAATACACTGTAGTACTAGTTTTACTACAAAAAATTAGAAAGATATTTCACAAAAGAGAAAGTATTTCAAAAAATTACTCTCTCTTTGATCGCGAAATGAATGGCTCCGCTCAGGATAAAACCGTTCTGGAAAGTGACTTGTTTTTATCACACTTTTTATGAAGACCAAATATTAAATATCTATTTTTTTTTCTTTTTCTTAAGGAAAATTACAAAATTAAATTTAAAAAACATAGATTGCTTATTTCTTTGGGAATGGTAACTATGTAACAACAGAAGTAAAATTCGAGAATCTATTGTTAATTGCCTCTACGTCGAGGCAACCGACCTAACGATGAAAACCTTTCTTAATCTCCTATTGTCCCTCGTACATTGAAACACTAATTCCTTGGTTGGTAGTGATGCGATTACCATGGCTGATATATTCAACGTAATGTCTTATCACTCTCTTTTTGCCTAGATATCTTTATTTAGCTATTGTCGTATTTTATTTGTGTAACAGAAGTCCTTGAACGGAAAATAGTTAAATCTTCAATCACAAAGTTCGTATTTTTGTAAAATAATGTCTCAGAATGAGTCTTCCAACTTTTGGGCATGTAGGGTCGTAGAAGATGAACACTTTTCGTCAAAGAGCATGTTGTGGGGAATCTGATATTGAGCAGTTTCACATGTGACTTATGCTCCTGATTTAATACTAGGTAACGTATCGCGCACTCTATATGTGTAATTTATCGTGCAAATATATTTTGTGTACCTGTCTAATCCCAGTGCAAGATGAGTTGTCTACCTTTCAGAGACAAATATTTCATGCGTCACTTCCTTATATTAGATATTCCATTATTGCAAAAAATGACATTTTTGCATGCCCAAGATGTTTGTTGTATTTAACCTGAGACATCCATTAGAGCAGAAATTAAACGAGAAATCACTTTCCTTCATTTCAGAAGGTACACGTTTTGTAATGGAAAAGTTGCCTGAACGGAGGTGGTGATTGTTTGTAGATTGTCTTTAACTATGTTGTCATTGTAATGTCGTTGACCCCTTTTTAAGGGAGGGTAAGATTTCAGAACCAATATCTTTCACTTGAACAACCGACAAAATTTCAATTAAATAAGGATCATGATCAAATTTATACACTAGTAATCGAAATACTTTCCCCCATACGTCACATGCTGCTTTTACAATTTTGGCGATATTGTGACAAACAATTTAGATTATAATTATTTCAATTATTTTCTTTAATTGAATGAAATGTAACGCTCTTGCAATGCGGCAAGTTTTCTTATAAAACAAAGTTATATTCTCCATTTCAATAGTAAGGGGTCATTACTATCAAGGAAATCAGGTGAACTACAAAGTGTACATGTAGCAACAAAAGTGGAAAGAGTCAAAGAAGATGACAAATCATCAACATCGAGAAGAAATTGATATTACATTGATATCATTCATAAATTAATCCTGATGTTAGTATTGAGTATTGAGATTCCTTTTAGATAGATAGATTTATTACTAATTCTGCAAATAAGTTCCAGAACTTGGTGGCAGAATACACTAACTATACATTACAGAACTTAAAAACTATACAAAATTTTACAAATTTTACACACTTTACAAATTAACATAAACATTTTACCGTGCAAGCTTCCATGGCACTCCACTTCACTGCACTTCACTTCACTTCATTTCACTTCACCTCGCCTCGTCTCACCTCACCATACTGCCAATCACTTTTCCAATCACGTTTTAATGTGATTTTTTTACCTGAAACAATCGTGGTCTTGTCCACCTGGCCGCCCAGACGCATGCGCCTCCGCGCTCGTCTGCTGCGCGACGCCCCCGCGCCCCTGCGCCTGGCGAGAGGCATTTGTCTGCACGCGTCGCAGTTCGCCCGCGGACGAGACGCCGCCCCAACTCGGTGCGACGCTCTCCAGTGCGTCCATTTTCGCATTAGCGAAGAGGCCGGCGAAGGGGCGGGTGCAAGCGCATCGCCCACGGGACCGTTAAAGAGATAGACTCACCTGCCGCCGCCCCCTGCCGCTCGCTGCCTTGCTGCCGACGCTTACGATGGGCGGACACCGCAGTAAAAATATGTAAAAATTTATAACAAAGAAAATTAGAATATAAAAACTGAACACAATATTGTTTTTTTTATTGGTTATTTAAGGTCGCATCAACATCTTAGGTCATTAGCGACCACTACTGCTGTTAACGGTATGGTAACTATGTGGATGAAACGATATGGTGGTGATAAGGGGTGAAAGGACAAACACAAATATGCCCGAGGCGGGACTCGAACCCGCGACCCTTCGGTCAGAGATCACTACGACACTACTGCCTTAGCGATCTCGGCCACCGGGCCGACAAAATATTGTATTGAAGAAATAAAAACAGTGTTTTCCTTTACATTGTTTTCTTTTATTCATAAATGTATTATGAATGTGTTCTGTCTTTCCTGGGGGGTTAGCGCTATTTTCAAGTAATCAAGAATACTATTTTCAACTTTCATCCAAAAGTGAGGCAGATAGAATTCTATGCCAGTGTATTCACCACTCAGTTATGTGAGCGATTGTTTTGTCATTTATACCAAATCATATTGAGGGTGTGGTCGGTGAATTAAGTGTAGAAATAATTTACACTTACGTTGGATCACTTGCACTGTGACTGTGGTAGAGAATGCATGAAACGAATGTATTTATGTTCCTGGCATGCGAGCAAAGTGCACTTTAAATCTATTTAAAGAATATTACTTACAAATTATTTGAGTCGGTATGTTGAGAATTTAGTTGAGTATTTCCCAACGATGTCGGAGTCGATGAAATTTTAGAGAGGATCAATGATGATCAAGGGGTCGATAGGCGAATGAACAGGGCAACTGATCTGATATTAAAGATTCTATTGATTATAAAGAAAATATAAATGAAGCGTTTTGTTTTCTTTTATAACTATTAAAAATATCTGTAATACCTATCTACATGTCTAAAAATTGAAAATTATAATGGTTCAAAAAATAATCACCGTAACTTCAGAACTTTTCCTAAAGTTTTATTCATATTGTCTACGAAACTGTTATCCAGTCACGTCACTTATATGCAATTATTTCTGTTTTCTACCTGTTTATTTAAAAAAAACGTCAAGGGAGTCGATGAAGCAATTCATTTTTTGTAAGGAATCGATGCAAGTAAAAGGTTGGGAATTTCTCACTTGAAAGCGAGTTGAAAGTGAATAGCGTGGGCACTTTGATTCGGTTATTATGAGATACGTTCGATGTGTATGGTTTCAACTTGAATTTTTGAATTCTGTCTTAAACAATTCACATTAATGTTTACAAGTGCTTTTTATCAAGATTTGTATCAATTCGCACTATATATTTAGCGAAGACATCGGAACAAACTAATCACTTGAGAAAATGATCCCTCACATTGAACTGCATCCGCTGAACTGAGACTTGCCAAGCATCAACAGCTGGCATTCAGCTCATGTGCCTGGGGGAGATTACATTTCACAGAGCGGTGCAAACTTCGGAAAAGCGCGATGATTTTAGAACCTGTCAAAATAATCGTTTATTGGTTTGAACTGTTTGGTTTGAATTGGTTTGAACATAACTGTTTATAGCACATTTATATCCAACGTTTGCCTTTTGTAAATCCTTCATGTGCGAAAATCATTACAGAAAGATCAAGATTAGCTTATCTGAGTCTTAGAGCAATTTTGTATAGCATCAAAGGTTAATTTCCAGAATTCCTGATGTTTTATTTATCATAACCCATACAGAACTGAATTACCGCCTACCGTTCCCCCGTGAACGTATTCACAAACCCTTGTTCACAGAAATTAATACGTGCAGATTACGGCTGAGTAACTAAGTTTCTTTGTGCTTGTTCTCAAAGGTTTACAGAGGTACGGTGCTGAAATTAATGAAGTAGGCAAGAAAAAGTAGGATATAATCTTTGTGGCTTCCCTTGTAAGAGAAGGGCGATTCATGCTGGAGAACGGTGCTTACTTCAAGTAATAGGATTAAGGAAGCCGTGAAGATCGATTATTGATTTCAAATTCCTTCAGGCAAATTATACACGAAGTTTACTATCCCAACCTGCAAACCGCAATCGACCACGTTGAAATCTTTATTGTAATATTTGTCAAAAGTTTCACACAAAGCATGTAAACAATTTACCACCAACATGAATGTCTACAGTCGTAGCAGCACGCAATCAATCATTTTTTTCTGGAATGCAGAAACAAAAAGCCCGGTTTACAATTACATTCTAAATAATGGACAGTTTCCATTGTGACTCAGGTTTGTAACTCGAAAATGTTTGGAGTTTTATTGAAATTTGTTTCGCTGCGTGATTGCGAAAGTGCCAATAACAGGAACAGCAGGTACAGCGGCTCCGCATAACTCCGCCCACCCTCCGTGCCTGCCTCACCCTCGGTCCCGTCTGGTCTCGGCGCCCCGGTTCCCGTTTCCTGGCCACGTCACCCGACTTCGCTTTCCAATTTCCTGCGTCTTTGGCTGGTAGCCAACCCGGAGCCTTGCTAGTTTTCTTATAATCTGCTCGTATTCTCCGATGCCGTCGTCTCTCCATTTTCAATTTCTCGCAGTTTCACTGCACGTTATGTGCTGAAGTAACTGTCCCTATTTTAAATTCTTGTAGCACTGAGAAAGGAAAATTCGTTATAAAATGTTTTGAAGTTGAAGCTGAAAATCAGATGATTTGACATGATAAAAGTGTAATCATGTAACTGGTCGAATGATGGCGTTTATAGTATTTGCGACCCGACAAAATAGTAAGAGAAAGAAATTGAAAAAAATCGAACACTCGAAGATATATAGTAGGTGGCAACATTGTATTAAAAAGAAGTCTAGGCAAAAACAGATTAAAATATGAACGTCATTATTATCGTGTTTAAATAGTGCTTCCATTCTTCTTGCAATTTCCATAGAGACTCTTCTATATTCTGAAAGTTGTATTAGTATAAAATTCTTTAATATAAGTAGAATATATTCACAAAGTGAGTGATTGTCAATGTGATATTTTGTGATCTATGTCTATGTTATTTACGTGACATGTGAACTCGGGATATATAGAGAGATAAGAAACAACTTGTTTTGCAACTGAAAATGTTATTCCTCATCAAATTGAACTAAAGGCTCAAACTTGTTTCGCGACTCAATTAGTCGCATCTTCAGATAGTCTTAAATGAAGTTACTACAAAATATCGTTTTAATATAAATTCGAAAATAAAAATGCACAAGCAGATGTAAGGTATACGAATTGGGAATTAAAATTATATCTAAGCACAGAATAGATACTATTACAACTATAAATAAAAATTCTTTAAAATGAAAGCTGATTACAAAAATAAAAAACTTAACTTTTTCTACTAATAAATATTACAATATTGTGTATATAGTAAAGACAATACAATTAAAAAAATTATGAATATATATATATATATATATATATATATATATATATATATATATATGAAGACAATGATTAATTAACGAAAAATTGCCAAAAAACATAAATACATCATGAATTAGTATTATGAATAACAAATAATATGATATGCTGTAATATTAAGAATATTAAAAAATTTTAATAAGATTGTCACATAATTAGTCTGGAATCATATCTTTAGATTTACACTTATATTCGGTAATCCATTTTTATCTCATTAAAGCTTCATATTTAACATTAAAATTGATACACAAGTTTACGTGCCTTGTAAATCAAATATTTTCTGATGCATACAATTAGAGGCAATGTTTCTATACAGTTAGAGACTCTACTAAAATGAAAATTACTTTAATAGTTATAAATAATTCTTTAGTTACCATTTGAACTGTATAAAATTTAAAAGACTAAAAATGCTTATAACATGTACATCAGCCTCCGGGACAATGAATCCATTCTCGATCAGGTTTTCCATGGAGTTTTCTTTGATTTCATGTTGAGTTGACCCCTTGTTTTTCATCCGAACATAACTATGACTCCATTACATGTGCACATTTTCTTCAGCTCTGAGAGCAATGTAGTTATTCAAATAATTGGTCCCATATTCTCGCAGCAGGAAGTCGATTTCTTCGACTAAGGCACGATAAGGAAGAATATTCAAAATCTGTAGCTCATTTGTCTTTGAAAAAAGATTTATTACACGGGAGAAAATATTTTCTTAACGATTCTCGACAAAAACGTTCTTTCCTATTTCTACTCATAGTTTAACTTTCTACAGTGCCAGAGCTAATGTAGGGATTATAGAGCTCAACTGAACAGATTGCATTTATCCCCCACACAACGTTGCACACAGTTTTCAAGTGGTTTTGACATTGAATTAATAATTAAAGATACTTTTTTAAACAATTACAAGTACATTTTCTTAGGAAATAACTTCAAAACATATTACATGAATCCTAGCCCATGCCTTTCTTAGTAATCAATATATCACCGCCACCTTCTCAGAATTTTTCATGACTTTGGCCAAGTATGTCAGTAAAGCCCATTATTGAAGCTTCGTAACAAAGGAAACAATCTATTTTTTCAATATAATTCGTAGTTGCATATCCGCTCGAAATTTTCCATCAAAATAAGTATTTACACGTCGCCTTCATTAACTAATCACGCCGGTGTCCCTTGGGGCCTCGCTATTTATCTTAAATCTTAAAATTAAAACGAAAGACATTACAGTCTGTTCAACGAAGCGTTATAATGAATTATTAACATGGGAATTTGATTTCGCCTCATTTGTGACAGGTTACCTCAAAACGCAGTTATCAGATCAACTTCAAACTGATTTAGACTCCTTTCACTATTGGGACTGTTCCTGGAGACTAAACCTTAACCCATCCAAGAGCGAGGCAAATATTTGCACATTTGTGGTATTAATAATTACCAAAATATTTTCATAAATAATTCAACCAACCCCATCAAATAACCTTACAAAATATCTAGTAGACTTTTCCTGATACTTATCGATGACGTAAGTCGTATATTGTATTGACCCGTTGACTAGCCTCTACAGAAAGGCGGTTACCGTCACACACGAAGTGCACTGGTAAACAGCAAACGACAAGGCAAGCACGCGAAATTTGTTTAGTGAGCGCCAAGCGTGCATCTTACCTGCCATCCTGTTCCGGCACTGAAAAGCGCAGGGTTTGGGTGTTCTGGATCAAAGGGACGCATTACGTCTACTCGCTATTTAATGCACTATTATAATGCACGAGATGCAATTTTATGAGGTGTAACCTGTCTTAAGTGGCAGAAACACTTTCATTGACAAATAGAAAACTCTTAAATACAATTGGAAATTACTATTTTCTTAACAATCTTCAGTCCAAAACTGTTGTTTAACTTAAATAGGGATGGGCAAATACACAGAAATAATGATGGCGATGATCGTATTACCTCTTTTCGATTGCGGGCTTTTACCAGTCAATTCCGGCGGAGGGGTTCCAACGGAGCGCGGTTGAAGGCCTCGTACACATCAGACGTGGATCTCGTGCTCCCGTCGCATGCCCAGGAAGTCATCATCCGCCCGCGACCAAGCTCCAAGCGATGAACTACGATGCCGTGACACACCACCTCATCTTCGTGCACTCTCCCTTTTAATTGCTATTAGGGTGTCGTTCCGACTGATCCACCACACGTAATTAATTACGATTGAGTGATAATGGATAGTCGGATTGCTTAGGCCGGCAGCTACTCGTCAGTCACATGCTAGTAGATAGTTTACTCGTTAGCCTAAGTCTAGTCTTATAAAGTCCTTCTCTCTCAAGTCACTAGCTCAAGTCTCCTCTCTCACGTTCCTAGCTCGAGTGTCTTCTCTCACGTCCCAAACTCGTCTTTTTCTCCTGAATCCTCTGTTGCTCCTTCGCTTCCCCCCCCCCCCATTTGGAAATTTATGTGCTCTGTCACGTGCGTGATATTTTGCCTCTGATTGGTTCAATCATTAGGCTTCTAGAACCTTCCACTAATCTTTTCCGTCCATTGGCTCTAGGCAATTCCTTCTCTTAGCCACCTGCTTTGCTATGTTTTTAATTGGTCGTTTTTGTGCGACCGTGGCGATCTCGGAGAAATCGACGCAGCATCTGCTGACCGCTGATTATATAATGATGCGCTCTTAGGGATTAATAGGCAATGTGCCACCGACTTTCCTAATGTGACTGTTCTGGTACTCAATCCAACGATCGCACCCCTGCGAAGAATGAGGTGAAGTGGTGGGAGGGCTCGCGGAGGAGGCCCGTGGGAATCTCTGCACTCCTGCGAAGCCCTTTGTGCGTGAAGGTGGCGAGGGTACCCGCGATGCAACTCGTCGCAATATCTTATACTGTTGAGGTGCCCGATATTCCCTCTCAATTTATTTTTTACTCTTATGTAGTTAATTCGGTTGGTTAGATCGCTTTTGGTTGTATAATTGAGCGCTGTGATACTTCTTGTGGGTTTCTTTCTTGTGGGCTGAAAATATACCGTTCATAGAAGAATCCGGCTATTTATGTTGGGAATTTACTAATTTGCTGGTTAACAAATGTTAAAATGATAACACCATTTGGGAAGATGCTACCTACTGCAACACAAGCTCCAGAGTTTTTGAGTAATAGTTTTTGTTCTGCAGATAAAAGCACTTTGGATTGTTTCTAAAACTCAGTTGCACAAAGAATGCGGTCTTATAATAGTAGCCTGTTTCACCTCCATTCTTTTCAATAAATTTTCTTAAGTCTTACCATCTTCTCCAGCCGCACGTAATTTCATACTCAGAATGCTCTTCTTCTAAACTAGAAGAATAAAATTCAGATTTCCCAAGGACCAATTCAAAGATCCATAAAAACCCTTACTCGCCTACTCTAACGGATGTACTACGAGTATTTACAAATTCTCTACCGCTCTTAAACATCATTCCATTCACGAAAGCAAGTTATACTGAGAGGCTCAGAGTGTGTGATCACGCACTGGTTAAGGTTAGGGTTAAGTTAGACTTCAGATAAAAGAAAATATTTTCAAAAAACGTCTTATAAAGCGCGAAGGCGCTTTGTAAGAAAATCATGTAAGAAAAATGCCTAGCTCCAAAAAGTAGGAGTATTTAAAGGAACTGTGTTTAAATTTCTTCTACTTCAAAACACAAAATTAATTTTATCATAATTCTGAAAAGTTTATAAAGTTTATGAATGTTCGTTTTTGATGTTCACTTCCCCTACAGTTCGTTGTTCAGCAAGCACCAACCCAAATCAGACGACCGATTGTGG
The DNA here is from genome assembly GCA_964035755.1 of Teleogryllus oceanicus. NCBI lineage: Eukaryota > Metazoa > Arthropoda > Insecta > Orthoptera > Gryllidae > Teleogryllus > Teleogryllus oceanicus. Next base: position 101,883,392 of record CAXIVR010000004.1, on the reverse strand, counting down.
ATGCCGTCAAAGCGGAGGTTGGCTCCAGGCAATTCGGCGGTGCGAACTGCATGGAGGGCACGGACTCAGTTGACTGGAACTGCCCGGTTGCATAGCCGTAAATTCTGTAGAAGTGAAGTTGTATTTTGAATATTGAAAAGGAACTTGAGTTAGCCTCATTGTAGTGTTGTAGTCTTAGTAATTGTCCGAGTAGTCTCGACTAGTAAGTGAGTAGTAGTTTGCAGGTGTGCCAGTTCTGCCGCGTGGGAGCGAAGTTGCCGTATTTATGATTTGGGAGTGTTATTGAGTCCGTGGAGAGGAGAGTCACGTGCCATTGACCGCGAACCTGTGATGAGGAGCTGAGATGAGAAGTGCCCACGATCGATTTCTGTTTGTTGTGTGCTCTTCGGACCCGGGGAGAGGAGCATCACGTGACATTGACGGCGATCGTGTGGTAAGAGGGTAACACGTGAGGTGCCTGCGATGGCTGCATGCCATTTGTAATATTTGAAGTTCGGTTCTCACAGGAACCGCGGCACCTGGCGTGCCGGCTAGGAGAAGCGGGTGCATCCTGGCGGCCACGCGGGTACATCCGCGTTGCAGATGTGTATGACTTCGTCAGCGAGATGCTTTTAGTGCTGTATTAACGAGTACCGATTTCGGAAAATGTTTGTATGCATGTGGCGGTCGGTGGAAGGGAGTGGGAGTGTAAATGCCGACCGCGCGCGGGGGTGGGGTCAGCCTCCGCTAATGACGCCTCGCCGGCAGCTGGGGCGGGGGCGGCGCGGCTGGTGGCGGACAGAGGCTCAACGAGGAGATTGCTTTGAAATTGCGTGCTTCGGCGGAGGTGCCGCAGCCGTAAGGCCCGCGCGAAGACACTCCGCGTAAAAACCTGTATTGCCCATTTGCATTCTGTGCCGTCTACACGCGGCTGCGTACTGGAACGCCGTGGGAGTGTAACCGCGGCAGGAGCTCTATGAGTGGCAGCAATAGAATGTCAAAAGGGGGGGGGGAGCTGCGCGGGTAGAAAGCAAATAGGGGCAGCGCCCTGGTAGTGAACTTGATCGCGAGATAGAACAGTGACAATATCGTCTATGGAGCATAAGCAGTAAGGCCAAAGATAAAAGGTCTTTTGCTACGTCAAGCGTCAAGCCTTAGATAAAAGTTTTTCGATAATTTGTTTATATAATCTTTAATACAAGTAATGTTAACCTCCTGATGGATGTGTGCATTAGAATAAATAAGGGAGTTTTGGTAACCAATAGTAGGTATTTGTTTCGAATTATTTCTAATTTACGTTTGTTTGGAGCGCCTCCCCACATTGAGCACGCGTAGATGAACGACGGGTGAATTATTGAGTTGTAAATTGTTGGACCGTTTTCTGTTCTTAACGCTGAGTTTTATTTATGAATATAATTTTACTATTTTTTAATAGTTTCTGTTTGCAATATCTGGTATGTGGTTCTTCGATGTTAATCTCCTAATTTGACTCCTAGATATTTGACAAGTTGGGTATTGTTTATTCAGAGAATAGAATCGTTACTGATTGTTAAAACTGGAGGGTGAGGGTTATAAATTCTTTAAACGAGAACGTTTTTGCTTCGGATTCGTTTGAATTTATATGAATTCTCCATTTATGGGTCCATTTAGTTTAAGTGTTTACATCATTTCAGGGCGATAATCAATTCGTCATGTTGTGAAAGGATCTTTCTTTCAATTTCTGCAAGCATTGTAGTTTAGTTACACAGAGATGTTATATATTTATTTATGTTTTTCATGTGTAATTCTCTCCGAGATATCTCAACAAATATAAGAGACGAGCTGAGAAAACCAAACAAGTCCTCTTCAGGAGCAAATTACGCTTCCTCTACATTTATTTTAGAGCAGATAAATGTAAGGTCGTCAACTTTACTCAAGATGGCTGATTGCGTCGATCAACAAGATCGCTGCCCTCCGCGGCTTCTGATCCCCGCTTGCGCCAGTTCCTTCCTCCGTGACGCCCCTTCCCTCCGCGATTGCGAGAACTTACGCAATTAGCTGTTAGAAGCCGCCACTGGCACGGGCCATCCTTTGGTCCTGACGCTGCAGTCGCAAGTTATCCGCGCGGTAAGACAAGGGAGGGGGAGTGTGAATTCACCGAATTAACCCGACACTCTAATGAATGTGATTAGTAAGCAGTTTATAATTGATATAAGGAGAATTTCCGCGTGACGTTTTCGGCTCTTTCTTCGCTCTGATTCACAACCACCCCGTCTTCCTTTTATCTTTTACTCGAAGATTTCATTTCTCTTATGATTGTCGTTCATTTATTATTTTTTCCATTATTTAGTTCCCATATCCTTTAGAGCTGCTCTATTTCTCTCTGTATCGCTTCCAAGTACCGATACCATCATGCATCTCTTCTGCACTATGTATATTCCCTCCATATCGTCTTATTTTTCTCCTCATTCCAAATTACTTGCTTTTGGTCTCATTACATTTACTTTCTGTTCACAATCATCCACGATTATCTGAAGCATCTTTTTCACTCAATTACATTCTTGATTTAACAAGTGGTATTTCCCACAATCTTCCCTGTAATATCTCCTTCCAATTCAGAATTCTTGGTTGCATTCTAACATCGTTCGCCTCGCTCTTAGCTCATCCCTCATTTAATATCTCTTAGAATTTATATTTTCGGCAAACCTTTAGAATTTTCCTGAGTCAGTAATGTTTGTTTTTTTTTTAAAATTATCTTAATTATATTTTTTGTTGCTCAATGTTGAAGAGCATGCACACTTCCTTTGTTTTCCTGGTTTCCCCGGTCGCTTAAGGCAAATGCTGGGACGTTGTATTGTTGTCACGTTTGTGAGCCCAGGGCATGCCATCTGTAAGTTGTATTATTTACTTATTACTAAGTATTATTATTTACTTGTTTTTATTTACTAAATGTATCTATTCAATTCTTATCTATAAATTTATGTATTACGTGGTTAGGCGAAAGAGCGGGCCTGATGGCCCGAGTCTCGCCACATAAATAAAGTCATTATTATTATCCCCAGTCCCATTGACCCCCCTTACCGCCCCTGTTCCCACCTCCCACCCGGATCGAAGGCGATCCGGTTCCGGATCGGGAGCCGCGGCCGCGTCGTGTGAGGAGCAGGAGCAGCAAGGGCGTCGGAGGCGGCGGGGCTGCGGTGCGAACGGCGGGCGAGGGGGCGCGAAAGGGCGTGGGAAGGGTGTCGCCCGACGGGAGAGGAACTGCCTTCAACGAGATTACGCTGAGATTTGATTACGGCAATTTCCGCGGCGCTTTCATCTCTGCGCTGTCTCGGGCGCGCAACTCGCGTATTTGTAGGCGATTCGGGGACGCGACGTTTCCGCCCCGGGGCGCGCGGAGACCAAGGGGGGGGGGGGGGGGGGGGAGGGTGGGGTGGGGGGCGGGGGGGTGGGGGGGAGGGGGCGGGCGCGACGAGGCTCCTGGGGAGGAAGCTGCGGAAGAGATATCAATCGGAGATGGCTGATCTCCGATTCTTCCGGTGCGCCGAGGAAACGCCCTTGGTGATGTTGCGGGCGAAGGATGTGTCTTGGAATCGCTTTTCTCTTCTCTGTAGGCGACATTGCGATGCCGAGTTCTGACATAGAGTGTGATATGTAGAATGCTTGAAAAGGAAAGAAGCGGCTGGGCTTGTTGGAAGATTACCTTGAATATTATTGTAGTGTGACCGATCACGTGTTTACATACGTTAAATATTTTACATTTCCCACCCAAACCGAGATGAGAACTGACTAGCGCAGTGAATGACACTTCAGATCCCATGTTCAGTAATGAAAAGATCAGAGTAGGTTTGAATGATATCTCGATCGACCTAGACCTCCTGAATCGTTAACAAGTGTTGAACGGCCTCATTCTATGCGAGTCAACGAGGAGAACAAAACGCATTCGCTAATAACGGGGACGACGCACCAGGAATCAATTTCCATCTATTGTAAAACTGCATCGAAAAGGCTCATTCTATGAGATAAATATTCTCTGTACAACTCTCGAAACATTGGTATGTGTGTTTAGGACACTTTCTGCACACACACCTAAGCAAATTTATTGTTAATTGATACGGATTTTTGAGAAAAGTCACTTTGTTTAGTTTAAGTACTCATGTATATTGATTCAGTGGTGAGTTGTAGTTGACATTTACATAATTGAAATGATTGTAGTGCTTTTGCAAGCTGTATTTTGAACTTCGTTGCTGACATAGGGAATATAAATATCATCAAAAGCTACACTCGAAAATGAACAGGAAGCTAATGAATATACACAAAACTTATTTAACTATTTATTATTTAACTATTTTACAATTTTGACAATGTCTAAAAATTAGCTTCGCATTCCTAGAAAACAAGATATCTACAGTTTTGACACACTGGACGGTCATAGGAATACAGAACAAAGATATTTCTTTTCTTTTCAGCTTGGAGACAACACACAGCTCTTTCTTTTTACATTTGAAGTATTTCCAGTATGTTGTCAGGCTGGAATTTCTTTCTTTACCATTCTTGCTACCAGAAGCCGCAGCTCTCTTGGTAAATGTTCATTTAAGATTCTTTCCTTCATATAGAGCAAGTTCTCTAGCAAGTGTTTCAGAATGTCAAAACATAATATTTCTACATTGTTTTTCATTAAATACACAGAACACGAGCCTATTCATATCGAGAATGGCATAGAACAAAGCCATTCTCAATATGAAGTACACCTGCATGTACGACGTCTCGTGCTGGATGCGATGCATTTTTGGTCCTAAGAATCAATTCTCTCTTTTGTATTATCGTAAAAAGATATTATTACAGACTTGCCATGGTCAGGATTCTGTTCTTTTGAATGATGCATTGCAGATAATAAAATGACGGCCTTCGTTTTCTTTGTGACATGGGAGAGAACAGTTCTATCTTTTTTAAAGCCGTATTCTGATAATCCAATTTGCTGTCACGTATTGGCCTGAAACTCGGATTGAATTTATTTTTTATTCTTTTTTAAGGTGCCTACGTATGTATCATGCCTACATATGTATGTATCAATCATAAGCGATCTAAATATTGATTGGAAGCTTTGAAAATAGAATAGTCAATCCTGACATACCTGAGACGTTAATGGTGATAATAATGGCACCAGGCCGTAAAAGCAGTAGTTTGTTTAATAACCAATACAGAAATACACAACGCTTGCTGCTGCAAAGGGACTCTAGTCGACAAGAAACTGGTAGGAAGGTATAGAAGCTGCCAACTTTCGTGCATAATATTTTATCATGTATTTTTAAAGTAATAGATTCATCGGTGCCAAAAATGACCCCACGTCACCATTTGAGGGTTAATACAATTTGCATTAGTGTAATTTGTTACATGATTAAAGAGTGAATTTAATGAGGAGTAACTACCTCACAAGATAAAGTTCTTAAAAAAGTCTAGACAGCAATGTCAATTACAGGAAGGATCATTAGGGTCTGTGTATATTTGAGATTGTGTGAATGAGGGTGTGTTTTGAAAGGGTATTATATTCTTGTTGTGTACCAATTTTTTTTTATATTTTTGACATTGCTTATTTTTATGTGTTTCTGTTTTTGTTTTCAAGTGTGTTCAGGTGAGTACAATTATATTGTGACTGTGAATATTTCAATCGTGTCAATGCATTTTGTTTGGCCTTTCTCACATAACATCACCATATCCTTATTTCTTTTATTTTTTATGGTCAAGTTGAAAATCTGGGCCATAAGCCCTTGTGGGGATGCTACACCCTTCCTTGCAGTGAACCACTGTGTGTTGTGTGAAGCCCTAACAGCAGGCAGTGGATGCGAACCTCGCAGGTGCCGGGTTGGTGCAAAGAGCTTGCACTGAAAGAGTGTGCGTCGATGTACACATACCGCAGGGGTCGCAGTAGGGCCGTTTACTGTTAGTGTATACAACATTACAATGGTGAGTGGAAAGGACATAGATGGTAATTGGGAGATCATCATCGTGCTCGAAACGTCAATGCCCGTAGCGGAATTCAACCATACGTCCCTTTGAACCTAAATTGTTATGGTGCGTCCACCATAACGATCTCGCGTATCAAGGTGGACCTGGTGCAGACGTGGTACAGCTGAGAAAACGTTAACAATTTTTGATTAGGACAAAATATTTTAATTCAAATGTATATGCTTTCCTATAAAATCTTTCTTTTTATAAAAAAGTATTCGTAATGTTCAGAGGTACGTGTTAAAATTTTGAAAATTCGTATTCATACTAATTTCCCATTTTAAAAACAATAAATGGAGTAGATTTAAGAATTGCAAACTCTGTTAAAATAACAACTATTTAATGTCAACCGTCCTACACTTACAAAAATAGCATTATATTTAATGAAGGTGAATTTAAAACAAATCTGTAGATAATATTAAACGCTACTCATTTAACTATTACAAACAACTTGGCTTACTTTCGACACGATGGAGGGTGTAAAATAAAAAAAAATTGCTTCCATTGGCTGGTTGTGTATGAGCTGTTCTTTCGTAAAACCCAGTGAAGCTTCTCTAAACGCCCCCGAGCAGCTCGGTGTCGTCCCATCGAAACTGCCTCCGCCGTGGGCTCCTCGCAAAAAACGCCCCTTTCAGCGCGCCTCCCCAAGTGTGTCGAACCCTCTAATGGACGTAACAGCGTGTTCCGCGCCCCAGCGCCTCGATGAACTATGCACGAGTATAATCCACACGGGCGTGTGATGAATTTTGGAGACAGGTTTAAAAGTGGGGCTTCGAGAGCCTCGGGCCCCGACAAGCGGTGGCAGCTGTGGGAGCGGTCAGGGAGTCAGGAGAATGTGGCTGTGCGGTTGGTGAAAAAAGGGATGAGGTTAGAGGGAGGAAGTTAACGGAGGTGGAGGCAGGGAGAAGAAGAAAAAACTGGAGAAGTCGGGGAAGGAAAGGGGGAGAAAAGAAGAATTAAAAAAAATTAAAAGGGTGCATGACGATGGCCTAGGAGAAAGAAGAAAAGAAGGAGAATTATTAAGATCCCACATCAGGGAATAAAGAGGAATTGAAATATAAAACATCGCCTAGGAGAGAAAATGGAGAACGGGAAGATAAAGCGGCAGTGCTGCTTTTTTCTGGAGATCATGCGTGTGATAACATTGATAATAGGAAATACGTCGAGAACTTTAGGGCACCAGTAAATATCTCAGCACCGAAAAGAAGGAGCAGAGAAACAGGATAATTGGGAGAAACTCAAGTATGTAGGGAAATATACATTCGTCGGAGGTGAGGAGTGAGAAGAGTTAAGAGGTTACGTGCAGCGGTCAGCAGAGGGCGCCACAAAAACCAGACACAAGGGGCGGAGCGTGGTGGGAGCAGCAAGTGCAGTGGCGACAGGGGCGAGGAGAATTGGCAAGACGGCGAGGGGGGTTGTGGGGGGGGGCGGGGCAGGCCTCCTAACGAGATTACCGGCGGTCGGCCGCGGCGAGTGTCCGCACTCAATAATGTAGGGGCAATTACGCGGCGGGGTCGGGCCGCCCCGCGGGCTTGCCGCTCCTTCCTGGGCGCGCGGACGTGCTAGGCCGGCGGACGGCGCCTCCTTCCCCCCCCCCCGCCCCCTCCCCCGCGGCGGCGGACGGGCCCTGCGGGGCAGGTGCGCCGGGAAGTTGTCGCGGTAAGGACGCTGTGGCAGGCGAAAGGACCGATCCCAATACGGTCAGTGAGACGAAGGCTACTTTTCTGAAGTATCTGAGTACACGGAATCCGCGATCTGGGATAGAGTGCAAAGAGTGCAACACACAACTCTAGAAATGATTAAGAGTCAAGTATGCACGACTCAAATAATTCAAGAACGCGAAGATTGATGATTGTGAACTACAATAGATGCCGGGTACATACTATTGTGAACTGTCACTCAGTGCTTTACTGACAGTATTTTGCCAAAAGTCTGAGAATAACATCTTGGTAATACGATTACAAACTTCGCATATTTAGGCAAATGCCTATCTTACTCTTTTGATCAGATCGTAGAGCATTATTTATGAACATCTTTAATTTCTTAACGTTATCATGGAACAACATTTATAGTACCGAAACATGACTATTTGATCAGTTGTGTCTACAGATGCCTATTTATTCGGCAAAATACTATATTGTTGCTTTGATGTAATTGAAATAGTAGATACTAAATTCGGAGGCGATAATGGAAAAAAAATTCTGACAGAAGTTAAAATCTATATTTAGTAAAACACTCAGATTAACTGGTATGGCTCCTTTTTTAAAGAGGAAGGGAAAATTAATCCACTGTCTATTACTAACTGTTAAAGTGTGAACCAGTGATTAGGGTTAAAATAAAAATATTTTTCTGTGTCTATGGAGATGAGGTAAATGTCTTATGCTCGTGACTTTTAATAAAACATGGTTTTAGTAAAACAAACTGTATGGGAGGAAGGTATTTTCATAGACCAACTGCATATTGAGAAATGATCAAACAATGAAAAATTATATAGTCTATTACCTCCTTTGAAGGGCCTATTTTTGACGTCTATGATAGTATATTTTATTGTCTAAAAATACTTGTACAATGGCATATGACTAATAATTAACAAACAAATACATAGCACAAACAAACCTTTATTATAAATGTTTTACAAAACATTGCTCTCAACCACGTTTATTATACTTGACTAGATAAAGAACGCTCTATAATAAACTGGTGTTGGATAAATTGGATGTGTTTCGTTCAATTGACAACAAAAACATCGTTTAACCCTTTATTCCGAGAGTTGACATTTAAAAAATCTAATATTAAACTTAAATGTGGGTGTTACATACAAGATTGTTAAAAATAATTAGAAATGAAAAGGACGTTGTTCCTCTTTTCACAGCATGCAGTGTCTGTGTGCAGTCAACAATGGATACAGAAAATCATGTCTTGTCGCGTAGGTAGAACAAACCAAAGTTTGAGAACCAGAGATCATCAAAATTATTTAAAAGAAACCGAAATGAGATTAAATTACAATCTTAGATTGGGTTTATGACGTGATATTAATTTTAACAACTCGCAAATTGGGGATAGCAGAATCCTAAATGAATTTCTAAAAATTTAATATGAATACCATGCACGAAATTAATTAATTTACAAATATGTACGATAATACACTTACTGAATTGGAGTGCTCGAAACCATAATTTAGAGACATGTTTAGAAAGAACAAAAAGAAAGCAGTTTCATGGTAGACTTTATTGTATCATATGCAACATGTTGCAAATTTTCAACATTATTACCACGAGAATTGAGATTTATGCGATCACCAACAGTATCCCTGTGTCATAGAAATCTGACAGCCACCCTCAACTCTGAGTCATATTGATATGCTTAAAACCGACCGAAAAAAACATTTCTTGAGGTGTGAGCGACACTGCAGGTTTTGCCATCCTATATAATAACTCTCAGGTCTGTTCACAACAGATCTTTTGCAGCAGATGTTTGACGTGCGAATCTGAACCTCAGCGATTTCCACCTCTTCTTTTTCCCTGATGAAATTCTTGAGCCGTCTGCATTATGGGTATCACGTTGACATTGAGTTACAGGTTGTTGTCAAACACTAGTAATACCTATCCCAGGCAGACTGCGACGTCACAGCTATACAAATGTTGATCTTCTACAGATTAAGTTAGCTTACATATTTTAACTAGCATAAGTCTAAAAAGCATCTGTAAAGTGATTATACTAAACGATGTAATTTGTTTAAAATAAATAAATGTGTTAAAAGAACAACGATTGTTGATCCACGTCCTCCTATTTCGTTCGTGTTCTCCACATGGCCGAAGTTACATGGAAAAGTTCCCACCTTGAACTTAATATTACCTCAACCAAACACTAGTTATTAAAAGTATAATTTTCTTACTCATATGTTACGGAATACTCACCCCGAAGAATAATAACAGAGAGATTTGTAAAATAAATAGTTTTTGAACATGAGGCCGTTTTCATTTGTCAACGCATTACGCCGCAAAGTACTGCACTGATATCAATTGCCAGTGTGCGTCTATTTGCACACTAAAATATTAATGAATATTCAGATAGCTAGGGATATTTGGGTAGACGACCGTAATTTCAAAATTAGTTCAATAATGGGATTTTACAAGACAGCACAGTTATACAAGTTTTCTGATGAAACGGTCGAAATTACCTCAAGAGCATATGTTACCTCACAATTATGGCACACAAGAACCCCCACATTATGACATTTATGGCACACAAGAAAGAATTTAGAAATTCAAAAGCAAAACACACATATGAATATTAAATACATTTCAATATCCATAAATTGTACTTAATCAGTTTTAATAAACATGGATATTGTATATATTTTAGTTTGATTCATGAATGTTTCATTTCTTGACTACGTGTATATTATCTGTTAATTGTAGCAAAATTATTATTTGCTTTTTGTACCAACCAAACCACCTGCAACCAAATACAAACGAAAAGCATTCACGAATATACTAATATCTTAAACTACGTATCGACAACTGACTTTCATCTAAATTCACGAAAATCTGGCTCATGCAAATCTAGAGTTAATACTGTATCAAGTAAAGAGATAATGAAATGTCTCTCGTCCTCGGTCACTTCCTAACAAGATGACGAGGGAACAGCAGGTGGAAGAATGTACTACTACATCCATTATTTCTCCTTTCGAGAGAGGGAAAGCGCAAAAGGTTATCTGCTATCACTTTCACTTTTAGTCTGTTGCCGCCGATGATCCACACATTACTGGACATAACCTCCAAACAGAGATGGTTTCTTAGGAGGGAGAAGCAATAGATATCTTCCTTAGACACTGCCTCTTCAATGTAATTATTGAATAACATGTTTGCTTTGATGTAAAAGAGAAAACACATTATATTTTAGTTCATGGTTATCAGTAAAAAGACTCTGATCGAGTTTAATCTACGCGCTTTTTAAGTGAGTATTTTTAAGAAGCTACGTAACCTCGGTAGCGGAATGCGAGGAATGCAAATTCACGGCCCGATGGGTGGCGTTCCTCATATAAACTGCCATCTCTTGTCATCTATTTAAATTCGAACAACACTAAGCTCCTATTGGGCGGCCAACGCACATGCGTTATGTCCAACCCAAGGGCCAGGACCTAATTGTCAGAGTGTGTAGAGACAGGATGTAATCTCATCTCTCACCGGGGCAGATCCGTGGGCTTGTGAAAACCCGGGTGAAAGGCAAATCGAACCGATACATTGCCTCTTTTTCATTTTCCAGGGCGGGAAACTGTTGGATTACTCTGCAAACCATTTTGATGTTCAGTCACTGAAGACGGTTTATCTAGAGGAAGAGTATTCTTCTTGCGCACTCTTCAAAATTTGATTCATGTGACATCAGTTGAGCTAAGCTGTACTGTTCTAACGTTTTTTTCTAGAATAGTTGGTTTTTAATCGACTAAAAATGAGAGTGCGATTTTTTTTATTTTGCATTGACTTCGAAGTCAGTTTACTTAAACATTACTGTTCTCAGAGTTAACACCTATGGTGCTGCAAACAACTTGTTTCTTTTGGGACCAATACGGCTGACAATGTAACTAATGTGCCGTTTCTTTGTAAACACGCTGAGACCTGGATTAAGCACAGAGTGGGCGGAAAGGACGTCTCGGAATCTCGCAGTCAGATAGGTCGCAAAACCCATAAAATGCAAAAAAAAGTCAAACGAGTATCGCTACAAAATGTCAGACTTTCTTGTACTAGTTACTTATACTTTATATTCCGTCGGGGCTTTCTTTTCAGTTTTTCTCTTCCTCTTTCATGCGTAAGGGAAGTACGAAGTGTGGATTTTAAGCAAGGTGATCAAAAGTAGGATTTTGGAACTTGTCGATCAAGTGTTGGATCTTCGCGCAAGTCGATCAAGCAGAGGATGCCGAGCTAGACGATCAAGAGAAGGATCTTCACCAAGTCGCGAGAAAAAGTATTTCAAGCACATAGATAAATCACAGGTCTTGCAGCAAGCCGACCAGTTAGAATATCACCATTTACTTCGAGTGGAGGAATTAAAATATGTCGATCAAGTGCAGGATTTCAAAAAGTCAGCCAATTGGATGTTTTCAATATAGTCGGTCAAACTTATCAACTCCGTACACGACTGTCAAGGGTGGGATCTCCGAAACTGTCAATCAATTATAGGACGTCAAACAAGACGATTAAGTGGAAGATCTCCGCCAATATTGATCGTGAAGAGGATGTCGAGGAAATAGTGATGTTCGTGAGCAAAAAGTTCCGAAAAGAACCTACAGACAATCAGGAACAAGACAATCAAAATGTTGATCAGCGCACATGTCGATCACATGCAGCATCCCAAGTACGTCGAAAATGTGGAAGTTCTCAAATAAGTCCGTACGGTGGAGGTTCTCAATGAAATTGATTAAATGGAGCATCTTAAGCCAGACAATCAACTGGAGAATCTGCGAGCAAGTCAAATAAGTGATATTATGTGAAATAAGTGCACAAGTCTAACTACAGAAGAACGATCAAGTGAAGGATCTGTACCCAAGTCAATCAAAAAATTAAAGGGAAATCTCAGTAACTTTAAGGAATATTGTTTTTTTATGAACCACTTTACTGGGAGCGATGACTCAGTGCATCAACTGATGTCACTGCGGGGCCTCTGACCAGGAGGTCCTTGGTTCGAATCCCGACGGTGGCAGGATTTTCGACCCTAGCTTTTCAGCTAGGTCGAATTCGGTCGCTTTCTCGAGAAGAATTCTAGCGGCCGGCTGCTCTGCTGGTCCGTGGTTTCTCCGATCAAACCAGGCAAATGCCGGAGCAGTACCCTAACAAATGGGCCACGGACCACGCACGATCTTTCCTTTACTTTCCTTGATCTATTTTCACTTCTTGCACACACGTACACTAACAAGCATTACACTACCACACATGCTGGGACCCCGCTCGGGGACATATTACTTGTCCTGGCTGGGGCGGTGTCCGCTGCTGGGAGGTAGCTGGTTGAGGAAAACGCCGCTAGACGACAGTAGGTCGGCGCCGGTCTCGCTATCCTATGGGGATGATTACCGCCACCTCACAATGAGAACACATGCACTACATTCACGGGACCAATGACCTAAGTAGTTAACGCCACCGGAATCACTAACAATCAATTAATCAACGAACCAGTGAGCAGTAGATTGCTGCAACACACGTGTTTCTTGCGTTACTGGCCGATGGTTTCTTTGAATGAAGCAGTAATTTAAGTACTTCTTGACGATGGTACAACTTAACGATTGTGTTTGATAATTAAATGATGGGTTCTTGACTCACTTCATGACTGATATTTTGAAATTTTCTGATCCCTCACAACTCACTTCTAATATTTGTGCACGCTTACCTTAGAATTCCTGATATTTCGATACAATCCACAGTTCTATCTTACCGAATTTACTTGCAGGTCTGGACAAAATTCCATTTTGTTCATCCAACATTTTAGCCCCTTTTATCATGTGTTCGGTTGCTGAAAATCATGTTGCTATCATACGTCGTTAAATTTTATTGCATCTCCAACTTTCTGAAAGGGTCCATAAGAAAATCCCGAGTTTAGGGTGGCACGGTTTCTTTTGATTAACTGATTCGGTTCATTAGAAGAGAATCGACTCCATGAACTGAATCCTTGTTTATACGTAGTAGTCGCATGTAGTTAAGTTCCTGATGTTACAGCAATAAATATAATTATTTAAAATAAAGATAGATCGGGAGAATAGCTACCCCCTGCTCCAAAGCCCCCCTGTACGTATAAATCTCCGTAGCAACGTTCTCATTAAGTGAACTGATTATTCGTATTTTTCACGCTACAAATTTAATTTTATAACCTACACAATTCTTTAACCAACGCATATATTATTTATTATTTAACCAACGCAACTATCGAAATGAAAACACTAAAATAATATGGACGTATGAGAAGGTTGGAATCACATAGACTTCCACACAAAATTTGGGAATGGATACCCAATTGAAAAATATACAGGGGAAGGTCGAGAAAGACATGGAACAGGGCTATAACTGAAACCATGAAAAAAAGAGAAATGGAGTTGAAAGACGTATGGGATAAAGAGGCGTGGAAATTGGGATGCCGAAAACGGCTAAATAGATAGATGTATCTGAGCGGGTTCTTTCAGAAATTTTCATTTTTTTAAAATAATTGCAATTTTGAATGAAATATTTATTTTTTGAGAAAGTGATTTACAGAGGAATAAAATACACATTGTAGCGGCACAGACCACCACGAGGTATTTCGGCCATAATCCCTTGCAGCCACAGGAAATCAAACAAAGGGACGGAAATGCCTAACGGCTTGTCAAACCCACGCCAAGGAAAACCCTGACGTCATGGGAAGGGCGCGACTCGTCTGGTGAAAGGGCGCGAAGGCCTACGTCACAGGGCGGTTAATAGATGAGACAAGTCACGTGACGCACAACCCGATGCGTGATTGGCGGAGAGCCACCGCGTCATCATGACGGGAGAGGGAATGGCGCGTGCAATAAATAGGGAGGAAGAGCTCCACCTTCTTCTTATTTGAAAATCTTCGGTGAGCGAGCTTCTGCTATTTCTGAGTCGGAACTGGCTCGGCTCCTCTGGGTTTCGCGTCGCCGTATGGCTGCCGAGTGCCGCTATCAGTGTCTCGCGCTGAGGCGTTAGCCGCCGAACGTGAACTGGTGCAAGCGTGGACGTTACCGCGTGTACGCACGCAATCGTGTCCGCCCCACATGTGCGGGCACCACCCGAAGAAACGGAAGACGGAAGGCGCCTTCCCTGAGGCATCGCTCTCACCACGCCGCCACTTCAGCGAGTTGCGAGGGAGACTGGAGCTGACTGAGCCTCGCTGCCACCGGAGACCACCACCTACCAGCGCCGATCACGGAGCATTGGGTGAGATCGCCAAATAGGCAACCGCCCACGAACATTTAAAAGTGGGAGAAGGACGGTTGAGAGAGAGAGAGAGAGAGAGAGAGAGAGAGAGAGAGAGGAATAGATCGTCAGAGCGCAGTAGGCGTAACTTATAATTTAATACTGATATGATGTATGGGGCATAATTGTTTATCTTGGGTGGGTATTAGTAATTAAAGTAATATTTATTATATAATCAGCTCGTTTAATGACTGAAAACCAGACTCCAGTCATGCATGTCTCCCGAATCCTCTGCCAGCGTCTATAAGTGGCTACGCAGGTGAGTTCTCACTACCACTGGCAGCCGGGCAAGCAGTCAGCCCACGTTGGACAGGGCAGAAGCTCACAACATATCAAAATATTAAATGAAACAAACCAGGGAATTTTACGTTAAGTACATTCGGGGCATTACTCAAGTATATTTTTCGGAGAACGCGTAAATTCCAAAATTTAATATAGGCATAGGGATTGTGGAACGAGTCACTCACTAAATTGTCAAATGACAGTTACACAGTAGACGATGTAGACGCGATCTGAAAATTCTTTCAATAAACCACTGCTCTACCAGTGTGTTATATTGTCTGTTTTCCCAAACAATTTTCTCACATGCAATTGTAACTATAAAAAGGAAATAGTTATATTCAGTTCACATGTGATTTGTTACAGAACTTCCTACTTCCAGATACTTCGAGATACTTTGAAAACATGGAAAAGGAAAGGAATCCCATCTTTTTTTCTTTAATAGATAATTATTACATACAAATTAGAAGACTTGATACTAAGTGGCTAGGTCAAAGGCCTTTAAGCCATTACAATACCTACATTCTACCGCGTTCTAACCTTTCGTATTCTGGTATTCACCCCAAATGGTCTCTCCATCGCATCAATGACGCGGAAAAGAGACCATATGGTGCGTCTGAGGAAAAAACCCATGAAGGGGAAAACCTGCCGTCAGAAGCCGAGTACATGCTAATCTATCCGATTAAAAATGAACTATTTATTTATTTGGCGCGGGCGTCACGTATTCTCCTTCCAGTGTTTGGCCTCCTCAGCACCTGAAAACAAACAGCGCCACAGACGATCGTCCGTATGAAAGCCTCTGCCCTTACATTTCCGATTCCCACTTCCCTTCGCCTCCTAATGTGCTTATTACTTGATTAGTTTCATTTTATTTAATTTTTATTTGATTTATTTTAATTTAATTTATTTTAATCTAATTTATTTAATTTAATTTATTTTAATTAATTTATTTTATTTTATTTTATTGACTTATTTATGTACTTATACTTAAGAATTGACTACGACATATGACTTTTTTTTACTGTTTACTAACTTAACTTAGTTATTGTTAGTTTATTGACTTATTTATTTCTCTCCAGTCTAGGCTCCGCTCGTACTAACCAGTGCTGTTTTCCCACTCCCTAATTTCAGTTTCCCTAATGGTCCGAACCTTTCCTAGAAATGTTCCTAATTCGTTCATGAATTTAGATCTTTTAATACCTAAAATGTTTTGGGCGAGCGTTACATTCCTATTTTGGAAGTAGTAATTTCCCATTCCCATCCATTTTCCTCTTCCTGTTTTGGTCGCACAGCAAATTAAAAGGATGTGGATCGAGTCTTTCCTATCACCGCAAAGCACACAGATGCCAATACCATTAGAGTCCTTTAATCTACGTTGCATCCACCCCCGACGCTGAACCAAGAGTATCCCCCTTCTTGCGTCCTTTCGAAGGGTGTGTACGTAACTTTCGCAACTCCATAACGGACTCCCGTGAATTCGCGCAACTAGCGAACGTTTTTCGACCGTTGCTGCCAAGACCTCTTGCCTTTTAATATCCGCAAGGCTATCGGAAATTAGCCGTTCTATCTCACGTGTTCCCCTATCTCCCATCATCTCCGGAGAAACGTCTCCCAGACGTGGACGTTCCAGTAGCAGTTTAATTGTGTACGACCAGTAGCGTTGGTTGCATCCCTGTAACTGCACTATAAAACACCTATGTATAAGTGTGTCAGCCTATTCAGCTGTTAATTCAATCCAAAGTTTAATCCAAAGGAATCCCTTATTTAATGGAGGTCGTTGGGTCTCTGTCTTCAGAGGCCCTAATGCCTGGCTCTGGTGTCATGAGCCTAGCTATACCCCCGACATAAGCTCCTAGTTGAGCCAATTTCTAGTCCAAACGTTTGTTCTATCAATCATTCAGATTTCTTGTGAAATGTCTTCAATCGGGTCTTTCACCTTCCCCATTATTTTGACTTCCAAGAGGTTCAAGATACGCTTTGTATTTTCGTCTTCTTTTTCATGTTATTTTCTCGCATGTTCATCAAACATAAATATCTTAATAGTTTCACCAACTATAAATATTTCTTACTTCTCATTTTCTCTGCTTCATTGTGGCTTTCATCTTTCTTTAAACATGTACTATACTTTTTCAAAGTGTAGTATTTTACTTTTTCAAAGTGTAGTATTTCGCACTTCCTCATCCTCTTCAGCAATCCGAGTCCCCTTCAGCACCCTTGCTGCTGCCTACCACAAACTCTCGGAGCTCCGTCCGGTGGCGAGCTTGGTCGGCGGACGCGCGCGGGGGTAGCGGCGGCCGTGTCGCTGCATGGTCCAACAAAGAGCGACCGCCGTGATGTATATGTGCTTTCGGTGATCCTGGGATGGGCTGGAGGCGGCGTGGGGCGGAGGGGCGCGTGGGGTCTGAAAGGGCGGGGGGGGGGGGAGGGCGGAGCGGGATGAGGCGGACGGGGGGGCGGGGCGGCGTCGGAAGGGACGGAGCAGAATGAGGTGGACGAGGGACAGTATGGGAGGGGGCGGAGAGGGATGGAGCGGACGAGGGGATGGGACAGGGGGGGAAGGGGCGGAGCATGATGAAGCGGACGAGGGGATGGGTCGGAGGGAAAGCGCGGAGCGGGATGAGGCGGACGAGGAGGCGGGGCAGCGTGGAAGGACGGAGCAGAATGAGGTGGACGAGGGACAGTATGGGAGGGGCGGAGAGGGATGGAGCGGACGAGGGATGGGACAGTGTGGGAAGGGGCGGAGCATGATGAAGCGGACGAGGGGATGGGTCGGAGGGAAAGCGCGGAGCGGGATGAGGCGGACGAGGAGGCGGGGCAGCGTGGGAAGGGACGGAGCAGAATGAGGTGGACGAGGGACAGTATGGGAGGGGGCGGAGAGGGATGGAGCGGACGAGGGGATGGGACAGTGTGGGAAGGGGCGGAGCGTGATGAAGCGGACGAGGGGATGGGTCGGAGGGAAAGCGCGGAGCAGGATGAGGCGGACGAGGAGGCGGGGCAGCGTGGGAAGGGACGGAGCAGAATGGGGGGGGGGGGGGGGGGGGGGGGATGGCAGGTGGAAGGGACGGAGCGGGATGAGGTAGACACCGGGTCTGTACAGTGTGGGAAGGAGTGGTACGGCGAGGAGTGGACAACGAGGAGGCAGGGCGGGGCGGGGCGGGGTGTGGCGTCTCCCGAACGCCCCAATTTCTCATCGTCAGGGCCGCGCGCGGCGATCCATCACGGGGCGGGGGCGCCACCCACGCTGCGCGCGCCGCGCTTTCAATTGCGCCGCCCACCCACGCGCCTTCCACGCGCTTTCTCTGCGCCGCCCCTCGGGGAGGAGGAATTGCAGATTGCGTGAGGCGCTCTTCGCACAACTTTCAACCTTTTAATATTGTCTGCCTCTCCCTTAGAATTTTGTTATACTATTTTATTGGTAAGGCTTATTCAACAGAAAGTAGATTCCGTTAACACCGCTAAGGAGAGTTTCTTCAGACAGCACACTATCACGAAAGACTGCTCAAGAATGCAGAAAAATTTGTTCCAAAGCGCTTTAACTGACGGATAAGGGACATACATTGCCCGAAAGTGGGACTAGCCGACCTACCGTCGGCTAGCAGGGTTTTCGCCTACCAGGTATTTCCCACCAGCGAGGCACTGCCCCAAACACGCTCTAAGCAGCTCGGTCTTCCGGCATGTGTGGTAGTGTAGTGCGTGTTAGTGTAAGTGTGTGTAAGGGGAGAAGATAGAAAAACGATGAAAAAGGAAAGATCGCGCGCGGTTCATGGCCCGTTTGTTAGGGTACTCCGGCATTCGCATGCTCTTGATCGGGGAAACCACGGAAAACTACCGGTTAATAAACTAGCTGAACCCTTGCTATTACATACGAAAAAAATCAATCATTGACTTTTATTCAATTTCGTGGACGTTTAGAGTAGCCGTCCTTAACACTATGTTTGGTGGACACAAATTTAAACAATTTGTGAAACACCTTTTGAAAATCTAATGCCAATGATTTAAATTTACCAATACATGTATGGTGAGGACCTCCAATTCTGCTCTCCACTTTAAGTTAATAATTAAATGCATTTCTGTTGAAATATTGCCTACCGCTTTCGCCACCTGAGGTCGAATGTTTCCTACTCAAGTAGCTTTTGATTAGCTGATCATTGACTGATTCTTTAAAATTAAAATTATGAAATTAATATTTTACAGTTAAAAGTTAAAAATTGTATTTAAATTCGATTGAAGATGCATGCATTTTCTCCGTTGTATTAATTTTAAAATGTTCTCCTCAACTCGCATCATACTTGATCATGGGGCCTGTAGAGGGCGCGTCATTAGCTTTAGACCGCTATCCATTATTTCTATAATAACTGAAAACGTGTTGCAAGGTCACATTGTTACGCCTGCAGGCTTGCTCACGCTAGACGACGAAACATCGACTGCTTAAAATAAGACTGATTATAACGGGAAAAACAAAAAGAGGTAATGGACAAATAACGGCAGTGAAGCGTTCATTCGATTAATTTTAAGATATTATTTAAAATCAGCCCCAGGATGGTTCACGGACAATGTGCTAGTTTCCCATTGTGGGATCCCGCGATCGATTCTCAGTCGGAGCAAAAATAGAGCTGTGGCTGTAGAATCTCCCCAGTTTCTATAGCTGTATGACAAAAGAAAAGCTCTGACAGGCCAGGATAGACACGGTGAAGGTAATTTGTCATGCTCGCTACCTGTCTCCCTTATCCTCGCGAGTGAATAATAAAATATACAAACAGAACCCAGATATAGGAACGCCATTACCTGGCAAAGTCGCAATAATCAGATCCTAAAATGTCAAACATATACACGTTTAAATTCGATGTATACACTACAAAACCGGTTATTTAGAGAAAGTGATAACGTACCTAAAATCAATTACCTTTCATTTAGTGAGAAAAAATTTGAAAGCTGGTAGAAACCTCAAACTTCTTTCTCAAGGAAAACATTTATTGTTTAAAAATATAAACAATAATAGTAACAATAATCATAAGTAAAATGATTCATATTTTTCAACTTCTACATTTCTCTAACTCTTCGTTTTCAACAGGAATCAATCAATTAATCGCGAAGTTAGCGTTTCCAATCCCGCCTTTCATTCTAGCTCTTCATTTTTCTTTTCTTCCACATTTATGGAATTCTCTTAATTTCTCTCTTCAATAACACTGCTGTCTGGGAAGAGCTAGATCATTATGGGAGATAGCCTGCAAATGATTCTGGTGAGGAAGCAAGAAAGATGCACCTACAGTTAAACGAACGTACAACATCATGTTATTTAATTTACCTAAGCTAATGTGCAGGAATAACAGACAACATCCATCCAAATATCTTTGCGAACACACTGCCAAAAATGAACTGCGTCCATCAAGGAATGTTTTACACATTTATCACTCGCCATCAGTGAATCGTATCTTTCATTTTTCGTAATATCCTGTATACTTTACCACTGCGTTTGTGTGGACATAGTATATTTATATTTTCTGCAATCTTTGTTCACAGTTTAAAAAAATATTTAGTAATGCAGTATACAGAGTGAGTCACTTTAGCACCTCCTGTAGTGTTTGAACGGTTGAAGTTATTGCAATGCCATTTTCACGGAAGTGCATGAGGGAATGGGGCGAATTGATTCATATATTTATTTATCATCATTATCACTTGCATTTTACGAGTTATTGAGATAACTTTTTCAAATGAAACTCCATACTTTTTTAATCTACCAGAAGTATATTGCAACCTGCCCCACCTGCTTACTCACTATATTTACTCACGCCCATACGTTGGGCGCCCAATGCAACGTACCACTCTCTTACTCTCCCTATTTACTTGCGCCTCACTTTGGCGTGACAAAGTAAACTTAGTTCCTATTCTACCTTACAATGTAAACTAAACTATCGTAGCTGCCTTTTCTCTACTATACCTTTGCTCTATTCTTTCAACTATTTGCCCTGCCCTCGCTCTTGCTATTTCCTGGACACAATAACACTTTCGTTTATCAGTCACCCGTACCTCGGTTAGCGTATAATATTACTAAATCTTACCTGGGCGTGACTCGCATGCTCATTCCATACGGACTTGAGACGGGATACCTCACGTTCGTGCCTGGGTCAATCTCTAGATAACTACTAAAAAAACGACACACATATTCAAGGCAATCATGAACCATACTGAGTGCTCCTTCATTTATTGCAAGCTCCCCTTCAGCACATTGCCAAGGCAAATACATTAAGCCCTCTCTTGATACTCTTTGCCCCTTTTATGGCATGCAAATTTTAATACATCAACATTGAACCCTAAGCTTGCAAAAAAAATTACAAAAACAAAATACAAACAACATAAAATAATACCATTCACACTTAAAACATTAATAAAATTTTCATTCACACAGGAATGCGCATTCTGTCGGGACGTTGTCTTATGATTGTAATCTTAATTTAATTGCCAAAACTTGATCTTCGACAGAATCTTCCCGTATTTGTCTCGAAAATAAAAAAAATAAAGTACATATGCAATTCATGCAACTTCCCTTTGCTGCGGCGTCGCACACTGTCAGCGCCCGTCGTTGCCTGGTGTCTCGCGCGCCGCGCGTGTACGAAGCTTTAACTCGGCTGCCACCAGTTCCTAGACTCCACTAATTCACTTTCAAAATCGTTACTTATAATCTCGGATATTATTTCTCACGAACTAATTACGTTCCCGTTAATGTTTTCCTATGTCGCACGACGTTTTCAAATTCGGGAATTTTTTTATTGCGTTCCCCGCGGCGCGGGACGTATATTTTCGACGTCCTGAACGACTGCTAATTTACTTTTATACTGGCCTGTCTTACAAGTGTTCCAGTTCGCTGCCTTTATGCCAATCACTGTTCATTCCTATGCCCACTTACACGAAATAATGTTCTCACAATTAGCCCGTGAATTAAAAAAAAATAAGTTAAATTTTAGCTACACAATATTCAAATGACTTCCTTTACTTGATAATACTTTAAGAAAACACTTCCACTAAATATTTCCGAGAAATTCCAAAAATTTCAACACAACGACATAATGCGTGTACTCGCGTCCAGAACTCAACTCGTTCTCTTCCTTATCACTTTCTCCCATTGTTGGCCTATAATCCGACAACTTTCTTTTTTTTCAAAACACCCGCCCCTCACGGTACAACATGTTAGAGATATTCATATTTCCATCGTTTGCGGACGTCTTCTTTTCTTTCTTAATCCCCCACGTTATAAATGTAAATATTAAACTAATTCGAGTCCCGTACGAATTCCCCCGTGCCGTGACTAATTTTGCCCTAATTCAAATATTCTGTTTTATAATTCCAGAAGGTTTGATGTTAATCCGTCCAGGCGTTCTTGAGATATTCAATAAAAACTAAATTTCTTATACACTTTCAATAACACAATGGGTGCCATGTTCTTCGTTCTTAACGTGTTACATACAATTCAGACAATTTCTGATATTTCTTGAACCCGTGGCTCGAATTACGTGATCTTTGCTTTAAAATGTTTCTAAAATCAGGTTCTACCCATTGTTTATGTTGCCCATTTCCGCCCTTTACGTTTTATGCTACCTTCTGATAATTATAAGCACGCGGCGTTGCCGTCTATTGTTTTCTTTCCATACTTAATTTCTCTTTGACGAATAAAATTCTGTTCTCTGTATATTTTACGCCTTCTCGGTCTTGCAAACCATTACAATATTGGATTAAAAATAAATACATTTATTTTTGTTATTACTGTTCAGAAGCGTGCGTGCCCAACCGGATGCGACCTAAATCACTTCGCACGGCCATCTACGCCGCCCTTAGCGTCGCCGAGCAAGGGGGGGGTGTAGTGTTTAGATAACGCCTCCGAAAACCCCTCAGGGACCACCGACCAGGCTCCACGCGGGCGGGCGCGGCGACCGCTCCGTGTTTGTTTACAGGAAGTGTGCGAGAGAGAGCGTTCTGGAAAATTCCATCAAAATTACCGACAAGACGCGTAATCTGATTGGAGCAATATTATTTTCGGCGTAGTAACTTTCGGCCAGTAACAACACGTCTTCCAAAATTTCTGTAGAAACTTCTAGAACATTCATGGAAATTGGGGGGGGGGAAAGAGGTTCGTGGGCGCTGAGACGCGCTGAGGGCAGACAGAAGCGGAGGTCTTTGGACAGAGAGGCGGGACGCCAAGTCGTGCGGACACAGAGGCGGGGACGCTCATGTTGTACGGGTGTGGGACGCGGAGGTCATCCGAGTTGTGTAGGCGCTAGGATAGCGCGAGTAGCATGATTAGAGTGCGATTTGTGGTATTATCGCACCGCGTGTCATTAGATTGAGAAAAAAGAACTTTATCTAGTAATGTTATTTGTTTCTCTGCTCGTTTACGCCTGCGCCGTGTATCGCGTTACGCGATTACGAAAATTACGATCTGTCGTCACCGATCTGTCGTCACCGCTACCGCCGACGTCCCAGCTGATGTCGTGGTTAACTACTCTCTTGAATGGGAGCAGGCTGCGAGAGGAATCCACCCCCCCTAAAGGGCGTGCCGTCCAGAAGAAAGGAGCCCAGCTGTGTTGCCTGTTTGGGAGCCGTTCACCCCAGCGCGTCCTCCTGCAGCAGCGGTGATTCTAATAATCTGTCGAGCTCCGACAGACAAACAAACATTCATTACGCCCTTCAGGCTAACCTGGACTGTTGTCAACATTCAGAAGGTGCAGCCGCGCATTAGCCCTTTTTTCTTTTATTTGTTAGCGCATCTTTTTTGCTTTATTTGTTTTAAGTAATTTGATCGTATTAGTTTTAAGATTGCATAAAAAAAAAAAGGGTTTAAAAAAACTGAGCTCAGATAATAATGTCAATTTACCATTTTAATTTCTCATTAAATTTACATTTTTGTCTTTAAACTTTCTTTCAATTGACTCTGTCACGTAGCCACGTCCGTCCACAACCTAAATTTCAGGCTTCACCGTCACCTGAGCTAGCCGGCAATTACAGCACAGGTAGGTGGGGCGTCGCAAAATGCTTTCCCAAGTGGGGCTGAATTAGTATCTTTGATACCCCAGTAAACGCCCTCAAATTTAATTTGTCTTAAAATAAATATTGTTACTTTTGAATTACTGTGTATTGCTGCACGACAAATTAAATTTGAATTTTTTTATAATATTAAGCAAGAAATGGATGGAAGGACGTTACTGAGGTTAATTATTTGTGGACTGTTAATGATATCAGTTGGATTTGTATTCTGTTTGTGAGTGTTACTATTTTTGTCTTGTGTTGTGGAAAATCGTGTGCGCGTTTCAAAAAAAACTGTGAAATCGCATAAGTTATTCAAAATGCTGGACGAATCGGTGGACGTGGAGGTGATGACAGCTCAGGGGATCAGTCTGCGCATGAAATCACCTTAGTGATCTCATGCGAGTTCTAACGAAACAAGCAGAGAATTATGAAAATTTAAAAATCGAATTAAAGAACCAGATTTCGGGAAGTATGGGGAAATGGACGAGAAAATTAATTCGATTTTCAGAACACGAGAAAAGTGTCAGGAAAGATTTGATAGATTAGATAACTGTTTAGATAACCAATCCGCAAAACTTGTAAAATTGAAGAGAAGTTCGACCATGAAATCGGATCACTGAAAAATCAACTCGAGGGTAGGTGGAGAAATTGAGAACACCGTTGAAAGCTAGGTCAGAATTGGGGAATTCAAGGACCGAAACGAAAGAAAATTTAAAACCTACAGTCTGAAATTCACCAGAAATTACGAGCATGCGACAATAAAATAGAGGCGTGTTGTGAGTCAGTAAATGGAAACATTGCCGGGGTTAGCCGAAATGAACGGCAAATTCACTCGTTGGAAACAAAACTTCACTCTGAAGTTAGTCAAATTCACGAAGGGTAGAGAAAATTGAAAAGATAGGTGATAGTAGTGAGGAAAGTTTCAGGGAAAGGGAAACTAAACTAAAGAAAGAAATAGATAAAATGTGATTAATCTGGTAAAGGAAGAAGTACAAAAGAAATGGAAAATCATCCAATTGCGAACGCGTCTGCTGGTTCTGGATTAAAATTTTCGTGGGCTCCTCCTCAGAATGTTTGCTTTTCTGGGAAATCGGACGAAGATCGGAGGGTTTTTTTGGATGGTGGCGAAAATTATATGAATTTGCCAAAGGCGGTACCGCCTCACTTAAAACCAAGATTTATGCAGGAACTTTTACGGGTAACGCGCACACTGGCTCACTGCGTTAACACCTTTTCCGCAGACTTACGAGGAATTCCGAACTCGTTTTCTTCACGTTACTGGGAGAGCAGCGACGTTACGAGTTCGAGAAAAAAATTCTCGAGAGTAGATGGGATAAGCGAAGAAACCAATCATATTTAGATTACGCCATGGAAAAATTTCGGCTATTAAACTATGTGATCCGACGACAGATGATAAAAGATTATCTGGCTCCTAACCGCACACTTTCCTACTTACGTGCAAAACCTTATTAACAGTGTACGATTTGACCATCTTGATCATTTTCAAGAATTGCTGGCGCAATTTGATAGAACGCGGTCAAACCCTTATGAAGAGAATTGGGACCGAAATCACAGGTTTTCGCCGAGGAAGATAATCGGAACAGGCAGTCGGGCGCCGTATGATCAGGGTCAGAGGAATGGGGAACAACTCCGTCCGCCACCAAACTCAAATGACCGTAATAATAACACAACTAGTAGGAATGGACATCAGATTCCATAAGACCGAGTCCGTCAAACTAGACCGTTTGGCTTTCTGGGTATCTGGGTTCCAAACGAATTATCTCAGAGATACCAATATTCAATACTGTGTCAATCAATTATGCCTTTTTGACCTAAACGACGACTTGAATGAACCTGTCAGAGAACGAGGCGAGAAAATGTCCGGTTGTGGAGTTTCTATTGAAAATCTTAGTGTTCAAGCTTTGATAGACACTGGCAGTGAAATCAGTGCAATTTCTAGGAAGTTCTACTCAAAACTATTAACTGAGCGCATTCCAATACCAACTGCCCACTATTAAATGTTTTGTTATTGGTAGGAAAGAAAAAAGTAAACCAATTACTATGCAGGCTTTGCTTTCTTTAAAAATCGGAAATTTTATTTGATGTGCCATGTTTGATCATAGAGGATCTGAATTACGACGTAATACTTGGGGTTGATTTTTACGGGAAAATAATGGAGTAGTGGATTTTCTAGGAATCTTGTGAGCTTCGGTGAGAATAGGAAATTGTAATCAAGGACGACGGTGATGACAAAATAGAAATCGGCATTTCATGCGCGTCCTGGAGTATGGGGATGACGTGAGTGGGTCATAAGCCGTGTCCGCATAATGACTTTTCTGACCACGAACGGTCCCAGCTGCAAAGAATGCTTCTCAAATATGTAAATGTTTTGATCGTCCTGTACGTCCAATTAAAGACTTTTGCTTTCGAATTCGGGTCACCGATGATTCCCCTTTTTAAAAATGAAAATTATCCCATTCCACAGTCGATGAGGGAAGTAGATCAAACTGTTAAAACTATGCTTAGCGAGGGTATAATTGAAAGATCTGTAACAGCTTATTTGAACCCTATTGTAGTGGTAAAGAAAAAGACGGGGTAGGATTTGTTTAGATGCTCGACGGATCAACGAGGTTACTATCCCGAAAACGAGGCACCTCAGAACACTGATGAAATTTTATGGAAATTTAATAAAACAAAGATTTTTCGGCTTTAGATTTTCAAGCTCGTATTGGCAAATTTCAATTCACCCAGACGACAGAAAATTCACGGATTTTTGTACAACGGTTGACGTACGTCTGGAAAAGAATCCCTTTTTGGTCTGAAAACAGTGGAGCAGCCTTTATTCGTTGTCTCGATGAGAAATTAGGCGACGAAATCAAACAATTCGTCACCCCTTATATCGACGATATTGTAATTTCATCCAAAATTTCCAGGAACATCTCGGTCATTTAGAACAGTTATTGAATGTTTGTCGTACACACATGAAATTGAATCTTAATAAATCACAATTATGCACGTCAGAAATTTCTTTTTTGGGTTACCGCGTTAGCACAGAGGTGTACGAATTGACCCAGAGAAGGTCAATGCCATAGACCAGATTCACGCCCACAAAATGCCAAGCAATTAAAAGGATTTTTAGGCATGTGCGTCTATCAATCTAGATTTATTCCAGGTTACGGATTCTTACGGCACCTCTCGTAAACCTATTGAGAAAAGGAACGAAATGGCACTGGACAGATGAGCATGAACAGACATTCAAAAAATTAAGGTAGCTTTTCGCCAGGCCATTACAGTAAACCACCCGGACTTTTCCCAGCCATTTTATTTACAGACTGACAGCTCCAACGTAGGCATTGGATGTGTTTTATCACAGCCTGATAAAGATGATCCAGGTCATAAAATTGTTGTGGTCGCTAGCAGGGTATTGAGGTCTAGTGAATTGCAATACTCAATTACAGAGAAAGAGGCTTTATCAATTGTATGGGCTTTACAGAAAATGCTTGGGTACCTGGCTGGTAGGAAATTTTATATTATCACGGACCATAAAGCGTTAATTTTCTTAAAACGCTGCCACTGCACCAACGCCAGATTGTTACGGTGGGTGTCGCTACAACAATTGACTTTGAAATCCGGCATTGTCAGGAATTAATAATCCTATTGCAGATTTTAAGTCGGTTACCCTACGCATCAAATCGAAAGTTCAGAATGAAACAGTGTATTTTATTAATGCCATTAATTTAAATGTGACCTATTCCGGAAATGCAGCTAGGAATCTTCAAAGGTTACAGGAACAAGATGCCGTTATTGCAAAGCAAAACTATTTTGCAGAATTCTTTAGATCAAAATGACCCACTTTTCGAAAGGTTAAATCAAAATCCGGCTTAGTTAAACTTTCTAGTAATTTTGTTATGTTCGAACCAAAAACAGCCAGATGAGTATCGTATTTGGATACCTACAGAAATTACTGACAAATTAATTACCCATGTTCACCAAAAGCACGGGCATTTCGGTGGAAATAAGATCCTAAAAGTACTTCTAACTTTCGCATACTGGAAAGGCATGGCGAGACAAACTAGAGCCACGGTCTCGAAATGTGTCACCTGTCAGAAGACTAAATATCCTAATAGGCATTATGAAGGCTGATGCAACACGTTATCGCATCAGCCCCAAATGAATTGGCCTGCCTTTATCTGTTCGGACCGTTACCTACTGCGAGGTACGGTTACAAACACATCCTCGTAATCATCGATTCCTTTTCTAAATTTACAGCTCTATCCGATAACGAGACCTACTGCAAAAATTGTTTAAAACGATTGATCCGGATTTCTTTCAGACTGCAGGGTCTTACCAGAAAATTTTAAGCGATCATGCCTCCCAATTTACCGGAACGTTTTGGAAACAAACACTAGAAAATGAAGGAGTCTCTGTTATTTTTTCCTCCATCAGACATCCTCAATCTAACCCGAGTGAGAGGGTCATGAGAGAAATCTCACGTTTATTCCGAGCTTACATCCCTCAAAATCATAAAGAATGGCCTCTACTAATTAGTAACATTAATGACTGGATTAATATTATAGAACATGATTCTATTGGTATGACGCCGTATGAGGCGCATTTCGGAAGAAAACCTAAACATTCTTTCCCTTTGTTGGCCCGATTGGCAGGACAGCAGGTCCCTAATTACGAAACCCGTTGCAGGATTATATTAGATAATATCACTAAGAATGCCAGGAAGAGGGAAGCCCTCGTAAAGAACCCCTACCACTTTCACGTAGGTGACAAAGTACTTGTCAGGACCCCTAGAGTTAGTGATCAGCCTGCTGGATTATTCATAAATTTTTTCCTCTATTTCCGGACCATTTGTTATTGAAACGATTCCGTGCCCAAATGTATGCCTCTTAAAAGACTTGGATGGGCTCCCAGCAGGGAAGTACAATTTTTATAATTTGCGACCATTTAAAGGTTAAACTATTCTGTAGATTTTATTTAAACCACTGATTGACAATCTCTGACATAATTCTTCGGTACCTTGGGCTCCCGGCACAGTTTGCGGTCTTCGTGTCGCTGAGAAAAATTGGAAGAATTTTGATTTAATTATTTTATTCTGATTAAATAGTAGTTATAGTTCTTTTGCTTTATTTAAGTAAAGGTTGCGCAAATTTTTCTTGAATATTGAATGTTGTTTTGATTCATTTTTTTTCTTTAATTATTCACCAGTTATGAATCTAATATTCGGTAACGTTTTTTTTTTGTTTTTTTTTTCAACGAGATAAAACTCTTAATTTTCAAAATTAAAATTCTTCAAACTCGATTTTTATCTCTATCCGAAGGAGGGCAAATGTGACGTAACCGAATATTGGATTAAAAATAAATACATTTATTTTTGTTATTACTGTTCGAAGCGTGTGCTCCAACCGGATGCGACCTAAATCACTTCGCACGGCATCTACGCCGCTCCTTAGCGTCGCCGAGCAAGGGGGTGTAGTGTTTGATAACGCCTCCGAAAACCCCTCAGGGGCCACCGACCAGGCTCCACGCGGGCGGGCGCGGCGACCGCTCCGTGTTTGTTTACAGGAAGTGTGCGAGAAGAGCGTTCTGGAAAATTCCATCAATATTACCGACAAGACGCGTAATCTGATTGGAGCAATATTATTTTCGTCGTAGTAACTTTCGGCCATTAACACCACGTCTTCCAAAATTTCTGTAGAAACTTCTAGAACAT
Organism: Teleogryllus oceanicus; assembly: GCA_964035755.1. Taxonomy (NCBI): domain Eukaryota; kingdom Metazoa; phylum Arthropoda; class Insecta; order Orthoptera; family Gryllidae; genus Teleogryllus; species Teleogryllus oceanicus. Next base: position 101,853,452 of record CAXIVR010000004.1, on the reverse strand, counting down.
TCGAAATTGGGGGAAAGAGGTTCGTGGGCGCTGAGACGCGCTGAGGGCAGACAGAAGCGGGGAGGTCTTTGGACAGAGGGCGCGGGGACGCCAGTCGTGCGGACACAGAGGCGGGGACGCTCATGTTGTACGGGTGTGGGACGCGGAGGTCATCCGAGTTGTGTAGGCGCTAGGATAGCGCGAAGTAGCATGATTAGAGTGCGATTTGTGGTATTATCGCACCGCGTGTCATTAGATTGAGAAAAAGAACTTTATCTAGTAATGTTATTTGTTTCTCTGCTCGTTTACGCCGCGCCGTGTATCGCAAGTTACGCGATTACGAAAATTACGATCTGTCGTCACCGATCTGTCGTCACCCTACCGCGACGTCCCAGCTGATGTCGTGGTTAACTCTACTCTCTGAATGGGAGCAGGCTGCGAGGGAATCACCTCCGCCCCTAAAGGGCGTGCCGTCCAGAAGAAAGGAGCCCAGCTGTGTTGCCTGTTTGGAGGCCGTTCACCCGCGCGTCCTCCTGCAGCAGCGGTGATTCTAATAATCTGTCGAGCTCCGACAGACAAACAACATTCATTACGCCCTTCAGGCTAACCTGGACTGTTGTCAACATTCAGAAGGTGCAGGCCGGCATTGGCCCTTTTTCTTTTTATTTGTTAGCGCATCTCTTTTTTTGCTTTATTTGTTTTAAGTAATTTGATCGTATTAGTTTAAGATTGCATAAAAAAACAAGGGTTTAAAAAAACTGAGCTCAGATAATAATGTCAATTTACCATTTTTAATTTCTCATTAAATTTACATTTTTTGTCTTTAAACTTTCTTTCAATTGACCTCTGTCACGTAGCCACGTCCGTCCACAACCTAAATTTCAGGCTCTACCCGTCACCTGAGCTAGCCGGCAATTACAGCACAGGTAGGTGGGGCGTATATATATATATATATATATATATATATATATATATATGTCTAACATGACTAGCGTAAAGATATGCATCCATTGGTATACAGCATGTTATATGCTACATAAGCATTTTTTTTAGTAATTTTGATCTTCTTGTACTCAGCTTTCCTTGACCAAGCATGCGTAAGCTGGGGGAGCGCTGTGTGATCTTGTGTGGCGGACTGTTAGCCGTTCAAAATAACCGTTAAAGACAAGTGGCAAAAAATCGTTATAGTTGGTGGGACATTTGTAAATATTTCGTTATTTCAAGCAGAAATTTGCAAGAAAATTACTAGTTTTATGAATCAAATGTACATGACTTCCTTTAGTGAGTTAATTTATTAGAACAGATTTTGTTTAAGACAAAAATCTCTTCCATTTTATAGTTTCCAAATGTTAAAATTTTACAATTTTCAAAAATACAGAGAATTCAATGAAAATGAGGCTTATGCCATTATTTTAAACGGCTCTTCTTCTATACATGGATTTATTTTTAAAAACTGAAATGGTTTGTGAGAAAATAAGTTTTTTGCGAACGTTACGTACACACACTGCGAAAGGACGCAAGAGGGGGATACACTTGGTTCAGGGTCGGGGGTGGATGCAACGTAGATTAAAGGACTCTAATGGTAATGGCATCTGTGTGCTTTGCGGTGATAGGGAAGACTGGATCCACATCCTTTTAATTTGCTGTGCGACCGCAACTTGGAGAGGAAAATGGATGGGAATGGTAAATTACTACTTGCAGCATAGAAACGTAACGCTCGCCCAAAACATTTTAGGTGATAAAAGATCTAACTTCATGAAAGAATTAGGAACGTTTCTAGGAAAGGTTCAGACCATTAGATAAACAAATTAGGGAGTGGGAAACCAGCACTGGTTAGTACGAGTAGAGCCTAGACTGGAGGGAAATAAATAATAAGTCAATAAACTAACAATAATTAAGTTAGTAAGTTTTGTTAGGTTAGTAAACAGTACAAAAAAAAGAAAGAAAATAAGTCATAAGTTGAAGTGAATTGTTAAGTATAAGTATATAAATAAGTCAATAAAAATAAATTAACTTAAAATAATTAAAATACATTAAATAAATTAAAATAAAATAAAAGGAAACGGTTAAAATAAAACACATTAGGGTGCGAAGGGCAGTGGGAATCGGAAATGTAAGGGCAGAGGCGTTGATGCGGACGATCTTCTGTGGCGCTGTTTGATTTCGGGTGCTGAGGAGGCCAAACACTGGAAGGAGAATGCGTGACGCCCGCGCCAATTAAATAAATAGTTCATTTTTAATCGGATAGATTAGCATGTACTCGGCTTCTGACGGCAGGTTTTTTCCCCTTCAGGGGTGTTTTCCTCAGCCGTACCTTATGGTCGCTTTTCCGCGGCATTGATGCGATGAAAAGACCATTTGGCGTGAATACCAGAATACGAAAAGTTAGAACGCGGTATAATGTAGGTATTGTAATGGCTTAAAGGCCTTCGGTCTAGCCACTTAGCATCACGTTCTCTAATGTCTATGTAATAATTACCTATTAAATAAAAAAATAATAAGTTTTTAAACAATTTTAGAAATTGTGTATTATTTCAAGTGCAAATTACGTAAAAGCTACTTTTTTCTCAAAAAATTGTAGATGACCTTTCTTTTAAAGAGCTGATGTTATGATGCTTTACAATACTTTGTCTGAGGCAAAAATTCTTGTATTAAATTTTGTAGCTTTGAACTGTTAACATTTTGCTATTTTCGAAAAACCGAGCAGTAGCCGAAAATGGGACTAGCACCATATATTTTACCGTCCCATATTACTATATTAGTACCCTTAGCACATTAACAGAGAACATTTTAAGAAAAAAATTGGAGCACTTTTTTAGAATTTTTAAAAAATTGCCTCTATTTCGTGAAAAACTGCACAAAAACTCATATTTCCGAAAAATTGAGCTTATTTCATGATCTCTCTAATGAGAGAAACAATTTTTTTTTGATTTATTATAATCGCATTAACCCAAGGTTCTTATCAGTAGTTTACATATTCCATATTTGATTTCAGATTATTTATATATAGTGTGCAATGTTTACAATAGCCAGGAGGTTGTTTACAAAAACTTAACACCCAATCATGGTTGTTATGATAACATGCACAAGAAGTTACTTACATTTCATTAAATGTATTAGTGTTCTGGCAAAATCTTATAACTTCCTATTGATAGGAATTGGAGTAGACTACTGCTTCAAATTATTGCTCTCGTGATAGACCTTCTGTTTCTTACTGGAATTTAAGGCCAAGATTCACTATATGGGATACATACGTCACAAGTCACAGAGGGGCGCGGGTACATTGTGGAACAGATGTGAGGGTGTTATATTTGTATGTCCGGGGCGAAGTATGAATAGCCCTACTGGTTCTCTCTACGTCATTTGTTTATTTTGATACACTGAGAAGAAATTTGATTGCGTTTTATGGAAGTGGCTGGCTTTGTATTTCGTCCATTCTTGATTCAAGTTAGTCAATATTCTATTGTTAATAAATTTTAGGATATCAGTTGTAGTGTGAATTAGTGCACTATATTGTCTTGTTTGAGGAAGAGTCTGCAGTGCTGAATTCTTGAGAAATGTTCTCCAAAGATATGGGATCCAGACAAAATGAGATATTTTTTCCCTTTCGTGATATCTGATGCTAGAGTTAGTGATTGTAAAATTTCGCGTTTGGGTGTACTACGGTTTAACTGGAGTAGGATGCTTGATGAGTTGTGATTGAGAAAGGGGCATGTTTATGTTATTTTACCAGTTTAAGAGCCTACATGATTCCATATAAACCCGTAGTTGTTAGGCTTACGTGGGTTTTGGTGTATACAATTGCGGTGGTCATGGTATACACATTAACTTCCGAACCGTCAGTTTTGAGAATGGGTTTGATACAAATAATACTGTGTGACCTTTACTTCTCAGCAAAATTATCGGGAGCAGATATCCTATATTCTTCTGAGAGTGAACTTCTCTCTAGTTTGAGTAAAGACAAGTCTAGTTTTAATTTTTTTAACAGCCAAGGTTGAATTTTGCATGGGCAGTGCTTTTCAATCTGAGGGAGTTGAATATTAAATATTTTGAGAGGTTCCTTGAGTGTTAGATAAAAGAGAATGAGTGATTTATGACACTTGAAGAAGATCCGATGGTGTGGAGATACATTACTGGTTATAATGGAATTGGTGGACGAGCCGGCATTAATCGCATACAAGTACTTCGTGCCGAACAATTGACGTCGGAATTGTAGGGATGGCTATTTGGCTTCAGTAAGTAAGCTGCCGATAGGCGTGGTACGGAGGCATCTCCTATTTAAGCGGAGCGCTGATTGGGTAGTGTGTCTAACTTGCTAAGATCACTTGGACTAGCTGGGTTGTAAATGATTGATTCATAGTCGATAATTGATTTATAAGATGTCTATATTCGCTGCCTAGTTGTTGTGGTTAAGGTATTTGAGGATGTTAATTTGTTTTTACACTTGTCAATGAGCTTCTGAATATGTTGTTTCCAGCTGAATTGTTATATAAGTATAAACTTAGGATTTTAGTACAGCGGACGACAGGTAGGACGTGGGAAACCAGTGAGAAATCCAGCGATGTACAGTGCCAAAATATGATACATTCTGACTTTTTGGCGGAGAATTTAAATCCTGACTTCAGGAAAAATTCGGAAAGCTTTTCAAGGACTTCTTGCATGTACTTTCGGGTGTTCAGCAGATAATTGCCTTTTCATAGAACAATGATTTTATACGCACATTTCCTTATTGTAACAGGTAAGGCAATATCATTATCCACGTCATTGATTGCGATAAGGAAAAGTGTTACACTCCAAACTGACCCTTATGGAAGACCATTTTCGGGCATCCTAGGTTGAGATATTTGGTTATTAATTCGTACTTGAAGCTATTAAGTGTAAAATTGCAGTTGAACACAAACATATTTCCACGGACACCGAGGTTGTGAAGTATCGTAAGTACTCTTTAGGTTTTGACCATATCATAAGCCTTTTCAATGTCTAAATTGACAGCAAGTACGTGTTGTTGATTGATGAATGCTTCTTAGATGAATGTGGTAGTATTCAGTAGATGAGATTGTGTGGAATGTCTTTGACGGAAACCAAATTGGTTGTTAGTTCAACTTAGTTGGGAGTCCATAAACCAACGTAGTCTATTGTTGACAATACGCTCAATAATTTTGCACATGTTAGATGTAAGAGCTATTGGACGGAAGTTATCAGTAATGACCGATTCTTTACCGCGCTTAGAAAGAGGAATGACAGTAGCCAGTTTCCAGCTACTAGAGAAGGTATTTTCTCTCCATATAGAGTTGTAGATGCGTAGTAGAATAGTCTTTCCTTTCGGGAGTGACTTTTTAAAGAAAATATTCGGAATATTGTTGGGGACCATGAGAAGACTTGTTGGAGGATTCAATAACTCCAAGTTCATGTGGCGAGATATCCACGTTAAATTCGTAGTTATTTGCTAAAGGTTCATTTCCTTTAGTGATTAGTTTAGTTTTGTATGAAATAAATTCTTGCATGTAGTTGTTGGAACTGCAGTTATTGGAAAATGTCTTGGCAAATTGGTTGACAATATCAAATGGAGCTGTAAGTATATTATCATTACTTTTAATGAAGTGGATACACTATGATTTTTTCCTTGAATAGCTTTGAATGTTATCCATGTATCATTGATGATACAGTTACAGTTTAATGATGATCAGTATTTAGGCCAAGAATTGGCTTTGCTTTCTTTGATGACTCTTCTGGTGATAGCTCTGATCCTTTTGTTTTCTAAGTCTGTTCTCAGTTGCTTTAGTATCATTCTAATAACGGTTAAATGTGTGTTTTGAATTCTTTACTGCTTTGTTACAGTCGCTGTTTCACCTTGTTGTGGGTATCTTTTTAATATTGAAAAATAGATTAGGAATAGCCAAGTTAGCTGCAATAATAATCAAGTTACAGAAGGATCGAATGGGAGCATCAGTGTTGTTAAATTCAAAGAGTATACTATCACCTACAGGAGATGTAGAGATGAAGCTTTGATACTCTTCCCAGTTGGGCTTATTGAAGTCCACTCTGTTTATTTGAAGTCAGGGAGAATATTTATGTTGTTAATACAAATAAGAATGGGTAAATGATCGGTGATATGGGTAGTCTGAAACGTCCAAAAGCATTTGTGGAAATATTTCGAGTGCAGCAGCTAGAATTTAAACTGAGAACTTGGGTGAATTTGTCGGCAACAGGACTGGGAGTATTTGAAGCAGATAATAGCTTACTGAACTTTAATATTTTAAACATACGCGTAGAAAGAACTGGGAACTTTTAAAAGTCAAATTAATTAAGACTTATCAACTTATGAGGCGGTGAGGATCAGTGACTTGAGTACACTTGTGCCAGAACGGAAGAAAGGAAGATGGTATTTGGACCTGGAATCATCGACACCGTGAAAAAATGAAAATGGTTCTACGCGGCGACATCGGCCAAGAGCGCGCGAAGACGGTACTGCAGTATAAGGTTTGAGACTGGTCATGACCGAAAGTACGTTTCGTATTGTTACCAAGTTAAAATTTCATGGACATTGAATAAACTTACAAGTTTCTGTGAATAGAAAAGATGATTTTCATTTAGCCAATTCCAGCAAATAAGTAGCTAGAATTGCATTTTGCTTTTCAGATTCCCGGGCCACTTTACAGATGACAGATCGAATAATCGGCTATTAGTAGGCAATAGCGATTATTTCTTATAAGACCCATCGACCCAGTTAGCCGGATATTAATTTATTGGAATTTTTTAAAATAACAGTTGAAGTTTAATTTTCCCTTTAATAATATTAGAAGGGCAGAGGAGATATCTAATTTAAAAATTGTACTAGACAGTTTGTTTTTATTTATATTATATATATATATATATATATATATATATTGTGACGTCACGGGATTATACAAACCCGTAACGCGACCATAAGCCACAAGAAAAGTCCAGAACGTAGAGAAATAGGGTACGCGGCGGAGCGATGGTCCGAGAAAGCGACATCTACCCGCAGGTTTTCGCACTCCGATGTCTGAAGTTGCGGATAATATTTTCTTGAGAGGGCGCGAAGGAGGAGAAAATTCACCCCTCCAGAAATTTCCCCAGGCGGAGTCGCATAAATACCGCGACGCACTTCGGGAGAGCTCTCTTACAACTTCGACCGCGACGGCAACTCAACCTAATTCTTCGGCAATAGTCATTGGTTAGTGCAGGAGTATATTTTTACTAGTTAGTTAAAACTGATTTGAGAAATGCGGTAATAAGTGATAGAATTCAGAAGTGATGTGCATGTAGTGTTAGCACTAACATTACGCAAGAAAGCAAGCGATGTGATTGCTTAAATCTGAAATCGTGTCATAATTGAAATAAATTCGCGCAGAAGGACTCTAAACGAAATCCAGCATTTAATTTTGTACGCCACGACCACGCACGCTCAAAGTGTGGTATGTCGGCCGAGTGCTAGAAGTAGTCAATTCAAGTACGTTAGTTATTCAAAGCTGGAAGCGCGAACAACGGGTACGCGGCACGCGGCAGAAGGACGACTCCAGTGAAGACCCTAGCGTAGGCGAGAAGGACTTGGACCAAATACGTGGATGGTACGAGCCAGAGATCGAGAGAAAGGTCTGGAATTTGGACGTGTGGCGGAATCCTGATATCGAGTGAAGGAAGTGGTATAACCGTGGGACATCGAACCAGTCAAGTGACGTGGCGAGGACCGCAAGCGACCGAAAACCCCAAGGTTAACTGATGGCGAGCGGGAAGGAGATATCGAGGTAAAGAACTGGCAACTTCTATGCGGCAATTTGTTGGGAAACCGTGTAGCTTTAAAATACCAGGCGAAGCGTCCTAAAATAGGTGAAAGTTCCAAATAATTACTGGAAGAAATATTTCGAACGTATGAGCGGCAGTTTATATTTCATTCGCTGTACGCACTAGTAAATTCGTTTGAATGCCATACCTTGTACAACTTTTCTAAAGTAAATTATGATTTTTCATGTAATGTAAAAGTAATCTTATTTGAAAGTCATGTTTCCATTGTATGATGTCAGGATAATTAGTTGCTATAATTTGTAAAGGGTACGATTTAAGTAACGTGTGTGTCACGTTTATTCTGGTGTTAGAGTTTACAGCATTGTAATAAATGCGCAGCTTAAGGCTGACCATGTGAAGTCTATGATAGAATAATTGTAGAGAATCACTTAAAGGGCCGTGCACGGAGAAAATTTAAGAATAACAAGAGTCAAATAAGTTACACGAAGATAATTCAGGAAGAGGTAGAAGCAAAAGAATTTGTGAATAGTAATTGTTCAAGTATTCAGGCAGTCGAGGTGACGCCTATACATTTTGTGGTGGTGTTCTTTTCTTTTTTTTTGTTTTCTGTTTCCTTTGCAGTGACCATCTACGCAAAGCGCATACTTTATTGTATATTTGTGCCACTGTGTGATTTGTTTTACTGAATATATGCTCATTTTACCAGAATTTTACCTAATTCATTGTGTCAAGGGTTCAGACCTTTCTCATACCCGAAAGATCCTTCTTCCTGAGAATTCAAAGCTCGCTCCACGAGCATTCATTGTTGCACGCTTTATCGCCACCGGCTGGAAGGTAGTAGGTGGGCGTGTTATATATATATATATATATATATATATATATATATATATATATATAATCCTTAAATTCTTCTGGTCAGAATTAAGTCCAAACTAGTTAGAATATGTGTATAGATTGGCCTTATTTCTATTTTAGCTGTTCAAACATGTGTTATTTGTAAAACTTAGATAGTGAATGCGTGTCTGGTGTTCTGGTTACGATCGGTTTGCAAAATAATAGTTTCTCTTTGGCCAAACACCTCCTACCCTTTCGTTCACAATTTACTTTAGCTCGTCGCTACATTATCATAAACTGTGGTACCTTCAAAAGTGTCTTCAGTGATTCACCTCGGCTTTAAACATGTATATTAATGCACAAAGAAAATACCATTGAAAAGTAATCAGCAAGCATGTTCATTTTATGGAGTAAATTAATCGTTGTATTGTAATGGATTACCCGAGCTGTAGAGTAAATTATTTTACACTGTTATACATTTCAATATGCCAAATTTTTTACTTTCCAAAATGTAACATACTAAGATGTATCAATCATTATCACTACACCTCCTAGTTTGTGTGTCACGCACCATTTCCGTTCCCATTTTGTACATGGATGTGTCAGGGTCAGCTGATATTACGAAGTGGTGTGACGTTTTCAATGTTTTCATCTCATTTTTTTCAACTTATTGTATTGGATTTATTTTACATTAAATATTATGATTACATCAGTTTCATAAATTTTAAATAAGTTTTCTACTTCTTCATTCATCCAGTTGTTAATTCTTGAATACTTTTTCTTCTTATTGTTAATTAAATGTTTTGCTTATTTGTTTCTTTTTACCATATTCTCCCATCAACAGAAACCTCAGATGTAACTTTATCGGTCGTATTAGATCGTATTCAGTGCTGAAATAAATAGAAGGAAATTTGTAGAAACAAATATGGTTAATAAATTAATATATTTGTTAACTAAGTTTTAATAAAATTAATAATTCGTGTCGACATCTTTGAAGAAATATCGACATACATACAGTATTTATTTAGATTTTTTCAGAATGGAATCCTGATTATTGACGGATTTTTAGAATTATAACCGTATAGTGCAAGATAAAATAAAACAGCAAATTTAGATGAATAAGACAAAATGAGGGGTCTGGGTGCGAGGTACAGAGTGTTCGTTAGAGCAATGTCCAGCTGTTACGGCTGTTCAAGCGGAGCGATTCGTAAGCGCGGGGCCGTGTTGGGTTACGAGAGCACGACACCGGAGGTGCAGCGTAGAGCGCCTTGCGATAACCTCTTTTTTTTAATTTATTTTCTTCTTTTTCGGCCATGAGGCCTTTCAAGGGCTTGAATACATGAGTATTATTATTATTAGGAATGGGCATCCTTGACTTATTGAGCTTTACATCGCTGCTCCGATTGTTATTGATTTTTGGATGGACTTGGTTAGGAGTTTATTTAAAATTTATTAGGTTTAATATCGGGCTATCTATTTGACTTTTTTAAATATAATATTCTTATGGGGGGCGAAACTTGTCTTTTGGGTACTTGGATAGGATTCGGCAAGGTTGGATAGCATATGCGATAACCTCTGTCACCGTGTCCCGCGACTCCAGACGCAGAAACATGGAAGTCGACGCGACCACTTCACAAACAGAAGCATCCACATCGATAATTTATAATGCAGCATGGGAAGAATTTATTTGTTCAGGGTGCGGAAGCTATGTCAAATTTTTGGTTGGAAAAAAAGTGCGTAATCATCTGAAGTTTAATTTGAAACGACAATATATGGTTTATCATGGTGTTGAATATGACAAGTATTGTGAAGAAGAACGTTGATAACTTTGCAGTGTTATGATAAACAGCACTTCTCAAGAAGTACGTTTTGAATGTGTTTTGATGTTCCTATGTTTTTTTTTAACAGTAAAATAACACACTATAAACGATGCTAGTTTTATTTACTTTAAAAATGTCTCTTTGGGAAAATAGAATCTCTCATTACTCTCAAAATTAGGTTCAGTGTCACACATTTACGATACAGAATTTTGGAGAGAATGTAGACGTATTCAAAACATTACGTTCGGAAATTGAAATCCAATTTAAGGATTTGTTTGTTTTACAATTAGAATTTAATACATTTGCTACACCCTTTTCTCTGGATGATGGGTTTGTTCATTTTGATTTTCCGTTAGAAGTGACTGATTTGCAGTGTGACAATTGAGGGGAAAATTACAAACACACATGTATTAGAATTTTATGAGAAGTCTCTCAAGAACGTTCTCCGAAACTGCATTGGAATGCAGCTCGATGTTTGGATCAACGTAAAATTGAGTGGTTTTATCTTTGAATATTTGTAAGTACCGTTACAGGTAACAATGTGAAATGCATTAAGAAAAATAATTGATTTCGGAATTAGCTTTATTTTTAAGTTTTAATTTCCATTACTGTCAGTAATTCCATTATTAGTTTATTTAGTAACATATTTTCGTTAAACGTTAAAATAGTTTTTCATAATCAACAGTATAAGAAACTGTGTAATATCGCTGTAATTAAATTTCTTAATGTGATTGATCCGTTTTTTGCAATTAAAAATTTGGCATAGCTGGTGCAATCTGCAAAAAGGAACTTTTTTCCGTGTTGCATTAGAAATTGTCTTTTTCATTTTCAATTCATAAAAATATGTTTATAACTATTAAATGTTTCAAAAATATTTTACTGTTTCTCTATCGCGATAACCTTTTCCAGAGCAATGAGAGGTTTTCACTCCGAGCAATGGAAAATACACGAAAGAAACAAGACGAAACCCACTGTGCGGCTTGCCGTCGATCGATGAAAGATGACACACCCTTCTCCCTCTGCCGATGGATGTGCTAGAAAGAGCCGGGAGCAAGCGGCGGCTTCTTCTCGGAGCACTAGACTGAGCGGCTGCGTGGCGAGTGGCGATGAAAGCTGGTGGTGGGATGGGGTGTCCAAGAAAGGCCCGAGAAAAGGAAACAAAGATAATGATTGTGAAGGAAAGAGGTAGGAGAGAGGTTGACGGTATTTGGGCACCGGCTACCTAGGCGATAGAGAATAATTCATTATTTTACAAACTAAATGGTGAAGAAAATTTATTTATATATTTATTTATATTCATTCATTCACAGCAATGGAACCGAGAACGTTTCATGCTTCATGGCAAAAGTATTACGAGATTACGTGTGAGCTGTGTGTTGGATCGGCTGAGAGCTCCATGGTGATGTCTCGTCGGTGCCGCTCAGTGCCGCCTAGCGCTGCGTTCGCCTGTCCCCCCAAGGTCCCGCCCCCGCACCCCCATCTGCTCCCATCAATACGGCGCGCCGCTAATGACACCGGCCTCCCAGCCCGCCGCGCGCCGCCCCAATTACCTTGCGAGACGGGCTCGGCCCCGGCCCCCGCTCCGCCCCGCTCCGTCAGGTCGTGCTCGCTCTCACGCAGCGATGGACGAGGAAAAGTCCCGGAGACATTCTCACAAACAGGTTGATGACAGAGTAAACAACGTGCTATCTCCGGGCACTTTGGGCCCCCCTGGTGGCTATAGTTAGCGGCCGTATCACCCCGTATTCCGCTTAAGCGGAATGGTGGGCCTAGCCGATGGGAGCCCGTGGGGCACGCTACGGTACGTAAGGTGCAGTAAAACCATACAAAGTATCAGGGCCCGCGGGCCATAGCAGGTCTTTGGTCACCGCACCTGAAGAACGAGTCGCCCTAGCTGGTCAGTGAATATTGTGAATATTGTGAATGACCCACCAACACTGGTTTGTATACGATCGTCTAAGCAGACGATCGCAGAAGGTTTCCTCTCTAATCAAGAAGTTTCAGAGGTAAAACTGTAATGTATGTACTTACAATACAACGGGCAATCTCAAATGAGGTTTCTTTGCAAGGCGGTGGATGTATGTGTAAATAAAGGTTTGGGTGAACAAGACTTGGGAGTGAGCAAGGTGTCTTTCGTATATCAAATAATTAGAAAGGAACTGTTTAATTTCAGTGACCATCTTCCCATACAATTCAATTCAACGGATTGCAAATGTTTTGAGATTTGCTTTTTGTAATAGAGAACTCCTTTGATTTTTAATACTTACATGAGAGAACAACAATTTTCACAACGCATAATACAGTTTGAGAAATTCAGTTTAAAAATAAAATGCCTTTGGCCTTTAAAATTTGTAGAAATGTCTGTGCAATCCAGAGAAATGCTGTTCGGTGATTAAACATTAATGGATATTATTATAAACTAGAAGAATGGGGAGTCGTCGACACTTTAAACACTTTTTACAACACTTTGAAATGTTGCAAATTTCTACTATGCAAGTTGAAGACATTTTAATAAATAATAAAATAATAAAAAATACACAAAATGACTTTCGGGCTACGGTCTCTACCGCCCAAAATAATATTTTGAAGAACCTAAATCGAAGACTCCCAAAAGAAGAGTGCATTCTTGAGTTTTAAAAAAATGTATATTTGCAAGCACCTATTCTAAAAATACCGTTTATTATAACATGTTTTTATATTTGAAACTATCCTACAAAAGGGGAGTATCCTATTAGTACGATCGTGTCTGCTACACATAACAAAATTGCCTCCTGTATTATTTCAGTAGTATACATACCTCTTGCGGCTCTCACACGCCACCAAACTTTATAAATGAGGGCTCTAAAGAAAGAGCTGTATTATTCTGTTAATTCAGAACGCAACCCCAACACTCAGTTGTTTAAAATAATCTATATCGTTTAATAACTCCTAAACGAAGCGATTTCGGGCCTTAAAAACTAATATTTTGAGACCAAAGGCCTCAAAGAAACGTTTCTCATACCTTATACTACAGGATAAGATCTTGAACATTCCATTACATTTTTGCTGGTTCGACGCTTCTCGATTCTACCCCACCTGTTCAGAGCCCATGGGGTCTGCAACTGTATGTGAAATTAAACGAATTGCTTGATATTCTACGCGACTGAATTACACGTGTGTACCTCTCTACTCGGTAATAATGATAAATAAGGATAGTATTGACAAGGGCGTATTGCATTGTTGTCAATTACAAGGAGACAATAAGTGACGGAGAATAACAGGGTCTCGAACAAAAAAGATATATTACAGGCTTAACATGGAAATGGAAAAATACGGAAGATGGTGGGGTTTAACTAGCGAGAGCTATTGCAAGGGTACGCTAGTTATCCTATAAAGTGATAGTAACCACCATACGAGATGGCAACTCTGTCTTCCAAGTTATTCAAGCCCCAAACCGCATAGTGTAAACAGCGGTTTCCGAGCGATATAATCGTCTGAGCAATTGAGTGATAGCAACATGTATCATATCATCGTCTCATTTGTATCACATTTAGCTGAAATGCCAGATGACGTCAGAGCTGAGAACCCTAGTTCGTGAGGTTGCCGCTAGATAGCAACGGTAAAAACGCTAAACCAAGTTTTCGTTTTCAATTACTTAACCTCTTCTGAACAGGTCTGCAATCATCAGTTCCCTACCAGAAAGGACGAGACTCATCGAATGACACTTAATTGGCCTCGTTTGGACAGGAAGAGGTCAACGGTGAGTGACACACTGACGGACTCTCAGACGGATCCAGGATACCTCTTACACCTTTCGTTCGTATCGCTCCTTCCGTTCCTCCCGCTCCTTCCACTCCTCTCACTCCTCTTGGCTCCTTCCACTTCTCTCTCTACGTTTGCTCTTCTCGCTCCTTTCGCTCCTCGTGCTCCTGCCGCCTCCCTCGGCCGCTCCTCCCCTCCTTTCGCTCCTCTCGCGCCATCCGCTTCACTTGCTCCTTCCGATTCTCTCGCTCGTTCCGCTCCTCTCAGTCCTTCCGCTCCGCTCGCTCCTTCCGCTCCTCTCGCTCCTTCCGCTCCCTCGCTCCTTCCACTCTTTTAGCTCCTCCGGCCCCTCGCGCTCTTTCTGCTACTCTCGCTCCTTCAACTGGATCCGCTTCACTTGCTCCTTCCGATTCTCTCGCTCGTTCCGCTCCTCTCAGTCCTTCCGCTCCTCTAGCTCCTTCCGTTTCTCAAGCTTCTTCCGCTCCTATAGCTCCTCCCACACTTTTCGCTCCTTTCGCTCCTCACACTGCTACGGTTCTTATCGTTCCTTTTCCGCACGCTCTTCCGCTCATCTCGCCACTCCTTCCTCCCTTCCGCTCCTCCTCCGCTACTTCCGCTCCTCCGCTACTTCCGCTTCTCTCCTCCTTGCTCCCCTCGCTCTTCCGCTCTCTCGCTCCTTCGCTCTTTCTGCTCTCTGCTCCCCCGCTTTCCGCTCTCTCGCTCCTTCCACTCCTTTCACTCCTCCCCGCCGCTCCTCCCTCTTCTCTCGCTCCTTTCATTTCGCTCTCTCTCTCCTTCTGCTTCTCTCGCTCTTTCCGCTCCTCTCGCTCTTTCCGACTGGGAGCGGTAACTGAGTGCATCAACTGATGTCACTGCAGTGCCTCTGACCGGGAGGTCCTAGGTTCGAGTCCTGACGGCGGCAGGATTTTGGCCACTAGCTTTCCAGCTAGGTCGAATTAATCGCTGTCTGGAGGAGAATTCTAGTGGCCGTCTGCTCTGATCGGTGGTTTTCCGTGGCTTCTGGCGACAGGAGAATGCCGGAGCAGTACCCTACCAAACGGGCCATGGACCGCGCACGATCTGTCCTTCCTCCTCCTTGTCCTATCCTCCCCTTACACACACTTACACTAACATGCACTACACTACCACATATTCCGGGAGACCGGTCGGGAGCTTAGAGCTTGTCCCGGCTGGGGCGGTGCCCCGCTGGTGGGAGAGTCCTGGTTAGGGGGAAACCCCACTAGCTGACGGTAAGTCGGCGCCGGATCTCGCCATCCAGCGGAGGAAGATCACCGCCATCTCCCGAGAAAAACATGCACTACACTAACGGGACAAATGACCAAAGCCGTTGACGCGCCCGAAAACACGAAAAAATCAATCAATCAATCTCACTCCTTCCGCGCGTTCCACTTCTCTTGTACCTTCCGCTCTTTCTGCTCCATCCGCTCCTTGTTCTTCTTCCGTCCTACTTTTCCACCCGCCCCTCCCATTTCCGTCTGTTCCAACCACTGAGCTTCTGCACACCTGGTGCCATTTTGCTCCGCTTCGCGTCAGCCGAACGGATGCTTTGGCGGTTGCATTTAACAAAATTCTCTAGAAACATTTCGGGATAGCATTTCGAATCGCAACTACAGTTTTTAAGCAGCTCAGTAGTATTAGTTGCGAAGGGAGCAATCTCGCCAGTGTTTTTCAATTCTTATGGAACAGAGAAACCTAATGTATTAGGCAATTTTGCGGAAGTGAGATATTTCCCTACCCGGCCAGAATGTATAGAAACACTGGTATTCGAGTAATATATTCATAGCACAAATGCCAATATTAGTCACCTTCCATATTCTCAGCAGATTTCCTACTGCAACATTTTCGTATACATACGAATATAACCATCTGTTTACCTGAAGTGTAAGGATTTAAACTGACAATTTGGGACATTTTAGACTTGTATTGAATCTGGCAAGCATTATTAGAATGAACATATAAATTTCTAAAATTAAGGATTGCTTTTAGCTATTCAAATTATCTGTTTTTATCTTTGCCGATTATTGGAAGTAAATAATCAGAAATCTCAAATAAGTGGACGTTTGACAATGTGCATATGTTTTAGATATAATTTATTTCTACACTGAATACTTTGTAAAGAAATAAATATTTATCATTGAAGTAAAACAATGTAAAATCCGATACTATTATGTAATACACATTTTAGAGGAGAATTTTGTAACAGATATTTTCTTGTGTTGAATATCAATTAACGATTCATTGCAACATTGCCACCAATTTTTAAAATAATATTGACTTTGAAAATAACAGCGTTCACAAGACACAGACCGACAATCGGGATTCCAACGCGGAAACTGAATATGCGGCACGTATCTGTTGTGATGCAACCTTTGTACGTTCCTTACTGCTTGTATCACACACGCACGAAGAGAGAGCGTCTTCTCGCTTGTCGCACGATACACAGTGGAATGAGCTTCCTGCACGAATGTTCCGGCATTAAATTTCATGAAGTCACGTAGCTTTCCATTTCATTGTGGTTTCATTTCATTATCAACTTTGTTTAATTGCACGCAGCAAAGAGGAAGAGGATTATAAAGTTGATTAAACATCAATTACCGTGTTGCTAAAACAGGAATTAGTAAAGGTTTGTTCAATTGTCCCTGTATATGACCGTGCGTGTAGAAATTTACTCCCCGACTTTATATTAATACTAGTTTTTTAGTCGTCCGTCAGTTACCAAATAAGATACGTGACATTATGAAAACCAGTCATCTAATCGCACCGAAAACTGTTTGGAATACTTTAAGCCGTTTCTCGTGGTGACACAAGAATCTTCTCAAAGATTCATTACGCCGCAGACCCCGAAGAACGCTGCCTCAGTTCGCGTTATTGGCTGAGATCTCGACATTTTGTCGCGCCGGCGCATACCTGCAGCGAATTGGTTCCGGGAGCGTGCTTGAGCGCGGAGGCGCTATTGATTCACGCGTCGTGGCGCTCGTCGACGCGACGCAGATTGCGAATGGCTGGAGGACGAGGAGGAGGAGGAGAAACAGCGTGGAGAAACGGAGGAGGGAGAGAAGCAGCCGAGTTTAGGAATGTTGAATTCCATTGCCTCGGAACCGCAGATGCTTTAACTCGGCGCGGTCGGCCGATAAAACAGGACCCCACTTATCGAACGGAGGCGGCGGCAGCGGTGGAGCCTCCGCGCCAACGGCTATGCATTTCCCCAATAGCGCCGCCTGTAGAGAGCATGCCGAACGTTGCCTGGCCGCCTGCTGCGCTCTCCCACCCATCTGCATGTCCCCCTCACCATTTCTCCACTGTGGTCACGACCACTCTCGTCGTCTCATAATCCTCGGGACTTCACGTTTCATTACCTCGCCGTTGCGTTATTCGCAAGCATCTCCTTAATTATCTGAAGTAGCCTTCACCAAATTGTAACCTCAGCAGACGTTCCCTCAATCCCACCTCGCCTCTTTACACGTCAGTGTCACTTCCTGTATCTCCCAGGTACTAGACCTAATTTTTCAACAGCGTTATCGTCCCTGCGACAACTGCGTTACATGTACATCGTCTGAAAACTGTCACGATCCTACTGTTTTTCTTCCCCTTACATTGCCTCTCCTATTGCTAAGCCCAAACGACGTCTACACTATCCATGGTAATCGCCGTTCCTACCATCCCCACCGACGTGGCTGCTCCAGCGCTTTTCGCAAAGTCGCAGCGCTAATGGCAGTTGGTAGCAGTGACGTCGTCTATCACTTGTAACTAGTTGTCGTCGCGCTGAGAATGAACGGGGGGGACCAAGCAGGCGAACGGGCTGGAAAGACGGAAGACGGCGAAAGGGCAGGAGGACGGGGTTTCGGGAAGACTGCAAACTGGAGGGTGAGGACTGTGAAATGTGGCTTCGACTTTGCCCGTAGGCCTTAGACCCTTCGAAAAACATGTCCTCACTTCTTTTCCGAAGGGGATCGCGATTTGTGTCCTGTGCTTTTTTAAAACATCTCAACGACTTGGCAGGGGAGGGGGATAGCATTGGGGACTACTTTCAGAAAAAATACGGTTCAGGGCCCAGATTTGTATTGGTTCTCAGAGAATTCCGCTTCCGTAGATTTCTCGCTGTCGTAAGACGTTCCAGATATCTTAGCGACAGATAACGAGCAATACTTCACAAAGGCTACTAATAATATGCGAATGCGCGTCTGCGATTCAATACTTTTCCAAACGAGTCGCAGTGAATAAGAGGCGCCATCGCTCAATATTGAAAGAATGTCGCAGCGGGCGTCCAAGTAAAGATCAGACGAATATATAGAATATCCAGAAAGCTCACAGCTCCTTCCTGTCGCCTTTCATGACTCTTCCCTTTCATGCCTTTTCTTGCGATTGACAGGCAATATTGATACTGTCTGCCAGGAAGTGGTGAACGGAAAACTTCTCTGGAATTTAATAAGAGCGTAATGCGTCTAGCGCGAGATCTCCAGAGGATCCAGAGCCTTCTGAAACTCAGGTTCCAAGGATGAAAGACTTAAAATGGCCATATACTGACTTCCAGTTACTTGAAAATTTAAATGAATCAATATGGAAATAAATTTCCCAGTGGAAGATATTAAAGAAAACAGTATTTATTTTTAGAATAATGTGATTTTCCTCAACAGTCAGGTTGATTTTGTTTAAGTTATATTTTCGGGGAATATTAAGATGATTATCTACTTCAAGTGGTGTGGAAACATTTTTAAATAGTGTTAGGATGTAGTGTAGGATAATGTTATTTTCTAAACACCCAAATTCATGAAACTGCGTCTGAAGGAAGTGGCAGAACAATCCTAAAATAAAATACCTGATTTGATAACTACTTGAATAATTATTGATTCAGAGGTTATACCGACAGGCATAGAGGGCATAGGTATCAACCGCAAGTAGTTTATTACAATATAAGTTTTAATAAACAGAAAATTCATCCATACACTTGTTTTGGGACTTCATTCCATCGTCAGTGGAAATATTGAAACAATATTGAATATTGAATATACAATATTGAAAAAGAATGAACAAATTACCATATGAATAAACCAAGGTATACAGAAGAGATACATAATACAAATTAACACTGACATTAATATAAATAGAGTACTTACTGAAGAAACATAGATTAAACACGAGGTATGTCCTAAGATGGCGCCATCTTGTATGTTCTACGAAATACAGAGACATACTGAGGGAAGGTAAGAGAGGAAATAGAAGTATGGAAGACATTAGTCAAGAAATGAATTTATAATGGAGCTGGATTTTAATTGAGATTGTTCTTTGAGACATACGCCCACATTCGGCTCTCCCCGTTGCCCTGGCTTCTGTCCATTCCTCTCCACGCCGTCCCTGCTGCCCCGCCCTCGGTCCCGTATCCACCGCTGGTGCCGCCTGTACACTTGCTCGCGCCTCGCTTCCCACCCCTTCCCTCACACCGGCCACGCCCTCTCCTCTTCCCCCATCAGTCGCTGTTTGGAGGAGACTTCTAGCGGCCGGCTGCTCTGATCGGTACTTTTCCATGGTTTCACCGATCAACGCCAGGAGAATGCTGGAGCAGTACCCTAACAAACGGGCTGCAGACAGCCCGCGATCTTTCCTTCCTCTTCCACGTCCTATTCTCACTCCTGATACACACACATTTACACTAACATGCACTACACTACCTCACATGCCGGGATACCGGTCGGGAACTTGTCCCGGTTGGGGCGGTACCCCGCTAGTGGGAGATACCTGGTAGGGGTAAATCCCGCTAGCCGACGGTAGGTCGGCGCCGGATCTCGCCATCCATTGGGGGAAGATCACCGCCACCTCCCGATGAAAAAGCAAGCATTACACTTACGGGACTAATGACCTCAGTAGTTGACCCATTCGGAATCACTAAAAATAAATAAATCAATCAACCCGATCTTGTCTCCTGTTCCGTCCACGTCCTCATCTCCGACCACATCCTAGCCTCTGCCTTTTTCTCATAGATCTTAAAAGTAAATAAGATAAATTTACATTCCATGTATCTGAGAACTATACATCCGATTCGTTAAATACTCTCAATCGTCCTGCCTCATCGACGTGGAAACAATGCTATATCAACAAAACTTGATATACATGATTACTAGGAAATTGTGTGTATACTTTGGCACGATAGCTCTTTACGAGCCTATCAGCGGACTTGGAGCCCTGGGTTGAGGGGTACGTGGGGTTAGCACATAGCGATCCTTACGCCATTTCTCCGGTCTTCTCTACCTGAGAAGTACGCTTTCCCACCATCACACAGCAGCTGATATTGGGACATTGCAAGGAAAGCGCACAGTTAATTTTTGCCCTGACCGGGAATCGAACCTGGGGGTGTCGCCGGGGAAAGCGACCACGCTAACCAACGAGCCACCGATGGCTTCCACTACGGAATTGCGATGCGGAAATAATGCTGTAGAGGTAAGACATCCCTAGAAGGATGGTTCGGAAGGGAGTGATATTTACAAACAAATCATTATGCGACCCGCGATGCATGTATCCAGTATCATGTGAACTGAAGGGATACAGTAGGCGAAACGAGCGAAGCTGTTTAATAGATCATTTTGATAAATAATTACTAGGGAACGGATTTTATTGTAATAAAAAATTCAAAATATGTACATACATATGTACTTATTTTTTCCAAAATATGTAAGAAAAAATAGGAAATATGTAAAATAAAAATTCATTATTGTGTTTAGCATTTTCCGAGCATAGAACGTCGCCAATCAGTTCTTAACAAGCATTGGGAGTGGCTGAAAGTAGGTTCTACCTCTACAGAAGTAATTCTACACTAGATTTCACCACACACAAGAATTTTATTCGAAATAAAAAATACGTTCATAGTATATATTACAATGTTTACGAGAAGCCAGAATTCCAATGAATAGTAGTACCGTGTAGCCAGTGATGGATCGCAGGGGTGGGGGTTACCTTCCCCCCAATCGAACGCATAAGACAATTTTCTGTAAAATATATTTGTTAGTTTTCGATTGAGTAACGTATGTGCTGTCTGAAACATGAGCAAAATCGTAGATGAAATTACTTTTCTTCACAGAAATCCTCTCATTCTTGACTCCGAGTATGCAATAAGCGGGGTGGCAATTATGGTGAAGATATGGTGATCATAGAAGCCCAGCAGCATTGCATTTGATTTTTAGGAAAGATGACGTCGTAACATAAAATTCAAACGCGCATCTGAAATATTCCGTTTCGACGTATAAATATATTAAAATCATCCGAAATATGTAGTTGTAGGTAAAATATGTAAAAATATGTAATTATACCAAAATATGTAAAAATATGTAAAATAAAAATAGTTCCAATTGATTCAGAATATCTTGAAAACTCAAAAAATATTATTTAACGCAGATATCTAGTTCCTGTAAAACATGTAATTACATGGAAATCCGTTCCTAATAATCACCCAGGTAACGCTGGACATTCACTCGATAAAATGTAAGTAAATGGCCCCTATGTCCTTTGGCTACGCAGCGCGGTGTGGATAAGGTGCGATTCTCGATCATTGCAGAATTAACCGGTTAATGTTTTCGTCATCGAAAATTGGTGAATAAAGGCAGTTAAAGGAAATGTTTGGAACCATACATCACACTGAAGACCCAATGGAATTCACATTATCCTACACGAGGTATGTGGAGTGGTGAAGTACGTTACGGTGACGAGAAAAAACGAATGTGTAAACAGGGATCAGAATGCCGATTGAGAAGTGTCGAAGAGAGACCATATATATACTTCTGAGAATTTTGTTTCAAATAGCGAGACAATGTACGAACAGTTGACTGCAATTTATAATTAATCTTATGGAATTCTGGTAGAACTACACAAATAAAAGCACAATGTTTTATTTTACGATTTATTTTTCACCTCTAATTTTCTTTTTGATACGAATTACAAATAGGCAGAGAGGGATACAATTGAGAAGAAACTAAAAGTATTGTATAATTGAAATAAATATAATATACTAGAAGACTAAATAACGTACTACATTCAGAAAAAAATCTTGATCTTTCTTATTCATATGCCACAGTTAATTACTTTCTTCAACACAAGAAAGATTTCGATGGTTTTTAATCGATGAATCAAATGCTCAGCCTCGTCAATTTCATTGTAATTGTTCAAAAGCATATGTTATCGGTCATATTTGAATGATCTTGACTTGTCCTATCTTCTAGAAATAAATATTATGATAAGTTAGATCTGTTAGGAAGATCAGTAGATTCACAACTTCATGTATTTTGGAAATACTAACAGACTTTGAAGCGGTGTACTGGAGTATTTACTATCGTGACTTTTCTAAGCTATTACGGTAAAAATCTACAATCTTTTTAGTTACTGTTGAAAGACAATTTTTGTTATTATTGTTTCTCAAATATGGAATCTCTTTTTTTCACTACAATTCAACATTTTATCGAATTCTTATAGTATTCAAAATATCGTTCCCTCGATGAAGGATGAATGTAGTACTAAACATTGTGACGTGTACGGCCCTAATGCGCAGGCAACAACCAACATAAGGGAAGCAATAACATTATCAAACTAACCACAAAGTTATTGTATACAGATGACCTAAAACTGTATCACTAAAAAACGACTTCGATAAAACTCGTATAAATAAATATTCTCTAAGTGTTCAAAAACCTACGACCCCGCCCCTCTGCAACCCCTCTTCCTCCGACCCTATAGCCTTGCCCCTCAGCCTCTCCGCCCTGCCCCCGCCCCCCTGCCCCTCTGGCCCCGCCCTTGTTCCCCCCCCGCCCCCCCCCCCCCCGCCCCTCTGCCTCCGCCACCCTGCCACCTCCCACCATGGAGAGCAAGAAGGGAGACACGGATAACACACATTGTGCTGTAACTTAAATACTGTACCTCCAGTATTAAAATCCCACTTTTATTAGCACATGCTTTAGCGAAAAGAAACGCCGTGAACTGTAGCGAAGAGAAATGCCGTGTCAGCATATTTATCATATCTACTTGTTTTGTCGCGAACTGGTCATCTCAAATCACGCGATTGTGCAATTGTTCCCTCCGAGATACAGTCATATTTTCCCATGGCTAAGTGCACGTGATGGTTTGGATGGGGCATCAGAATTATTATGCTGCAACTGTTTCTACACCGCAAGTTTGTTAGCCATATGGGGCTGAGGCATGAAATGATAATGATGAATGGACAATTACAAGCATGCAGAAACACATAAATATCCATGCCTTCCCATCCGGATTCGAACCGTGACGTTTCAGGCACGAGGCAGCTATGACTCTTTAGCTAGCAACCGGCGTCGTATCTATTATGTGTTTGTTATGTTCGCATATAAATCATTTTTAATTTTGAAATAATTATTTAATTTTGTTCATGTTTTAAATTTAGTATATAATAGCCAACCATTCAATTGCATTCTTAAATGCTTATCACAAAACCTACTATAACGCTGGTTTCGAAATAGACAAGGCCATGTATTCCGTGTCCGATATTTCGTGTTGGAAAATAACGGTTTCTTTGATAGCTTAATGTGTTGAAAATGTCTGGAGTGAGTCTGGCTGTCGCGACTTTTGTCGTAGTAGGAATCCGAAAGTAAAAGGTATCCGCAGCAGACTCACGATCGGTCATTTAATTTCATGTTAGACGAAAATAAATATATCTCTGGAAGACATCCGAGAAGAGGAAACGGATGAAATAAGAGAAGAAAGAGTGATGTGTTGGAAATACAAAAGTGCGTTTTTTTATTCAGAAATTGACCGATAGCTGACCAAAGTGTTCGAAAACTGCTTGGGAAGAGATTCAAACCATACAAAATCTAAATGAACCAGTGAACTTGTAAGGGCTGTGTACACTTATTTCATGTTTGAAAGAAGGCAAAAGATATCATTATTAACAAAATTACTCAGAAAGGAATATCAGTGTAATGTCATAGTGAATACAAAGCCGGGACGAAATTAATTTAAACGCATAAAACAAATATTTTGAAGCATAGAAAAATAAGTCTACTATTTAGAAGAATAAGAAGTGTGAATTATGAAAAAATCAAGAAGATTCTTTTCATGGACAAGTCATGAGTGCCAACGTTTATAATTGGAATTAAAAAATCTCTACAAGGAAGTGTGTTTGCGATACAAATGGGGAATGCAATTAAACCTATTTTTGTTTTCAATTCGAAGAAATAAGTGAAACAAATTGTGGTGGCATAGTGTAAGGTTGCTTAATTGTGTCCATGTATCAGCCGCATAGTACAATTTGAAAGTTAAAATCACTGAATAGTGTAACATCGAAGAGACATTTCAAGGTGTTTTTATCAAAATTGAGTATAGATCTTACAGATTTATCTAGAACTATTATACACGGGATGGTTCTGAGTATTATAGATAAAACTGTTAGAAAGTAAGGTTTCACAATTCAAAACTGTTCTCTGGCATTGTGTCTGAACTATTATAATTATATAATCTCATTACCTTGTGTCAACTATCATATTGTAACTACCATATAATAATGTGAAAAGATATTCTTTAATTTACCAATTTCTCGTAAGAAAATTCAGTGAATCAATTAATTGGTGACTATGAATTGAGTAGGGTGAAACCTTATACTTGATGTGGGAAATGTTGAAAGAGTAGGGCGAAACCTTATACTTGATGTGGGATTGAAATTACAGAAAAAATTGAAAAGCAAGAATATGTAAAAGTAAGTTAACTCAAAAGTAATTTTAGGAGATGAATATTTAAGGAAGTGAAGAAATGGAATATCATCAGAAATATACAGTTCTTAAAAAATGGCACGGTGTGATTAGTGTTTAGAGATAGAGAAACATTTGTGGGACTCGATGGCACAACGATACTCTTATCGAAGTGGTAATTACTGGTGGAATTCTCTTCTACGAGAAAGTCGTCTGTCTGCTTCAAGCACGAAAGGACCTAACATCTTACCGAAACATACTGATCGTAAGTATTTTTGCGTGGCTATCCAAATTGCAAATCATTATGTTGGTGTACATCTAAAATTTCATGTCTGATACTAATTGGAAATCCCTATTGCGCGTCCGATTGAGATGTCTATTGATTCTGTACGTTAGAAAATAATACGTGCTGAATTCTAAGATGGGAGCATAAAATTATGAATAGATTTTTATCGATTTATATGCATTTCTTTCAGAATGGATAAGGTTTCTTGCCGTTGAATTTCATTTGTAATATATGTGGATGGAATACCTGATCGTTTTAAATAGTGAGATTAACACTAAATTGGTGAGATTACTTTTGGAATGAAGCAACAGCAGACATAGAGCAGGCCCTATGGCCTGAGCCTCGCCATTAATAAAGACATTATTATTATTATTATTATTATTATTATTATTATTATTATTATTATTATTATTATACGAAATAGTTGTGAATGCCAATGAATTCAAAACTGTGAAACAATGATATACTGTACTATTAACAAACTATATTCATAACAGTTGACTAGAGGTGCTAGAGAATGGTACAGACTTTCTCGTAGTAAATGTTTCTAATTCCTTGGTATGGACTGGCTTTATGGTAATGCTCCATTCTCTGGCCACCTGTTATCTTTCGTCCCCGAAAGTTCATTTTCTCAACCTTTTGCTTGCCAAATAGTACAACAGAAATATTACGTTAAGAACATTAGAGAAGGGTCAAACATCATCCTAAATAGAAATTTTAATTGAAAAATTAGAAATAGTTTTAAAGAAAATGGCGATTAAGCATTAAAGTAATTGCCGAATTTAAGCTCCTTTTCACAGGAATATTTTGAGTTTTCGAAAAATTCATTTAATGTCATTTGAAGCACTTTCACTACAAATGTAATCATGTATACAAATCAATGGAAATGTCCATATTCAGGGAGTGAGAGATATTTCAAAAAAAATTGCATTTGTGTATTTTTTTAATGCAAATAACAGTAACATTAAAAATTTTAAGAAAAAAATTTGGATCCATTTTCCAGAAAATGACAATTGAGCGTTTCTGAAAATGCAGAATTTAGCTCTCTACATCTATCGAGTTTTCGAGATTTTATTTGACATTATTTATACGAGCACATGTACTCATAAATACAATAAAGTGAAGAAATCGTCTCTAGTGTAAATCTTTCCGACGTGAGATTCAAATCAAAAAATTACATTTTTGTAATTTTTGAAAAAGAAAAGAATAGAGCAATATAGTGTTAAAGTCTTTGGATAGCGTGCATTTGGTACTATCCCTACCCAGAATTTAAAGAAAACATTTTAAACAGTTTTTGAGAAAATCTGTTTGCAACATTTAAAATGTTTCAATTTTCAATTGAAAACTTTTTGAATTTTCGAAAATGCAGAGTTAACCGTGTAAATCGGACCTATGCTACCTTAGAAGTGTATTTTGCTCCATTCATACAAAAAATTGGAGTCGTTTTTGAAAAAATTTTGAAAATGTCCGTGAGACTTCATGTCAAGAACCCCCAAATTTTAAAGAATGTTTTTCAAAATTTCAAAGCTTCAACTAGATCCAGATACACAGGAGTTTCTTCAATTTGGAAACGATCGTACGAGAGACGGACGGATGTTTTGCTTCCAATTGGTTTTTCGGCATTAAGGACCCATAAAACAGGGATTCTGGCTAAACCACGTGTTAGAGGATTTTTTCTCTTAATTTAGTGGTTTTCGGACTTTTCGGTCACCACAGCACGGCAATTAATGGTTTTCCACCGAACATCCGTCGTTTTTTTCGCTCAGAATTACATAATTTTCACTATACTCCGTATGTACGTATGTATACGAGAAAGTTACTAGAGGTGCTACAGAATGACATAGACTTTCTCCTAGTAAAGTGTCCTAATTTCCTTGGTGTGGATTGGTACTGTACAATCTTGTCCCTCATTCTTGCATGCTTCCATCTCTTGCGGACCAAAGAAAATGTTTTTGAAATTTCCGCAACTTTTCGGTTTCCAAATTGTAGAACATCAATTATATTTTAAGAATATTAAAGAAAGCTATAACGTCGGCCCAAATAGCCAAAAAGCTTTAACTGGCATCAGATTGACAAGGAATTCTTCAGTTCGGAAGAGATCGTACGTGTGGTTTACGCGCTAGTAATGTTCACAGACGAACGGACAGACAGACGGACGGATGGACGTTTTGAAAACATTTTTTTCGGTATCAGGGGACCCCAATACGTGTATTTCCGTTGAAATCTTGAAATCGATTTTCCGCAGCATTACATAACTTTCTATATACTAGAGTTATGTAATTATATACGTATTATATATATATATATATATATATATATATATATACACACACACACACACACACTTATATTACTCCCGTATACACGTATGTATACGAGAAAGTAAAAAGGGGTTTTATTTTGTGTTAGATTTCTTTTTAAAAAAAGGTAAAATCGTGCTTGAAAGTAGGAGAAAAACATTCTGTGACTAGGAGAAAACAATAATTTCTCCTCATTTGGGAATAGTTTGTCCATAATATGAAGTTTAGTGACAACGGAAGGCTTTGCCGGGAGGTGTGTCAGATTTATAAGTTTGTCGAAATAAACACTTTGTTGACCACTCAAACATCGGACAACCGACGTCAAATATTTTCCTATTGACATGTAATCTCAGAACGGAAGCAATTTACAAATACGAGTACTTATTGTATGTAATATTACAAATGCCTTGGAGATTTATCTGGAAATGTCCAATGTACGAGTGGTATTTAATAAGACTATTCCCCCAAATTAAATTACTTCCAAACTAGTGGTGCTACATCACATACTTCCTTGCATTATTTCTAAATTTGCAATTTTTAAAATTCCAGAGATCATCGAAAATGAGATCCACCCCAATGTTTTAAGCGTCCGTTTTATCCGCGGAAAAAATTAAAGAAAAAATTGCAGTGGTTGGAGTTTTTCGTTAGAAATAGAGCTTAATTTAGAAATGAAGCGCGAAAGTGTGTGATGTTTAGCACCATTAGTTCGTTACCAGTGCCCGATTTTTTGCCGAAAATTCGCCGTTCTCTGGCACGTAATTACAATACTTTCTCTTCTTATGAAGTAAGGACGAGAAAAGGAAACGTTGCGTCAAACTGGATTGTAATGTGTTTGCCCTCCAAGTACACACGGGAGCACTTCATATGGTTGATGCGATTGTCCAGCACCCTGCGACTAGCCAGCAGACAAGAGGTAGTAAGAAAAAGCGAAACATTTTTTTACACACCGTGATAATTGCATACTAAATGCCCAGGCCAATGCTACTGGTGTTAATTTCATGAATGGAATACTCTTCTATATTTCACATCACACAAAATGCTAAGAAGCATGCCTAATTTGAAAAATTCAGTAACGTAAACTCTATACTGACAATGTGACGCATTGAATATTCTCCCATTAAATTTCACAATACAGCATCGCCATTAGAAAGACAAAAACTGTCAGAGAACGAACAACACGCAGTGCGTCACACTGTCAGCCGATATGATAATTCGTTCCGCGTAAGACGTCAAAACACTTAACTCAGCGTGGTCAAATCGAGTTGATGCATGTTCTTGGAGAAAGATGAACAAGGAATTCTCAAGAGTTTGAGACATTTAAAGAATAAATTACTGCTATTTAAATCAATTAAATTCCATGTAAAATTAAACAAAATTACAACGCATTTGTCAGTCAAGCGACCTGATGGATTGGGATGGGATCGAAAGACCTACCTAGTTGAGTCTCAGGTGATTGTGTGTGTGTGTGTGTGTGATATATATATATATATATATATATATATATATATATAATATATTAGTCCATCATGACAAACGTAAAAAGACGAATTTAATAATACACATAGTTTCGTATGTTAGTTGAGCATTTTTTTGGAGTAATTTTGATGTTTTTGTGACTCGGGTATAACGGAATGTAACAGTACGCCGCACAAGGTCAAGCAGCGCTCTCCGTCCTTACGCGCACTCGGGCAAGGAAAGCCGAGAACATATATATATATATATATATATATATATATATATATATATATATATATATATATATATATATACACACATTGTGATATACCAAAATGAACTATTTTTATTATGGAAATGTCATTTTATATGATAGAATATAGTCAGTAGACGATCGCGAGGGAGTCGCTATGTGACAAATAAACAACCGTCGTTAAGGATCATTTTCGTTAGGTTGAAATTACAGAGCAGAGGCGGAATGAGCATTGTTTTGAGAGACAAAAGAAAAATATATCAAATTCGGATGCTTCCGAGTTTTTAGAAGAACATTCATTCACTCGAGCAACGCGGTGATAAGCGGGTCGGCTCCTGATATATTTTACCATGTCGAGGAAAGACTGTAATTGACAGTTATATAAATTTAACTATCGTTTCTTATATTATGATAGAGCGTTCTTGTAGGAAGTAAATACGTGTCTAGGCGTCCATTCGTGACGCAAGTGAGGGAAGTCACGGATTATAATAGTATCGCCGGGAGAATTTGGAACCAGATCACAGACATTAGGGGAGGACTTTATCCAGAAGCAAGATTCTGCTGCGTCGACGGAGAAGGTTCTACGGGACGCCATCGAACGAAGAAGTGAAGAGCGCGCGAAGACCCACGAATGAATAACAAGGTTTTATAACAATTATAATATAGAGAAACCTGGTCATGGCCAAAGATCAATTCATTTTTGATTATCAATGTAATAATTGTTTAACTTGCAACAGAATCATAGTTGATATTATAATAAATTCTAATTTGTTAAGTTGAAAGAAAGCTGATTATCATTGTTCGTTACGTGCTACCCAGCATTTTAATAAGATTTTCAGATTCTTCGCCACTCCGTATGGATGGCAGATTGAAAAATTGGTTGCAGAGTAAGTAGCAACAATTATGAACTTCAAACTCCAATTAACTGAGCTAGAACAACATAATTTGGGAATGGGAGATATTTAAATTACGTAGGAACCATTAAACTTCAAGTGTTATCTTTTCATGGCGCCCAAATCACATTTATTAGAAATAATTATGTTTCAAAATCTTCCTCCAAGTGAGGCTTGTTTTTAAATAGAAAGACGGGGCTTGTTTCAAATTGGCACCAGTCAACGTCGGGCATATGAGTGTGTGTGTATGTGTGTGTGTATGTGTGTGTGTATGTGTGTGTGTGTGTGTGTGTGTGTGTGTGTGTACTTTAAGAGCACATCATAGTTTCTTAATTTAAAATAATGATCAACTAATTCGTAAGCATATCTTTTAAGATATACATATGTGGTAGAACTAATGAATTATTAGGGTAGTATGTTAACGAATACTGGAATAATTTATAATGTTTTGTATCGAATGTTCTCTGTTACATGTTGCTCTCAGTTACAGGTTGTATTTTTATTCTATGAAATGTAGCTCAAACATTTCACATTTTTCATGACATCAATGCATCGATTTCTTGTTCTCATTTTTCATTTTTATTCTCATATTTCACAATTGCCTCAAAAACAAATTACTCATACTAAACATCCTCTTCACGGAGTTATATTGTGAGGAAGTGTATTCAAATTTCTTCTTTATGTATTCTAAAGGAACTTTTAACTACGTATTTCCCCCTTCCTGAAGCAAACAGAACAATTATATCTGAAACGCATTGGGCAGTCACCCTACTCACGTTATTCTACAGAAAAATCTGTTACACAGAAGTAGGAGAATGTCACGACGAGTAAAATATAAAGGAAGCGTGCTAAGTAATAGAAGGCTTTTCTGGCTATTTACTATATAGAGTGAAAAACAACGTTGTGTGAATTTACAGGTTTTTTTGTTGGTGAAGTTCTCTGGCAAGCATCAATTTCTCAAGAGGATGCACTTGAAAACTTGCAGCTGATGGATGTAACATCTACCGACAGAGAATATTTCTGACATTGCCAAAGTTTTTCATCACTGCGATTATTTTCAATAAATTCAGTGCTGACGTTTCAAAGTGTAGAGAAGACAACATATCTTGTGGAAAGTTTATAGTGATGGAAGAGTCTAACAATGATGAAAAAAATGGCAACGTACCTGACAAATTAACACGGACGTAAGTCTATTAAAGTGTATTTTATTATTTATTTAATTCCGAATCAAAAACAATAGTTTAAAAATTCTCCAATATTTTATATATTTCAATTTCATAACATGACTGTATATAAGATAAAACTCGGTTATTAGTGACTTTTCGATCTCGGTTGAAATGAAAAATATGTTAAAATGACAATATTGGTTAAAAACCCGAACAATTTGCGAACCAGTTATTGTAAACTGGGTGAAATATACGTATTTACTGTTTCCGCAAAAATGGAAATCATTAGTCCCGTAAGTATAGTTATATCCCGAGAGGTGGCAGTGTTTCGGAGAATTACAGAACTATTTGAATACAGTAAGGACAATTTAGTGAATTTAAATTATATCATGCAACGCAATTAAGTTTTATTATGCACTTAAGAAACATTTGAAGGAAGACAAGAGCATGCAAAAGTTCGTATATATGTCGCTTTCATTTGAAACTTTTCTTCGGGAATAAATATATCGTTATTAGAATTATTATTTATCTCTTATTAAAATTTGATACTGAATCAATCTAGTATAAAATTAATGACAAGAATATAATAATCATGATGTAAATTACAGATGTGCAGTGAACGATGGAATTGACGCTCCAAAATGGAAATTCTGGAAACGACGAAGATACATTTTAACGGCAATGACCTTTCTTGGC
Source organism: Teleogryllus oceanicus (assembly GCA_964035755.1). NCBI lineage: Eukaryota > Metazoa > Arthropoda > Insecta > Orthoptera > Gryllidae > Teleogryllus > Teleogryllus oceanicus. Next base: position 101,821,547 of record CAXIVR010000004.1, on the reverse strand, counting down.
TTCTTCAATATGCTTGCCTTGAGATCAAATGTTAGTGTGGCAGTTACAGCTATGACAACGAAAAGAACAGTGGATTTGGAAAATGGAACATCAGAAGAGGTGAGAATTTATAATACTTATTTCCAATGCGCCCAAAAATTGAAAGAAAACAATGCAGCTTCCCGCCTTTTGAGAAGTGTCTCTGGTTTTGTTAGACACACTGAAACCGGGGGGAAAATACAAAAACAATTAAACAATTTCGAATGTGAGGGAAAAACGTAAATATTTGATAGTGTTATTCCGCCTATTCTCATTCTGTGCATACCCACCGAATTGTCATTCTCAATGCGTTGCTGGAATGCATGGCATGCACAATGGAAAACCATTGTGTGTCGTTTTGTTCAGTAGCATTTGTGTAGTTGCAGTACACCAATATTTGACTTTTAGTGTGTCATAAATGTGTTATCACTTTCTCTAATTAGCCGATATTATAGTACAGACACTACATTTCAATAATATTTGGAAAGTAATAGAATCTGTTGTCATTTGTTCATATTTTATTGCATGAGTTGTTATCGATTTAAGGAAAGCAGTTGACATTTCACCTTAGAGTGAGTGAGTGTATATATAGGGAGAGAGGGGAGAGAGAGGGGGAGAGAGAGAGAGGGAGAGGAGTACGTCGCCTCATGGACCTATATTGGCCTAGCCATTGGAGAAATACCCTCCCTACTCTTTTTATATTTAATTTGTGAAATACTAGTATTTTACTTACTTCTTATCTTCGTTGCCCGAGTATTATAGCATTCATCACTGTTATGATTAATTTAATTCCTTTTAGTTAACCCTGCTGTGCTCATTAGCTCTCTCAATATTCAATCGTAACTATTGTAATTTTTACTTTGATTTGTTCGTGGTATTCGACATATAATTCGTTACCTTTCTATCTTTTTATATATGGACGTGCAACTCTGTACATAATTGCGATTCCTGGAATTTCTGCTGGTTTAAACCTGTTATTGAACTGATGTCAACTACTATAAATTATCAGCCTTTACGTTTCTTTCAAAATGAAATTTAACATTTATTTGATATTATTAAAACTTTATTTTGCGCTCTTTAACAATATGAATAAATTTTCCTCTGTACAAAATTAAAAAAAACTCCGTACGGTTTTCCGAGTAAAGTTCGTAAGCTTACTGTCATGACTTTTCGGATGATTTCTCAGGTTCCGTAGGAATGTCGTCGTTGGGATGTTCTTGTTGATGTCCCTCCGATCGTGATATAAACTAACGGCGGGGAAGGTTTACGAATGTCCCCAGAATGTTCTAACTAATCCAATACGGATTCTATTTTGATTTAAAGCACAAGTTGATCTTGAATTCTAATTTATGCAATACAAAACACACACAATTAATTGTAAGTTCCCGCTCCCTTATCATTAAGTTATTACCCAGTCTTGACTGAAATAATATTCGTACCATCGGGGTCGGTTGTTGACCAGAGAGTGACCATTTCGAAGGTCCTTTAGAACCCCGACTTTCAAAGCTGCCTTGCCATTTTCTGCACATCATGTCTAGGGGCCATGCTTCGCAAAAGAACAGCGCTCTCACATCAAGCATGCTATCCTAAACTTGTTGATCGGTTGTCCTAACAACGCCGATTGATGGCGACTCGCTATTAATATATATATATATATATATATATATATATATATATATATATATATATATATATATTAGCGAAACAGGAATATTCCTGATATTCCTGAGACAGAAATCACACCACAAAGACGTGGGTTGAATTTAACATGAATTTAATTATTCCAAGAATGAGAGATGTGGGTGTTTAGCCGATGCATTAATAATGGAAAGTGAGATCGCTACTGCCACTAAAAATCTTACATCTAGATCTTACATTTAGTTTGCCCTGCTTTAAGTTTAAGCGCCCGCCCCTCCATTGTCGATTGTCCTTGTTCATTCATTGAAATTGTCTTTCTATATTTTCTCATATATTTCTGTACGAGAACTTTCACTTAAAAATTTCAATAGCTTTAATATTTTCGGTTTAATAGTTTCATGAAAGTCGTGATTGGTCTCACAGAAGAATGCATTATACGCATTCAAAGAGTTTCAATAAAATATTTCTAAACATTAGACAATAAGCATATGTAATGCAAGAGTCATTCAAAACCTTTCACTTTATATTAAATTCATTTTAAAATATTCCACATTATTTTGTGAGAATATAATATTTTCTACATCATTTTTCATTAATAATAAGACTTTAATCGTTAACACTTTTACAGGAGCCGGAATTTAAATGGGACAGTAAGATGCAAGGTCTTGTCCTTGGATCTTATTTCTACGGATACATTACAACGCAAATATTTGGAGGATGGTTGGGAGCTAGGATAGGCGGCAACATCCTCTTCGGTGCTGGAATTGCAGGAACCTCTGCTCTGACCTTGCTGACGCCCGTACTCGTCAAAATGAATGTATACTGTTTTGTTGGACTTCGTGTTCTTGAAGGCGCATTTGAGGTGGGATATCCTGATCTGAGTTGAATCCTCAGAGTGCAACAAAGTTACAGTGCAGTAGACTAACAAGAACTACGTCCAATGTCTTCCTGCTGCAGGTGTCGAATACGTTTCCTACGAATCTGAAGATCTGCCTGGATATATTTTGAAATTAAATCTTCTAGACATCTTTGAATACTCGTGGGTAACCCTTCTTATGGTAATGGCAGGAAGAACTGTGACGAGATATTTGGTACTTCACTGCATTGTAACGTTAAGGCACCTCAACGTTCGTGCATTTGAGCACTAACTCCGATTAATTCTTCCCTACAGGGTATATCCTTTCCTAGTATTCAAGATGTGTGGGCGCATTGGATACCACGTCAGGAACGAAACAGACTAGCTACCATAAGCTACTCAGGGAGGTACATTGGAACCTTTGTTTGTATGACAGTTTCTGGTATACTTGCAGAACATCTTGGTTGGCCGTATGTCTTTTATCTTTTTGGTAAGAAAATGTAACATTATATTTGCATAAAAATTGTGATTTTAAATTATTCCTAGTGAAAGTAAGAAATCATTTATATTTTATAATTATTTTTGCTGATATGGGATTATCAATTTAATATTTTAATTCTCTATGTAAAAATATTAGAGAAAAGTTTTTTTGTACTTGGTACAATTCACTTTGTAATACATTTCTCGATTATGTTTAGGGTTTCTTGGATTGCTGTGGTATAGCATGTGGCTATTGCTAATTAGAAGACGCCCAGAGGATGATAAAAGTATCGACCCATCTGAACTTCGTTTTATTCGAAAAAATATTGAAGAGACAGAAAATCATGAAGAGGTTTGGATTTAATGCATTTTAGTTCGAAGTTGTGTGGGGGTTCATGGTATTATCCGCATTAGAAATTGAAATATCTGTCGTAGTTTCATATTCATTGCCACCTTTTAGAACAGAATAATTTATTCATCACAGAGATATCAAAACGTTACAAGTTGAAAATAGATATTAATGAAGACTTTAGTTACAAGTCATACATATAAACAATTTGTTTAAGAATCCCAACATAAATTTAAGCGAAAAAAGTATCTTAAATGAACAATCTTTCACCCTGTGAAGTTAGACGTACTCTTCCGGCACCTCTGCTTCTCTTTCTCTTCCCTCTTGCTTTCTTTTCTTATATAATTCCTTTTTCAAGGTCAGACGTGGCATACCTTTTTTGCCTTTTAGCAATCTCTTACTTTATCGAAGCAATCAAGATAGTCGTTCGAAAAAATGAATGCGAAATTAAATTTTTAAAATGAAATTTCTCCAAAGACTTCAATTTTTAATGCACTATGAATGCTATAAATATTTTAGTTTACCGTATTCTACAACCATCTCTAATTTACTCTGCAGACCATACGATATCCTTGGAAAACATTCCTTCTTTCTGGCCCTGTTTGGGCCATTACTGTAGCAAATGTTACTGACAATTGGGGTGCGTTTACTCTGCTGACCCAACTGCCAACTTTTCTGAAAGGTATGTGTCTAAAAAATATTTTAAATGAAATCTAAGAAAATAGGTATGTTTAGAATATTTTTGTCTGAATATTAATATCAATCTTTAGAACGAAGAACAATTATAACAGATATACTAATAATTACTGACGTAAATATTAAAAATTGGTCCTCACATTTTGGCATATTTTTTATTTATCTTCAGATTCTTTGGAATTTGACGTACAAGATGCTGGAATTCTTTCTTCTCTTCCGTATTTAGCCGTAGCATTCACAATGCAAATTTCTGGTTTGTGTGCGGACTACATTTTAGTTAAGAAATATCTTACTACGACGCAGGTAAATAAAAAATTTTTTGGTTTGTTAAAAGATATTTGTTTTAACTACCTTTTAAGTATTACACTGAAATATTTGTTATGAAAATCTACTATTTGCTACAAACTTTTCTGTGAGTGTGAGAAGAGCTACTTAAAATATGAACAGTGAAAAAATATAATGGGTCACATAACATAAGACTAGGCAAACCTCGACTATCACAACCATTTTCTACCAGCAAAGTATTGTTTATATATTGTATTAAAACTCTTGCCTTTTTGTGATTCTCAATTTTAAAGAATTTTTGTAAATGCACTTCGCATTTACTTACCATAATTGCATTAAAATTTAACCGTAGTCATATTTGTTTATCATTATTGTGATTATAAAAGGAAATCATAATGTTAGTTCTGAAACAGAATTTTTGTTTCTTTTATCCGTTTGTTAATGAATATACAATAATAAGCCACAAAATCTCCATAATTATACAGCTATAAGTAATGTTTAGGTATTTGAAATGTCTACAAAAATATGCAAATATATTATACATATTTACTGTTGTAGGTGCGAAAATTATTTTGCTGTTCGGCGTTTTTGTGTCAGGCAATATTTATGTTACTGACAGCGTTTTTACAAACACCTGCAGCGGCAGTGACATTCTTGACACTATCAGTTGGATTTGGAGCGTTTGCCACTGCAGCATACACGTACGTATTTTCTTTTACAACATATAGCATTTATATTTTATTTGTTAATGAGATACTATAAAGAAACACATTAATTACGACATATAAAAACAGACAATCGTGTATAAATTTGCTTTCTTTCAAAAATATAGCAAAAATACAAAAATAATTTTGATATACTCGTACGTTTTTGATTTAATGCTTCTAGGTGAGATTATATGGAACAAGAGGCATGTAGCAGCTATTAGGTGACTAAAAATGCTGGGTAGTAAAAGAATTATTCTTCTAGTGACGTTACATCCAGGCTTTTTTTTCACACTTGCGTATTCACAGTACTGCTAATCATTCAAAATCATTTCAAATTGACAACATAAGAAAGATGGATCAGTGTTGTCCGCGAGACATCCTAGGCCCAGTTTCCAAGTGTCGTCCGGCGTACTCCGACCTTCCTCAGAACAAAATGCACAGTTTTATTTATCAACGCCATTCTAAAACGTAACACATTGATAATGAATTATTAAAAAATAGGCAAACTTGGGCATTCCGCCCTGAGAAATGTATGTCGGCTCAAACTTTGGCAACTGTGCCTAGGTCAACAAAGAATCTATGGAATTCAACTGTGGAAGCCTATACAAGATTTCGATAGGGAATCAGCTCTACGCTCGGTTCTAAACACGAAAGTGGAGTAGTCAGAGTCAGCAAGCTGTCTCTTATCTAAATTCAGTCAGAAACAGTTTGCGAAATTTAGGCAAGTTTAGGAAACTTCTTTCGTGGCACAATTTGTCTCTGCCCCTAATGCAATCACATTTATTGAAGGGGATATTCAATTTTGTATAAAAAATAATTTTGTAAAAACAAATAAAAAGAGTGAGTATAAAGTATCGTAGTTTTGGATTGGAAATATTATTTTTTAGAAGTTTTTCTTTTAATGATTTCTATTCTATTTCACTAGTAATGCACCATTAGTCGAGGAATGTTAAAAATCAAATAAAAACAACAATTTGTTCTGAAATCATGAACAGTTCAAAATTAATTTTAAAAAAATTTAATGGTTAAATTTGTCCATTTCTAAAGGTTGAAATTCAAACGGTATAATATGGTATTGTGGAACATAATTTGTCACATTGTCAATCCGGACACTGCAATTATACTGCTTGCAACACTGCAAATAAACTGCACTGAACCAAATTTGGAATTCAAATATTTTTCAGATACAATATTGACATTAATTACTCTTATTAAATTTGTACTATTCAGGTATAGCGAATAACAAATTTTGTTACATTTATCTTTATTTCAGAATGAATCAACTAGATTTATCACCCCAGCATGCAAGTGTGTTATTAGGAATATCTAACACTTTTGGAACTGTGCCTGGAATAATAAGCCCTACGATAACTGGATACTTAGTTCCAAACAGGGTGAGATAATAATATTAATTGTAAAAAAAATAATAAGAAATCAGTTCTCGTTTTAAAAGTTCCTTTTTTTTTCAGACAAATTCAGAATGGCAGGTTGTCTTCTTTGTCACAAGTGGCATTTACTTTGCTGGTGCTATATTCTATGGATTGTTCGTATCTGGTGAAATTCAGAGCTGGTCTGAGGAAAATATTTGCCGAGAGAAGTCATCTAATAACCAGAAGGATTCAATAACAGTTGTGTTCACAAACAGTGCGGATAAAACATGAATTCGCTGAGAAGAATATTAGTAGTTTTGACATTTTAAATTAATTGATATTAATGTGATACATTATTTAACGGATCTTCGTTTTCTGAAGAGTATGTGTTTGAAAAAATGTGTTTAAAATTGAGAAGCATTAAACACTGTATTCGTGTGTTTTGAAGTTCAAGGTACATTGTAAACTGGGAACTGTGATTCATTTCTTCAGTGTTTTGTTTTAATGCATCAATGGATATGTATAAAACGAGATGCAATTTGAGAAAAGAAAGAACGATGAGATGCTACCAGCAGACATGTAAAGAATAAAGAAGAAGATGATGTTTGATGAGTTACTCCTAGTCGTAAATATTTAACTTTTTTTGCATGAATAAGAATAAACAAACGTTCTCCTTTCGTCACTTGTTTTAATCCTTACAAGAGCAAAATAGTAGAACGAGTTGAATACCCTACTGTTTTGACTATTTTTATTATAAATCTATTAAGAAGGGAAGACAATTTTAAGATTGGTTCAAACGTGAAACTCTCCGATGTCTTCATTGTGCATGTAACACCATGTTGGAAACGTGCTTGATTACTTGTGTTGATGCAAATTAATGCAAATAAATAGTAATAATTATTGATTTAATTGCAGTACCAGCTATAGAAATATTGAAAGATCATTTAGCTCACGAAAAATCAAGAAAAATCTTGAAAATTAATGCAAAAACTTTTTGAAAGAATAGAACTGGAACTTGGAGAATTCAAACTTATTATATAATTGACTGAATGTGTTAATTGAGATTTGTTCACTTCCTTTGGCAATTTGCAGAAATATACCTTAAAATTTATATACAGATACAGTACTTATTAAAGTGATAAATTGCATATAAAAGGGATAGAGTGGGATACTTTTGAAATTATGTTACCCAACAATTCGTTCATAATAATATTAATCATCAACTCAAAGGGAGTCGATAGCAATGGGAGTCATTGCTTCATCCTTAATCATTTAATGAGGTTGCGTTTTGTACATTGAATATCCTTCCTCACAACTTAGGTAAAATAATTGAAAAAATATGATTTATTTAGTTTAGTCAATTTTTTTGTTTCAATTCCTTCCATAATATAGGCATAATTTCTGTGGCAACTTTGACAGGTGTAGTAAACAGAGACCAAATATTAAAAAATACTAAATTAAAAGATGAAGGTAAATGATTTTTACTACAAAATAGAACAAACCTTGAAATTGTATTTCAAATAAATCACTGTGGAACTTAGCAGTTTACGCAAGAAGTTCACAGTTTTATATTATGATTGTTAGCTACTTAACTTCTACCGTTACTTAAGACTAATCTTACTAAAACTAAGTTACTTAAGATTATCTACCATGTTATCTACCATTGTTTTCCTAATACGTAAATCCTAATACTGCAGACATTGAAATACATTAACTTGGTTTTGCTAGTACAAAACATTTACTGCTGTGATGACCAAGTTAAATTTTTTTTAAATTAAATTTATTACATTCCTGTGAATTCAAAACAGTTGACCGATTAGTTTTATTAGTTTTTTCACTAGAATATTGTTATTGTCATTGAGAAAGTCAGTTTTGGATATGAGTTTGTTGAATTCGTCGTCCTCAGTATTTCGAGTGATTGTTTCTAAGAAATTGTAAATAATAATAGTGTCTATATCGGACTGTACTGTAAGTGATTTTCGTAGTGATGTAATGTATAGTTTGTGTGTAATTATCATATTTAGAAACGTCTGTAATATAAGGTAATTTAGTAATTGGCCAAACCCCCATAAGAAAATTCAAATAATACCACTTGCATTGAGTCATGTGCATGCATAGTGCCCAATATATACCTAGGTCATGGATAGATTCTCTTAAAATGGAATTACAAAATAGGCATTTTTGTATTTGTTTTATTTACAAAAAATTGAAAATGTATTTGTAATAATGGAATTCTGGGTGCATGAAATGAATCTGTTGTACACATTGAAACCTGGAAATAAATAACTGAATTAATATTATTGTCAATTTGGGCCAATATCTGCAGAACATTAAGACTAAATGATTGCAATTTTAATGAATCACATAAAATAAACCACTTCTGTTTTAGGAAAATTCAAATACTTTTAGAAAAGTCTTCAAAATACTCTTACTGTGTCTCTAATATCCACTACGTCTACAGAATACAGAATGAACATTTAATAAAGGTGAAGCACCGACCGTACGTAATGCTGGTCAAGCATAAAGTAGAAACTAAAAGAAATTCCTTGGTCTCAGTCTTCAAATTGTAAGAGTCAGTATTAAATGGCAACGATTTTTACTGAACGACGTTTCTGTCTACAACTAAGAATTAGAGTCTGGAGGAGAAAAAGAAGTATTTGGGTGCACGCTTAATGTTGACAAATCTTGTTGATTTCTGACGTGTGAAGGATGCCTTGAATGGAAAACTGCCAAAACGGGAACACGTATACGGGTGTCGTTACCGCAGGATACGACTCTTAAAAGTTAAATCATGGGACCAAAATAATCTGAAGAACAAGAGGAATAATTTAGGTAATTGAAACTTCTGATGGGATTTGAAATTTGAATTTTTTGTCTTTGCATGGCTACAAATTGTACAAATTCCATTGCAATGGCATCACAATTTAATAGACAAGGGTGCATTAATATTTTCATATGGATAGCTTAGCAGTGGGTTCTAAAATAATTGCTGGTTGATGAAATTTTGCTCAAGACACGCAGAAAAATTAAAATTTCATTCTTTTTTCAAAACCTTCGTCATTGTTTTCCTAAAATTCTTTTAGCAATAATAATGGGTAAAGTTTCCAAACTAATGTATGGCTTCTACCTAAATACTTTCTTTGTCCACCCACAAACAACGCACGTATTACCTCCGTAAAGATATCAATTATAAATAACAGAAACGGCGTCTTTAAAAAAGTTTTCGGGCATATTATTTTACTGACCCGTAATTGTAATCTTCAATTACATTTGTAGAATATTTCTGAAAATATGTTCCACTGACAATAACTTAGGTACTGCACCCCAATGAGATTTGTGTGCATCATATTAACCGACTTTCTTATTGTACCCTTTAAAATACATTTAAGAGATTACCATTCTTATCAACTATTTCTTGCAGAACACGGAATTAATACTTAATAAAGAGTAAATGACAAAGCATACTTATGTTATCCATGCAAAGTAGAAATAAAAAATTCCTGTTTGTAGACCCAAAGAAACAAATGTAATATTCAACGAAAGTGAAACCATTTTCTTCAACACCTCAAGTGTGTAACTGTAAATATGAATTAAGATTCACCGAAGAAAATAAAGTTCGCCGGCGTATGAGCTGGGGGATTTCTGACGCGTGAAGAATTCCCTGATAAGAAAACTCTGCAAATTGAAGTACTGGTATTGTCTCTCCCCAGTATGCATCTCCGCAGTATCCAGTAGAGGTTATACCGTAGATGAACGTGAAAATGATCCCTACTGTAATAGCATAAACAATGTAAAGAGCATGGAACTACTTACAATTTACGAATATTTTATGCAGTATTACGTAACAAGAATATTATGAGTAAGGTTCAATATTGTAAGTATTTTTATTGACAACCAAGAACATGGAAAGAGAAGAATGGAGTAGCTCACGCTCAGAATTACCACATTCAAGGTACGTGTTTCATTAAATAGTGTATAAACTGAGCTCTGTAATGCGATGACACTTTGTGTACAGTGTCAGGGCATTGTAGTGAGATAATAGAGAGTTTTTGCAAGACGGTAAATCCATTGTCGTAGTATGTAAACATTATCATCAATAGGAATTAACGTATCTTCAGAAAATTGAGTTTTTGCATGTCGTAGAATTGAAAACATCCGTTAAAACTAGAAACTAATAGGAACTGAATACCTCTAACAGGATTTGAAAGCTTTTATTGAACATCTGTGTATCTCTGAGTCCATTTTTGCTTTATAAGCATTAAAAGATAGTAAAACGTATGATAGACCCCTATATGAAATCAAAGGAGCCTCAATATATAACCTCCATATATAATCCATAACCTCCAAACCCTTAACAATTCCGTTATTTGTTTCTGACATATTTGAATTAACTTAAAAAATGGCCATTAAGGTTCTGCCTTATTATATTGGTAATATGGATATCATATTTTCATTACTTTGATGCTTATTATGTCTTAGAGTTGAATTAGTGTTTAGAGGTGGCGGTGAAAACTACGTAAAGCGTAAATCACGAACACGTTGTCGCAGACGACACAACAAGGAGAATGTCGGGACCCGTGAATCCCGTCATTTGATCCCGGCGCATGCGCAGTTCAGTTCTCCACGGAATTGTATTACGTCTTTCAGAGCAACAACTTGCAAAAGATCTCTAATATATTATTTTAAAATGTTAGAAAGGGAAGTAAAAACTTCTTAGTTTTCAATATGATTTCCTTTTGTTACCCAAGAAAGCATATTTAAAGACTATTCAATAATTGAATATATGTTCTACTATATAATTTGTAATATTGCAATATTGTGTCCAAAGTAATTCTGCTGTGAACGATGGGATACAAGCCCCAATTTGGAAATTCTGGAAACGACGGCGATACATCCTAGCCGGAATGACATTTCTGGGGTTCTTCAATGTCCTTGCTTTGAGATCAAACGTTAGTGTAGCAATTACAGCTATGACAGCAAAGCAAACTGTGCTTCTAGAGAACGGCACTATAATTGAGGTAAGAAAGATTTTATGTTATAAAATACACATTTTAGTGCTCACTAATATCGATCCTACCGGATAAAATTTTTATTTCACATCTGATAAGAAATTACTCCTCTTTCTACAATTAATTGTCGACCCACAAATGACGATAAATAATAAAGTAAATATTTTGATTGTTTACGTAAACGGAGTTTTTATATGTAATATTTATAAAATATCTGCGAAATTTAAGTTTACTCTTTTTTAGGAAGAGTTTTGTCCGTCAACCGCCAGACCCCTTCCAGTCCACCAATCGAAACAAACGGGGTACATTGAACGCGTTTCAAATTCCTAATGGGGAACTGATCTTTTTTGCAGATCATTCCAAAATACTCTAAGATTTTTCTAAAAAAAAGCCGTGTTTTTTGTGGAGGAGGCAACTAAAACGTGATTTGGGGATTGCAGGCACCTACAGAAATCATCAAAAGCTCATTCGATTCCCCTAGGCAAAAAAATCGGATGAATTCTCGAACAAATAAATTATTTTGTGGTTTCAATGCCCCCTCATTTACGAAACACAGCAAATTACTTTACGTTCTTTCCTCCAATACGTGAATCGTTATGACTTCATTCAATTGACAATATAATATTAGTATGTAATGAAGCAAATCAGGAACGGAATTCTATTGGTGGGGCCAGTTAGTGACGTGACATCGATAACAGAACATCTACTACTATTCGCGCAACTTTTCTTGAACGATGGATTGAAGAAATGCGGGCGGAGTGGGGGTATTAGTTACAAAGTCAGCCACTAGAGTAATGCCGACCTCTGGAAAATTAAAGCCATACCTGTTTCGTGTGCGGCCAGGTCATCCCTCCGCGTAAGCAACAGCAGGGACACTAGATAGGAGTTTTTGATGCCTTCCTTGAAGGACCTGGACCCATCTCAGACATTTCGTTAGATCATGGTAATAAAGCTGAACATACGTTCTCGACTATGAAAGCGACTAGCTTTGGCTAGCTCCTGATTCGCGCCAACAAAGTTTTAATGCTTGAAATGTTGTTATCAGAGCTCGCTGCGAGCTTATGCCTTCAACTGTTTCTTGCTCAAGAGGGGGGAAGCAAGGTCATCATTCAAAAAAGTTGCGCGAATAGAATGTGACCAATTATTGATGTTCAAAATTAAAACATCGGTGTTAAAAAAGTTTTGATCAACACCATCTGTTTTGAAACATCTATGCTATGTTTTAAAACATATTTAGTAATCTCTAAAATGAAATTCATGGGCAACAAAGTTTAATTTTACAGTGACCGTGTTTATTAAGTTATAATGAAGATCAAATTGAAAACAAACCAAAAACTAGTGGTGCTGCGGAATGGCACAGACTTTATCGTAGTAATGTTTTCTAATTTTCTTGCTGTGGACTGGCTTTAGGGTCTTGCCCTATCCTCTTGCCAGCTGCCATCTATTGCCGCCCAAAGTACGTTTTTTTGGCATTCACTCAACTTTTCGGTTTCCTAATAGCAAGACAGAAATATTACTTCAAGAATATTAAAGAAGAGTATAACCTCGTCCTAAATAGAAATTATTATTGAAACATTTGAAGCCGTTTTAAAGAAAATGGCGATTACGCATTACTGTAAATGCGAAATTTGAAACTTTTTTTTACAGGAATCTATTGAGTTTTTCAAAAACTTTATCGAAATTCATATCAAACTCTTTCTCTTACAATTGCAAAATACACAAATCGCTGGAAATATGCATATTATCGGCTTGAGAGGCATTTAAAAAACATACATTTGTGTTATTTAAAACAAACTACACCAAAATTTCCTTTACATCATATTAAACAGTGAAATTAGCACTATCCATTGGAGAAGTTTGAAGAAAAATATTGGAGCCATTTGTGAGAAAATGGCGTTTGAGCGTTTCTGAAAATGCGGAATTTTGAGTTCACTTCAGCAGAAAACGGTTGAGTTTCGAGAAACTTTATACGACATTTTTTAAAGCACATGTACTCTAAATATAATAATGTGAAGAAATGACCTCTATTGTAAATATTACTGACGGGATATACAAATAAAGAATATTACATTTTTCAAATTTTTGAAAACACAAAGAATAGAGCAATATATATTTTATGTCATCGTATAGGGTACATTTGGTACCACCCCGTACCAAACAAAATGGAGCTGTTTTTCAGAAAATCTTAGTTATTGCAAATTTTGCGAACTTTTGTGTCTTGCACTATTGCAAGAAAATTACTAAAATTTTCAGAACAATCAACATGACTTTAATCAAAAAACTATTCACGGACAAGAAATATCATTTAAAGGACAAATTTCTGTCTTCAATTTTATAGTTGTAGGAAGACGCCGAAAACTTCAAATTTTTGCAATTTTCGAAAACGCAGTTAACCGCGAAAATCTGGCCTATGCGACCTTCATAGCCGGCGCCACGCTAAGCTAGTTTCAAAGTGATTTCTTGTTATAAATACAGTATATCCTGTTATTAAGATTTATTAAACATTTTATTCAACAAAATGTCTTGTATAAATGTAAGTACAAATATTTGTTTTTCATGATTTTCAAAATATTCATACTACATTATTGAGATAATACTTAACAATGCCAATTTATTTCACTAGCAAATATTGTAAGAGAAAAAATCTTCCCCATCCTTATGTCATTTGATAAGAAGAGAATATGCTATTATTGCCACATTTTAGATGTAAATAAACTGTATTTGGAATATATCCTTTCGTGAAGCTATGCAAGACATTCTAAATTTAGCAGAAAAAAAATGAAGTATAGAAAAATAGGAATGGGTTGGTATTGATAACGAATACTTGCATACTGATAATTGTATACTATATAATAACTGTATACTGATTTCTGTTTTCTCAATTCATGTCGATCATGGCCCAGTAATGTGATTAGGTATGATATTTAATCATGTACTTTGTTTTAAAATATTTTCATTGGCCTACACTATAATTCATTCTTTTGTGGTATTTTTTAAGCAATCATCAACACAAAATTGATTTACTTTATTTAAATAAAGGGTGCTATTTATAATGTTTATATTGTGATTACTAATATTGCATACATAATGTTACAAGGTACAAGAATTCGAATGGGATCCCAAGCTCCAAGGTCTCGTCTTGGCTTCCTACTTCTATGGATACATTACAACGCAAATTCTGGGAGGATGGTTGGCAGCGAGAATAGGCGGCAACGTCTTATTTGGATTTGGGATAGGAATTACATCTGTTCTCACTTTACTCACTCCTATTTTAGCAAGCATAAATGAATATTACTTTATTGCACTTCGCGTACTTGAAGGCGTTTTTGAGGTAAGAAAGTCTTAGAATTAACTACTAGCACAAATAGAGCTGTAAGCCGCAGTATGCAGAGTAATAATATAAATATAAACTAGATCACAATCTTTCTGACAACAGGAAATAACTGTTTTTGTCGGCTTTTTATGGCAGACACATTTTTGGCACGTAGTTTATTACTCAATACTTCATTAATTTTCATCCGTTTTAATTACACACAAAATGTTAATGTTTAAAAATTAATTTTCAGGTTTTTGCTACCATCAAAAATAGTACTGATTGTTCTGCAAATATTCATTGTTTGCAATGCTAGCTCATGGAATCGCGTTAAAAAAGCAAAATATGTTCGTTACAATTAACCTTTCCAGAACTAAAGACAAATAATATCTAATTGAAATAATAGTAACACGCTTAAAAACATTTATTCATAAATTAACTTCTGCATTTATGACCAAAATATTTTAATAATATAGTTTTTATTTCCAATATAAAGCATTCCAAGAGTCTTCGAATGATACTTTTAAAAGGATCGTGTCCTGGAAAACTTGGATGAGTCAAAACATTCTAAGTCGGTGAAGGTTACACAAATTTGATGCTGAGTTAATTTTTTACATGCACAAAAATTTCCAATAGGTGAGGTGCTCGAATTTATGGAATGTTGTCGTTTTCTGGTGATGTTCTTTAACATCCACTGTACGTGAAACACATGGGAGTAACAAGTTTTGAGATTTGAAGAGCTTTATTCTATATTCAACACAGGACAAATGATATGCTGATGGCAAGCATACTAACACGATAAATTGACCTGACCTAGCTAGAATTATCACATAATCTTTTGATTTTAGAATATTTTATTTTAGAGTTAGTTTTCGTAATTACCAATTTAAATATATCAGTTGCACGATGAATAAAATTATTTAATAGAATGAACCAAAAGCGAGTAATTTGAATATTTAAGAAGAAACAAGTGGCCTAAACAGTAAAATTGCTATTGAACAAAACAGTACAAAATGGATAACCATTATATAGCAAACGCAATGCTATATATGCTAACGAAAAAAGCTCTCGTAAAACACTGCAATAAATTAAATATTTAAATAAAAACGTCTTCTTGAATACTGGAATAAAATAATACAGAATTTGCACAGTTCAAGGTATCTTTACATTCCCGGATTATTAAAAAAGGTCATGTTCCATAAACAATACGTAAATAGAAAATATTTAATCGTGGGCGGCCTTTTCCTTGCAGCTTTCTGTCGCACGACGTCGGATGACTCGTAGGCTTCGGCGCTCTGAGCATAAGAATACAGGCGGTACCGGACTATGAGAATAGGCGGAATAATACAAGGAAATATTTGCGTATTTCAGTCAATATAGAAACTGTTTAATTGTTTTTTGATTTTTCCCGAGTTCCTGGGCATCAAACAAAATCATAGATACCTCTCACATGGCCGGAGGAATCATAAATTTCTTTCAATTTTTCTGCTCATTCGATCTAAGTAATAAAGAAAATTTGGTTTAATATTAGAAAATAATGTTTAATAGTTACTGTAATTTACAATTGTAAAATTGTATTCCAACTGTTTTAAACATCACGTATTTCTGAATTAATTTGAAATACTTTCTGCATATGATTGTAATGAGTTCATGATGCGAATAGTTTGAGGCTACGACCACCCAGTATACTTCCTAAGTAAGGTTATTTTTTCAGGGGGTGTCGTATCCCAGCATGCACGACGTGTGGGCTCATTGGGCTCCTCCACTTGAGCGGAATCGACTGGCCACCATTGGCTACTCCGGTAGCTACGTCGGAGTTGTTGTCTCAATGACAATATCCGGTATACTCGCAGCACAAATTGGCTGGCCTTACGTTTTCTATGTTTTCGGTAAGAGGGAAACTCAGCGATATCAATTTATCAATAAAGTAATTTAAATGAATGATATTTCACTCCGGGGCGACGTAGTACATCACAGTATGTAATGCGACTGGGTGACGGTCTGGGTATTGAGCTATTGTGTGAGCACATGAGTGAGTGATGAATAACATTTGAAACTGAAAATTCCACGTTTTTGCGTATCAGTTGTAAGTAAATATATGCTAATGTACAGGAATTATTGGAGCAATCTGGTATCTAGCGTGGCTGATATTGATAAAACGACGTCCAGAGAATGATAAAAATATTTCGGCTTCTGAACTCAAGTACATCCTCGAAAGTCTAGGATCAACAGAAGTTCATAAAGAGGTAGCAAACAATAATGGCGTGGATGTAGAACTGTGTTTTGAAGTGAGTATTCATGAGTATTTATGACACATTATATTAACAGATCGTACAACATCCTTGGAAGAAATTTTTCTTGTCAATGCCCGTGTGGGCAATAATTGTTGCTAATTTCACTGAAAACTGGGGAATGTACACTCTACTTACACAATTACCAACGTTCATGAAAGGTGTGTATTCAAAATACAATAAATATTGTATATTTCATAAGACAAAAAATAAAAATATTAACCTACTTAAATAAATACTACCTAATTAATACCTACCATACCTACTTAAATAACTAAAAATACTACTTATTTATCATTCTTTAAACCGCAGATACGTTGGAATTTGAGTTGGAAGATGCAGGACTCCTTTCTTCAGTACCGCATTTAGTTGTTGCATTTACAATACAAATTGCCGGTCATTGTGCTGACTTTCTTTTAATAAAGAAGTACCTTACAACTACGCAGGTATGCTCCAAAACATGAAATGAATCTTAATATATGTGATCCGAGTGTTTATAAATAAGTTGTGACAAGTTGCCGATAAATTATAATTTTATTATAATCTATTTTTACAATTTTATGTACTAATTTTGAAAGGTATTTATAAATGTAAATGTATTTTACTCAGGTTCGCAAATTATTTTGCTGTTCTGCTTTTATATGCCAGTCTCTCTTCATATTGCTAACCGCATTCTTACAATTTCCGGCAGCGGCAGTGACATTTTTGACGCTGGCAGTTGGATTAGGAGCTTTTGGCATAGCATCTTTTACGTAAGCGAACTACATTCATAGAAAAGTTGAAGTGTTCCAGCCCTGCATGTACTACAGTCAGAGTTTTATTTTAAATGAAGTCCTGTATCTTAATTCTTTCAAATGAAATTTTGTTTTGGGGTTCTGTTAGTGCTAGAAAAAATGTAACTTTCCTTTCCATTTTAAAACAACTTTTGTTACGACGCAAAGTTTTGTTATGAAATAATACTATATGCTATGTTATATATAACTACTGTTTCAGTGTTAATCATTTAGATTTGGCGCCGCAACACGCGAGTGTATTAATGGGAATTTGTAATACAGCTGGAACTGTTCCTGGAATTATAAGTCCTACCATCACGGGATATTTAGTACCCAACAGGGTGAGAAAATATGGTGTTTATGTTAATCAATTTGACAAATTTCGTGTTACCATAGACTTTTTGTTTTTCAGACAACATCAGAGTGGCGCACTGTCTTCTTTATAACAAGTGGCATTTACTTGGCTGGAGCAATATTTTATGGAATGTTTGGTTCTGGAGAAAATCAGAATTGGGCACAGGAGAATATTTTTCAGGAAGTGTCTTCACGAAAACAATTAGATTCAATGAATGATACAAATTCTTGCAATAGAAATAAAAACTAACGCCACTAACAGATACCAATAAATAATAATATTAAAATTAAATGCTATGAAGTACGTTTGCCCATTGTTGTTCAAGGGTAAATTATTTCCACGATCAGTTGTAAATAACATCACAAGTTTTAGAATGTTTCTATTATATAAATTATCTATTAAAATAATAGTGGTATTTTTAAGGAATCATTCGCGAAGAAAAATAATTCTACCCTTGTTGTTAGTAAAATTTTGTTGTCTATACAATTTTAGAAATGAATATTCCTATCAATACCTGTCAAACCACAGATTTCAAACCATAGCATCTCAGCCATGTTGTACTAAAACAAGTTCATATCGGGAAGTTAACGAATTTCCAGTCACTTATTACTTGCACTTACAAGAAAACGTGTTGCACACAAAAGTGCACGTGCACAAGAAACTGATAAAACAAGTGATAAAATTGCATAAGTAAATCGCCCTCGATTGTTTGAGACAAATATGAATACATGAACAACATTCGTAGATACTTTATGTGTAAAATTATTATCCCAAATAATATGAGTATATTGAAAATATTAAATACATGGGCGAGAGTATTTAGCATTACTATGTTGCAAATAAATACATAAGTTAACTCAAAAGTCAAAACGTCTTTATTTTGCCAATAACATACAACTTACAATATTATATTTAAACATGATGGGCAAAATAATTAGGGATCCCCTAGAAAAAAAAAGTGTGGGATCTCCATCACCATTTTAAAATGTATAATATTACTGTTCAAGGGTAATCAAATAACATTTTGTAGATTATACAAGATTTTTCAAGAACAAAAATCGAACAATGTATTTCACTTAACTTCACTAGACAAGAAAATCGTCAATGTTGTCTTGTTAAAAAAGGTATATTCTTATTTTTTCCAAACGGACCGAGTGTAATAAAATCACCTATTTCATTGTTCACAATATTAAACATTCTTGGTGCTACACTAGAATAAAATATTTGATGGGCTGTTAAATTTGATTTTGGAATATTAGAGGTTTCGTATCTTCTCAAGTTGTATCTTTTTTCATGTGGTATTGAAAATGCAGTGCTTCTGATGAAAAACATTTTAAGACTAAACAAATGTGTCTTAAGAAAAGATTTTAAAGATAAAAAAAGGTCGTGTATGTTCATAGTTTGCTTTAAATGATATTGTTCTCATAAAACGTTTCTCAAAGATTATAATAGGAGAAATTATAGATCGGTACGCCCCACTCCAACTTGAAATTCCATATTGGAGCCGAGATCCCAGTACATGATAAACCCTAATTATTACTTTCGTAGGACATAGTTGAAGGAGTAAATAAAATTTTCTTAGACTGTTGTAGAGCTCTTTTTTAATTTTTTAACATGATTCCTCCACGACAGTTGACTATAAATAAGTAATTCAAAGTACTTAATATTAAAAACTAGACCTAATTAGAGGCAATCACAATAATTATTCTTAGCTTTTATACATCTAATTTCATGAAGTTTTAAGGGAGTGTTAAAACTAACGTCACTTCTTAAACTGAGTCATAAAATGCTTATCAAACCAAAATCTAAGAAACGATAAATCTGTAATCATTTCATTATATATTAAGTTAATATCTTTATTTTTATAAATTACGGCCGTATCATCAACAAAGGCTAGTAAGCGACCATTCAAATGGCCATACATAAGTCATTTATATAAATCAAAAAAATAATTGGACCTAATCCTGATCCTTGCGGCACTCGACATATAATTGAGCCAGACTCGCTTTCATAATAATCAACTGTGCTTTTTCCTTTTCAAAAAAATGGCTGACAAACCATTTAAGAGGTAGACCTTCTACTCCGGCTAACCACAATTTATCAATCAAAATTCCATGGTCGATTGTGTTGAACGCTTTAGTAATGTCAACAAACAAAGCAGAAACCTTATCGACCTTATTCAATGGATCATAAATAGCGTCCATAAATGTAATTAAAGCATCCTCTTTGGACTTACCCTCTCGAAATCCGAATTGATTACCACTGAAAATGTTATATTTATTTATAAAATCAATTAATCTTTGCTTAACATTTTTTTCAAGTATTTTTGCAAATACACTTAACGATGAAATTGATCGGTAGCAATCAGGTAACCTACGATCTTCCTTCTTAAAAATCGAAATAACATGTGCTTATTTCAAGCATTTCGGGAATACTCCAGAAGATAAACTTAAGTTATAGAGATAAGTCAGCACATTAATGAAATGAGGAGCTATTCGTTTAACCGCAGTGAAATTAATATTATCAAAGCCAGGCGCTTTGTTATTTTTCAGATTTTGAATTACCACTAACACCTCATCAGTTGTTGTAGGTAGTATAAAAAAGATGTTTGAGGAGTATTACTTCGTTGGAATATTTCATTATACTTCGGAAATTGATCAAAATAAGTACTTTTAACTTGCACTGTTAGTCTACTGGCAACACTTACAGAATGTGAATTAAACATTAGCTATATCAAGCTGTTCTGTCACCAAACCATTTGTACTTTTAATTTCATTGATTTCGTAATTGCTTCGATGTTCACCAATTAATTCATTGATTGTGTTCCACTGTGATTTCATGTCATTAGCAAGGTATTCAAACTTCTCCCTAAAATAATCCTCTTTTGCTTTCTTTACATCCAAATTCAGTCGTTTCAAGAGTTGGTGTAATAACGTTTTAGCTTAGCGTCATTTGGATTTTTCACCACCTGTTTAAAGATTTCCCTTCTTTTCTGTAATCTTAATAATCTATCATGGTTCCAAGGCTTCAAATTCAATAATTTCTTTCTTGCACACAGCATATTTACAATTATCTACTAATGAATGTAATGAGTCTATAAATATCAAAAGAATCCGACATAGAATTTTGAAGATAAACTCCAACCTTCACAATTAAGAAAGCTAATAAGCTTTTCCATATCGATTCTTCTATAAGAATCGTTAGTTCCAGTAGTAATTTCATTTGATAATTTAATTGTCAATACAATAGTTGAGTGATCTGTAATAGTGTAGTAACAATTTGCTTTATAATCATACTTAATAGATCGATTATTAAAAAATATAACAAAAGCATGGTCTTTACATGTTGCAGAATTATCTACAATGTGAGTAAGCTCATTTACTTAGTTGATCATGCCTTTAATAGCTAAGAGGGATAAATAATTGATTCAACACTTTGATTCAAAATATTCAAGTTCATGTCGCCAATGTACACAATATTATGATGTTCCAATTCAGTTATTGAATCAATATCAGTTGTAAAGTCTTCCAGTGAACTACTGTGTAAGCGAAACACAGCAAGTAAAGTAAACTCTACAAGGTTACCGACCTTGCGTTTAACTGGAGTACATCAACTGACTGGCATTTTTCTCTCACCCCGCAATACTGCTAGTAGTCACGAAGATATATGTACAATGATGCACCCTGCTTCTTTATTACATTTAGCAATTAAATTATATCCTTCAGTTTTATAACTATTCAATTCGCATTTACTCATCCGTATTTCCGTTAATACAGTTACAAGAGGAAACAATTTAATTGAGTCCAAATCACTCCCAAATAAATTAAAATCTTGCCTTAAACGTATAATTTTTGATTTAGAACAAGAAAATAATCAATTTCTTCCATTTTTATTGAGTTAGGTAAATGATAATGAAGAAAAGTCGCTCGCCCAATCATGGTCACCAGTTGTGCTCTGACAACAATGACCCGGCGACAATAAGCATGAATTACAATCTATTGATAATAAGATTGTGAGGATTCGAATCCTTATCCACAGATATGTGTAGTTCTTTCCTTGTCCCTTGCTGTGTTGAGAAATCGGCGCCTGCCTGCATTAATGTTGATGAGGGCCGCAGGAATGCAAGAACTGCCTACATGGAGTGTTGATAAATTTCGTTTGACGCGTCTTCTTTGCAAAATTGCCTCATCATCCAGTCTACGAACCTTTTTACAATTATTCCTTGATGCTTCCCACTTCGCTCCCGAACGTTTAGTCTATGGCGTGCACTTATCATATTTTCTTCAATTGCTAAGTCAAGTGTCGGCCCAACCGATTTCACCACTTCTAGGACATTTTCGACTTTCTCAACTGGAATACCATGAATTTCTTTAGTATCCCTCCGAGAGTTGTTCAATGTCATCAGTACGATTCTCTATCACAAGTACTTTGCTTTTTAGTTCCGCAATCTCATTTGACAACTTATTTACGAGATCAAACAGAGCTGCTATCTCCTCACTATGTTTGGCTACTAAATTTTTAGTATCTTTTAATTCCTCAAAGGCGTAATTAATTGACTTGCCCAGGTTTTCCTCGATCGTCTTAAGGTCATTTCATCCGATGCAAGTTTAAATAAATCGTCATAGGTAACCCCAGATCCAGGTCTAGATTCAATAGCCATGCTCTTCCGACGGTTTTTAGCAGAATGCTTACATCTCCATACTCTCGCTATCTTGATATTACTGAATGTTCTCGAGAGCAGAGTATACTATCAGAGACAGCACACAACGTTAATACCAACGCTCTTATTCAAATCTCTAATTTTCATGGAGGAGGAAGAAGCCATATTGGGCCCAATTTTGAGCCAATAGCATCGAAGGGCTATCTGCCAATGGAGGTGGCGTGTAATAACGACCGGGACATTTAAAATTACATTTTCAAAATGGCGTCAATTTATAATAAAGTTATTTTTATGTAAAATGAATTTTCTAGGCATTAAATAAAATAAATATTTAGAAGCCAAAATTTATTAGGATTAGTAATTCTAAGTCAGTGAATGGAATCCAGGTAGTCCAGTCCAGGGAGTGAATTTCAGTCTAGTATCAAAATTACAATTAAGGTGTAATATAAATTAATATTATTGATAAGTTTTATAAATAAACAAGAAACGTGCATCTGCAGAAACAGGCCACAAACATTTATTAAACTGCATTAAAAGAAATAGGTTTTACCTCCTATCTAGTACAACTAATGAACTATGTTAAAAAATGTCCTGATTCTACTTCAACTTTATTTATCTCAAAGCAGAGTTCTTGTACATAGTAGGTTTCACTTATATTCCGATATTACAGGCTACATATTAGTCCAAAAGCATAGCTAGTTGCTCAACGGATGGTGGATGAAAATCCAAAGGTAGATCATAAATCCAGAATTACTCATTTTCTGATACAGGAGTGAGTTTCCAAATTAACAATGTATGCCAAACTAATTTAAGGGGACATTATTGGTTATTAAAAGGACAAATGATTTTTATTAATTTCACAAACATTAGCTATCTTGTGCTTGAACCACTTTATTCCTTATTGTTCTAGTAATTCCACCAACTGGAGAATGTTTGCATATCAGTGTATTTATGTAACTAGAATGCAAAAAAGTTAACTTTTAAAACTTCCTTTTCAATAGTATTATTTTGGAATGAAAATTTAGTCTATAGCAAACTTAATTAAAAGCATGATGAAAGTCAACAAGGGCGCTTGGAAATACAGAATTTATGGCCTGCCCAATTACATCTATAAGTTAATTTACTTGCATACACATTTCCATATTCTTTTTGACATGAAGTGTATACATTCTTATAATATTCTTTGCTGTGATGGTATGGGTATGTAAATCACATTCGAAAACTATCCCTAACCTTCAACAACACACACTGAACTGTCATTAACAGCTGACATTTTCCTTCAAATGGATGGTTAAAAAATACATTTCAAAGTAACACTAAACTAGTTCTAACCTCTGGCAAAAAAATCTCTCCCTGTTCTGAACGGTCCATAAACAATCTGAACAATGATCAACACAATACAAGGACATACCACTTGAAATGCAAAATTACTACACAGAAATATTTAAAAAATTACCAAAATTGACAATATTGTGTTACATATCTAGAACAAACGGCACTTCCAACTTGTTTTCCCGTCTTTTTCAGCAAATGGGGAGGTGCCTGAAATATAAAAAAAATGATGTTATAGAAATTCAAGATGTATAGTGCTGCGTTTCATCTTCATAAAATAAGATTTCTAAACTCACTAGGTCGTGCGAGGAAGTCAAAATGAATGATTCATGAAATGAATCCACAGGGGACAGCATTCCAAGCTGCTATTTCCTGCAGCCAACATTACTGGCATGAAGTACTCAACGCACACATTCCTCCTTAATAATGTCCTCGAGACAGATCCTAACCTGATCCTAAACAGTCAGCAGATATTTCCTGGACCTATAATAAAATTTGTATTATGTACATTAATCACAAAATAAATATTCAATTTAATGTTGTTGCAACAAAAATAATAAGACTATATTAAAAATAAAAGAAACAACACTCATTATCATAATAATATGAAACCAATCTTAACGAAGCATCAATTCGGCAAATCATAAAACATAATACTACTAACTGTTTGGAATAGCACTGCAAAGTTAATAGCCTTATACCTCCCACGTCTCCTGTTTGTTATGACAATTGCGAACCCAACAACGCCGAATATGCTGCATTTTTCTTCACAATCTTGCATTCTGAAAACACACTGTGTGCGCCTAACAACGTGAAACGATTTTTACCAACGGAAACTTCGAAACGTTTGAATACAGTTCAAAATCACATCGGGAATTGCTGGGGGTGGCCTGTAGATCGCTGCACCTTCGCGCCCAGCGCCTTTGCATCCTTCGACGCTATTGGCGAAAATTTTGGGCGCAATATGGCGGACCAAATTCAAATAAGAAGGGGCCGCAACCTACCTAGTGACAGAGGACTGCTCGGGAGTAAGGTTAACGACACTTTACAGTCACAACATTCAATCTTGACCACCGATCCACTCTTATTAGCTTTCGGTAGGGATTTCGAACACTTGTCACAGTATCCAATGTTAGTAAAATAATAAAAACTAAGTAGCACATAAAACACAGGTATATATCTTAGGAGAACGACACAAAACCTTCCAGCATTGCACAGATAACAGGATATGAAATTCCAACAACACTAGCGAGCTCCGTAAGGCACGTCCGCACGCTGCTGAAGCCAATTCATGACTGAATTGTTGAAACATGACTGAAAATCTAATAAAACTATTTAAATAAACAAATAAGACGAAATAATTATTGTAATTTTAACATACCATATTATTTGGCAGTTATGGAATGATTCAGGAAGGATTCTGGAATGATTTCAGTAAGATATGGATGATATACTAAAAAAAAAGCAGAATGTTTTGTTTATAATCTAAAATTCCTTTTTATACACAGGAAACGGTATGTTTTATACATTTTATACACACTTTATATATGTAATCAAGTAACATTACCAGAAACGTATAAAAAGGCTAACTAATTAAGTAAATCAAATATTACACAATTATCTTTAGTCCAGTGATTCCACATGTTTAGCATCACTTCATTTGTATTTTGTGATGAAGTGTATTATTTTAATCTCAGCAGACTGACTGGTATTGTTTCAAAATCTATGATTTTCACTTTTTGGGGGACTGAGTTACAAACGTTTTACTTATTTCTGCACCTGAAATTTCTCTGAAAAGTTTCAATATCTGCAATAGTTAAAGGATTCCTATATTTTTCCAGAAGTAATGTAATGTGCACGTTCACGGAATAAATGTATGTGATAAGGGAAGAAAAGCAGGCGTAAGTAGTATGAATTATACAGACGTAAAAATTTGATAATTTCTTACAGACAGACAGCTGGAATTGTTTGATGTTTGAGCCAATTTTACTCTTACCATTGACCCCTTTGCACATAGGTGATATATTCATAAGTAATTTTCAGACAATTAGTAATATTTGTTGCAGATTTTTAGGGATTAAATTGACTAATAACTAGTAATCCAACAATATCACAGACTTTCTCGTACTAGTAAGTTTTCTAATCTTCAGATCTGGGTTAGCTTGTTGGTCTTGCCCCATACTCTTGCCAGTTGCCATCTATCGCTGCTCAAAGTGCATTTGTTTCCATTCTTTTAATTTTTCGGTTTTCTAACGGTAGAAGCGAAATATTACTTCAAGAAAATTATAGAAGAGTAAAGCCTTGCCCTACATGGAAATTTTTGTTGACAAATTTGGAGCCTTTTTTAAAAATGACGTTTCATATTTACTGTAAATATGTAATTTGAAGCTCTTTTTCATAGATATCTTATGATTTTTCGAAAAACTATTAAAAGTCATTTGAAACACTTCTACTCACATATTCAGTAAAGTATACAAATTGCCGGAAATTGCATATTAATGGTGTGAAAGATATTTCAAAAACATACATTTCTGTACTTAAAAAAACAAAAGAATTAAGTAAAATTAATTTTAATGTTTTTTTTAATTGCAGCGTTTAGAGTCGAGCCAGACAAACGAATATCCATTTTGGAAAAAATCCTACATATGGTTTAGATGCTGTGGTAAAAAAAGCGACAAATTATATCTGATTCTAATTTTCAGAGAATATTTTATTAATGTTTAAAGACGCGAGGTGTAATCACTAGTCTGGTAAGAGAGGATATTTGATTGCAACCTAGAAACAGAATGATGTGGGAACCTTAATCGACCTAAAAACCTCCTTGTTCGAGAAACTCGCTTGCCTAACCAATGTTCGCTCAAAAGTCTGCTTTTTTTTCTACCTTTGTTTTTAAAGAGTACGTGTTCCAACATAAAACAGATAGAGGCAAGACCCAGTCCCATTGCTAACAAAAGAAAAGCGCCGGAGAGCTGGTCGAGTGCGAGCGCCTCTGGCTCTCTGGTGCGACCAGATTGAGCCTTCGGTATTGTCAACCCTGTGACATCCAGTCGATGGCGATGCATTACACACCAATGAATGTAAAGGCCGCATTCTACTGCACGAACCACGAAATTCTGAAACATGACCTTTAATTTTGCTTTCTTGTTAATAAGGTACGCCCTTAGACCAGGCGTGAAGAGGCACTCAGGTACTAAATGAAATATAGTTTCACCGTTATCCATGAGTTCTTTTCTATTCGACAAGTACTCAAAGAAGGATCTGTTCATCAAAAGTCCGTTACTTGTTCCTTTCACTCGTTCTTGCAGCACCTTGGGTACGCCCGCTATAGTTACCAATTCCATTTTCGTCATTAAATCACTAAAAACTTCGTTATTGTCTTCGATCTGAAAGACATTTTTGGGCGAACTGTAAGTGAAGACGCGATGGAGGGAAGGGACGATTTCTTTGAGAAGATGCGGATCTGAGAGACGATGGGGTGTAGCGAGGAAGCTTAGTAGTTTCCCTTGATATGCGTTGCTCACCACAATAACCAACAGCAACAGCGCGCTTAGCTGAACACGTTGCGGTAAAGTGACAACGTGGCCACAGTAACCACCCGTTAACACCACTCGTGCTACTGCAAAGACTGAGCTGCTCAGTTCTCCTAGATGAAATTCACGCGGCGAATGACACATTCGAATCACATACCAGCTCCATGAGGAGATGAGAAATGACAGCATTAGCAAGACCCAAGTGATCGGATGAAATGGAAGAAGTAGCACTTTAGCAAACGGCATGAAGGGCGCTCTGGTTATCGCCAAACAAAATGGATCTTTGTCCACTGCGACCGAGTAATCTGCGAATTTGTATCTGTCGTGCGTAAAAAAGAGTGCATTACTTGTTACGTCTGCTAGTCCTTTTTGAACTAATCCAAGTTCTCCGTTGTATGTTCCATTCTTCTCTTCACCTACATGTGCAATATCTGGCATGATATTTTCAACTTGAACTCCAGAGGTGTTTACAAACGTATTCATCAAAACACGAGTCGGATAGTCTTCGATTCGTCTATCATTTCTCATGAACCACCAATATTTTAAATTCACTTCGTAATAGGCTTGTTTGAAAACATTTCGTAAGCGTTTATCTGAAGTTTCTGTTAAAGGTTGTCTCTCCTCGCATTTTCCTAGTAAAGGAAGATGATATCCTGTGCATTTTAAGATAAACACAGTTAAAATAAATATAATACATAGTAATATTTGAAAAATATTTAACATCGCGTTCATCTTATTTAGCACACATTACATCGGTACATGAATTGAAGATGAAGTAAACATTAACAAGAACCGACAAAATATCAATTTTCGACCGTTTCGTGACTCCTTTGCGTGTCATACTGAAAGGTATTTCAAACTAATTTTCATGATATCTCGCTTCCTACTTCAAACTCGACCAAAGATAATATTTCATATTCATACATAGCATATCGTTATTGAAGGTAATGAGATGCCCAGGAACAATGTGTTGTACCAGAATATACAAGCTTGCCCTATGAAGATAAGGTGACCAACATGTACGTGTTCAAAAAAGTGCCGATATTATCAACTTGAGCAGTGCATTCAAACTCAAATTATTTGACGGTAACTATATCACACATTATATTTTCAGAATGTTTATTTCCATTAAGACATACTACATTTAAGTATAATTCTTCAAAAATAGAATACTATAAAAGGCCACCTCAGGTATAAGAAATGAGTAAAAACTTCAGTAATACTACGGTTTCTATAAATGACCCCCTCAATGAAAGGATTATGTTTGTGGTATCGTAGGCCTCCAATACTTCTATTTCAGTAAAAATTTTCAATATCGACTGTGTGCATAAATGTATACTACAAAGTAAAAATTTGAAACAATTATTGAGAAAAGAGTTATTCTTGAAAGTTCACTCCTTTAAACACAGACTGTTTTATACTCGCAGGGCCTTGAATCGGGCCAGATCGATAGCGGAATATCGATTTTGAAGAAAATCTTTTGTATGGATTTGCCACTAAATATATTTACATACGAACAGAAAGATGTTTTCTAAAATAAAAAACAATAATAAAATAGTGGTGCTGCCAAAGCACACACTTTCTCGCATTGGTTGTAAATGCTCCGAAATATTTTACTTCTACTTAAACCAACTTACTTAATTTCAACTAGCAATTTTTTTCTTCTTCGAGACCCGATCTCAGTTCCTCAATTTGTCGGCACTCATACCACTTCGCCACACTATGAATCGATCTCAGGCAGAGACATGAAAAAGGTAAATGCCTGTATCATGTAAAAATCCAACAATAATCAATATATACGTTAGAAACTCCCAAAGCCTCCAGTCCGTTTAGATCTATAAGGAAATAACAATTTTAGAGAAAATCGGCAGAACGGTTTACGAGCAATAGTTGCCCACAGACGGACTTGGTTGATAGTGACGTGCCAACTTCTAAGGTCATTAGTCCACAATGTGTAATACATGTTTTTTTCACGGGAGGTAGCTGTGATCTTCCCGCACTGGATGGCTAAATCAAGCGCCTACCTAACGTCGGCAAGCGAGATTTTCCCCAACCAGGTGCTTCCCACCAGGGGGTATCCTCCTAGCCGGGACAAGCTGAAAGCTCACGACCGGTGTACCGGCATGTTGTGATGGTGTGGGGCATGTAAGCGTGTGTAAGTTAAGGGTAGATAGGACAAGGAATGGAAAGAAAAGATCGCACGCGGTCCGTTTGGTAGAGTACTGACCCGGCATTCGCCTGGTGTTGATCAGAGAAACTATGGAAAGCTACCGATCGAAGCAGCCTGGCAGGTAAAATTCTTTTCCACACAACAACAGGGCATGACCATACTATCCGGCTAGTGTCGACAATACTGCCATGGTCATGACTAGAACCTAGTTCGAGTTTAAAAGTTCAACATACAGACACTTCCAGTTTATTTAAAATTGGAAAGAATGTCCTTTCGGCGGCAAAATATGTCAACTGAAAGAGATTGTTGGGAGGTGTGTAGGCAGTGGACTGATTGATGGTTATTTTAATTGCCATACCCAAACATTAATCCTATGATAGCTACGAAGGGAGGACCAATTAATATGTTATACAAAGGAGGTATTGCCATTTACGTGGGAAATAAAAATTGTGAATTAAGCTAGTCATAAAAACATAATTAGCTGATTAAATATACAATAAAATACATTAAATTGCAATGCTGCAATCATGATTTTTCATGAAATCTTTGGCTGAATAAAATGCCGTAGGCATGTAATGAAATGTTATTGAGGCTAACACAAACTGAAGAAATTGATGTGCGCTGAAAGGAAAACAGTATACAATACACAGTGAAATCCATAGCCAGATGTTGATCTTCACGCCCGAGGGCGCAGGACGTCATGACTGCGTTGATGAGCAGGCGACAAGGGGTGGGGGCATGATGCAACTCAGGGCACCACGTAGAGTTCTCCATGGTGGAAAAAAACACCATTATTTCCACCATGGAGTTCTCGTGAATAACACAGATCACATTGTAGTTCAAAGGAAACCACGGCGTTGCACTGTCTGTGATAAATATCAAAGTTACAGATGAAACTAGCACACATTGTGGGGCATTGCATTAATGAGTGGATCCTCTGTGTAGTTATGAAACGAGCAAACGCATGCTGACGCCGTTAGCGCCGAGACACTACACACGAGGCCGTGGCTGCAGAGGAACTGAACAAATTGACCGTTGAGACTGTTGGGGGAGAAAGTTCCCTCACGCTCATCGCCTCGACCAATGACATTCGAGCTTGTTTTTATGTTTCATTGTAATATTAATATCTCAATAAAACATAAAACAGGTTTAAATTATAATTATTAATTGCAGGTGAACTTAAAGTGTAAAATTATGATGCAGAGACTGACATCGCGATTGATTTTATAATGTGATTGAAACGAGGCGTGGCATAACAACCAACAAACATGTCGGTTGCGCGGGGCTGCCGGTTTGTTGTAAGCTGGGCAGCGTCGCGGCGTTGCCACGATTTAACAAGCATAAGGGCTAGTAACAGAGCACGCATAATGCAGCTAACTCTCTGTTATATTACACAGGATATGTTAGTATTGAATTATAAAGAAAAAAAATGTAGATGTCGGGTTGCTATTTTGTAGCGAGTTCCAACAGAGATCAAGACCATTCAGACGCTAGTCGAGAACAAAGGGATACGAAAACTAGAGCGAGAAAGTCTGTGCTGTTTTACAGCGCCACTAGTTTATCTCTTTACCATTCGAGGAGACACTTTAATGACAATACTTAGTGCGGGTTTTGAGAAAATAATATTTTTAGAAATTGAATACATTGCAGACACGAATTAATCGAAATCCGTTCATTTTTGTCCAAAAATTATACATGACCTTTATTAAAGAGCTAATTTTTACAACAGACTTTGTTTAAAGCAATAATCGCTATCTCCAATTTTGTAGTTTTCAAATGTTCACTTTTTCGCAATTTCGAAAAACGGAGGCATGGCCGAAAATGAGACTACCGCCATATTATTTACCGTCCCTTCCGACATACGTGGAGAAAATTTAAAGAAAAAAATTCGACATCAAAATTTATTTCTGTAGTTTTTCCAAATTGAAGAAACCCGTGTCCATCTTTCTCTAGTTGAAAATTTGAAATTAGGAATAATTTTTTTTTAATTTGGGGGTCCTTACTTGAAGCCCCCCGGACATTTTCAAAATTTTCTCAAAAACTGCTCCAATTTTTTTCTTTATATTATTTAAAAGAATAGAGTAAAGTAAATTTAAAAGGGCGGCATAGGTCCGATTTTCAGGATAAACTCTGAATTTTTGAAAATTGCATTCTCTTCGGGGTCTTCCTACAAAATTGAAGATAGATATTTCTCCAACAAATTAAATGTGTTGTTCATAATTAGTTCTTTCGTTAAAGTCATGTACATTTTATTGACAAGTTTAGTAGTTTCTGCAATATGGCCTGTAATATTTGCAATTTAAAAAGAACAAAAACAAGATTTTCTCAAAAACGGCTTCAAATTTTTCTTTAAACTTTTAGTAGGGATAGTGCTAATTTCATTCTATAAGATGACATAAAGGCCATATTACTCTGTTTTTCTTTCAAAACTTACAAAAATGTAATTTTGGTGTCTCATACGTCACTCATATTTACATTACCAGCAAATAGTTCACATTATTGTATTTATGTGTACATATGTTTTAAATAATGTCATATAAAATTTCTCGAAAACAACAGTTTTTTGTGACAATGAGCTCCAAATTCCGCATTTTCAGAAACACTCAACTGACGTTTTCTCAAAAATGGCTCCAAATTTTCTCTTCCAACTTTTCCACGGATAGTGCTAATTGCATAGTCTAATGTGAAGCTAAATTCATTTTGGTGTATTTTTGTGTTTTCAAAATTAAAGAAATGTACTTTTTAAATATCTCTCACGCCGTTAATTTGCGCATTTCCACCGATTTGTATACATTATTTTATTAGTGAGGATATGTCCTTCAAATGTTTTTCGTTAACTCAAGAGTCTCAAGTTTCGTATTTAAAGCAACAAACCGTACAGTATTTAACGGTTGGAAGTTTTCCAATGAAAATTGTCATTTAGGACGAGGTTTTAAGTAATATTTCGGTTTTCCATCTAGGAAACGAAAAAATTAGAAAATTAAAAATGTGTATTTCGGCAGCTAGCAAAATCTTAGGGCCAGTCCACTCCAAGGAAATTAGAAAACATTACTACGAGAAAGTCTGTGTCATTCCTTAGCACCACTAGTATGCTATTTCACCGTTTATTCACAAATTGCAAAAAGTTAACATTTTAAAACAGTAAAATTAAAGATTGTGATTTTTTTCTTAGACAAGGCCAGCTTTTAAAACTCAACTCTTTAAAAAAGTTCCTGCACAATTTTTTGAAGAAACGAGTTGTTTTTCTTAATTTGCAATTGAAATTAAAGCAATTCCTAAACAAAAACTTTCTCAAAATCCCCTTCCAAATTTTTTCTTTAAATTTTTCCACGTATAGAAGAAGGTACGCTTAAAAAATGGTTCCATTCTCATTTTCGTTGATCTTTCCGTATTTTTGAAAATTGCAAAAACTTAACACATGGAAACTACCAAATGCAAGCTAGAGATTTTTTTCTTTATCAAAATCTGTTCTAAAAATCAGATCAAGTGGTGCTAAAACAGCACGTACTTTCTCGCCCGTACTTTTGCGCAAAATTACGCGATAAGTATTCAAATTTTCTAAAACTTTTACTTGACGTTATTTCAAATCTATCTTCAAGGAACAGATTTCAGTAAGGGAAAACCCTTTCTTTAATATTTTAGATGTAGGAAGACTAAAAAAATCAGCTTTCAACGAACATGAGACCTACACCATTCTCCTAAACATCCATCACTCTAATCAACAACAAAATTTAATCAAAAATACTGGAGCAATTTTTTTTGTTGGTTTAAAATTTAGAAAATGGCTCAGGGACTTCATGTAAAGTACTTCCCAAAAACAAAATACGGGTTTCGAATTCAAGAGGCCCGCGACGTCAGCCAGATCGATTGGTGAATATCAATTTGGGGGAACAGTGTCTGAACTGTTTACCCGCTAGAGTTGTTCACAGACAGACTGACGGAGGGACACATAAACGTTTTGTGATCATTCGATTGTTCGGTATCAAGGACCCACAAAACATGGATTCTGGTTACACCACATGCTAGAGGATTATTTTTGAAATTTTAGAAACGAGATTTATCCTCCTTTTTTTATTAGGGCCTTGTAATAAGGGGTTTTTCTGTCGAAAATTCGGCGTCTTTCGTCCAGCATTGAATAATTTTCCTTCTACTGTGAAAGTGGTAATGAGAAAGAAAGAAATAATTCTTCATTAAAAGTGTTTATGTTTTACTAAATATAACTCATGATGCATTATTACATTGAAATTCTTCTTTGTCTCATCGATGAAGACCCACGAACACAAACAGAATTCGGAAACAGGTCACTGACGAAGCCCTTGTACTGATTGGCTGGAAGGAGGAAGACGCTCACGTGACCGTGGGACGTGCTCGCCTCTGTTCCCCGGCCACGTGCAATGGGGTCAAGAACAAACTACGCCGAATTTTTTTTTACATTAAACTGAACATAATGAGAATTGAAGCACGTGGTCTAGGATACGAGAAGAAAGGTCGCAATGAGAGTAACGCGTGTGCTGAAATATATTTCTTTTCTACAGTTGCGATGATAACCTTTCGAACTTACACTTCGAAATTATCCGGATATTGTAGCATTCTCCCACGCAGCTCAGTATTTTATTTTGGTTCAAAAGCAACGTATTGGTAACATTGTATAATGTAGTATACTTGTGTTTTTCTAACGTGGCGGCTGAGGGTAGTATCTCCAAAATGGAATTCGGCACGACTTTTAGAGTCATTTTCAGTCCTCCCGCTAGAGTCGCTTGATTTGCAGCACTGGTTGATGCGGTCGCGATCATGCGACATCTGTCGGCAGGACTGAAGACGACTCAAAAAGTCGTGCAATGTTCCATCTTGGAAATAGAACCCTCAGCCGCCACGTTAGAAAAACCCAAGTATAATTAGACACTGCATCTACAGCAACAGAAAAAAGCACAGTGTATTGATGTGAGTTGAACAGTTCTGTGGATTTGTGACACACGTAACCTTAGAGGGGATCCCGCGGTTGCCCCGTTGCCCCGCCCGGGGCGGTGGATCGTGCGACGACTGTACCCTAACCCCGAGCGGCCGGTCTGTTTTCTTGCGGCGCCTCCCGCGGGAGCGGCGGATCAGTGTCCTCCTAATTCCCTCCGCCTGCGCCGCGCATCCCGATGCTGCCCGCCGCCACCCAGCCCGGCCTGCTGCTGTAGCAATTTCCGCACCCTCTCCCAGACAGCCTCTGTCCTGCCTCAGACCTTTAGAGCAGTCCGAGGCTACGTGTTTGAGTCCTGCGTATGGCGTGAGAATTTGTACCCTGTGAATGTGGTGTGATGGACGCGTCACACAACAATTATCATATCCATAATCACTCATCCCACATCATCATTCACATCTAGTGATCACGATTGCTATCGTTAATCCAGTGGAAGGCAACGGAAAACCACCGCTGTAGTCGCGGGAATTGTAATTTTGAGATGCCGTTGGATGTGATCAATATCAATCGATATCAATTTTAGTATGCAACTAGAGGTGTCAGAGGTGAGACTACTTTTATCATAACGATTTGTGATTTGAGAACACAATTCCTACTGTACAAACACCATCTATACACTTCCAAATTACTCACTGTTTCCAAATTAACTCTGTTTTATGTACACGCATTACCAAGAGTTAGATCTTGAACCACAATTAACGTAGCCGTAAACGACTTTTTTCAATTTTATAATTACCGCAAATTCCATATTTACTGTAGGTTATGTTTAGAAGGCTTCCAACAATCATAGCCCGGTTTTGATAAGTAAAATATCTACGTATTGATTTCCACAGCTACGTGGAAATCAATTCACTAATATTCACTAATAGTGCTTTGTAGCGATACTGTCAATTAAATACGATTCAGAGTAATGGAATATTAAAATACCATAACGTAACTGTACAATAGAATACCATAACTTGACTTCACGTCAGTTTTCAAGTTCTCTTTTTTTTAAAGAGTTTACTTCAAAAGAGTTCTTAAGTGCTGATAATATTATCAAACCTAGAAATACTTCTTTCAAAGCGCTAAGAAGTTCATTTTGACACCTTCACTTTTGAACACATTTAAAGATATTTTTCAGAACATTAGTCCAAATCTGCACTATTTAACGCATTTCAGAACATAAAGTTCTACATACACCAAATACTATTAATGTTCCTACGAGATACCGCATCCTTAAGTTAGTGAGAAGATATTTTTCTTCAATAAATTAATTGAATTAAATCTTTGAAACAATAATCACAATTTATTCGGCCCTCTCTAGAGCTAGTATTCAATACATATTAATGGAGTTCAGTATTAAAATTATTAATTTCATTCCAGGCACACTAATTTTGCAAATCATTTCCTTATACTCACTGTTTGCTTTCAAAATTACTCAGTTCAGAACTTTTAATAAATTTGAAATAGGCAATATATTGTACACACATACTAAATATCAAGAAACAAATTTAAATAACTATTCAAAAGTATGAAATTCAGTAATTACGGTACCTTACTTTAAACATAGCCGTCCTTCAAATCAGAGGAATGAAGGTCATAGAATCAACAACCTTCCGTTCTTTTCCTCACTTGTAGCAACCATGGGACTGTTCAGGGACATGAAAAACACCTTTAAGTATTTTGATATTTATAAATGCAAAATGACTAATTCAGTATTGGCTAAATAATCTTACAAACTTAAAAATTTACCTAAAACAAAACCAGATAATATGCCTCGGGGTTGCAACGACGGGTTATGTTATAGTTGTTTTATTTTATCTGAGAATTCTATAGTTATAATCGATAATTATTACTAATCAGTTGCGAGCATTGTGGAATAATACTAAAAAATTAATACATCTCGTTCTTAACCCGTTCGAGTCTCTTGAAGTGTCCCAGACGTCATGGCGGAAAATGGCCTTACGTTGTTTTGACGACTCCGAGACGCGAGTAG
Source organism: Teleogryllus oceanicus (assembly GCA_964035755.1). Taxonomy (NCBI): domain Eukaryota; kingdom Metazoa; phylum Arthropoda; class Insecta; order Orthoptera; family Gryllidae; genus Teleogryllus; species Teleogryllus oceanicus. The sequence continues at coordinate 101,784,771 of CAXIVR010000004.1, read as the reverse complement.
TCGGGTCCGCACACAGTACTTGAGTGACTGAAAATGGAGTTCCACAGGGAATGTATGTAACACATTTCTATTTACAGCTTAATCTCGGATGTACGATCACATTCGTTCATCTCATTCCTAGTCCTTCCATAATTTTTAAAATGAAGTGCTGTAGAAAAAAGGTAGGCTGAGCCTTTTAAATCTGAGGGGAAGGCTCGTGAAATGGAGGAAAAGGCTGAGGTGAATGGGTTAAATTTAAAAAATAATTTCAAAAAATATTGGCTAACAAAAATATTCTTTTTCTTTACTTGAAAATGTCTTAATATTTTGACAAATTACCCCTAGCACGCACATAGAGAAAATGATATATGCACGGTATTTTTTATACCTCATTTGGGCAATTAGGCCAGATAAAAGAAAACATCATCCTAAAAATCAGCTGAGACTGGTCAGGGTCTCCGAAACATTGATAAGACCTATTTTTGTTGCTCCCGACCCGCACACAACACCCGAGGTTAACGATACGTTCGTAGCTAGCGCGATGTGAAATTTTATAACTTATTTTATTTTTATCGTCACTCCTTACAGTCCCGTAATTACCCTTAATTGTCCAAAGGTATTGCTAATAGTCTCGATGCATTAGCGATAAAAAGGTTGTGCCATGTGCAGCAAAATCGACGCGTGCGCTCAAATGCTGCCAGGGCGCACGCACATACGGTGGGACGCTTAAAATCCTAGACGCTTAATATTCACGGAGTAATCCTAACGTGAACACCGCCGAACTTAATTGGATTAGCAGGAGCGCTATCACTCTAGCATTATCGAATTACGAAACTGAATTAATGAAGTGGGCGTCAATTATATTGATAGCGTCGGGGATTTAATAAAAAATTATCCGTGCGATGTTTTATTTATGAATTGTTGTTATGAAGTTCACGTTGCTTTGATGTTGTCACCATCGGATTTTCATCCAGACTGCAAAATGTTATTTATCCGCTAAAATTCTGCTGCCAGAGGGAGGCGTTGTGAAATATTTAATGACCTCCAGTATCACTTTTCACATTTATGATTTATCAGGCAAACTGAAGCGATTGTAACCAGAACTACCCTGGCAGATCGACTTGCTCTGGCGGTGTTATTTAAGCAGTTCTATGGGCAAAACAAGCGAAATTTCAAAGACGCTAACTTCTCGCCTTGTCGAACGATGAACACGCAGCAAATTATTCATTTTAATTTTTTGAAAATAACATCTAGTATCAACAAGCATGCGTCCAGTATTAGCATACAGAGCAGTCGTATCGAATATCATCTTTTAACTTGAGAATAATATATGGATTATGGCTGGCAGTGAGGAAATCCTGAACACCTCGCCAAATGACACTCTTTCACGACTCTCGTGAATGCAAAAGGCAAAGAATGCATCATGCTACTTCGTGCTGGTCGAACTTCTCCTATTTCCCGACCAGTTAACGATAAAAGTGGGGTTGAAAGGAACCATTTAGCATAAAATACGAGACGTAGCGTGCTGTCTGGTCGATCTTAATGGGGAAAAATTGGACAAACGCAGCGAGATTGGATAATAATAGCTTCCGAGGGCGATAGCGGGCTCAAAGGAGGCAGGCGGCGTGGGTGACGCTGGGCGTGCCCCCCGCCCCACTCTCACGCGATCTCCACTCCCCGCACCCGATCCAGCCCTTCGCGCCTCCTGTCGCCTCTTCGACCGCCCTGTCAAGCGCTTCTCTCCGGAAGCACAAGGTTGGTTATATAAGATTTAAAAACGACAGTTTTTCGTCCAGTTTCCCTGATCCATTGAGCAAATGCTGAGATGGCCCCTTGTTTTGCTTCTGGACATAAATGTAACTTCATTTTCTGTGCACGTCTTCTAGAATTCAGTGGGAAACACAATTCTTCAAATTATCGTTTCCATGTTGTCGCGGCAGGAAGTAATAAGAGCCAAAATTTATTGCTTATTTATCCTTGAAAACAGATTTTATTACATGGGAGTTTTTTTGTTGTTTTTTTCTCCCTTTCAAAATTCAAAATTTATTGCTTATTTATCCTTGAAAACAGATTTTATTACATGGGAGTTTTTTTGTTGTTTTTTTTTCTCCCTTTAATGACTTAGGTAGGGATCACAGAATTTTGAAAATGTGCACACAATTCACTTTTCCCATAGCACGTCATACGCAGTTTTAACTGTTTTTTTGACGTAAAATAAATAAATAAATAAATAAATAAATAAATAAATACGAGATAACTAATCTATCAGCTTTTTCGTGCTGTTTCCTATGGTCCACTGAGAAAATACTTGTTCATAAGGTCTGCTCTGGAGAATAAAAGTAGCTTGGGATTGTGGCTGTGTGACAGACGTCGCGTCCTAGGTTTGATTGAGAAATGTATGGGCCGTCATACTGCGATATTCTTTACACTGAAATGTGATTCTCCAAATTTATGCCGCTCCGATTAATATTTCGCTCTGAGAAAGGTGCCAATGACGGCGGGGGAGTCTAGACAGCGGCCGTCTCCTGGACATCTAAGAATGTATTGATTCTGCCCGCGAATGCTTAAGATTTCAAATGTAGAATTGCTCTCATTAAAAACACATACAGAAACATTCTCTCTTTCACAAACACACACACACGCGCGCGCACTCTCGTTGACCGAGAGAGGTGGCTCAGGGCATCAACTAATGTCACTGCAGTACCTCTAACGGGGACGTCCAAGATTCTAGCCAGTTTGATACTGACTAGATATCTAGGTCGAGTTCATTTGCTGTTTGGAGAAAAATTCAAACGGCCTGCTGCTCTGATCGGCAGGTTTACGTGGTTTCTCCGATCAATACTAGGCGAAACCGGGGAAGTATCCCGAACAAACGGGTCACGGACCGATCTCTCCTTCTTTATCCTTGTCATATCTTGTCAAAGTCCGGAAGGGGCGGTGACCGACTGGTTGGAGATACTTGATTAGGGAAAACCCCGCTAGCCGACAGTACGTCGGCGCTGGATCTCACCATCCAGAGGGGAAAAGATTACCGCCACCTCCTACACTTACGGGTCTAATGACCTTAGCAGTTGACGCACCAGGAATTACTAATCAACAAACCAACAAAACCAACGCTTCTCGTTGAAGATATTTTCACTCTCCGAAGTGTGAAGAATTAAGGCAATGAATAAGGACATCCAATCCTTGAGTTATTCACTTAGTTTCGATATAAATATAAACTCGGGAGAACCAAAAACTGAAGTATTGATGTACTTACGTCATGGTAGTTCTTCGTACAGTATTGTAAATTATAAGTAAAGCTTCTACGAACCTGGTTTGTTTAATAATAGAATAATCAAGTACGTAAATAAATTTTATTTCAGAAGGTAAAAAATAAAATAAACACACATTTATTCACACATACACAATCACTCATCAAGCACGCAAACAAATGTACACACACACACACACACACACACGCATGTACACACAAACACACACTGAGTGTAACCTCAGCTTCGGGCCACCACGTGTGAATCCTCCGCTGAATGAGACAATACGCCGGCGTCCGGCCCTCCCCTTTGCAACAAGTGCCCGCAACTCGGCGGGGGCGGGCGGGGGTGTTTCGCAACCCAGCGAAAGTGCACGCCTCCAAGTTGGCGGGCCTGGCCGCCACTGATAGCGCGGAGAGGGGAAAGTCTGCGAGGCGGCGGCGGCGGCGGCAGAAGCGTGGAGGCCGACGCGGCGCGGTGGGGCGCGGCGCCTTGTAACCTCACCGACGTAATGAAACACGCACCGCGCAAAGGGCGGGGAAGAGGAGGCGGCGAGAGAAGGGCGGTGCTCAGAGCCGAAGCCTCACGGTTGAGGGTCGGGGAAAGGGGCTGAGGGCTCAGGCTGAGGACTGAGCGAGCACGAGGGTTGCGGGGCCCGCCAGGGCGGTTACCGCTGCGGTCGTCGGCGATTGATCCTGTGTCAGAAGCGCGGGCAGCGGGGGAGGGATGGGGGCGGGGAGGGATTGGAGTGGCGTAGGTCGTCCCTTCCATTTCTATCGGCTGGTGTCTGTACAGCGCAGAGAGAAAGGGGTGATTGAGATCAGTGGTTAGTGATAAATATGGGTCGAATTTTGATCATCTAAAATTACAATAGCTCTATGTTTAAAAATGCCCTATAAAGGGAAGAAAAATGACCTCAAATATTTGATCGAAACCAACTCAATTGACACTATATTGAGGGAGTAATACTTTATTAATATTATTGGTTTTCATTTACTTTTAATAAATTAATTTCTAGTCAACTTTTAAACACATATAAGAGCAAATATTAAATTTTATTTACATCCAGACACACATTTAGGCACCTTACATACACACCTGTTTAAGCTTTGAAGACACAGCGGTTCTCACAATGAAAACTCTGATTGCAAAAAGCTCTACAGTGTATTACTGATCAAATCGAGGATTCTTCCTTTCGTTCAAATGAACTCAGCTTGCAAAGTTTTGACTTGGACTGTTCTTTCCCACTAAGTCTCCATATTAAGTGATCACGAAAAAGGCCACCCTGACAATGGACACGGCGATTATTATCTGAGCGACGAAATCTTTAGGCATTCTTTGGAGAACATTTGCTACATCTCGTAAGTATTAAATGAAGCAAATATCAATAAAGTGGTATGAAAATCGATGATTTAAATATGAAAAAAGTTTTAAAATCTTTTTAGTCGAAATTAATACTAAAAATTAAAAAAAAGATGCCTAGTAAAAAAGGGTGATTTTATTTTGTCAAAATATAAAAGGAATAATGCTACAAGGCATTGTTCTGAAGTGAAAAAAAAATTCATTAAAAAACACGGCTTAATAATCAGTTATATTTTAGAGGACCTTGCATGTGAATTCAGTGCTTACTTAAAAAAAAATTTTTTTTAATTGTTCTTTGAGCTAAAATACTATTAGAATGATACATTAACAGAAATTCATTCTAAAGTTATATCTCATCTGATAATTTTGAATTAGTAGAATCATTTTGAATTGATTGATTACTGGTGATTCTGGGCCCGTCAATAGCTAAAGGCATTATTCCCGTAAGTGTAGTGCATTTTTGCTCTGCCGATGGTGGTGACGAGTAGAGGTGGGGTGACGCTGGATGACGAGTCGCAGACCTTCCGTTGGCTAGCGAGGTTTTCCCAAGCAGGTAGCTCTCATCAGGGAGCACCGTCCCAATCGGACAAGCTGTAAGCTTCCAACCGGTGTCCCGGCATGTGCGGTAGGGTAGTACATGCAAGTGTAAGTGTGTCTGAGGGTAGGACAAGGATTGGGAAGGAAAGATCACGTACGGTCCGTAGGGCATTTGGTAGGATACGGCTCCGGCATTTGGTATGGTACTGCTTCGCATTGTGTTGATAGGAGGAACCACGGAAAACTATCGATCAGAGCAGCCGGCCTCTAGAATTTTCCTTCAGACAGCGACAAAACTTGACCTAGCTATCTGGCCTGTGTCGAAAATCCTACCATTGACGGAATCAAATTCAGAACCTTCCGGTCAGAGGCACTGTAGTGATGCCTGAGACACCTCTCCCGGTCTGAATTAATTGTAGAACCGTAGGCAAAGACGAAGATAAAAAGTCAGAAAAGAAAAAATAACCGAGTAAAAAGTGGAAAATCAATCGACCAGTGCTTGCAACTCTATATCACAGAGACCACCTATTGTAGATATTGAAGAAAATGTTCAGAACACATGAAAGTGTTGAATAAAAATCAAAAGAATTTAAGGGCAAATAATGCAATGTGATAAGTAATGGACCCCATGCGAATGTAAAACTGTCACTTTATTAACCTGCATTCGCTTTATACTGTATGGGTTTGTGAACATCATATATGCACGCCAGCATGGCACTACCGTGCGGAAATGGCGTAACCAAGTACATTAATTCAAGCATTAAAAATCTTGACTTGCGGAACCTACGTACAGCTTCATGTATAAAAGGAGGAGCCTTTGTGGCATTATACTCCGATATAAACATAGTGGATCTCAAGGTCACGAGCCGAACCGAGAGAGGAACACTGTCATCCAGTCGGGAGCGTTGTTTCCACTTAAATTTTTGATATTGGAGCTCGCGATTGGATGACCAATGTCCTCCTCTCCTTCCACTTCGTGACTTTGAAGTGCTACTATGTTTAAATCGAAGCATAGTACAATAGTGATATCCCCTATTCGTAGAAGACAATCTTTTGCAATGTAAATGCTACGGTAATGCACTCCCAAGGCTAAATGTCATTCACAAAATACATTTCTCCCCATTAGGTTCTTAATTGTGTTTGACGTTAAGTGAACAGAATCGCGTTCCATGGGGCGCATCCAGGGCTCGTCCCCGCACGCGACGCATGCGTGATCGAATCGTGCTCGGCCCCGTTCCTTTACAAACGCTACCCCAATAAGGCGTACAGCTAGCACGGTTGTAAAGATAAAAGCGATATTAGTATAACATGTGTTCAATACATCTGTTTTTACAAAACGACCTCCTCCCACAGGAGACCCGCCTCCATACCCCAAGGGAATATCGTGCATGTCTACGGACGTCCTCTGCAGGCGCGGATCCAGAAAGTACTGTATTTTGAAAGGGGGGAATAAGCTTGGATCCCACATAAATGTTTTTAAAATGATAGTTTCTAGTTGTTAGCTTGAAATTTAAAAAAATACGTGCATATTCCTAAAGGGAATAGTTCTTTGAATATTAATGAGATCTACGTATTGAATAAATTGAGAAAAAAAAGTGTGCCTAGGAAGGACGACATCCCCCGCCCGGGTCTTCTGACCGCAAAGATCGTCTGGCGAAGGGAGCCACTAAGCCCACACGCGCGCGCCGACTGAGCTGTGGATTACAGGGCGGACCGGCGTTCATTTGTCCGCCGGCCAGAGAAAATTCTGGACGCGACCCTCGGCCGCCAGCCAAGAATAAGGCTGCCGGAAGAGAGAGCCCGCTTCCTTTTTCCCTACTTAATGGCCAGCACTTTGCGCCTTCGTTTACGAGGGTAAACACAATGGGTGCCGTATTCTCGTTACTGCTCAGGCTTGAAGTGTCACTCTCCCAGATTTTGTTTTTTCAAAGAATGCGTGATGTCCATAACGTTTAAGCGTCTGTTTTGAAAGCAAGTATTAACTTCAGAGTAAAAAGTAGAGTATTTGCTTTAGACTCAAGTCGCACTGAATATTGTAAGCATCTGTATGATACATTTTTTACTTGAGTGAAAGAGAAAATATGTAAGTAAAGTCATGTTGGTAATTGGTTGGGAATGTTGCGAAGAAGCTGTGAAGTTGAAAGTATAGTGGTTTGTAGATAAATTGATTTTATGGGAAGTGAGAGTGGTCATGTTTAAAGTCGGTAACCTGAGGAATGTCGTGTTTCGACTGAGCAGATTTCTTATCAGAAAAAAGATTTATCTTGCCTAGGTGGCTCTAAGTTCATTCACATCCACCTTCAAGAACAAGGGCACATGGGGACATTTTCCTGTTTTTCTACAAATAAAACATTGTGTAATTTTTTTTATAAATAAATAGATGTGGGTTTATGGAACAGTTTACATTTTGAGTACTGTATGTACTGTAAGTACTGTAATCTTGTGCATAACACAAAAATATCGAATTCAGCATTAAAATTGTTATTTCTCTTCCCGCTTACATAATAAATGCCACTTTACTCTTTTTACATTCTCAGAATATTTATTATTTTGCAATATACGATGTTGAGTTGTAAATTAAGTATGCCTAATGTAACTCGTTATAGTATTGAAAATGTATAGAAATGTCAATGACAATATTATTCTGGTTCAATCTGAATATGCTTTCATAGAGTTCCTTGAGAGTTATATCTTTTAGGTGTAGTTAAAATTTATCTAATGTTAATATTATGTTGTGTTCAATTACTAGAAATAATAAAAACATTTTTTTCATAACATAAATTCTTAGATACCCGAAAATTCCTCTGAGTTCAGTTTAGTCATGCTGAGATTTTACGAATTGTCAGGCAAAGTACAAGCGTAATAGATCCAGGTAGATATTGATGAGTGCGAAAAAGTTTAGACAGATAAATAAACTAGAAGTAATTGAGATATTCTCTTCATTACGTTCAAATTTTTCTCAAAGTAGGAAAATCCAATGTACGGATTTCCTTAATCTTCACCACGTTCGCAGATTTGCATTCATAACAATTCATAAAAATATTTCTCTCACAACACATTTATATTCGGAGGATAAGCCTCAATTCTAATGCAGAGGTGGAAAATCTTAAAGCTCTCAGGGCATAAATGGCAGTGAGTGCTACTTAGGGCTTCCGTGAACTCAGCAGATTCATAAATGGCGACAGCGTGTTCTAGCACTTTCTCGTGCCTTCGCGATGACATGAGGATCAGGCATAGTACAAAATCTTTCCATTCTAGATGAATGAAATTATATTCCCAACGTCATTGTCTTTAAGGAAAGGAATTCCTTTATCAGTGATGAGTTCTAAAGACAATTCCTAATCCTTCAACCCCTCATGCTTTGTTCAGTGTGATAGGTGTGACGATGTATCTAGGAGTATCGCTTTTTCAGATAACTCATTTTACACCATCACAAAATTACAATCTGTTACAAAATATATATATATATATATATATATATATATATATATATATATATATATTATAATTATTTAAAAATTATTCAAAGTTTGAATTTCAAATTAATTTCATTTTATGGTAACAATTTATAATACTCTTTCCTGATATAGTAACTTTCTTAACACATCTAACCTATATTTATTATTTCTTATGAATATCAATTTTTATTCTTTTATGAAAAATAGAACTATAAGAAACACTATAAAAATGCTTAAAACAATTTAGAAAATTCATTTCAATAAAGTTGAAACGAACTTTTACTACAATTGGTTGCAACAAAGTACGAAAAATGGAAACATTAAGCAATATGTAGTTTCTTTTTTGTAAGACTCACGTTTTTATTTTGACAACAAACTTCACTTACTGATAGTTATTAAGTGAATGCACTAAGATGATTATCTTCATCCAGCATTCACATTTTGGATTAAAAGTTTATCAAGTTACTACCTCAAACTAGTTTGTACAATTTGATGATATAAAATAATTTTTAAAAAATTGGAGGAAAATTAAAATTAATACATTTATCAAAAAATAGGATACAATTTAAAGATATACAATGTTAACAATCCACCTGCGAATCGACAAACGATTTTCGTCCACATACAAAACGAAAATTCCTCACTGTGCTCTAGCTCTACGAAGACCTCTTCAAGAGGTCGCAATGACCGCATGGAGGCTCCGCAGGCGCCCGGGCGCCAAGCTGTGCCAGGGGCCAAGAGGACGAGCCGGGCCCGTTATGAGCAGCTTCGGCCCCGCAGCACCAACGAGGAGCGACAGAGATGCAGAGGAGCTGCACGAGAAAGAGAAGGGTGGAAGATGGGGGCAGGATGCTCTACAGTGGGGCAGAATTACAGAAAAGGGTACTTACAGTATTTGCCCCTTACTTTGAAGCAAGCATATACGAAAGAAAAAAATATGCAAATACGAACATTGTAGTGGTTCTATGACAGCACATACTTTCAAGCATGGTTTGTACCTTTTGCAATCTTTTAAAATTTAGAGAGCTCTGCAAATGTGACACATCTGCAATTTTTTACGCGTTCTTTGCTCTACGAACATTGTAGAGGAAAGAATGTACATATTAAAAAAATATTACTAAGGCTTCATGTAAAATACTTGCAAAACTAAATATCCATTTCAAATTTGTAGGTTTACGAGTTCGATCAAATCGATAGGGGAATATTAATTGCCGGGCAAATCGTCGGTTTAAGCGTCAGCATTTACCACCCACAGACATTTTTCCGTGAAAATTATTGTTATCAAGAACCCACAAACTATTGATTCCCACAACACCACATGTAATTTATTACGTGTAGAATAAGATTCATTCTCTTATTCGAAATTAGGCCCCACTTCACGTATTTCTCATTAATGTAATACGCAATGTGACCACTAAATTAGTAACTAAGTTAAGTAAAATTATTTTTTAAATAATATTTTCTGTGATATCATTAAACCCTGTTGTAATTACATAAATGTAACAAATTAGGACATGACTGTCTTATTGTACATATTCTAGGCCACATATCCACAAGACCGTATCATATCCACAAGACCTTTTCCAAATTTCTTGAAATGGAAACACATTATTGAAGTTGAATAGTCACCAATGTATTGTAAAAATAAATAAGGGTGTACGCGTAGAGCTTTATGCAATACATCATATCAACCCTTTCATTACCCCTTTTGTATTTATATTTTTTCCGTGTGCATTTCGGTGCAGTGCGCGTCTCTCCGCCGTGATGAGGGGAGCCGCGAGAGCAGAGTCCTCCACCCTCCGACCGATTCGCTCGGCGGAAAACCGTGCAGCGCGTCTCGCAGCGCTTCCGCACCTCCCCCCACCCCCACCCAACAGATACCCTAGAAACACCGACGTGTTTGGAGTTCTGGGCGTAAAAAACCAATTCTTGCCGGAGTTTCAAAGGCGCTCGGCTACGGCCCTTGCAAAGGCGCTGGGGCCGAAGGCGCCGCGCATCCTGCGCGACACCGGCCGAGAAGCGAACAGCGACACACATCGGTCCTATCTACGGAAAGGACCGAAACACGTCGCCTTCACCTTCCGACCTTGTGCGAGCAAGCGGAGGCAGCCGAACGCGGAGGGGAAGACTCGCCCTCGGCCGAGGCACGCGTGAGCAACGCGACGACGCGCCTCTCCTGCCACACCTCCCAATGGGCCTGAGCGCCACGGACACTTTGAGCCAAATCAGTGCCGTGGCGAACAGAAGAACAGAAACTTGTGCAGTGCTGTGGGAATGAATGGTTATGTATATAAAGAATGAATGGTTATGTATACAACGAATGAATGGTCATGTGTATAACGAATGAATGAATGAATGAATGATGCGTGAATGAAAAATAAATTTAAAAAAAAAGAATCAATTAGCAAATCAAACAAAAACATTAGTTAGAATTAAGAAAAAAAATAACAATATTTCTAGTGTAAGTTAAGTATGCCAAAGTGCTACTACAAAATTATTAAATTAGATTTAAGCTAGAATTAAGTTAGCTTTAGTTAGTATTAGCTTTTTTTACCTCTCCCTCTTAGCTGCTTAAGCCGCAAGGCAGCAGCGCAAATTGTATTCCCATAGTAAAATAAATTCCCGACTTCTCAGGGCTACTGTGGAGGGGAAACAACCCCGAGCAGAGTCGGCGCACCCGCCCGCTCGGCCGTCGCGTCGCGTCGCGTCGGTTCCTGCCAGTCCCAATTTGCGCGGCGCAGCGAGGCGGGTGAGAGCGTCGCGAGGGTCGGTCGCGGAAGGCCGCCCTTGGATTTGCCGCACGTCCTGTGCAGCGCCCTTGGCGGTTTGCCACCGCGATCGCAGTGGCAAGCGACACGAGGCCTCCGCTTCGGTTCCGGGCCCCCGCCCTTCCTTCACTCTCCTCCTCCTCCATTCTTCACGCGAGCTGGTTGATACTCTCCGCTTCTTCCATCTGGCTGTCCCATTCTCTCTCTAAATGCTGTTCGAAATAACTGGCATGTGGCTTCAGAGCGAGCTGAATGGGCGAAGCTGTTCGAGGTGTTGCCGACCCGTTTGTTACAAATCTGGATGGCTCAAGGCATTAATATTTGATCAATCATTGATTCAATTATTGATGTCACCCCAGAACCTTTGCCCGGGAGATTCGGGGGTTTGAGTCCTGACGGTGGCAAGATGTTCGTCCCTAGCTAGACAGCTAGATAGATTTCTGCCGCTGTACGGTTAGAATCTCGCAACCACCTGCTCTAATCTGTAGTTTTCTTTCTCTGATCAACTTCAGGCAAATGCTGAAGCACTACTCTAACAAACGGGCCATGTGGTTGTCTGTTAGTATATGTGGACATTCAGTTCTTTATTGAAACTCCTTGGCGGCGACGTAAATATTTTCTCCGTGTACAAGTAAGTCCGCAGGCAAACAGCAGATATACACGCGAATATTTCGAGTATAGGTGATAATAACTTCCAAGAGAACTTGTGAACAAAGCTTATGCATGACATTTAGAAATTTTCAGCACATGGAAATACTCTTAAAAGAGATTAGTGTGTCGGCGCCACCACTTTGCTCTAGCGGCCATTCAGCTTAGCTAAGCTGAATATTTTTTACTTCCTCGCCTTACGAATTCTTCGTAAGAAGAGAACGTTATGTAATCGTGCACCGGCAAACGGCGAATTTTAAACGAATTCTAATCACAAAAGCAATTAATCAAGATAAACTAGTTGAGCTAAACAGCACAATACTTAGTCACAAGACTACTAACTTTTCCGTCATATTATGTTGCGTCATGAAAAAGCAAAAGTTTTTCAATCAGCAAAAAACCTTGTGGCGAGGTGGTTAAATGGTGTGTACTGTTTCAGCGATTCGGAAGAAGGGGCCGCTGGTTAAAGTCTCGCTCAGGGGAATTAATTTGTCACAATTCTGTGTTGCGAATAAAACTATTGAGAATTTTAGAAAATTTATTAAAAGTCGTTTGAAGCAATTCTTATCACATAAACAATCAATTAAGGTACTAAATAAACTGGAAGTGTGTGTATATGATTTTCGTATTTTGAGCTTTTAAACAAGTTTTCAACTCTCTTGTTCAATTTGTAAAACGTATGTCTCATGTTAATAGTTGTCTTTATGTTCATCTGCCTGAACCGATATAAATAAGCTAATCAATCTATCAACATGCAATTTAAAAACAATACATACACCGTAGATATACATACAATATATACCCATGGAACCGACATATGACGCGGTATAAAAGGTCCAGAAAAGTTGCACTGTTATTACTTAACTTCAGAAAAAGATGTATAATGCGATATTTAGATATCTTTTGAATTAATTCCATATTTTTGTTTTTCTTTCTTGTAATAGTTATTGTATACATTGTTTCCCAAAAAGCACATTTACTCACAATATTTTGGGCCCGCGCTGGTGAAGAAAGGTTTTCAAGACATGTATTATTCGGAATCAATTTGCAATCTTACAATATAATGTAAGCTGCTGCAAACAATACGAGAAAATATGTGGTGTTGTCGAACTTGTGGAGTTTAGCAAATTCATGCATCTCTTTGTTTTCCCCCTCCCTTCATCAGACAAATTACAACAAATAAAAGCTCCAACTCAATGGAAGAACTTCTGGATGTCTTAAAAATAATTGAAAGTATAGAAAGAAAATACAGTACATGTGTACTACGTCATAAATATTTTCTTGCTTGAGCGCTATAAATTGTACGAATACTGTTTTAAGAACCACAAGGTCTGTCCTCGTCTTTCCGAACAGAGTTGACAAGTTATTATAACGGTCGATCAAAAACTTCTCTCTTCGGTCAGTCAAAAACTAAGCAACCAAAATAAATTTATAGAAAGCGGAAAGAAAAATATACATTTTATAAAATTTGAATTATCCCACTCAATTTAGTAAAACAGCAATATTCGAAATCCGCTTCACAGTAAACATACAGTGAGTAATCCTTTCGTCTGATGTAATGCAAAAACAATTTGAACATTTTAGAATTTTTATTTAGGGTTTGAAGTTTCTCGTTCTTGTAAAAGCGTGACTTTAAATATATTCAAAAAGTCAAATTATATTTTGTATTAAGCAGTTCCAATGAATATGCACGAATTAGATCAACTGAAATTCAAGATTTCACGATGAATCACGTTTAGATCATTGATTTATGAGTCGTGAGGGTTTACTCACCATGCCAATCAGAGAAATCAGAAACATGAGACGCATTTCCTCTTGAACGAGATAAGAAACAGGTAGCATGTTCTGCAACGCAATTACTTTCTAGCGTCCCTGAAAATAATAACAGTGATGACGCTGTTCTCTCTTGGTTGTACGATATTTCTAAGCTCAATTGCGCATTTAACGTTGTGTGACTTAATATTCACGTCTTCAATACTCACGTCATTCTTTATCAAATAGAATTTTACACTTTTTTGTTAATACAGTTTTTATTTCTTTTAAATTCCTCGTAATTAACTTTATACGTTTCTTTCCCTCATTCTCCTTATTAATACATGTTTAGTTTTTCATAAGTGAAAGGTGATGAAGTGAGCGGTAACATCTTTAGTGCGTCACAACTGCGATTCACCTACTTGCAAACTAGCACCAAAATGTTTATTTTGCTCATATTTGTGTATGCTGATAATAAATTTTGCTTACAATGAGAGAGTGTGATACCGTAAACCAAAATTGTATGAAAACTTTCTCAGTGAACTAGCTATATACGAGCGTCCTCGAGCGACATATTGTAGTAAATACTAAGAGATTTTTCAAAAATTCCGTAATTTTTTTTAAAACTCCTTCCAGAAATTTCTGCGTTAATAAGATTTTCCTATCGGAACAACCATTTCATACAATTTCTCATCCCTTAATTTGTTGAAACCTACCTTCATTCTAGAAACTTAACTTCTGATTAATGAAAAATTCATATGTACTACATTTTTCATTTTGAAAAAAAAAAAAAAAATTGCCATTACTCATATTATTCCTTTTTTCTCTTGCCAAATTCCATATTTCAGAATATAAATTTGAAATAAACATAATTATTACGTCTTTCGGTATTTTTAGTGCCAGATAATACACCATAATTCGCTGCTCACATCGTGGAGCAACATTGTGACTTGCTGCAGCTATCACCTTTGACCAGCCATCCTCACTTCCTGTTCCACAGTAACATCACTGTCGCGTCAGTGTCCTCTGTCGCCTTTGATCTCTCTCATGAAATGAGCTCCAACCCCCAGCGCTTGGAGAGCGCTGCAAGCGAAGACGCCTTGGCATATGTTGCTTGGCGATCACTCAGCAGTTGATTCGCTTCAACAGTAGTTCTCGAAACATGCATTGTACTATCAGGCATACTCACGATATACGTTATTTCCTCTGGTTATGACGTACTACTCAGTTTGGGAATCAGATTTAAATCTTGGTCAAGAATTTTACAGTATTATTTCAAAAATTAAATCATTCCTAATATGTTTGAGTAAATGAAATAAAAGTCAATACATTAAATTATCGCTAGGTGTTCATAATATTTTAAAATTTTTTTTTTAAGTATTATATTTAGTAAAAATTAAAATTTCCTAATCACACATTTTTCTGCATAAGAATTTGAGAACTGGAAGTGATTAACCTCATCCAATTAAAAATGTAGCCAAGAAATTATTGTAGTATCATTCATTTATAACGCAAGAATGTGATTATGAAAGATATTTATCTATGTTGGATACTTGATTTTTTATCATTGCTATCGATTGCTTAATGATTGAAATAGTAGATCATTCTATATAATTTGATCTATATCGCTTAAAGCAATGTTCTCATGTCATTATGATGTAGGAAGCTTCCAGAACAAACGCCTACAGGAGAGGGCCTTGTCTGTTGGCTCTCTCCCACAGGGACAGATCGACGCTTCATCTAGAATCATCCTTCATCCTCTCACTTTCACCCTGCTTTCAGTGACAGCCTCCTATTGTACGTGTCTCCTGTCGACTTCCGTCCTATTTACTCTCTATATGAGCTACAGGAGGAGAAGTGTTTGACCTGCACTTTAGCTATTATCCACTTCCGATATACCGACCGTTCTCATCATTCACTTCTATAATACAGTATGATTGTATGACGTGAAGAAATTGTTAAGCTTAAGGAAACAAAATTACTGTTTAAAATTAAAATCATAAATTATAGTATTCACTGCCACCAATTTGGAATTCGGTTTGGCAGAATCCAATGTTTTTAGTTACACATATTGGTATTTATTTAGAAAGTATTACCAGTATCACATCAATATTTGTTGGGATTCATTAATGATTCATTAATAAAACATAATTAATGTCATCAATTCTCATTAGCCCACGAGTGCTCGATTTAATTTTGCCACGAGTGCATACAAATCGATGGCCCTATCTGATAGCACCTATTTGGAGGTCTTAATTTTACGGACGAACTATCGACCTCCTTGCTCTACTCCAACCTCTCCCTCCTTTTCCCCAGACTGTTAGCGACTTTAGTATACGTTTTGAACGATTTGAGCCTAAGTACGATATTAGAATTAGATTTGAACAGTTTCAAATCATTAATCATTCTGGGCGAGAGCGTACAATAATTTTGCAATACAAGCTAGATCGACATATTTTTTTATTAAACGTTTATTTACGTACCGTTCATACATGGGAATAGTAATTAAATTTATTGGCTTGATAATTATCATTGATTGAAGAAGATACTCGTTAGTATCTTTGCATTAATATAGTTGATACAGATCCAACAACACTTCATAATCTATGAGGCAAATCCAGACACTTCAATTTTTTGATGTATAGTCTCATTCTTATAACAGTTATGTAACAAAGGATATAGCCGAATAATGCAAAACACGTTCCTCGTTGTATCCCTGCAACAGATTGTCCTAGGAGAATGATTTTTTGTGAATCTACGTCATTTTGTATTCTATTTCATATGAGCATTGTGATTTCGATTTGGCTTGGGGTCACTCTTCACCGTCTTATTCGGCTATACCCTTTATGGCTAAAATATTGGTATGGCATTATAATTTTTTAATATATTTACAACTATATTTTTTGATATATTTATTAACTGTTAGTATTTTAAAATCACAGTGAATCACATTGATTTGAAGACACCAAGGGGCATTGGAAATGTTTCTTAATTCTTTGGATTGCAGTCTTAGAGTGATTTGGATAATATATTTGCTTTTAGGGTCTCAGAGCTGTATGCTGTATGTCCAAACAGCCTTTAAGAATGATTTATGAATGAGTAACTTATTGTCTTAAGCTGTCACTGAGTTTCTACCTAACAACGAATGTAATTTTTTTTAGATTTTAACTGGAGTTCTTTTCGTTTAGACATAATATATTTTTTTCACCTGAGTCACATATCAAAATAAACTCCTAAATATCCCAAGCAATCTATCTGTGGTAGATCACAACCCGGGTATTGGGTCTTCAGTCATAACCAAAGGAAGAACTTTTATTTTTCCACATTTTTTTGATCTTTGTTATTCTCTTTATTTCGCAGATGTTTGGTAACTCAGGTGTTGAATAATATCTCTCATAACGATCATCCTTTAAAACTAGAATTTGTCACAGAATCCTCTAGAACTATAATATTAGTACTCTTGCCCGATAAAATGTCCCATTCGATGACTCGTTTTTGCTTTAGGGACAGAAAAAGTGTTTGTTACAAGCGTCGTAGGGAATTAGTATTAGTTATGTTCGCTTTCCATACAAATTGAAAATATAGTAATAGTACCACAGTCTAAAATGCATCTAATGTTTTTGTAATTCATGCTTCATTTCACAACAGTAAGAGAGATAACGCGAACGTTTAAACATGTTTCCTCAATTTCTTATAAACCATTCAATTTACATTGATCGTGAATTTTAAATTCCGTTACTTTTTTTTTAATTAAAGTATTTTTTTTTTAAAATATTTGTGAAGTCTAAAGAGTTTTCTTGTTCATAAGAATTACTAAGTAGACTTTTGTTTACAAAGTTTTTATCATGAAAACAAGAGACAGCCGTTATTTAAATGACATTGTCTACCAACCATTGTAACCAAAAATTGTAAGTTTTACTATGTAAATGGCCGTACCTACTGTCGGCAACTGTAATAGGTAAATCCTGTTATACAGTTTCAAAATAAATAAAAAAAATAAAAATAAAATAAATTCCGTTACATGGTAGAAACAAAGGTACCATCTGACGTAAGTGTCCAAAATCCTGATACTAAAATCACTCACATTATCTTAAAAGTGTCTAAGACATCGGTCGAAAAATACCCTGAGTCATTTCGAGCTCTCCCTCAACTTCTAATACAAAAACACATTTCTTATCTGCTGACCCAATGTGCCAACGAGTCTGTCCACGTGGTGCGTCTTCGAAATCACAACATGCTCCGCACGTCGCCCCCTCCAGCCATCGTCCGTCATTAAAGGAAAACGGCGCCACGCGCATCTGCATACAGTGGGCAGTGTTATGTGCGGTCAGGACGTCAAGAATATTTTAAATGTGTAAAGTGAAAAAATAATATACAAAAGTAATAAAAACGTATTAATTTTTACATTTATCTTTTTCATATTGACAGACTGACAGAATGTTACTTGCCGCACACTTTATTGATAATACTAGAAAGGAAGTAGAGAGGAACAAAAGAAGATTTCCCTGGGCATTTTTCAGTTTCATGGATTAATGTATTTATATTTCACGACGTTTATCGTTGTGATATTTCAAAAGCTCTAATCGCTGTTGTTGAAAACTACATTAAAGTCTTTTAAGCGCAAATAGATGGCGACTTGGAAGAAGAGTAGGGGAAAACCTGAAAAGCTACCCCACACGTAAGAGAATAGGAAGCTTGATTGATCGATTAGTGATTCTGGGCTCAAAAAGGTCATTAGTTTCGTAAATCTAGTGCATGTTTTTATCGCGGGAGGTGGTGTTGGCGATCTTCCTCTCCTGGCGTCGAGCTACGTCATCTCACAAAGGTTTTCCCCAACCTGATATCTCCCAACAAGTATATCCGTCCCAGCGTCCGACTGGTCTCCCGGAATGTGTGAAAAAGAAGTGCATGTGAGTGTAAGTTTCTGTAAGTAAAGGGTGTGGACAGGACAAGGAAGAGGAAGGAAAGATCGTGCGCGGTCCTTGGCCCGTTTGTTGGGGGTACTGCTCCGGCATTTGCCTGGTATTCTTCTGAGCAACAATCGATCAGAACTGCCGGTCGCTAGAATTCTTCTCCAGACAGCGGCTGAAGCTGACCGGCTACAGTGACATTCGTGAGCCACCTTTGCCGGTCTAACTAGTACGAGAGAGGCTGTGCCATTCCGTTGCACCGCTACTCCCTTTCTTCGTCCGCGTACCTCTTCGCTCACTTCGTCCAGAGCGCGGCGCGCGGCACGGAGGGAGGCGCCGCGTGACGGTGACGTGTTGTGCCGCAGGGTTGCCAACAATGTTCACGAAAAAAAGGAGGACACTCGATAAGCCAAAAAAACACATTTCTTTTTATAAATATTTAATGCGGATAGCATAAGCTCTATTTATCTCTTCTCTCTATTTGCCACACATTCGTTCACAAAATGCAGATGAAGATGATCTCGTCTCTTTTTTTTCGCTGGACTATCGTGCATGCCTGTGTCATGTGCATGTGTCAGCATTCAGAAAAAAGATATACATGTTTTCTATTCTAAATTAAACAATAAACGATACAACGTAGCAGATGTTAGCCAAGTGATAAAATAAATGACAACAAATGTTAAAAGTTTACTAAAAGAAGGACAAGAAAGGACGAGTTGCAAGTTTACTAAAAGACGAAAAAGGAGGACGAGAGAACAATTGACGTCAATGCAGGACTGTTCTCCCAAATGAAGGACGGTTGGCAGCCTTAGTCTGCGGGGGCCGGAACGACTCATCATTATGCGAGTGGGAAAGCCGTGAGGTGCGTGAGCTGTCTGCGATAACTTCTCGATGCATAGGAAGCCCCGATAGAATCTTTTCCTCTAGGATTCCCGTGGTTCCGTGTCGTGATAAGGTCAAGAATGTAAGGTGAAGGAATTTACTCCTAGAGTCCGAAAGCGGCCATGAGACTCAAATAGGAAAGGTTACGATGATAAATTTCCAGAAGGAAATGTTTTCGCTCAGTGTATAAGTGTTTCTATGTAACTCAGATTGTTTCCCAAATTTTGTGAAATTCATCGTCAGGAGATCAGTAACGACTTGAATGTTCGAAAATGGAGCACAATATAATAAGATGAACAAAACGCACCTGTAGACATTTAAAACCAGTTTCAACAAGAAAATACAAGTCGCCTCTTCGTCGTACCGAAGCCACAAAAGCTGTAGAAGAAACAATCCCAAGGAACTTACAATTTGGCGAAGGAAGGGCCTGCTGCATGTTCCCTTCACTGCGCGAAGAGAATATGCGATAGCATTTGCTATCGATGCAAGTATATTATTTATGTGAATAACAGACATTAGAAACTGCTCTCAGTTCCACACTAGGTTTCATATTCAAGTCTCCATAATTATTATGTGTTTTCGTTATTATTTGGTAACCTATTTCGAACCATAAGGTCCCTGAATGTGTAAGAGCTTAAATATTGCAGTCTATTTCTAAGATTCAATTGATATTAATTTTTGAAACCATCATAGTAGAAGTAAAAATACCTAAAATTGGCAATTAAAAAATCCTTTGCTATTTTCTATTAAAGAGCTGCACAGCTAAAAAGCATTTATTCGATCTTTAAATACTGATTGTCTGTGAGACATTGAAAAAGATCGAACTCTTGTGTAAATCAATCTCAAATTAGGATCAAAATCCTTCATCCAATAAAGTTGCAGAATCCGGGCAACATATTACCGTATGTGTAACTTGAATTAAATATAAATATCAGGATTTCGGTTGACTTTTGAACTCGCACAGCATTAGCGGCATTTCGAGATGCAGCAGTGATCGGCAAACAATCCAAGCACTGTCAGTTAATGGTGCGCGCTCTCGAGTGTTCCTGGAGTCGCGACTGCAACACTGGCAATGCCCCGCAATCAATCACGCTCGGCGCCCAATCACATTACACTCTGCTTTGCGCACTATTGCGCACGTCGTGCTTTTCATTTGCTGAATACCTCCGCATCGAGCCCTGCGGTCGCCGATTACTGGAAAGCGCGGGGCACACACTGGCTTGCAATGGGCCAAAAACCGTGGGTAAAATATAAATGGCTGAATCGATCCTCAAAATTTTAAAAATTCATAACTGTTTTGAAAATTAAGGGTGTTGTAATGAATGAGTTGAAATATGGAGCAGTTAAGTATCAATGAAATTATCTTCATTGCAGTAAATTGCAATTCTTGCAAAAAGTATAAGAAGTAGGAGAAATGTGAACGAAGATTTCCATCACTTCATACATTTGCAAAAAACGGATCACTGTAAAAAGTGATGCAATAGTTTATTTTTTGAATTTTGAATATTAATGGATTCTTTTGCTAGAAGAGACAATCCAACATTTTTTGTTTGCTTTCCGTAGAGATTGCTCCCGACGTAGCCGCTTGTTTGGAGGTCTTGCGCGACACAGAAACACAAGGGTCAAGCACGTGCGTTAGTGAACACTCGATCCTTTTTTCCAGGTCGGTCCATGGAACGTTTCCAGTACTAAAATAAAAGCTGTAAATAATCAGAAACCACGAAAATATGTTGATGAAAAACGCTTTTAACAATTTTTTTTCTTTTCGAAGCAGCGAAGCAGATTTCCTTAAGCTAAATTTTATTGTTGAGAGGTTTATCTGAAATCACAGAAATTACGCCAAATTTTGATGTCTTTGTACACGTCGGGATAATAGAATACCGCGATAAGACAACGACCTAAGTACAACATTACATTGTGGAGCACGATTTGGCAGAAAGTACACGACTGCGGTGGCAGCCTTTCTTTGCAGTGTTGTTGTTTGATCCGCAGAAGGTATAGCTGTTTTCACTTGGTATGTGCAAAGTAACTTTCAGGTAGCTCCAGCAGCAGACCAGCCGAGACCCGTTCTACGCTCCAGATAAGTATTCTGACATGAAAGGTAAAGTAGTGTATACGTGTGTGTGTGTGTGTGTGTGTGTGTGTGTGTGTGTGTACGACGAATGAGGGGAAAAGATAAACTTGAGAAAAGGAAGATCGCACACGGTCTGGTATTAATCGGATAAGCGTCTAAAAACTTCCTATCAAAGTAGTCTTCATCTTCGAGCTCTAGAATTCCTCAGAACTCTAGAATGCACTTTCAGACAGAGGCCGAATTCGACCTACTAGCAAGCTAGTGTCGAAAATCCATCGTCGTCTGAAATGAAACCCTACAACTTGTCTGTCAGATGCACTGCACTGGCAGTGGTTGTTACACTGATCTATCTCAACCATTGTTTATAAAATCAAAGAAACAGATACCTGTTTTCGTTTGGCGTTAGGTATAAACAAAATACTCTTAAATGCTAGGCGCTCATTTTTCACCCACAACAGTTTGTTTATACGATTTGCTTCCTCTCTCGGAAGTCCCCCTCGATGACCGCCGTTGACTTTGGCTCCGTCGCGCGTTCCCTTTACGGCACGCAGACAGAGCTCCGTGATATTTGTCCAGCTACTAGCGGTGGACCTCACATACATGATAAGAGAACGGGAAACACGAGAAGAAGTAGTGAGAAACTGGCTCGAAGCTTAGCTGAAGCTATTGATTCAGTGGTGAGGTGTAGTTGACATTTACATAATTGGAATGATTGAAGGCGTTGTCATTGTCAACAATAGTATTTATTTCACAAATGGCAGCTTTCGATGGCTTAGCCATCATCAACGTCAAAAACGGACTGCGCAGTCCGTTTTTGTGGCTCCCAGACAGCAGAAAACTGATGATGATGGCTAAGCCATCGAAAGCTGCTATTTGTGAAATAAATACTATTATTGACAATGACAACGCCTTCAATCATTCCAATTAGCTGAAGCTGCCTGAATTTATCGTTCGCAGTAAGCGTCGTTTGCGCCCACTGGGGACGCGCGCTCGCTCGCAGGGACCCGCACGAGGGCATGCCGGCCGGCGCTCTGGCGCGCTGTGTCCGTCATTTGAGGACATGATTATTCCATTACGTGAACCTTGCCCGGCACTGACGGATCGCCAAAGGGAGTGGTTCGTTGTCGAGACCTCTTCACGCTTTTGCGTGAAATGCTGACTTGATTCTTGTGAAGCGATCGGGGTCATTTGAGTGTTCTCGGGTGTAAATGGAGCTTTATTGGACGCACACAGATGAAAAGTTCATTCGAGACGTGTGTAAACCATTGATTTTGAATTTTTCAACTCTACTGAAAGATTATAATGTATATTGAAAATACTTTTGTAAAATTTTTTTAAGAATCGTAACTGCTTAATTTGTAATATAAATAAAAACCTTTACTTTCCCTATATTGTTATTAGAGAACTGTGTAAGAAAATTAAAAAATTACCTTATTAATAGTAAAGAGGATGTTTCTTGCTCCTAAATGTAGTAAATTTCTTTCTCTAATATGTAGTGAAGACAGAATACACACTTTGCGATTCCTTAAAAATGAAAAAGGGATTTGTATCTCAAAACGTTCTGTCTTTGAACAACACTAGCACCTAAATTATTCGTAGGATTTTTATCTAAATGAATATTTATTTATAGGGAGAAACTGGGAAGAAGATGGTGGAAAACCGAAAAGCTAGCCCTAACCAAACAGATTGGGAAACTAACTAGTACGAAAAATTCGTGCTATTCTACAGCACCATTATTTATTTTGGGTTTGAGCACTTACATTTTACGATTTCACGGGGATCACATATTATCAGACACACAAAAACCGTGTTTTCTTTAGTGGCGCGACTACAATAACGAGCACATCGATTAGAGATGTCAAATTCGTCCTTGAGATTAACGTATGGTGCTTAAAAGCTGATTAACTGATAAGTTGATTACTCAGCGCTACCCAGACATTTATTTATCACTATTCTTTTAAACAGCCCCGCCCATTCCTCTGACCGAGTCCTACCCCGCCCACTTTATCGTCTCATCCGGCCGCTGCATCTCCACTGGACACTGCCCCCCCCCGGGCCCCCCCCCCCCCCAGGCTCCACCCTCCCCCCGCCCGTCCCGGTCCGTCCCGCCTGTCCCACCCGACCCACACGCCGCTCCCCGCCCCTCCCACTCGCTCAGCACCACACATCAAAGCTCAATATCATCTAGATGCAATACGAGTTGCACCATTTCTAGAAACATTGAGGGATTATCCATTTGGAGTAACAATTTTGGGCAGCGGAAACCTCTATTTATATTCTTAGCCTCACCAGTGTCGTTGCAAAATGTCGCTCCTGCAGTCTTTCAATTTTTTTGTGGAAACAATACACATATACATTATACAACATTTTTATACATTAACAAATTGATTGCCATTCCTAATATCTTATTTCTTTTGTTGCATTGTTTGCACTGAGAAATAATCAAAATAGTTATGACTATCAATCCATTAATATTTATAATTAATTTAAATTTATTTATCGTTTGTTTCGTGTGGGATTTTAAACAAACTTAACTGCTATTCGTCTTGATCAAGTTATATTTAAACAACGTCTATTGAATAACAGCTACTCTAAAAAAGTATAAGTTTAAACGTTTGAGAAGTATTAAAAGTCAATGACTCGAAAAAAAAAATAGTTATAAAATAATTTTCAGGATAGTTGCCTTACAATGAAGTATCGAACTTTCACTCAAAGAAGCGCCCTTCATGAAGCCGATCTGTGAACATTACTACGGATTAAAATTCCCCTCTAAATTAGTTAACGCTATAATAATTACTATATACTTACAACGAAATATCGAACTTTCACTCAAAAACGCCCTTCACGAAGCGATCTGTGAACATTACCCAGATTAAAATTCCTTACTCTTCCTCGTCGATGACATCTTGCGAGAAACTTCAGATCTGGAGAGTTCTCAGAGAATAACATGCATATAACGCACTTTATGGGTTCGTGAGCCGGCGCGAGGGAAACGATTTTTTATTCAAATTTACAAGTAAGGGGCTCCGTATTACGAGGAAATTCCCTGGCGGCGCGGGTGCGGGCGCGAAAACTGCAGCGGACCACCGAGGAGCTTTGCGCCCGCGCGAGGTCGATCGCATTCGAATCGATATTTTCTTCCAAAGGATTTCCAATATAAACCAAGCCGCTCCCTTCCCTATCTCCCTTTCCCTTTCTCTCTTCCCCTCGAGCGTTACGACCTTTTATGGAAAGACTTCTACGCGGCCATTTAGGCCTGTAGTAGCCGAGCTTCGCGCGTGGAGAGGCTTACACCGCTGCGGGGCCGGCGGCGCTGATGGTGGCGAGGTCGACGATGCAAGCCAGGTTCCAAGGGAGGGCGCGGTCAGGAAACCATTAACCTGGTTTAGGGGGATGGGAGGGGAGCGCGAGGGATGCCAGTGGCGTGGGGGTAGGGGTTGACGGGGAGAGGGTGCTTCGTCGCGCGTTGCACACGCGACCGTCGCGCCCCCCCCCCCCCCCCCCCCCGCCCCGCCCCGCCCCGCCCCGCCCCGCCCCGCCCCTCACGCTGCCTTCGCCCCACCCGTACCCCCCATAACGGACCGGAAGTGGAGGATGTGCTCGCAAGAGATAAGCGACTCTAAGCCGCTCTCTCGGAGATTTACAATCACTCTCTCGCTCGCGGCTCGCTCGCCCTGGGCGCTCCCACCACCACGAGGCTTCGCGAGGCGCGACCACCTTATATTATCGGATTAATAAGTTGGTATCTTCTTCTCGCCCATCCGCCACCGCGCGGGATAAAACTAGCTCCCCCGGTTTCCATATTGGAACTCGACCCACCAGGGAATGAGGAAACAAAATACTTAGGTAGAGCCGTAATGACACAGTGCTTTATCGATTCACAAAAGGCGGAGCGGCCAAGTTTTAATCCGCTCAAAGGTCATACAGATGAGTTTTTTTAAAATTCTGAATCTCACTGTAGCTTGTGAGAAGTTGCTTTTCTTCTTTTATATTTGTTGATGAATACATTTTATTCATGAGTTATAACTTAATAATATATTAAACGTAATAATATATTATCCCAGATGATATTCATTAAATAACCGTGAACATTATAAAAGTTAATACACAATGCTTCCTACATATTTCTCTAAGAAAATTTTATTTACCAGAAGTACATTAATATATATTTTATATTTTCTATGTAACTGCTCATTTAATTAGATGAAATTGAAACATTTTGAAGGCTTATATGACTTTCTTTAAAAGATACATACACTTTGAAGAAATACTTTTTAATTGTTTTTCAACTTAAAATATATTTCACATCCGAGTAATAATATCAATGGCTACAATTGTGTATGAGTGCCTTTCGTAGTTCTCGTGTGTTTGTTACTCATGTAAGCTAAAAATAAGTTCTAGAAGAAGAAAAAAAAAAAAGAAGAAATTCTCATTTTGACGTCAATGATTGACGTCAATTCATAATATTTAAAGTACGCCAAATAATTATAAAACTCAGTGTAAATTCGCTTTACTGGTGCGTGCTCCGTTCATTGTTGTCTGCTAATACTATTACTGGCAGAAGCGAGTACTGTGTTTCCATTATTTGAAATCTGGAACACTTCAACCCTGTAAACATAAAACGAGTTTTAAAAGAAACGCTGAGGAATTATACGCTTCAAAGGTCGAATAACACTACTAATGCAATATTGCTCACCTTGAAATAATACCGAAACAATTATCTGCACGAAACTGAATAAACCTGAATCTTCATAAGGAAAAGGAAGAATTTTATTGTCTTGTCCTACATCATTAGATGAATTTCTTACAAAAACATTTTCAGATAACCTTATCGTTTTTAGATATAATCTACCATAATATTTCACTCAGAATATAAAATTATTACCTTACAACATGCTGTGTTATTAATTATGTAAATGATACTTTAACAAAGAAATTAGAACGCCACATACTTATTGCAATATTCCCCCCTCCCCAAAAAAAGAAATACCCCGCAAAATAGCCAAATATATTTTGATGTGTGGATTTTGTATATAGGTGAGATGAAACAGAGCGTTCTTGAACGTTACTTTCATTGAAACACACGCTTCATATACGTTCAGCAGGCACCTTACAATTTTACGAGGATTTAGATGGCGTGCTCCTTATCGTGCCGGCTGTTTGCAGGCTCCGCGAAGCACACTTATGCACACACGCACGCGACTGGGGCACGCGACTGGGACTACGCCGCCCCTCGACGGAAGCCGCAATAACTAGACGCCGGCAGTGAGAAGCGATAACGAGGTCACTGGAGGCGGCAGGAAATAAAAAACTGAATTAGCAAGGTGGGAGGCGCATTTTGGGAAGAACATCGACACCAGGACGAACCCAATGAGTGTTAGAAGAGAAAATCGTGTTGTATCTCAGAAATGTTGAGGAACTTGCACGAGTTGCATGGTTATTGACTCCACAGATAAGTCTCTAGGCAACAACCTCTAGGCATAACAATTGCATTTAGTGTAGGAGTAAAGACTGCTACCCTCGAGACAGAATACTTTAACCGGCAAAGGAGGCTCAGGGCATTAAATGCAGTGCCTCTGACCGGGAGGCCCTAGGGTTCGAGTCCCAACGGTATCAGGGTTTTCGACACGAGGCAGAGAAAATTAAACAAGCAAGAAATAAATTATTCCAACTCCGGCCACTAATCAACAAACATCAATCTCTGTCATACACAAACAGTACAACACTATACAAAACAATAATCAGACCACTACTGCTTTATGCATGCCCCATATGGACAAACGCAGCCCCCACATATGTCAATAAAATTCAAGTAATGCAAAATAAATTTTTAAGATTAATCACAAATGCCCCCTGGTTCATAAGTAATAAACAACTTCATTCAGAATTAAACATCAATACAATAATAAACCAAATAGCACACATATCACACAACTTCTACCAAAACCTAACAGACATACCAGCAGCATCCCATTACAAACTACCAAAAAATCCAACCCACACTCGAATAAAAATAGATTCCCTTTTGAAGCATTCCTCAAAATTTTAGCCAACCACGATTCATAACACCGAGGTTCTCCCCTAGAGTATCCTCTCCAATCTATAGACTAAGTTAGCTTAACTATTTTAACTAGAATAATCTGAAAAAATACATCTGTAAAGTAATTGTACTGAACGATGTAAATCTTCCAAAATGAATAAATGTGTGTTATATATCGAGGCAGAGAAGCTGAGTCGAATTCAGCCGCTGCCTGGAGGAGCATTCTAGAGGCCGGCTGCTCTGATCGTTAGTTTTCCGTGGTTTCTCCGATAAACAGGCGAATGTCGGAACAGTACCCTAGCAAGCGGGCCACGCACTGCGCGCGCTTTCCTTCCTCTTCCTTATCTCGATCCACACCTACACTGACCTGCACCACACTGCAAGACTTATCGGGAGCTTAGAGCTTGTCCCGTCTGGGTGACGCCACGCTTATGGGAGGTACCTGACTTGACTCCCCGCAAAGCCTACGTTGATCGGCGCCGGATCTCTGCACCCAGGGAGGGGAAAATCACCCCCTCCTTCCGTGATAAAACATGCACCACACTTATAGGAATAGTGACCTTGGCAGTTGGCGCGCTCGGAAGCACTAATCATTCAATCAACTGAGTACTTTATTTCGTTACCAAGATAATATTAATTATATCAAGTATCAATATCTGATTTCATGTATGAGAGTAAGAGTGTTACAATGATATTCTTACCCATGTGAAAAAATGATTGTCAACGAACCGTCATATATACAATTATAGTTTATTAACATTTTCTTGACTTAGATACTAATCTAGTACAGTTTTTATTTATTTATTTATTGCATAATTGAAAACACTTTTAACTTATATTGTGATTTGTCCAAAGCCTGAGAAAATTAAATTTTGTCGTTTGGTGACTCATTGTCAGTCAAATCATGACGCTGGCAAACAATGAACGTAAAGTATTAGTCAGCGTTACTGTTCTACAATTAGCTATCAAGTTTCTACTCAAGCATTTTTCAGAGTTACTGTCTTGCAATTCGCTATCAAGTACACATTTTCTTACATACCACTTTTCTTTGTTGACTTTTCCAGGAAATGGGATAAGAAGCGCAATGTAAGATGATATATTAGATAATTTTACACATATTAAATGTGAAATGACCGCATACAATTTACGCTGACACATAGAATTCTTGAAACCTACTAACTTAAAGTGTGAAATGCTGATTGCAACTAGTGGAGAAAAACAGTTCAAAATGCAGTTTTCATATAATTCCTATATATTCCTATTATTAGAATTCCTCATTTTCATGCACTCTTAAACTTGAAGTGCGTTTGCATGAATCATGTAAGAAGAAAATTAGCATAATCAAGAGCACAGTCTGAGTGTCATAGCATGTCACTACATACGATTGAAAGATCCGTTTTAAATAATATTCTTTTAAAAACATGCATTTTCGATAACACACTCGAAGAATAATTTCGGCATGACTTTCACATCAAGGACTTCTTTTGAAGTGTGACGGTAGTATCCAGGTTCATGATATATTGTGTCAATATTGCAACTGCACTTTTTTTAGATCTAACCACGCGAACCCATGCTCTAAATGTTTCGAAATTATTCGTATGATACCAACATATTTTGCGAGCATTATCACTTCTGCTGACGTAGTATTTTAATAATACCTTGGAATTAAGCATTCTCAATTTGATAATTGATAAACCGGCTGATAAATCCATCATCACAGGCTGCAGTAATCGTCTGTCACGTTCTAACCACCAAATGTCGTGAGAATCCTCGTAATAAGATTTCCTCCTTCGAGCCTAGGAACTTGTTGTGCCATAAAGAGGTCTCTCGGCAAAAGGAACAATCTGCTCTCCGTTCACTGGGGGCAGCACCAGCGAAAGCGATGCAACCAACGACCGGCGCTCTACGGCCGACAGTGAAGGTGGTGGCTTACTTTCGATGCATTCACTTTCTTCAGACCCCTCGGTTCCGGCAAGAGGAGTCAGCCACGTCAGCACGCGGTGACTGGAAAGAACGAAAATTTGCTCTTTGACGGAACGTAGGTTTCTCGTGACTCTGAAGTCCTGCTGACGAAGTTTACGTCAACGAACATCGTGGAATACAGATATTTGCGGATGGCAAAAACATAAATACAATTTTATGCGAGTTGAAGTTTTCGTTTGTGTCTCGAAGTTCTATTATCGCTGAAAATTATTCGTCATAATAACTCGTATTAGCATGAGCACAAAGAAGTGTGATTATATCGCTCATTTAAAACTGTACATGTAATTGTTTCAATATTAACGAGTCTGCGACATGAAACAGCGTTATGAAGGAACAATCATTCAAGGACATTTTTTGAATAATGGGAGAACAGATTAACAGGGTAAACAAAGTTTCAACTACCTCAATCATCGCGGCATTATCAATCAGTAAGTAGTCTTTTCCTTAGGACATTTTAAAATATCTATATTCTAAGATAAAAGTTAACAGGTTTATCTACGAGTATTATTATTAACTATAGGTAACTTTTCAACATATTCTCTGAAGACACATTTCACTATGTGTTAATATTAATAGCTAAAATCTAAATTGTCTGTAAATTATCATAGCCAGTCGCAGGAAAGATGTTATTAAACAATACGGCAAATTTAATGTATAGCTTACATGGAATAAAAGTATTTGTTTTAATGGATGAATTCTATAGCAAAATGTTTCATTTAAATCGATAATGCTCTTCTCTTTTCACAACAATATTTTCAAAACAAAGCACAAGTATAAAACTGGAAACTTCCCATCATCAAAATTCACAGGAACAAACCTCTTTACCGCGCAACAACTACCGAAGAGAATCTTTCGGAATCCATAACCACTTATACCGCGAATTGCCGTGCACTGAAAATTGCGAGCGCGTATTTCGCTCGCGATGCATAAAACACTACCCAATCAACGCGAAGCGACGAAACATGAATGTGGTAATTCCCCCAACAATGCGAAGCGCGATATTATCACTGCGATTTGCATACTTGGCGAGTGAGAGGCAGGGAAGGCCTTGCCGTGAGCCGAGGGGCACTGCTCCGCGCCGCGCCGCAGGCTGCTTCCCGAAACGGCCGCGGCGGCGCGCCACCCGCGGGGATTTCCGAGCGACTTGTTTTCCATTCCCCGCAGATACTCGCTCCTAAAACTGTAGATGTATTTGGTTACTGGTTATCGTGCAGAAGGTTGCTTTACGATGGACGAAAAGGTTCATGATTTGTGGCTTTATTCTAAACTCACGACTTGCATGATAGCTTTGGAGAAATTTGTAATTCGTCCTTCAAATGGGCTATTTTTTTTAAAAAATATATTGAAGCTCTGTTGTAGGGTTCGTCGGCATAATAAATAGTTGCTAACTCACTCACATCTGTTACATAACAAGCATCTATCCCATAACGAGACCTCGAAATTTTAGGCACCTAAAATAGGTAAAAAAATTCTAAAAGTAGGCATTATTAGGCATGAAAAGCAACGTTTAATGATTAAATCGCGGAAAATGATTAAATCAGGTACTTAACAACATTTTATGAAAAGATATCATTCTGGCATCAAAAATGATCATAAAATGATTAAATTATGCTCTTTATTAACTCAGGAAAGTAAAATATTTTTACATTTATGAAAGTGACTACAAGCAAATTATTTCATTCATTTTCTTAATGACCAGCACAGTGTATAATCAAGATTTTCTCCAAACTTTCTACAGTAAGGTGGTGTCTTAACTGTTATAATCATTTTGAAAGCTGAAAAGGACTATTCCACTGACACAGAGGTTATAGGAGCAAACTTAAATTTAGCCACATTTCTCTTCCCCATTCTTCTGAAACTTGCCCACCCTCCCCTGCCAAAGCAACACTTACCACACAACTACTTACTCCACATCCAGGATTTTTTTCTTACACTCTCCCATTTGCACTTTAATTTGTCCCCAACGGTTTTCTCCTCGGCAGTAATTTTCACTTCGGTATCTTGCACCACGGATAATAGATCTGTCGAACGTTATTCGTCGCGTTCCAGCTTGAGTATTGTTGAGGGCAAAAATGAAAATTTGTACTCGTATTTTGCTGTGCCGTATTTTGTAAGCTTCGCCTTTCCAACAAGTAGTCTTTTGTCTCACCTGTGGTTTGCTCCGCTTGGATTGCGTAGACGACGCGCCGGGGCGATAAGCCTCAACCTGTCACAAGCACAGCTGCACCGAGCGTGGGTGCAATTGCCTAAGAAGCGTGTGCTGATTGAAGACGAGCATGAAACATCCTCTTTATATTGACTTGCAGAGCTTCTTAGCTTCTTAGGTTCGGTTGTTGGATGAGAATTTTCAGAGCGAAGTCGATCAGGGAATATTCGCGTTTCGATAATACAATTTTAAACTAGAGGTGTTACAAAATGGCACAGACTTTCTCGTAGTAAAGTGTTCTAATTTCCTTGGTGTGGACTAGGGTTCCGGTCTTGCCCCATTCTCCGGCCAGCATCTATCGTCGCACAAAGTACATTTTATGGAACTTTTTTCAACTTTTCGGATTCCTAAGAGTAGAACTGAAATATTACTTCAAGAATATGAAAGAAGAGTAAAACCAGGTCCCAAATGGCAATTTTCACTGAAAAATTTGAAGCCGTTTTTAATAAAATAGCGTTTAAGCGTTACTGTAAACATGAAATTTGAAGGTCACTTTTACAGAAATCTGTTGACTTATCGAAAAACTTCATTTGAAGTCATTTAAAGAACTTTTACATACAAGTGCAAAATGTAAACAAATCGATGGAAATGTGCATATTAATGGTGTGTGAGTTGTTTTAAAAAATTACATTTGTGAACTTTTTAAAAAAAGAAAAGAATACACCAAAATGAACTTTACGTCCTATTAAACCTTGCAATTAACACTATCCATTGGAAAAATTAGAAAAAAAAAATTTGGAGCCATTTTTTAGAAAATGGTGTTTGTGCGTTTCTGAAAATACAAAATTTGGAGCTATTTTTTTCAGAAAGCTGTTGAGTTTTCGAGAAACTATTTAATATTATTTAAAGCACATATACTCATAAATATAATATGAAAAACTCTTTTCATGTAAATATTACCGACGTGCGAGACTAGTAAAAAAATAACAATTTTGTAAATTTTGTAAAATATGGAGTATTTTTTTGAGAACAAATGTTCCACCAATGAAAAATTCAAAAATAATGTTCTCGATATTAGAGAGTTTGTGCACCTCGAACATTAAAGCACTATCGATCTTCTGCGCATGCGCACTTCAAGTTTCGCACCACTTTAGTGCATCTGCGCATGCGCAGAAGATCGATAGTGCTGTCCCCTGCGGCGTGCACAAACTCTCTAATTAGTAATTCATAGCGCAATTTATTCATACTGTATTTTCGGAATATAGCGTAGAAAATAGTTATCGAGGGCAAGCAACCTTTATGTCGTTTTACTTTCTGTGGAAGACATGTCAAGGAGAGATAATTACTTAACTGCCGAGATTGGGAGTTGCACTGCCCGACCCTATGTAAAGAAATGGGGCAATGTATGCAGTACATATCGTTCAGGCAAAATGAAACTTTACTGGAAGGGAAACATTTGGGATCTTTTTCAATCAAAAATCGAAGCAAATTGTAACTTTGTGAAAACATTTGCGATCATACAAATCATAAACAGAAGAGTTTAAAATGCAATATAATTCATTCAAATAAATCAGGATTCATTGGATAAATCAAACATTACAAAAAAGAAACGATGATTCTAGTCTATTTAACTATACATTTGTAGCAGACGTTTCGACAAAAATTGTAAGATCCTAAGTAATAAACAGAGGTTGTCTGGTATCAATCTATATTTCTTCTTAAGATCTTTTCGATCGCGTAGCGATCATCGTAGAGCTTGCAGCCGCTGGGCGGAAAACGAAGTTCTGCAGAACTTCGTTTTCCGCCCAGCAGCTGCAAGCTCCGACGATGATCGCTACGCGATCGAAAAGATCTAAGAAGAAATATAGATTTGATACCAGACAACCTCTGTTTATTTATTGTGAATTAATAAGGTATCTACATCACCAACAGTCTAATTAATAATTGTAAGATCCTCTTCAGCGTCTGAAAGGTCAACATCAACTAATCAGTTACAATCATTACATATTACATGAATATTAATAGTATAAAACAAAAATAGTGAGGTAAGGACGTGGTACCTGTAAATTTCTGAGGTTATGTTACATCTTGATATAAAGGTATAATATAAGGCCAGGAACTTATGATCGTAAACAAAAGTGGTCTAAAGGACCATGTTAGATGTGCATTGAGGAATGCAATCAATTTGACATGGAAGGTCCTCTTCCAATTCATTGGAATTACAATGCAGGTCTAAACGTCTGCCACAAATATATAGTTAAATTGACTGGAATCATCGTTTTTTTGTAATAATTCATTCACATGAAATTAAAAAAATTATATTCGTAAATAGAGGCGAAGTAAAAAAATATATAATTATACAGGATGGTAAAGAAGAATTAATATTGTTTTTGTGAATGGTGCAAATATCAATCTAGTATTGAGATTAAATGTAATTTCACTTTGGGAAGTTGACACAGAAGTAACTATACACCAAGATTCCTCGACTGGGCCTTCCCTTTGTTGAGAGTGAGGGTGTGTATGTATGTGTGTGTGCGCGCGCGTGTGAGAGAAAGTGAGAGAGACAAAGAGGGAGAGAGAGAGAGAGAGAGAGAGAGAGAGCGAGAGAGAGAGAGAGAGAGAAGGAATGAGGCATGTAAACCTCTCCGAGTGACCTCTAAGCACGCAGCGAAAACAAGGGCCAGACAATGAAATGAATGCCGAGTCTAACTGGTTTTTCCTGATTAGCGGGTTTTCCCCAGAAGTCCAGACAATACCGGAATAAGGAAGGCACTACCAGTCTCCAAGGCATCTAACGCGCATGCGACAACAACGATTAACGTGAGTGACGGCATTTTAAAGGTGAAACTTGACATGCACGAGCTTCAACGATTGAACATTTATTGTTACACTATGTAAACTGTAATGAACAACATGAAAATACAATATTATAAATAATAGTTATTTATGATGAATTTAGTAGCAAAAGTAACTTTTATTTTTGCTAGTATTGCTAGTGCTAGTTTATGTTGCTACATGAGGTCGATAGTTCGAGTGGCGTAATCATACGAACAAAATAAAATAACATTCACCACGAGTGCCATACACTATTTTTAGAATGCCTTACGATTTTTATTTTATTTTAATTCACATATATTAATCACTTAATTACGCACTATGTTACATGAAGGTCAGTAGTAAGTCAGAAGAGAGTGAATCTGTCAGAAGAAAATATTTTGATTTCTATGTTATATTCACAGTTTTATCTGAAGATTAGAACATCGTCATATTTTTCGCACTAGTTCTAAAAATAGAAGTTTCGGCACGCTGTTCATGATCTAGAAGGAATTGCTTTTACTATAGGGTGTCTAAAATACATTAAAACATTCCATTCACCATACACTGCAGATGACTGAATTACGGATGCGTTACTGTCACAGCCTTGTCGGATCGCAGGGAGAGTTTCAGTGCACTTTTGCTGGCCAATTATATTTTCCAATTTATAATAATAATACTTTTTATGATAAAATATGTTATTCTTATCCTATTATTTTCCCCTCTTTTTAGTGGATATTATATGTCTTCAAAACTGCTTATCTTGGCTGAGAGAGTAGGGCACTGTTTCATGAAAAAGGTGCAAATCAAATTCTCTACATTATGTTAAATGCGTTTTAGGTTTTAAATGTCCCATATTAATTCAATTGCCACTATTCTTTCTGATTTCAAGGGTAGATTGAAGAGCGATTGAACAAGCCACATTTCGATTCGTTTTTTAATTAACTCTAATTTATTTGAAGAGTATAAATTGTACTTCGAAAATGTGTGTCGAAATAATTATCTTCAAATACAAACGTAAGTTGCCATTTTGCATATGTTATTTTAGGAAGTCACTGCTAAAACCGTCTTATGTAAATTTAAATGAAGCCAGTATGGAAATAAGGATCAAACAAGAGTACTTTCTGTTGCAACAGTTTCTTTTAAATTAGATCAAAGAGCATTATTGAAAGGTACGGCAACAATTGTATCAAAAATAATAATTAATTGCTGTGTTCAGGGTGTTAACAATTTGTGTCCGTTATTGTTATGCGCTCAAGGCCAATGTCTGTTTCATTACTTCGCGTTTGACTTATAACACCTGATGTTGGATCCGCGGCAGGGATCAAGATGATCAAACAATCTAGAGAGATACAGAATGTTACATTTTGCAATCAAGAAACTTAAAAACTCATGAGAATATGACTTACATGATTGCACCTATAATAACTGGTAAATAAAATGATTAAATAAATGTATTAAATTACTGACTCTGATCTGTTATTAACAAAATTGACTGCATAGAGTTAGTAATTTAGAGAGCGAAAAACTCAGGGTCATGTTCTGCACAATGGAAATATCATTCCAGATTCTGAAGAAACGCTTTGTTACTGCCTAAACGTTTGTCAGCCATTTATGTTTTCCATATTATTTATATTTTCCATTTACATGTATTAAAGTGGAACAGGAAAAATGTTTTCTTTAATATTCTGAATTTACAAACACCTTCAATTGGGATCAGAATGTTTTTATTTCCCACGCTTTCCGTAGAAAGGAAAGTGAAAGTCTGGTCGTTATTTACGATCAGCAAACCCCCTCAAGCCTAAAACTCATCTTAGAAAAATTAAGATTTCAGAAAATAGAATTTTCAGGCTAAAAAAACAAAACGCAACAAAACTACAACAGTTCTTAGATTCAATTACGTGGCAGGCCTGATTCTTGAGGCAGTGTGGGGTATTATTAATGATGTGTGACTTAGGTGATTTTGCAGAGCAATTCAAGAGTTAAATTGCGATAATTTTAATGATCAGTAACTAACTTTTGTCTATCTTTTGCCTGTTTGTCAAATTATCAGCATAAGTGAAAAAAAAATGCGGAATATGATTACTAGAAACCGGATTTGTAGGTTTTGACCAACTTTATTCCTGATCATTCATCATCTATTCAACATCATTATTTTAATTCACGTCTTTTTCAGTCATTTCTGAACCAAATGCATGAATCCTGTAGATCTAAAAACAGTTAATATGAGCTGGAATCCTAGAAAAGTATACTCAAAATTTCTTTAAAAAAAGCAATGTTTTTCTGGAAGAAAAATGGTTTCTTTACTTGTGTTGATCGAAATTTTACGGTCGCCTGGACTCGGCATCTAACGCTTCTGAAGTTTTCCCAATAATTCTATTAATGCTAATTTCCTGCTAAAAAGCTACGATTTACCAGTCTTCTACCAAATGGAGCGATAAACATTATTTACGCTATTTCACGAAAGAAAGTCGTATTCCGTCGCCGACCGTCGCACAGTGCACTTCGCTCCGCAGCCTCATCAGCTGACTTCGTTCTGCGCTGACAGCGGTCTATGTCTTGGACAGTGCTTGTTCTATGTTATCAGTGTTCAGTGTTACAAACCAAAGTGAATTTACAGAAGTAAACCACCCGAAGGATAGGGCTAACGTGTGACTTAGATCTGCGTTGGCCCCTGGCAGTGCGCTGTGGCGACTTCGCGCAGCAAGGTTACCCCTGTAACCCAATCATGAACACATCCTTCACCCAGTTATCGTGGCAGTGGCCTCCGCTCTTCACACCCTCACGGCGCTCAGCATCAGTGGTATCCGCAACATGAACAACTTCATCCCCAACACCTACAACATAACCAGCAGCAGCAGCTTCAACAGAACTTTCGTATTTACGATCAACAGCAACATCACCTGCCGCAGCAACAACCGGCACCTATTCATCACTATCAAATGCCGTCACCAAGTAAGTCCAACCATCTGAACTATACAAATTTACCACAGCACGACATGGCTAATGTCGCAAATCACTCAAATTTTCAAACAACGAATGAACTTAACTCTCTAAAAAGGAAAAGAATTGATAATAATAGTGCTGAACCTTCTAGTGTTCAAATAAATGTTCCAACGGGAAACAGATTTGACCCGCTAGCCTCTTTACCTGACGACCAACCTAACTCGGATCAAGAAGTTCAACAACAGAGTAAGGAATAGAAACCACCCCCTGTTTTCATACACAACATCAACCCACCAGAAGATATCGTTGATCAACAATATTCAAAATACGTGTGAAAACCATTTCTCTACCTAGTCTTGCGGGCAAGTTGTAAAAGTCAACACAACTACAAGCAGTGACTTCCGGAAAATAGTTCACTTCCTTAATGAACAGAATGTAGAGTATCACACTTTTAGTGATCCAAAGTCCAGAAATAAAAGCGGAATAATAAGAGGAATTCACACTTCCTTCACAGACGCAGAAATTCATTCCGCTCTTGTTGACAAAGGCATAACAGCTACCAAAGTTTCCAGATTATATAAGTCCGACCCTCCTCCTATGCCATTGTGCGCGGTAGAAATAATTTCAGACAGTGAATTTGAAAAGCTCTTCAAAACTGAACTCCTACTTCATTGTGTTGTAAAAGTTGAACTCAGCAAGAAAAAACAAACTATAGTGCAATGCTAATACTGTCAAGACTTCAACCACATCCGCAACTATTGCAAAACACAGACTAAATGTGTAAAATGTGGTGACCCTCATCCTTGTAGCAACTGCACACTTGCACTTAATGCATTATTAACTTGCGCCAACTGCGGAGGAAACCACTTTGCCTCCGACAAGATATGTAGTTACTTGATTACTAAAAGACAAGATTTCTTCCATAAATTCCGATCACCCCCACCCAACCAGAATATCCATTTATTATCTCAAATGAACTCACAGTACAATCCAGTCCTAAACCTGCCCAACCCCCCGCAACAATGCCCTCCCATATCATGAACTTCAGAATTCCCACATCTCCCAAAAGTCCCCCCTCCCTCAAACTTCGGCTACTTCTCCCCAAACCATAATCACCGCAATCAGTTTCTTGTAAATAAAGTAAACCAAATTATTTCTGCCTTAATACCACAAATTCAGAACCTCATAGTAGCAGCCCTCACCCCAATCATCCTTAATGGCACGCACTAATTTTAATACTCTTAACTTGCTTAATTGGAAAGCAAACGGTATAATAAACAAAAGACTCTTCCTATCCCATATTCTATAAGAATACAAAATAGATCTAGCAATTCTAACTGAAACAAATCTTCAGCCTTTGCAAGATTTTCAATCCCAGGATTTAATATCTACAGATGGATAGACCCTCTAACAGAGGTGCTTGTGAAGTAGCAATCCTGATCCGTAAACCTATTAAACAAAACCCCTACCCTTTCATCACACCGGGACTGCAATTTCTCTATTACAAATTCCTGGCCCTGATAGATCCCAACCACCTATTGATGCTTTTCTCTTCCCCACCCCAATTTTAGCTATTGGCGATTGGAATGCAAGCACACATCCTGGGGCTGTAGATCAACGTCTCCTAATGGCGCTCGACTGTTCACTTACTGTAACATTAATCAAATCAAAATAGCAGCCCCTACTGAACCAACGCACTTCCCTTTCAATAGTTCCATTCCTCCCGACATATTAGAAATTAATCTCTCGAAGTCCTTCTCGAAACAAATTTTCCAGCAGCCAATTGCCGAATCTCATTCAGATCACTGCTCTGTACAAATCTCCCTACACTCACCCCCTCCTTACAGTTTATCAGCCTAGCAATTATCCAAGGACCTATTAACTGGAATATGTTCAATAATTATCTCAACTCCTACCTACGCCATCTTTCCATAAATCTCTCTTAGAAATAGATTACGCCATCAATATCCTCGCTGAGAATATCGCCTACCTTATCTCAAATCAATTTTAATTAAAAGAAAACTCGTGAAGTTCAAGAAGCGCTCGCGAACCAAATAAATGCTTGTTTTCAGTCCCAGCTAGCTAAATTAATTCCTAACTCCGAAAACCTATGGTGAATAATAAAAACCCTAACGCATACTCACTCTTCAATTCCCGCCTTGAAAACCGGTTCTACAACAGCAATAACCGAGCTTGAGAAAACCTCACTTCCAGCTCTGCACTTCTCAGAAATATGCTCGCCTAACGCCGCCAAAAACATAGCTTTTAACTGCCAAATAGATAACTTTATGTATCTTTCAGTATCCTCGGTTCCTCAGCCCACCAAATATATTAGCTCAGCAAATATTCAAGCAGTATTAAAATCACTTAAGAATTGTCGTGACCGGCCGCCGCACACAATTGAAAGAGCCGCCGCCGAGTGACGTCAGCGGAGCGTTACGCCCTGGCGGCAGATGGTGGCAACCGGTGCGAGCTAGCCGAGCCCGGCAGCGCGCGGCCGTCACGCCCGAGCAGGCGGGTAGAAACTCGGCCCCGCCCCTACTCCACAGCTAGTCGGCGGGGCTACAGCCCCGTCAAGCTATAAGAGGGCCCCGGCGCAACGTCAGGACAGACAGTGAGCGGCTGTGGTAGTGAGAGTATCTTGGCGAGCGTTGTGGTGTGGAAGTGTGGAGAGCGGTGACGACGACGACGGTGCTGCGAACTTGGACTTCCCCTACGGCTATTCAGTGACTTGACAGATTTTGGGATTTCATCTGGTTTATGATGACACGGCTACTCTCACGGTACAATCTTCTGGTGATTCGGCACAGCGGCATTTGTACCTGTTTTTTTATAAAATCTTTTTAAGGATTCTGGTGTGTTTATTTGGATACTTCAAGAATAAAAAATCGTCTGGCCACGATCAAATTCCCAATATTATACTAAAATATCTCCCGCGAAGATCCATCGCTTTCTTAACCTCCATTCTAAACGGTTGTCTTCGATTAGGTACTACCCATTGCTTGAAACATTCAATTGTCATCCCCATTCTCAAACAAAATGAACCACCCACTAGTCCGAACAGTTACTGACCTATAAGTTTATTGCCAACCTTCTCAAAACTCTTCGAAAAGCTCATCCTTATTCGCATCAACAAATTCTTAGAAGAAACAAAAATTATCTCAATGTGCAATTGGGTTTTCGCCCCA
Source organism: Teleogryllus oceanicus (assembly GCA_964035755.1). Taxonomy (NCBI): domain Eukaryota; kingdom Metazoa; phylum Arthropoda; class Insecta; order Orthoptera; family Gryllidae; genus Teleogryllus; species Teleogryllus oceanicus. Next base: position 101,744,030 of record CAXIVR010000004.1, on the reverse strand, counting down.
GTTAGCCACCACCCACCAGCTACTACGCGTTTCAGAATCAATTGCCCCTATCATTTGAAGAAAAAATATACCACCGCTGTCTTCTTGGACTACTCACAAGCGTTCGACCGTGTATGGCATGAGGGTCTTCTATATAAGCTTAGAACAATTGGTATCCCTGACTATCTTTACTATATTATAAAGGATTTTTCACCAATAGATCTTTTCTGTAAAAATCAATAGCCCGGAATCCCAGCGCTTCAATGTCAATGCTGGGGTACCACAAGGCTCCCCACTTTCTCCTACTCTTTCCAATATTTTCACATCAGATATCCCTCAGTTCAACGATACCTGCACAGCTTTATATGCTGACGATACCGTATTATTTACTTCCAATGCCAATCTATCAGACGCCATTTCAGTCACACAACGAGCTCTAGACAACTTTTGCAAATGGTCAGAGAACTGGAGACTAAACTTGAACACTTCAAAATGTGAAGCAAAAATATTCGCCCTAAAACGCATCCCTGACACCCACCCCCACTAAAAATATCCAATAGTTCCATCTCCTAGGCACCCAAACACAAGACTATCAAATACCTAGGAGTACTATTAGACACCTGACTGACTTGGAGACCCCACATCCTCTCCCGCCTAAATCTAACCTATACCACTCTCCGTAAACTATACCCGATGATAAATAGGAAGTCCTCCTTCACACAAAAACTTCACTATATCTTTCAATGCCCTACTTCTTCCATCTCTAACTTACGCTTGCCCGTATGGGGAGGCGCTGCGTGCTCATCCATCAAACACCTACAAACCTTCCAAACTAGAGTCTTGAGAATAGCTGTAAATGCACCATGGTATATTTAAAATAACCAACTCCATTAAGATCTCAATTTCCCAACAATCTCCCAACATATTTCCAGAATCTCAGCTAGGTTTCACTCAAAACTATCTAATTTTCCAGCCCAGAACATTTTTCATCCAGGTAAAACTTCTGACCCCCTACAAACAACAATCCGCTCCAGACTTCCCAAGGACAAATTCCGCCCTCCTTAAACAAATACCATTACTCCCTACATTCCTTACAATCGACATATAATACAATTTCTAAACAACAACAAATTTTTAAAAATGATTCCAATCCGCACGGCTAGATGTTTGAAGAGGATCCCAGAGGGGACACCCTCCTTATTTGTAATAATTTAATCATAGCATTTGTACTATGGGTAATACTTTTATGTAACTATTCTGTAAAGTGGTTAATCCACTGCACCAGAAAAGTAATAATAATAAAACGAAAAAATGTACTGGGGCTGTTTACTCGTCAAAGCCCTTGAAAATTCAACTTAATTATGTTCACTCAAAGTTCAATTACAAAAATTTAGTTCTTAAGAAATATCTGGACAATTACGTTCGAGACTGGGAATATTCACCATTGACTTCATATTGCAATTTCTCGGTTTGAGTGTGAGTCGTCAGACTATAGGAAGTTCTTCACAAAAGATATTTTGGAATTATAAATGGTTGTTCATTGCAACAGGGCATTTTAAAAAAAGTGAACATTTGGTTTGGATGCCAATTTTCAAGAGAAAAGTTAATAAGTTGAAAACTGGTTCTTGAAATGTATGCATTTTAGAAGAACTTTGCTCAACATCAGATGTAAAGCAATTAATAAAAGTATGTTCCTAATTTAAATTCATTACTTCGCCAATTGTAGTTAAGTCTGGAACTTACATGATTAGAAAAAATAATACATGCCAAAAATAGGCTAAATCGATTTTCCAAAAAGCCCAAAATTATGTTTATAAAATCCCCCAAAATCCCGGGCCCTAATTATTGCATAACGTCCTTCCTCAATGACCAGATGGGTCCGTAACAACTCAGGCAGCTGTTTACACGTGCGTGGCCCTGGGCGCCTCACGTGGGCCGGTTAGGGGCGATGGCAGCTGGCGGCGCAGAGGGGATCCGGAAAGGGGGGGGACGGCAACGCTGACAATGACGACGGCAGCGGACGAGGAGCGGCGGCGAGAGAAGGTGGTAGTGACGAGGATAAGCTGACAACAGTTGATGGTGATGCCGCTAGCGGCAGTGGCGACGTTGGCATCGGTGGCGGAGAGTACAACGGCGACGGCGACTCTGATGAAGGGCAACTGACTCCGTTGTCTTGGGGAAAGGAAGGGGCGGGCGGCATCGCCGAGGACTGCGCCATTGACGGAGGCGAGCGCACTGGCAGAGAGGAGGGCGGGGCGCCAGATGCGGCTAATAGAGCGCCTGCCCGCTGGGGGTCGGGTGCTGTTTACGCCGCCCACCGCTAGGTTTTATCCCCCGAGCGCGCGCCGATGAAAACTGATCGGCCTCCCGCCTGGGCCGGGCCGGGCGGCGCCGCGCCGCGCCGCGGGCTCATGCGGGACACGTGGTGCGCTCCCCGACACGCGCGCCCCTGGCGGAGGGGGCGGAAGGGCGTGGCAGGCGCCGACGGCCACACGGGACACGGGTTGTTTTAGGCGCCACGCTGCGTCGCCCCGTGCCGCCCGTTGAACGGCTGAGCGTGTAGAATGTGTCTATCGTTCCTGCTAATGTGGTACGATGCAGGATGTTGAATTACCAGACATTTTACACGTTATTAATATATGCGACAATATTGATTGAATTTAACAGAATATCTTATACATATTGTGATGTTTACTTATTAATAAATTTATTTTTTCACTTATTAATTTATTAGGATTTAGAGTCCTTCAATGTCATTGCGGCTCATGATTTGTGGTATTGATAATTTAATGAGATGATAGCAAATGATTATGAGGTGAATGCTGGTGGAGGAATTGTGGGAGCAGTGAGCGTCAAAAGAAACGGGATGAATGTAGGAGAAACTGCGGAAATATCGTTTTTTGTTTACCACAAATTCCACATGGTTTAGCTGAGGATCATCGGAACTGTATTTAATGAGTGTTTATGTCATTATTTTCTGAATGGCTTTCGTAAAAGACTTTGGCAAAATAATTTCAAATTAACTAATTCAAATGATTTTCCTTGACGCGGAATAATGGATTCTTCAAATGAGATTCATCAGAAGAAACCTGCAATAATGGAGATATAGTTCAACCTTTTCAGTACTTTTTTTAAAATTCTGTTTCGAGAACATATGTGTTGAACAATTTATTTCTAAATTTTACTTAGCAACAACTAATGTTATAATAACGCCCTTACTCATTATTCTACGAGTCTGATTTTCAAACAACTACTTCATTTCACTTACGGCACAAAGCAGCAACATTTCAGTTGTAGTAAAATGAGGGAATCTTCACCAAGCCACGGTCGGTATTCAGGTAGCGCAGAGGGAATTTGGAACACGTTCGAAACAACCGAAAACACAAGAGTTTCACAAAGCGAAGAAAGCCGCTTGAGCAGAAACGGAAACGCAGAGAGACGAAGAAAATTCTTGAAACAACAGAAGATTAGACGCGACTGTACTCCGCCACACATACGTTGCGAGAGTTTTCTCGAAGTTCAATTTCAAACCAATATACTGCCTTTCCTTTTCTCGCCCGCTTCCCTCCTATATAATAAAAGTTTCCCTCTTTTGTTGAACGAGAAAATAGTAAGACAGCAGCAGTTTCAACTTTTAGGAAAGACATTCCCAAGTCGCCAAAGGGATGCAGCTTCGAGAAAGTGTGCACTCTCCTCCCTTGTAAAGGAAAACGGGCTGCCTTCGATCTTGCGGTTTCGCAGGATACTCCACAAAACAGTCGTTAATATTTTGTAGAGTGTTATATGGAAACAACGTATTTCAATAAATTTCAATGTACCGTGAATGCACGATACGGAGTGACAAATGGCCCATTACTCATTAATGCCCAATCCCCGAAGAATTGAACGACCTACATATCGACATTTTTGTGATTTCCAATAGCAATAAATTTTCCAATAATTGTTAACGCTCTTGTTAAATAAGGAATTCATTGTCCAACAACAAAGGGAAACTTTAAATTTCTAAGTTCCTCCATAACTCTTCCGCACTGGAAAAAAACTATGAGAATGTACTTTTTTCTTTCTGTCGTAATATTGAATGTCTGTCACGGTATTGGTTTTATCCATTAGAGACTTCCCATTACTTTCGTTTTATTTCTGCTCGGCTTCCGTAGAATTTTAATGTTGGTTTGGGCAATCGTTTGAGCTTTCTACAATGTGAGAAACAAAGAAAGTCAATCCCTACTTTTCAAATGCACCTGATGAAACACACTAAATGAAACGAAAAATTACCCATCAAATATGTTGATTCAAGTCCTTAAAGAACTTTTATTTTGATATTCTGCAATACGTTCATTTTAAAGAATTTATCATCTTGTCTCATTTCAGAGCCAACAAATAAATTCTGTTTTCCTTGGCAAAAGAACGCAAAACAAACGGAGATATTTTTTTGGCTTCGTACCAAAAGAACTTTGAAAATAAATCCTATGTTTGTCACTAATAATTATTTGAAAATGTACTTATTACCATTTCGAGTAGAACAAGCTATTTTTATATTGGAGTTTTAATTACAGAGAAACGAGCTCAGGAATTCCAAATATATGAGTGGCAATTCGTAATTAGTATATATTTACATGCGTATAGCACACTGTTTTGAAAGTGTTTTTATTGTCGTTTGCAAATTACGAATTTAGAAAACGCTGTAAAGATATGTAATAATTATAAAGTTACAGACAGTAACAGTTTTTTTCCCATGGATGTCGTTTCCCGAGTGTTGGGAATACCGATGACTTGAGTACATAAAAGTAGCATATTAATGAGCGAAATATGCTATCGTATTTTAGTGTTTAAATCAAGATTAGAAGACGTACGAAGTCAAATGTTACGATTTAGTTAATTTAGTTAACTGTTATTCAAAACGATGTACAAATATTTTCAAGAAGTTCACCCCAGCCTTTCTGTTTAAAAAATCTCGGACACAGTTTTGTTAAAAAAAACTTAGTAAAAATCAGTATACCATTTTATACAAAAATTGTTGATGAAAAAAAACACTGCTCTAGAAATGTGAAGCGAGATAACATCAGTTCTGTGAGTGGTTCACCGGTCTATGAATGACTGGACATACCTGGATGAAGGACATGTTGCAGGTGGTCTATGAATCTAAATTAACATTAGTTCACATTCATAGACCAGGGTTTTTTATAATACCGACAATGTTTATACAAAATGTATCCTGCGTTTTACTAGGCCGTTTTAACAAACCTAGTCCTTGAATTTTTAGAAAAAAGCCCCAATTAGGATGGAAACGTCAAATTAATAAATTATGAGAAAAAAGTAGGGCCTGTTTTTATAAAATGTCAGACTACTATTGCAATTAAACTAGATAACAGACGTTAACATATTTCTTAAAATTTACTTTCAGATTTCCACCGAAAGAAATGCTGATTATTTCTACTTCAAGACAAATGAGAAGTACCATCATCACAACACTTTACTCGTTGTAAAGCGCCCTCTCTTGGCGAGATTTTAAAGTCAGCGCCTATCACCCCTGGCCACGTCTTGCACGCGCGGAGTAGATCGAGATCTGCCGAAATGTTTTCGATGGGATGGGAAATGGGCCGCTTTAAATGCATGTCGCCTCGCGCAGGTGGGGTAGGCAGATCAGCTACGCACTTCGGTGGTGGGGTGAAACGAAAACGCAAAAATCAACAGAAAATCAAGGCAAAGAGGAGGAAGGCACGATGGTGCAAATAGAAGAAAAAGAGTAAAAGAAGTAATACTAGGGAGGTGTGAGGCTGAAGAGGGTCAAAAGATAAAAAATCAACTGGTGAATGATAGTTAAATGGACAATGTTCTATATTTCAGAAACAATGGAAGGCGGATTGGTGCAAATGCTAGAAAAGTGCAAAAGATGCGACAAAAAGACTGAAGCTGTGGGGATAGAAAATGGGTCACAGGGGCGTCAGATACAATCTAGAGAGGGGGAATGATGAGCAAGGGGGTTGTGAAATTAGCAACAAACGAAACATAGAAAAATCAGGTTAATAATGGAAAGGGTGAGCGGTCACTTCGAAACGTATGGACTTTGACAAAGGGTACAGTTCTTGAAATGATTTTACTTTTGGAAGAAAACATAACAATACAATATTTCCAGTATCTAAAATTGGATTTTGGAAACACTGACACACGGAAATTCAAATGGTGTTTATGTATATATTATTAAAATACTGAATTATACAACTTATGTTAATTATACAATTACAGTTTATGGCTAATATCTTCCTTCGTGAACGCTAGAGACTCTTTCTTTTTGAAAGCACTTTGCTATACTGACTTCGAATAATATAAAGGGGCGGGAGACGAAGGAGGCAAAGTAGCAGAGTAATTCCGGAGTGGGAGAAGGCAGATAGGAACACGAGGCGCTGCAACAGACGGCAGAAGTAGTGGGCAGGGAGGGCGGCCGCTCCCCGCGAAAGCGCAGTCTCGTCGGAGCAAGGGCGGGGGAGGGGCTGTGGCGCGGAGGGGGGGGCGGCGCCTGACTAACGACGGTGCCATCGCAATGCGGATCAGGCGTCCGCCCCGTGGCCGCACCGGTGCATGCAAAACGCGCGGGCTGCGAGCGGGCGGCGCGGCACGGCACGGCACGACGTGGTTTGGCGGCGGGGAAGGGGGGCGCGGGGCCGAGCGGGGGGGGGGGGAAAAGGAGAGGGGCCGCGGCGGGGGGGGGAGACTATGGGGACCGATGCGGGGCGAAGCGTGGGGGTAGAAACGGGACAAAACGGGAGGATGGATAGCGAAGCGAGGGGAACTGAGTCGAAGAACGGCACGGGGGGGGGTCGGGGGTGTGGGCGGAAGAGAGAGAGGTGCAATGATATGGGAGCAAAAGGTAGGTGATGTGGAGATAGGGACAGAAAGAGTGCCGAGGAGAGGGAAGAGCTGGGAGCGAGTCCATCAGGGGTGGAGAATGGGTGGGGTGTGTGTGTGTGAGGGGAGAGGGACTAGGTAGGCACGAGAGCCAGCGCGACGCAGGGGACGGGCAGCAGGGCAGTGAAAAACCTAACATGCAGGTTATGGGGCGGGGCGGGCAGCAACAGCAGCGAGCAACGGGGTTGTTGGCGGGCGGCCGAGGGGGAGGGCGAGGGTGAGCTGTGGTGGGCGGCGTGGTTCAAGGACCTTTGCGCAGAGCGGTCGCAGGGTGCAGTGTGAGGGTCTGAGTCGTGTTGTTTTCGCATCGTCGCCGCGTGGCAAGGCAAGCTGCTCGTGCGATGGTGAGCCGCATTCTCGATGGCGTATAGAATTTCTTCGGGCGCTCGAGAATTTAAAGAGGTGAAGAAGATACCTGAAGCCCCCAAGCTATCGTGAAGACATCAATATATTTCCGATCTATTTCATGTTCTTTTTATTTCTCATTTTCACGTAAAACTTTCTAAGAGATTATTCATTTCACTATTTTTGTAAATTTATTTTTAACGTTTTTCAAATAGCTAACCAGCTGGTTTGAAAATTGAATCCTGATAATAAAATATATTTATTAAATATTTTGATAATTCAGATTATTTGAAATATTTTTTGCATTACTTCAAGTCTGTGAGTTTAAATTTTCGCAAGGGAAGGATGCCGTGTTATTTTGCCTTGTTCAGACATCAATCGAATGCAAATCTACTTCTTTATCATCCCAATACGGGATACGTTTCCTCATAACCTGCGTTCTTAGGACGATATAGCCCCACTGAGTGCCTCGATAGTTTTATCTAAGTGCCACCTCGGATAGCAGAGAGCGGCCCCAACTCTCAGAATAGATCGGAATGGAATGGACGAGAATGGAACGAGACAAGTTCTCGGAACACTCGTGACGCACGAGATTAGAAGTTTCCAGATGGATTAGTTGCCAATAGGACAGAAAGAATAAAAGGCGAACTGTACAAAAACAAGGGAAATAAATAATACAAAATGAAACGATATGAGATCAACGACGTGACATCAACGTTATCAAGTTCTTAATTATTCTTTATTAAGCCTGGTACCAGAATTCATATATACCTATTCTGACCTTCTGAAACTTCAATGATTTTGAAATAAATTAAGTCGGTTTTATTAGTTTTTTCCAAACTTTCTGGTCGTAGCCACATTTCCAAAAATTATTAGAAACATTGACCTATCAGAGTAATTTACTTATTCAAGTTAATAAAGATGTGAAGTCCTTGATACAAAATATTTCATTTCTTATAAGCAATAAAGTTAAATTCACTAGTTAATGAAACATTTAAAATGCTAATATATGAATGCAAACATGCACTATCAAATAGCCAAATACGCACGATCCAGAGTAAAAATGAACAAAACATGCACAATGAAATTTTATTTTACTATATTTTTAGATATATTGCCTTTTGTAAAAGTGAACAATTAACAAATTTTCTAAATTGTACTATGTCAAAAACATTCTTTTGTCGAAAAAAGATTTTGAATGTATAAAATGACTTTTTATGTCACAAGGCTTTTTTTAAAAAAAATTTTTTTTTTCATCACAAATTTTCTTTTGAGAAATACAAGTTATTTGCAATTCAACACTATGTAATTTCTTCGAAGCCGTCCCACCCACATCTCCTAACATTAATTATAGACACTTCAATGACTTAAACAATTTTTAATGACTCCACTGAAGAAAGACCTTCTAAATTTCTGAAGATAAGGAAGAAAATGTTTTCTTCATGTGTAAGGTTATCCTGTCTTGTATATTTCTCTAGAAATCCTTTAAACGTTTGATTTACTACTTTTTCGAACGGTACATTTTCCACTACTAAAGCACTACACATTCCCATTAAAAATTGATTTGTTACAGGCTTTAATGCTGCTTCAGTAACAAGTATGCTCTAAGTGGGACATAGTTTATTTCCTTGCTCTAGCTTTGTCACTATGAAAAATAGATGCAAGATGCAGGCCTACATGAAAGTTTTTAGAACAGGAACCAAAAATTAAAATCACTATACTAAAAACTAACACGTGAAAAAATAATTTTCTGGAAGAATCCCAAATTCGTGCAAGCAATTTTGTCTAGTCTGCACTTGCTTTGAACCATTGTGACTGACAGTGTATTCTCAAACGTAAAGTTAGTATTGTTTAATGCAAAAATATAAATATTCGTTTGTGAAACCGTGTACGAGAGACAATACGTAATTATATTTTTAATTTATTTGTTTCTGTCTATTAAAATGGTATATTTTAGCTAATAATAATTAATAATAATGAAGTGACCACTTTGATAGTAATGATTTCCACCACTTTGGGTATGGCTGGTGTAATCGTTTACAAATTACGTTTGTAAAATCGTTTACACATTAATTCAGCTTCATAAATGGCTTAAATAACCCATGACAAAAGACGTCAAACCACAGAGAAGTTCCGTATATCACAAAGCATGCGCGAATATCGCAGTTATTCAATTTTATTGAAGAAACATTAATTTCATTCCCACTCACTGCCTTCCCCGTTATCTCCTTCCACTCCTACCAAAAACAAGACAGCACTTTTTTCTTTCGTTGTTGTGGGGGGGGAGGGGGTCGGAGCCGGGCCATATGAGTCGGACACCAAGAATGCCAGATCGCGCAGGATGAAGAAAACTTCTAAATTGCATTCCTGCCAAGATTCTCGAGCTCGGGATTTGAATTCCTCGCTTTGTTAGAAGAAACCCTATTATGCCCGAGTGCCCTGGAAGAGGCTGCGGGAATATGCGTAAATGGTCGGAACATAGCTCGGCGACGATTAGCGGAAGGAGTTCCCGTCCAATTCCCAGTTGAAAATACGAAGGTTCTTTCAGAAAGGATAACGTCTATATTAACGTTTCTCGGCTGTTTATATATGATAAAAAGTAAGAATAAATATAATAGGGCACAGGAAAAATTTTGTAAACGCATTCATTTTATGTTACAAAATACTAGAGCTTTGTATCTGGTAGGACTAGTTCTGTATTTCAGCAAATTAAGTGAATAGAAACAATGAAACGATATCTGAATAAATTTGCGTTTTAAAATCTGACTTTTGGGGATATAAAGCATGCTTTTAGAAATATTCATTACACTAGTCAACACCTTTTCCCTTAAATGAAGGAAATTTAGTGATATAATGACTGATTTATTTTAGCTACCAAGAAACTGTGTTTATACGCTGCAAGAAATTTCTACTCTAGGAAACCCGAAAATCCTACTACACTAGAAAAATCATGATGAAATTACCGCAGAGCAATAACTTAATTTTATAACTTTTTGAAGCTTCTTATTGTAATTTTCTCTCTAAAGAAAAAAATTATCTTATCTTAAAATGCCAATGAATGTGTGGAATACATTTTAATGAATAACATTTAACGTATTGTGTATGTTTTATACATTTCGATTCTAGTATCACATATTGCTTAATAGTATTAAAAATATGATAAACATTCTTATCCCACATGAGCAATGTTTAGTTGCATTGCGTCGAAAAAATGTTGCTTACAATGCCGGAAACCAAAATATATTCTTAAATTATCAATCCCTCAAGATACAAAAACTGTTTCGGAGAAAGCTTCGCTTAATTCCATTCAACAAATACTACTGCATTTTATTTCACTCTTTGTGATTCAAAAATAATATTTACAAGCAAAAGCTTTAATAAAATATGACGCTGTATGACTGGTACAATTTTTAATTTCATTCGTGTTTGATATATCTGCGTGTATACGCGGAAAAGAGAGTGAGTACTTTATTCCTAGTAATAGCCCCGTCTCTCAACCCGTGAGAATCCGGGATCTCGTGCGGACTTCCCTTAATGAAATCTACGTTCACTTATTATGGACCCTCCTGTTATCGGGGTTCCATCCCATCTTCACACATTTTTGTCTCTGTCTCTACCTCCTCCCCTTCTCTCTCTCTTTTTTGACCTCTAATACCTTCCCCTCTTTCCACTGACGCTCCGGCAAGAGCGAGAATCAACGCAGCAATATGGAAACCTCGAGAATTGAAAATTATGAAATGGTATCTACCCAGCAACTCATTTTACAAGGAAGAAAGGAGAAAGAATTCCATAGCCATCTTTGGTGAGAGGGTTAGTAAAAAAAAAAGAACAGAGATTGTGAATCTGGAGCAAGACGGCGTAAATTTCAAGACGATGGTTTCTTCCCTGACGCGGAACAGATATTTCGCTAATCAGATTCCTTTAATCCATTCTTGACAGCGCTTAATATGAAGAGGCTAACTATTCGGATTGATGAAAACTGCAAGTTGGTAACTTTTGGAACGTTGTGAGAATTCACTGCGTCACAAGGACATTTAACAACGAGAGAGGCGTCAGTTATATACGAGGCAGAGAATGGAATGAATTTCATTAAGGTTAAAGTCAAGAGAAAGGGAGATTATGAGGGAAGAACGTGGGCGAGAACAGTTGAAACTTTATATATTTCAAATATTTAAATGGAGCAAAACTGTCTCAGAAGAATTTCATCATAAAACGCTCAGTATAGACTAAAGATAAACAGTTTCCTTTAAGACAAGTATATCAATTAATACACTATTTGCATTGCTCATATTTGTCTTCTTTACTGATTAAGTTATTCATCTCGGTCATATGTAAAAGTATTTCAAAAGGATTATTTTTAAAAACCTTTATAAATCATCAAATGCGCCCTACCAATTTAAGAGTTGAAAGTCTATAGATTCACAAAACACGTTTTCATCATCATCTTCATCCTCATCCGTACCATTCTAGTTGTTATTATTATTTTAAAATATTATCGTTATTAAAATTATTAATATTTTTATTATTATTAATATTCGTGAAATAGAGTACATGCCTATTACGCAAATATCTAAAGATCACAATCTGCCTACTATCATTTCATAGTTTCAGATATTGCAGAACAAGGAGTCGGCATATGAAATTTATTAGCGTGAAAACTGCCTTTAAGACAAACTAATATTAATATTGAGAAACTTATCTTTTAACTGAAAGCCCAGTAGATTGCATTTACACGTCTAAGGTGGGCCTTAAAGTTACGGTTGAAACACTTTCGGACGTCGCCCAGAAGCGTGGAAGAGCCGCGCCCGGGATTCACGGAATATAAGAGGGAGTTCTCATCGCGCTTCAGGTATCTGTTTCAGGCGAGGCGTGACAGCGGGCGAGTACGCGAGAACCGGGCAGCCCCGCCGACGACCTAACGCAATCATCGGGATCAGCGCGGCCGCCGCAGAGACAGTGGGCCGGAGGAAGGCAGCAGGCTCGTCTCCGTCAATTTGTTCTGTTCAGCAACAGGCGCAGGGGCCGCCGTCGGGGGCACAATTTGGAAATGGGATTACCGGGACGTGCTGCATCCAAGTTCCATATTAAGCAGAACGCTATTGGCTCGGCTGTCGTAACGCAATTTTCTTCTCGGCAGCGGCAGCGGCGGCGGCGGTGACGACGCAGGTGGCGATGGGGATGACAACGGTGGTGGCGGGGGGGATGGCGACGATGGAGGTGACGGAGATGAATGCGACTGCGGGCGGCAGCGGTGATGCTGAGTCTGTGATAGGATAATGAGACCTGAGTTGTGACTGTGGAAGGCTGAAGCCTCGGTGGCGGAGGTGGCAGCTGGAGGCCGCAGCAAGTCAGGGAAGTGTGGGGATGCCCGCAAGTTCTGTGTGAAGGAGATGGTTGCGGGTACGGGCAGTGACGGATCAGGAGGTGATCACGACTCAAGTGATTACGGCAGTGAGGCCGGGGGGGCCAAAGGAAGGGTGTCGGCGGCCCGGCTGCCTTCTGCCAGTCGAAGCACGTGGTTGGGCGGCGAGCGCCTAATACGCTGTAAGTTGTTCGACCGCACTTGTTAGTGTCCCCGAGGTGCGGAGGGAACGTGTTTAAGCTGCCGTATGCTGCAGTCAGCTATCGTGTGGAAACAGCATGGCGAGATGGGGAACCGAATGACATGATGCTCTCTAGATCCGGAAGCTTTTGTGTTTCTTCATCCTACTGTTGTATAACTGTTCCTGTCAATATTTGACATTTGAAAGTTGAAGTCAAGAACATAACGTTGATACTTCTACTAAACAAGTAAATACAACTAATGGACTGTAAAGGAATCTGTATACATATCACAATTTAAATTAAATATTCAATCAATGAAGAGAACACTTTGGCCAGTGTCATAAACCATCTGCTTAAGTAAGCCATTATCTTTTACAGAATCCATAACATTTCTTATTGTCATTGCCTTTTCGTATCTATTAATTTTACTAGACGCTGACTTATGGAAGGAGAATACATTTATAATTGTTTACCATTAAAGAAAATATCACGACAAAATCATTGAATATATTATTACCCCATCATATTGTCTTTGAACCATTGGCACACAAAGAGAATGCATGGCATGTCTGACCGTAAACATTAAAACTGCATTGTCAAACGAGTGAAATATGAAAACCAATCGGATAATCACATCCTCTAACAGCAAAAACTTTTTTTTCTCCCGAAAGCAACTAACAACACGTCATTAATTTATGCTTAACATCACTACTTAACCATTGACCCATATTTCCCTCGACAGAATTATAATTTAAAAGTGCGGTCGCCTTCGTTGAGGCTACAGTTCAGACAATGAAAAATGCTACAATTTCACGCATAAATAATTTTCAATTTATGATAGCAATTGTGTCTCCATGTAGTAACGTAAATAAAGAATGGATGTATCTGATAATTCATCAATGTTTTGTATTATGGTGAAAAGTGTAATTACGGAGCGATAAAAAGTCCAGCGCTTTGAATGCAAATCCGAATCGATAGGGGCGACGGGGTGATGGCGCAGTTTATACCGCCATGCATTAGATTTCCCTCGCGAGTGACAATGAAATGAAAGGGCGTACATTTCGGAATAACTGCGCCAAATGGCATGTATACGGCCTGCCCTGGTGTTCCAGGAAATGAATCGCAGTCCCAGGAAGGGAGCGGGGGCCAACGGGCGGTGCGAGTCGCAAGGTACTCGCGCGCGTCAAATGTTTCCCGGGGAGGAGGTGGGAGAGCGGCTGCGGGTGGATACTGGGAGCCAGGAAGAAGCCAAAGTGGATCATGGAAGTGAAATGGTTGTCTTGCCTCTGGCGGAGTGAACGTATGTGTTTTCATCCGGAATGGGAATGATCCACGAAGGATGTATGGTAAATGTAATACCATGTAGTTTAAAGCACGAATGTGGAAATACAGTATTCTCTTGCGATACAACGAGAAAAACATAAGATTTTTGTTTCTTCATAATTAATATCTTTAGATGTTCACATGGATATTCGTAAAGTCATTATACTCTTCGTACGGAAGTATGCTCTATTTGAGGGGCAAAGGGTACGAGAGGCGAATAAGGCGGTGAAAAGTGGGCCGAACCAAATCGGTAATCGCGACACTTGTACGAAAGAGAATATAAAATGACGTAGATTCACAAAAAACACCTTCCTAGGTCAATCTCTTGTAGAGATACAACGAGAAACGTGTTTTGCATGTTTTATTTTTTTTCTCAGAATCTATCGCGTGTATCAGATCGAAAAAAATTGAACAGACGGGGAGAGTTTAATTTCAAGGTATTTTTGTCTACGAATTTTGTCGACAAATTCATTTAGAAAACGAAATAAATAGAATTTTGAAATGCATTTGCGATGTGATATCGTTGAAGTACTGTCTCAATTTTCCCCCCTAAAATGGCTCTTAAAACACTCTATAAAATCTATTTTTTTCAGATTTTTAAACAATCTGGAGGGTAGTGAAAAATAATTAAAACCAATTTTTTCAGTTTAAAAATTTGAAATTCGCGCCAAAATGTGATTGGAAAAGCTTGTCTCAGCAATGTCTCAGCAATTTATATTAAAATTATTGGAAGGTCTTGCTTTCCAGAATTTTGGATTTTTACTGACGAATTTTTGCTTTATGTAGACAGTATTTATATTATCGAAATAAAATTATCACCCCTTTTATTTTTAGATTGATGTATTGTTTCAAATTTCAAATTTTTAAACTGAAAAAAAATTGGTTTTGTGTTTTACTCCATTCCACATTGTTTAAAAATCTTAAAAAAAAGTTACAGTGTTATAAGACCCATTTTAGGGGAAGAAATTGAGACAGTACTTCCATGTTATCACATTGAAAATGAATTTCAAAAATTTATTTATTTACTTTATATGAATTTGGCGTCAAAATTCATTGACAAAAATAACATCAAATTGAACTATGTTTCTCTTCCTAGGAGACGGATTTTTTTGTCAATCTACGTCATTTTATACTCCCTTTCATATACGCATCGCGATTATCGATTTGGTTTGGAGGCACTTTTCATCGCCTTATTCGACTATACCCTTTATCTTCGTTTCAGGGCTCAATTTTAAAATGGGAAATGTGAGGATATGCGTCTGCAATATGTCCCAAGCACTAAACATAATCTCTCACACCTTGCGACACCATCACTGTGCATTGACAATATCTCCACTGCGTAGAGATGGACATCTAACCGTTTTAATTTGTTTACCTCAGGAGACGTCACCGGCAATGTGATCAGGAGACGTCACCGGATTTTCCGGCAATGTGAATGTAATATTAATAGAAATATAGCTAATATGAAATATTAATAAGATATTTGGTAACTGAATGATTATTGATTTGTTGTGTTTCCGGACGCGTCAACTGCTTTAGTCATTAGTCTCGTAAGCGTAGTGCGTGTTTTTCTCGGGAGATGGCGGTGTTCTTCCTCCGCTGGATGGCGATATCCGGTGCCGACCTAACGTCGGCTAGTAGGAGCTTTCTCCCTAACCAGGACTCTCCCACCAGCGGGGCATTGCCCCATCCGGAAAATTCTCTCTAACTCTAAGTTCCCGGTCGGTTTCCCGGAATATGTGGTAGTGTAGTGCATGTTAATATAAGTGTGTGTGTGTGTTTAAGGGGAGAGGATAGGACAAGGAAGAGGAAGGACAGATCTCGCGCGGTCCGTGGTTTGGTCACCTACATTAGTCCCGTTAGTGTAGTGCATGTTTTTTGCTCGGAAGATGGCGGTGATCTTCCCCCGCTGGATGGCGAGATCCGGCGCCGACCTACCGTCGGCTAGTGGGATTTCTCCCTAACCAGAACTCTCCCACCACGCGGTCCGTGGCCCGTTTGTTAGGGTACTGCTCCGGCATTCGCCTAGTGTTGATCGGAGAAACCACGGAAAACTACCGATCAGAGCAGCCGGTCGCTAGAATTCTTCTCCCGACAGCGACTGACTTCGACCTAGCTGAAAAGCTAGTGTCGAAAATCCTACCGCCGTCAGGACTCGAACCTAAGCCAGAGGCGATGCACTGAGCTACCGCTCCCGGTGGTAACCGAATGAAATGTAAGTATATGAGAATCGAATTAGAAATATCAGAAAAACAGTTTTAAGAAAGAAGATACACTTTTAAAACATTTTTTTCCTTTTATTCCTTCGATACAGAAATTTAATACAAAACCTATTTGAATGTGGTTAAAAATTAACCAAGAATTTATTTAATAGTTTTGTTTTCCTTTAGTAGCACCCACAGAGGTTTAAACACAATCAAAATGACGTTGTTGCGCTATTTACTCCAATCGTTGTCATTACAAAATTTCTTGCAACATTTCACACGCCCTATGTGCATGCAACCTCAGGCAGACCATAATATTAAGGAAATAAGTGATTGATATTAAGTAGCCAATAATTAATGAAATAAGTGAATATAATAAAAACCAAAAAAGATCGATTAATACTTAAAATATGTGAGGAGCCTTGCTATGACGTCGTTTGCCAAAGAACCGCGAGACAGTTGTCCTGGGGAGTGCCTCCCTTTCCTGTCTGTAGTGATATATATTTAATGAAACGAGAACTTTGCTGAACTCCTCACATTACTTAAATTTTTAATACCTTTTTGGGCATTTAGTATGGGAAATGTTTCATTTATAAATAATTAATTATAATTAATTATAAATTATAATGAAATAATTATTTATATTGTGGAAGAATTATGGAAATATTACTGGATTCTTGGGACTAGATTTGAGTCTTGAAGTTGGATCAAAGCAAATAGCACCTATTATGTCTTTAACTGCATTTGCTGAACTATACTTGTGGTAGATTACTTAAAAGAGAATGACTTTATTTTGTAATCAAAATTGTTGTATGTTAACAATTAAATACATGCATGGTATATTAATTATTAGCTTTGATTGGCAGTTAAAATTACATTTTACGATTGAAATATAAATAGTTTACGTTGTGGGTTCACTATTGTTGTCCCTTTTTAATTGTGAACATGTCTAACAATTAGCCCGAACCCTCCATGTAGCAGTCTAAACGTCCCCGGCGGCACACTGCGACCATCGACACTCGATTGAGTCATGTTCAGGTTTGCGCGCACCATTTTCCCCCACGCCCTCGCTTCGAGATAATCCTTAAGACCTGCTTGGCAACAATATTTCCGGAGTAGTCCGTGGGCTGGTATTTGTGTTTGTAATTTTATGGGTTCAGATTTTGATGGCGCCATTGCCGTGGATCCATAGAATAGAACACATCGAATTTGTTTCTACCAGATACGACCAAGGGATAACTGCTAGGTAAAGGTCATGCGGCTATGCAAAGGGAACTAGAAATAACCTGCGTGCCACGATCATAACTGATAAAAATCTTATCTTACTGGGGATTAGAAATCACGGCCTTTGTGCAACACGAGTTTGGACTCAGGTGTCTTTGCCCCACGTCCACCAAAATCAATTAATTATAAAATATAAAAATACGTTATGAGAGGACCGGAATTCTTTGAGATCATTAGCATTAAAATTAGCATTCGTAAATGTAGCAATTCATGTTTAAATACAAATAACCAGGAATGCATTTACAAGTACAATAAATCTACTGTAGAGATTTTAGATACAATATGTGTGAGAAGCGCGAATATCGTGAAGAAGTTGAAGTGACATGAAGCAGTTGCGGAGAATGAAGAAGCGACAGACATTCATTTTCTTTCGTCTCTCTTTTCAGAAAAGGTCTGCAGCGAAACGCCTGATTACACGCTCTTGCTCGTTTCAAGAAGATTACGAAAGCAAACGCCACGAGATTGGTTTCTAAGTCGGTGTCTCCTTACTTCAGTATCACAGTGCTTCTAGGAGCAAAATTGTCAGTGTGGAAACCTGGGACTGCGCGGAGCTAGTTTGCAAATGCAAAGTCTGTAAGACTAAAACTTACATTTTTCGCTTTCAAATTTATTTAATTACTCTTAACTCTTACTTAACTAATATTTGGATTAATATATTTAATTAGAAAAAATGTAGACAATATATTTAAATATTTAAAACGAAATTCAATTTCTCTCGTACCATGTTTCCCCCATTTCAAGGAGAAGAGACCTCAGTCCTTTGAAAAAAAATACCTGCACCTTTCAGAAGTTCTTTTTGTACAATGTCAAACTTTCTCAAAGGCGCATGAAATAACGGAGTGGTAATTCTAATTCAGCAAAATTCACGTTCCTGTTGCAAACGTATTTACTGAAGTTCTGAAAACCAGAAACACACTTCAAAACGCCGTTGAAAACGGGAAAGAAAAAGTCCGTCGGTACGGACTCGAGCCTCTCGCCTTGTTTTTGGAGTATTCCTATGTTTTATACTTGCATTCCTTTTCGTGTTCATCTCTGTTACTGTTCATTTTCAGCAGTAATTCTTGTTTCAAACGAACTTCGCGCAAAAGCTTCGTGCTTTCGTCTTTTCTTCACCCATCTTCCATTTCGCACCGCGCGGGCTCTCTCCCTGCTCCCCGCCTCCCGACCGCCTTTCATCCCCGCACTCGACCGGTCACGTGACACCGAAATCAATATAGCTTCGGCCACGGGTGGCCCGTCCTCCCGCGGAACACAATGTTGGTAACTCTAATGATACGGCCCTTCCTCCACAAACAAGCCCTACGGATCCACCAAGCCGCAGGAAGGGTCCCTCCTCCCGCCTCGCTCCGCCCCGTCCCGTCCCGTCCCGCTCCGTCCAGCTGCGTCCCGCCCCGCCCTGTCTCACTCCTTCCCTCCCTATCCGACTGCGCCCCACCCCGCTCCAACGGCAAAATGCTCTCTCATCTAACTGTTATAGTTATCACTTCCCAATGAGCCTCGCAAATGGCTATACTTTTTATCGATAGAGTTGTTAGGCCCGAGTAAACGCGCCGATAAGTTCCACGCCGCGGGCCACTCCCCGTAATTAGCCGCACTTTGCAGTAGCGTCTGGGCTCAAGAGCCCGAATAGCGGGCGCTGGAATAGCGCTGCTCTGCTCTAAACAAAATAAAATCGCAGCAAACGAAATGCAGAAACAAACTCAATCGACAGTTTAAATCAAAACATTCCGCCACTAAACAATTGAATCTCCAATGTTTATCGTCAGATCGGAATTGAATTCAACGTTAGTTTCTCAGGAAGTCAAAAGGCATTTGTAATTAATTCGATAAAGAAATGTCTCAATCATGTAAGAAAACAGGTAAACGTATTTTTGCAAAACATTGACTGCAGCTGAGAAGAAACAATAGAATGCAATGTAAACGTCATTCTTTACACTTTTCGCTTTCTACGTTTGCCCGACCATTTTCCAATCAAAGCGACCCTTGTACAGGCAGACTGCGTGCTGCTTGTTTTGATCTCTTACGTCTGCTTCCGGATTGCATTTACATAAGAAAACATGTGCTGATAAATAATTGCCGAAGTGAATAAAAAACGTCCTATCCTCTGCCTTCGAAAAAGTGTATCCTCTTTTTTGTCCCTCTAGTGTTTGCCATTATTTAGAACGGAGCTTTATACTTGTCATCCCTAACAGATTGTCCTTTCCCCTTCTGGCCGGGATGGTCGTGCCACCGTGCATAACACATGAGTTTACCTATCCCGGGATATATCTCTTTATTATGTTAGGTTCTTCCCTTCTGTTCTCGGCCCTTATTCCTACCATCCCTCTTCCTGTTTTCAGAGCAAAACGAGATGACATGTTAAAGAATTCAAGAGTGCACAAGGGAGAGAGTTCATGCTTTCAATCATATTCTTTTCGACGCTATCACCCACTGTTGGCGCTTACGAAACTGAGCCCGTGAATCCCTAAGAAACGGGTGTTGGATCGGGGAGGTCGATAGTTTGCATAGAAGCTCTCGAGAAAGAGGATGATCTGAATTAATGTTGAGAAATATGTAATATTTAAAAAAATAATTTCTATCAGCTGCAGACGTTCTGAGTTGATAATGTAATATGTCTTGAGAGGGCAAATTTCAAGTTGATGACCAATTTCTAGGTGGTGGAATCTCTTGGAAATCTCTTGGGGTCTCTTGGAAGTGAAAATATAGGAAAGTTCGAGAAATGATAAAATCTAATACAATTAGTATATCTGCTTCTGCCTTCCATACTGCATATTTGGGAAAATTCTGAAGACCATAATGTTATATTATAACGAGAAATAATAACAACCACATCGACTATTCTTATGATTTAAGAGTAGTTATTGATTGACGAAATAATGGTTTCATTTCAAATTCTGCCTGTGGTCATTTCATCCAATTAGTAATTTCAACGCACGGCGTTTGGTCATGTTTATGAAGCAATACACTCCTCCTATTCGGAAAGATAATTGAATGAATGAAGAATGCGTATGAATGTATTTCGAAAGCACGTTATTCCTTTCTGGCACGTTGATCTTTATTTCGATTTACGGAAAGATTTTCTAAAATATAGGATGGCTGAAAGAACGCTGAGAGTACACGTTTCAACTACCGACGGGGAAAGATAATTGAATGAATGAAGAATGCTGGAAATTACTTTTTTCCTTTCTTTCTTTTTCTTCAATATATTATAATTCCTTTACAATGTAGATATATTGTATATTTGTTTCTTATTTAACTATCTGAAGTATTTTATTAGAAAAGCCATTTTTGGCATGAAGTTTCATTAGGGTCTGCTGTTTGAACTTACAGGGACCACTCTCTTAATCCTCTGGTGTTAGTATCTATGTTTGAGCTTCGAATGTAATTCGTAAGTTTAGGTGAATAGCAAGAGCTTGAGAGCGTCTTCTTACAAATTTGTCTACAAAGTTACACTATCTTACCTGTACGTTTGTGGGTTTCAAGGTCATTTTCTTGAAGTTTTAATTGCTAGTATACTTTACATGCGTCAACAACAGTTTCAAAATTTTCTCAAAATTAACTGCATTCTTTCTTTAAAATTTTTGTTCAAATTTAGCAAAGTATGCTTCTAAAAATTGTGTAAATCCGATTTTCGTTGACTTTGTTTCTATGAATTGGAAAAAACAGTTTGTCTGAAGTCTTTTTTATATACTTGTGTGTATTGTTTCTTTTAATTATTATTTTTGTACTTATTTTACTTGACTACCATTGAACGTACGCTCATTTGCATATATATGCAAATGTGTGTGTGTAATTTTTTTGCTCGCGAATCAGCAGTCTTTGACCACGTATACATGCACTTGCCCGGTCTCAGTATCATTTATCACGTTACAAGTCTTGCATGAAATCAATCAGGGGGATCAGCATTAGGTGGAATCCAATTTTTATACTCCAGGGTCATTAGTCCAGGGGGGAAGGAAGATGGAATGATGATGATGAAGTATGAATGGACGGGACACACAAACAGACATACACAAACACACTCATGCCTGAAGCTGGACTCGAACCCGCGATCCTTCTGTCCGAGATCGTCACGGCACTACTGCCTCAGCGATCTCGACTATCCGGACTTCTTCTTCTTCTTCTTCTTCTTGTTCTTCTTCTTCTTATTCTTCTTATTATTATTATTATTATTATCATCATCATTATCATTATTATCATTATTATTATTATTATTATTATTATTATTATTATAAGTGATCTATTGTATTTTTATCAATTCTTTGACTCAGGGCTGCAGGTATGATGTACAGCTCAATGGGATAGAAAATCTGAGAAACAAGAATTTAGGTTTGCGTCCTACACTTGCCATTTTTTCAGATTGATCAAACTTTTGTAGATTAATTTAGTATTACATAACAGTCACAATTAGCAAGAGAAAGCAAATGCTGTTGTAGGACTACTACTGTTGATTAGGGAAAATTTCCAGAGATTTTTTGAACCACAAAATGTTGATCAGAAAATCGTTCTTAATGGCCAAATTCTCTCGATTATTAAATTATGTTACTTATCATTCGTACATTTGGAATATAATTTTCAGCAATTTTAAAGAAATTAAATATTATTTAACAGTTTAAAGTTTTATATTCAATAACCTCTATGGTTGTTTAATACGGGCTATGAAATAGATTACAATTCTGCCGTAATCATTATACCTAGTTCAATCCTTTTTATATAACTATCAGAATGAGTCCAGATAGGTAATGGGGAACTATTTATTAGCTAAATTACGTTCTTGACAATGTTGGCTTACCTTATTATGCAGAATATAAGTCAGCGAAGCGCAATACACAGCGGTTCTGTTGAGAAACGCGAAGCTAATCTGAAATGGAGATAACTAACGTGGTGTTATTATCGTTTTGCGTCACCGGAGGATTGACTGTTGAAATGCGGAGTACGATAGAGGCGATAAGGTGGCTGACTCCCATCAATGGATGGGTGAGGAAACGTTGACGTGTTTTTCTTGTGTTCAGTTGAATGTAGAGATGATTCCTGAAAAGATCATCACTCTTCAGTTTCCTCAGATAAATTTTGATTAATCCATTAGACGTTATGACGATGCGGATATATCAGATAAATTGACGCTAGGCAAGAATACATCCTTCCGGTACCCGTCAATCATTGCTTGAATAATGAGAAATGTACTTTTAGAAGAATTCATTAAGTTTACTTTGACAATTCATAAATAGAAACAGAAAATAACAGCGCTTGGCACATAAGTTTAACTTTAATTTATAAATTGTAATGTTGTTTTTTTAAAATGTAACCATTAAACTACAGGGAATAAAAATTATGTTTTTCTTAAGTTCAATGAGGGATGTAGTTATTCAAATAATCGTTCTCGCAGCAGTAAGTAGATTACATCATGAAGGACGTGACACGGTATAATAACCAAAACCTGTAGCTGATTTGTCTTTGCAAATATATATTATTACACGGGAGGAAATATTTTCTTCTCAATTACTGCCCAAAACGCTCGCAGTATTCATAATTCACGTTAACTGTTTACGAGTTAGAACAGAGCTTATGAAACCGAGTACAGATTACACTTCTCTCCATAGTATGTCACACTCAGAGGCGTTAACTGTTTTCTGACGTTAAGTAAATAAAAATTTTAAATGACTATACTATTATACAAATATTGGAAAACCCAATCACGAAAAGAGTAATCAAATTTTCTTAAATATAGAAAAAAACGTATTCTCAGAGAGGTGTGAAATACGCTACCAGAATATGTGTCGTTTTACTTAAACAGAGTTGGTTGAAATTAACACATTTTAGAAGCGGATTCTCTTCCATTTGTCTCTTAAGACAAAGCAAAGTTAACAAACATTTGTGCGATAACATCATGCCGCTTCCCAGACTAGTTATTCGGTTCATTAGATACTGAAGAAGGCAGAAATGCATGAATAATAAATAATGAATGGGTCGAAATGTGTCTAAGGATACGGAATTATAAAAAATGAACTAAACAGCGAAGCGAATTTGGATGAAAGTGAAATAGCCGAAAAATGGATATTTTAATGAAGAAACGGTTTGGACTTTGAGGAATCAATTTCAAGTCAGAAAAACAGAATTCTGGTTTTGCCGGCAAAGGGATGTGGAGCTGGAGATAGAGAAGTGAAACGATAAGACAAGGAAAAAAGAGGGAACACTAGGAGGAAACGAAAATGAAAAGACGAGGAAAAGTGAAGAGAAGCTCAAGGAGAAAACGAGAAGGTATAGGCATAGAGGAAAGACCTACGACTTCCTCTATGTTAGAGTTAACTGAATGAAAAAATGGAGGCAGAGATGCTGAGGGGATGTCGCAGAAGAGAAGTTGCTGAAGAGGAACTACAGAAGAGGAGCCGCAGAAGAGGAGACGGAGAAGAGGCGCCGCAGCAGAGAAGATTCATAAAGTGTAATGTAAACAGAAACTTGAAGAAGAGGAAAGAAGAAAAGGAAAGGAGAGCAGTGTGGAAGATGGAAAGAAAATGGAGTAAGGAAGGAAGCCGGAGCGAAAGCGAAGAGAAGTAAGAGAGGCGAGGGAGCATTGGAGGCGCGCGCCGCGCGTGCGTTGGCCGGGCTCACGGTCACGCGCGCCACCAGCGCTCGCACCTGCACCGGAAGCGCTTTTCTTGCTTTCAGCACACTTCCCTTCCTCTAAGTGACTTTCCTTGCTACTTCGTATCTCAGCTTTCTTTTCCCTAAGTCAATGCCTGGTAGGGCCAACGCATACACGTAAATGGTACCTGAAATTAAAACTTTGTCTACAATACTATGAAATAAAACATTTATTATGGTGTATAAATGAACTTTCTGCTGTGACTAATAATTGATGATATGTATCAAGTATTAAATGCCAAATGAAACGGCGTTTCACATTTTAGATACAATAAAAGGTTACAGAATACGTTCGTTATTCTCAACGAGATGTTATACAGAAGGAAATTTTATTCTGATGTTCACATTCACTCGAAACAACAAGGTAGCCCGAGCAAAATAAAGAGGTTGAAGTGGCTCAGCAGTATACACATTAGAATTTACTTAATAATTAAATCTTCAGTATTCTTAACCCAAAGCAAGCGTTAGACAATCACATTTTCACCAAAGAATCTTGTGTTTGCCAAGAATAGCAAATTGAAAACATTGACACAGACTTCCTTTACAAATCAGAAGAACTGCAAAACTATTTTTAAAAAGAATTAGAACATTTTTTCGAAAATTACGGCCATTTATCATAATTAGTAAATCATAGCGGTCAACGTAATTTAGGAATACTAAGTAGTTCCTATGCCTGTTTGATCTGAAATTGCTTATAGTGAAAATATTTAGAGTTTTATAATAGATCCATATCTCAAATACGAAGGGTTTTCGTTGAGAAAAAAAAAGTTTTTTTTCTCATGTAAATTTCTTGATTTTTGCTTTAAATTAGGGGTACGGGTCCGCAGATGTGTTGTCGCTTGCTCTTATTAATAATATACAAATACACAGCGTAAACAGTATACTTTTGTTATTTTTGATAAGTTTTATTGGTAATATTTTGAATACGTGTCTTGCAAGTTAATCGACGGTCTAAATAGAGTCCTAAATATTTAATTGGAATATGATTTTCTATCCAGGGAATATTTACTACATCATTTATTTTGAGACATGAGGGATTAGTAGTTCTGCAAAGTGTAAACATTTTCATTTATGTTTTATATGGATTTAATATTATTCTCCATTGTTGAGTCCATTATATATATATTGAGATATACCAAAATTTCCTCTCTCTACATTTATATCTGCTAAAGATCTTAGCGTCCGGCTTGCTGGGTCAATGGGTCACGATATATTATAATCCTTATTACCTCTATAATGGATTATAGGATCCGCCGACTATACAGCGCAGCTGGGAATCTGAAATAGAATGATTCTATTCCTAGTTCATTTCTGTTTGGATTGACTAAATGAAAGATCATTTTTTCCAAAGAACAAAATTCAACAAAGTTTATTTTTACGCTTTTAGCAAACAATTTAGTGAATTTACAATTTTTAGGCCTTTGATCAAGATATCTTTCAATTTACAATTTATACCGCGGTTAACTTATCTTTTCTTCGTTGATGTCCCTCGTAGACTTCTCAGTCGAAATATCTTGCGAGCTCGCCGTAGTCCAAAGTTCCAAGAAATCCTCTTCTGCCCCTATCCAAGCTGGTCTCAAACTATCAAAATTATCAGTCCCGATTACGTCCTATGACATAGTCCCGAACTCGATTACCACTCCCAACAAAGTTCCAATTTATACATCAATTGCTTCCACATCAAAATATCTGCAATATCATTCACTGTCCTTAAAATTTCACTGATAACCCAATTCTATCTCGATTGTACTCGTTCCCTCTCACGAACATACGATCAGTTCAGAAGCGCGTTTCCGAGCAGAATGAAATCTTCCTGCATGATTCATCCTCGAAGACTTCGTATTAAACTACCTTCATTTTTTCATAACATTTGACCGTCCTTCTCTCACCCAGCCAATCCATAAGTTTGTTATATTTTGGTGTAGCTGACCGTCTAAACTTCTTCGCCCAATCCCAAATTTTCTACTTTCGGCACCAAGCCATCTCTTAATGCATTTAGAAAAAACAAAAACTACATTGTTTATTCACGGTCGTTGCTAAGCTCTAGCTCTCGCGATATTTCGTAATGCATGTTCCACCATATTGTCTACAAATAAATGTTAGTTTATTTTAACGTGACATATCGGTATGTCACAATATATATTATATACTCGACAATGGCGAGTTCATTATATGCGGTGATCCGCATCGATCACCGCATGTTCGATGCGGTGATCTTCTCCTGCTGGATGGCGAGATCCGGCGCCGACCTACCGTCGGCTAGTGGGGTTTCCCCCTAACCAGGACTTTCCGACCAGCGGGGTACCGCCCCAGCCGGGACAAGATCTAAGTTCCCGACTGGTCTCCCGGAATATGTGGTAGTGTAGTGCATGTTAGTGTAAGTGTGTGTGTAAAGGGAGAGGTTAGGTCAAGGAAGAAGAAGGACAGATCGCGCGCGGTCCGTGGCCCGTTTGTTAGAGTACCTCTCCAGCATTCGCCTGGGGTTGATCGGAGAAATCACGGAAAACTACAGATCGGAGCAGCCGGCCGCTAGAATTCTCCTCCAGACAGCGACTGATTTCTTTCTAGCTGACAAGCTAGTGTCGAAAATCCTGCCGCCGTCAGGACTCGAACCTAGGACCTCCCAGTCAAAGGCGCTGCAGTGACATCACTTGATGGACTCAGCTACCGCTCCCTGTGGCAGTTTGAGTATTTTTGTGATACGAAAAAAAGGGCAGTGTCATCAGCATACAACGCTACGGTGCTAAAAGGAAGATGTGGAATATCTGACACACACACACACACACACTCACACACATATATATATATATATATATATATATATATATATATATGTAACACGCCCACCTACCTACTTTAGCTACTTTACCACACGTGGTGGGTCGTGTTAGCATGAATGGTCGTGAAGCGAGCTTAAAATTCTCAGGAAGCAGGATCTTTACTTTTCATCTCTTCATCGTCATTTCCTAAGTTCACCGCTTTCGGTCCTACACGATTTTTAGCTTCTATCTTCCCGTCTTGAATTTCTTCTCCCGGTTCCTTCATTTCTTCATTAACCTCAATTTTCTCCTTAACCTTCTTTCCCTCCTGCAACTTTTACTGTTCGCTTTCTTTCTCCTTATTCTGATTCTTTCCGTCTTCCATCACGTTACACATAACTAGACGTGGAATGGTAGGTGCTGGCGTAGTCTTTCGTATGACACCCTCTCGGATAAGTTCGTTAATTAACTTTCTTACTTCGTCACGGTAGGCTACAGGGATTGGATAAATTTTCGCTTTAAATGATCGTGAATCTGTTAGTTCAATTCATACCCCTTTACCAGTTTGCTACGACTTCTAAATACATCTTTGACGCGTATCAAAGCTTGGAACAACGCATTCTTCTGATCAACATTCAGTTTATTTTCCTCCATTATTTTCCTCCTAATTTCCTCTTCTATTTGCTTTTCTTCTTCCTTCCACACATTTTCGCCGTTGATCACAACTTGCGTCTCTCTTACGTCGATAATAGCGCCATATTCCGTCAAAAAGTCTACTCCGATAATTAATGGATAAATCAACTTCCTCACAACTAAACAGATTACGTCGTAAACTCTCCCTTTTATCATCACTTCAATTAATACTTGTTTCTTCACTGGGTGTGATTTCCGCCCCCATGCGTCTACCATTTGAGTATTGTTGGTTGGTAACTCTAAAATATTCACGTTATTTCTTAACAGCTCGTCATACAACTCTTCCGCTAACACAGATTTGATCGAACCGGTGTCTACTAATGCTTTGCAACGTACACCACCACAACTGATTTCAATCACAGGACATTTCTCCCCCTTTCTTGGCTTCCAGCTTTCCCAGAAATTTTTGCCTTCATTCGTGATTCGGTTCGCCGTCACAGGGATCGCATGGTTGGCGTAATATATGTTCGACTTGGGACTCCTCATCAACTCGAACTCTGGTTGTTTCCCGGGCAGATTCGATCCGCAGCGTCGCGCTCGCTTCCCCCCGCGACCGTGCTCGGTGGCAATCTTGTGCATTTCTGCGTTCGCTCGCCCCGCGGTGGCCTTGGCCGTGCGGTCGCCCGCCTTCAGAGCCGTTACTGCGCTGTCGACCGTCCTGCCCATGCTGTCCTGATCCGGAGCTTTGATTTCCCGGGTTTTTGCTACTTCCTTTCTTCGTCAACGAAGTTGCTACGTCTTCGATTACCTGCATCGCGTTTACATTAGCCTTAGTTGTCTTTGGAGTTTGATTCATGTTTTCAAATACCAAATCATAGTTGCCTAATAATACTTTGAACTTTTCCACATCTCTAGCGTCCACGCTGCGTAATACGTTCTGGATACTTAACGGGAAATTTCTCGTGAGTATGCAAATTATTTCATCATCTGACACGAGAGGAGAACACATTTTCAGAGCCGCTATCTTCCCTGCTGCATAGTCTTGCATCGTCCCGCTCGAAGTACGATAGAAGCCGCTCATAAGTGAAATTCTGAAATTCATTTGTTGTTCCTTCCCTCAGTAACGGTTTAGGAACCTAACTACAAACTCGTCGAACGTTTTCGGCGACGGGCATAATGTTTCCAACCATGCTTTCGCATTGCCTCCTAGCGCTTGGTGTAGCAACAATGTCTTATGCGATTCGCGAACACTTGAGAGAACGAAAAAGCTTTGGAGCGCTTTAACGAATGCATTTGGGTTCTCATTTGGGTGACCCGAGAACTTTAACGAGGCTGGCACAGTAATATTGCTTCTTCGGCATGCTCCCCCGCCTTCTACTTTAGCCTCCGCTACTTCCCGTAATTCTTGAATTTTGCGTTCTTGTTCGTTCAGCTTTTGCGTTAACTGCGCTTCGACCTGTCGCTTCGTGTCTTCTCTTATTTCTGTCACTCTTCCGCGACCCTCCTGTATTTCACTATGAATCCGC
The DNA here is from genome assembly GCA_964035755.1 of Teleogryllus oceanicus. Classification (NCBI taxonomy): domain Eukaryota; kingdom Metazoa; phylum Arthropoda; class Insecta; order Orthoptera; family Gryllidae; genus Teleogryllus; species Teleogryllus oceanicus. The sequence goes on along the minus strand of CAXIVR010000004.1, from coordinate 101,714,888 downwards.
CCGAAAGGTGTCCTGTTCTCGCTATCTTCCTTTTCGATTTCGGTGGACAAAGAATCAATTCTCGCTCCTACATCTGCGTGTCTTTCCTCAATTAATTGATTGCAAGTTGCAACTTGTGCGGTGATTTCTCCCCGAAGTTCGTCACATTTAGCGCCTACTTGTGACATCACTGACTTTGGAATTGCTCTAATTGGCCATTGCAAACTTTGGTCTGATCGTCGATTTTACGCTACTGCTCGCGAATTTCTGCCGCTAATTTTTGCCCCTGCTCTTCTGCCTTTCGGGACTGTGCCTCTATTTTTGCCGCTAACCTTTGCCCCTGCTCGTCTGCTTTTCGCGACTCTTCTTTAATTTCTTCCGTTAATCTGTGCCCCTGATTTTCTACTTGTTGACTAATGTTTCGCGCGAAGTTTCCTAATAATGCCTGCATTAATTTTCTCATCGCGTCTTCTTCTCCTTGTTGCTGCCTTGGTTCTGGCGTGCTCTCTGTCGACTCGGTGCGGTCAGCGGGCGGCTCGCCTACTGTCTCTGTTTCGTGTAAACCTAGGTTTTCCCTTCTTTGAAGTATCCCGTCCCTCTCGTCTACTTCACTTTCCTCATCACTCCTGATCTGCCTAGGTTCCCTATTTTCCCGACTTTCTGCCATACTAACTTTCTTTTACGTCTGCCTTGTACTCTTTTACTAAACACACTTTGAAGTTATTTCGACGTCAAACAGTTATTTCGCTTGCTCTCCGAATTATTGTGACTGGGTCGAATGATTTAGCACTCTATTTCCTAATTACTTCACTTCTCTAAGATACGCTTTTCGAGCTAACTTCGAACTACCAAGTTAAAATAAACTCCTATACTATCTATTTGTACTCGCCGTCACTGCTGTAGTCAAAGAGAGTTTCTTCTGGTCGCCGTCGCTGTTGCCGCAAGAGTCTTCCGAGGCCCGATACTTATGGTACTCGCGCCTGGGGAAATTTTGGAGGGTGCATCTTCTCCTCCTTTCATGACCTCCGGGAAAAGCATTACTCACTAGTTCGGGCGTCGTAGTTTGAAAAGCTGTAGGCAGATGGTGCGTTTACCGGCCATCGCTCCGCCGCGTACCCTAGTCCTCTCTATTCGTGGGCTTCTTTACATAGTTGATGGTGGCGTTATGGAGTTGTCTAATCCCGTGACGTCACAATATATATAGTATGTGTGTGTGTGTGTGATTGAAGTTTTGGCAACTCTTACATTGAATTGGTTGGCTATTTGATATTTTTGCTTGAACTTTTATGACACTATGAAATTTATTTTCCAATTTGAAGATTTTAGAAGCTTCTGAACTTTTAGTACGTTTTATTGAGCAAATTTCTACAGGTTCACGTTTTTTATTGAACAATCTGTATATCTTTTGAACTGCTTAGTTAAGCTCTGCTAATTCATTGAAAATACTTTCATTTGAGTAAGTAATAGGAATATTTCTGAATAAAACTCTGATTGTTTTAATAGGAGGGTCACGTTAAGAGCAATATGATGTTGTTTGTATCACAAAATATTTTATATTTTCTAAAACCTTCTATTTTTTCAAAATTAATTTTAACAGTATTCTTAATGTTTTTTGTTGTTAAATAATTCTCAACTATATTTTTTAAAATTAAAATTGTAAACGTTTAAACAATTTTGGTGGAATTCAAACTATTGGAATTTCTTTATGCGAGTCTTGTAGTTGTTCTTATAGTCCATATTTATTTTGTAGTGGAATTCCAGTTGTAGTCGTGTTGTAATTAAAGCTGTAGATCGTTTACCTGGTTGTTGTAGTAATGAAGTACCTTCTCTTTTTCTTGTTTTGACTTACTTTTGGATTAGGTGTTGATGATGGTACAGGAATGTTAATTGACAATTTGACGAAGTTTTGTTTTATGTTGTTGAAGTATTATGTTATACAAGATATTGTATTAGATAAGTTAATTATTTGATCTTGAGGTAGACACAATGATGAATCATTTGTTACTAAAGTTGTGGGAAGACCATAGTTGTTATAATAAGGTATAAGCAAGGAATTGTTGAGATATCATTTGTAGATTGAATAATTTGGTATTTTGATGTTGAACAATTTCTTCAGTGATCATTGATGAATCTTAAATTTCGGCATTCTTTTGAATACAAGCCTTATCTTGAAGCGTGCCGACGGATGTAATACTAGTAACGTTTTGTGAGCTGGTTGTTTAAAAAGTCATATTATCCTCTCTGAAGAAGATCGAGCCACCGATATTGATTTATTTATTTGATTATCAATTGGTAGTCTGAATCAGTGCTACGTATATTAATACACCAGAGTAAGGTAGGTCATTTTTATTAGTAAAGTTCAAGAGAATCTTTTAAAATATGCCATCATATATACAAGGCCTCCTGAGAATTTTCAGTGCTTGTTTCGCGATGTAAAATTTTCAGAGGGCAGTATGAGAACTTCGGTCTCTGAGTGACGAGCCTCTGCGTTCATTCTAGGGTCGTATAGAATGTGCGGGGGCGGAAAAATATGCTTCAATATGTGATTTTTGTTGCACTTGAATTTATATACTGTGCAAGACATGAGACAATTTCTTATTAATAAGATGTTTACAGTTTTTTCATTTATTTTACCCATTTCTTAAAACATTTGCAGAGGACGCACATTAGTAAACCTTTTCAAAAATCCACAAAATGAAATGTTTACAAAATATATTTTATTCTTAAACTACTGGGCCCAATCATTTTAAGTACAATGTAACATTTGTATAACGAAGTAAGGTATGCGTTGAAAATATTTTGATTTAATTAATTAAATTAAGATATATTAATATTTCTTTTGAATTGATAATGCAGAAAATTGGATTGAAAAATATTCGAAAACAAGTTGGGAGCGCGGGTTTGGGAACTTTCATAGGTACGCTCATTTATTATAACGTTATGTGGTACTGTGAGCTTTGTATATTTTCGTGGAAAGCTCTTTATGAGGGAATTACATTAAATAATTAACATTCCTGTGAAAATTGAAAAAGGAAGCTTTATGCGTTACTTTGCACCTGGCAAAAATTATATTTTGCACATTACATTAAACGAATAGATAAGATTTTTTTCTGAGCATTTTTACATGACCAATTATAGTTATTAACAAAAGTAGTGGATAAAGAAGGATATAATTGAACTAGTAGTGAAAATATTAGTCCAATTCACTAAAATGACGGATGATAGGAGCGAGATTTCTTTTTACCACGAGCAATTATAGACATTTACCCACGTGCTCTGTTCAATGTTACTCGTTTCCATTTAAAGATCATTTTAATTTTGAGAAATACAAGCATATTTTACCATTTAAGCCACTCACAAGATGACGTATTTCATTTGATCGCGGCGAACGTTCTGAACAAAACCCATTTGAATGAAACTTGTATTGTGTCCTGATGACCACAGTAGAGGCTTAGAGGGTAAGAAAATAGTATTATGATTGCTGATTTTGATCAAATTCCAGTAAAGAGTGCGAACGATTTAAAAATACAATACCATTTGTAAAAATAAAATTAAATGGAAGCCATTGTAATGAAATTAAAAAATGAAAATTTTGTAAAAACACACAAGTAGGCATATACGAGATGAAATGTGTGTTAGATGATATTTCGGGACATCTTCATTCTGCTATTAATTAACTTTTGAACATTTTTATATTCATGATAGTTCATAAGATGAAAATTCGATGATTTTCTTTGAATTAATTATTTCGTATTAACAAACACTAAATATTTTTCATCTCTCCCAAATGTAAAAAAATATTGTAATTTCTGTCAAATTATGTATGTAATGATTAAATTAAAAAAATAATTCCCCCTCTAGATAAGAATCTTTATGGTAATAGTTAAGAAATGCCCTCTCCAACTTAATATTCGTGGTTATTTGATGGTTTAATTCACTCTAGGTGAGGATACAAATACGTCACAGTATCGAAAATTATTAGCAAAATTGTAACAGTATAAATGTCGCGGAAAATGCATCAATATGTAAATTCATGACTTAATTTAACCCGAGGCACGATTCCCCCTCCGTCCCTTTCAAGATCAATCGTATTAGGAGTAAATCTTCTCCTTTTCTCTCCTTTACCCTGCTCCCGGTGCGGCGCTATTTCTGACCCGAGGCGGCAATCAAACTCATTAGAATAACAAATGAAGCACTATCGCGCAACAAAAGACGCGCTAAATCCAGGAGGCCCGTCGAGGGGCACGTCGCCCAGCCGCCGACGCCGCCATCTTGTGTCGCAAACGCATGGGCGCGTTAATCTGCCCGAGCAGGCTTACGGCGCACAGTGGCCCCGAAATGTTAATCGAGGCGCCGGCCGAGACAAATCCCCTGCTGGGATAAAATATGACGTTTTTTTCTTTTGGTTTTGTGAACCTATCCGTGTTTTCGGTTGTTCGTTCATTTTTCGCTCCCTGCCAATTTCACGAGAGGATCGACGTAAGTCAAGCAGACTTCAACAGAAGCTTTGGTAGACTACTGTTTTTACTTCGCAAGTGATTTAGCTCTGTCGCTCTTAGTGACATATAGAGATAACAACTTCGCAAAATTAATTGTCATATCTGTTTTATACATTCTTTACGTTCCCAACATGGTTACCAACGATTATTCAAAATGTTCTTCATTGCAAGAGGAGAAGAATGCGTTAGAAGAATTCCATTAAGTATGGAAAAACATTTAATCACAAAAGCTGTTTATTTAACGAGTGCAATAATTACATTCCTTGAAATATTTGCAGAGTGTACGTCTTACAATATTAATGTTTCTACAACCGCTAAAAATAATAAAGATAGAGATGCCCATATCCACCGAAAAGAAATTTTAATGCCGCATTATTGTAAAACATTTGACAAATATAGCAGAGGTATTTATTACAAAGCAAGAACTTCAAAAAGAAATCAATTAAATTCATTCTCTATTTCTCCGTTTCTGTGTTTCTTGTCACTTCTGTGCTTCTAATCGTTCAGCTTTTCTCCTTCAGAGATTTAAGAAATCATTACTATTCCGTTAGAGAACTACTATAAAGAGATCCATCGACATGTTATGGAACTTGTATCTAAAATTCTAGTAAATACAGAAAATAATAATAAACATTGAATAAATAATAACTGATCACGTAACTGATCTTGCCGACTGTGCTTTAAATGTTTTTCAGGAGCTACAACTACGCGGTGGAATGAGGTCTGCCTATAGAGTTGCTGTCAAAACAAGCTGAGATAGGGACTACAGCTCCCTGCCCCATTGACCGATCCAGGCTCCGCTCCTACGAAAAAGACATAAGACAAGCGGAGCGCGCGCTACCGGCAGCGAGGCGGGGCCCTTCGGCGGGCGAGATAAGGCTTCCAGTTTATTAAATAGAGGGTTACACGTTACCACTCCGGCGCCGGCCAAAGCCGCATAAAGCCACTCCATTTCATGGGGTTAATTTATAACACTTCATGATTTATGCCACGGCGCGTAATCCGATACGTAAAATATGCACGCTGCCTTCCTGCGTGGGGCGTTCACCGGCCTCTAAGCTGCGCTTGCGCAGACCACTTCATCATTCCGGCGGTAGCGCCACCTGCCAAAGCGGCGACGTTCGCGGCCTGCCACCTGCCGAGTCCTTCGACCCCACGCGTCACCCGGCTCGCCGCTTGATGCGTGCCGGATGCACAAGCGAAACATAGTTGCGAAGGTCACCCCCCGCACTGCGCACGCCCGGATTTTAAGGAGGGGTTTTTGTGGGTTATATGAAGTTGGATTTGCGAATTATCAAGGCGCAACAGAGAGGAGGAGTTGCGTTGGAAGGTCCCGTTATTTATTTAATAAAAGTGAATAATCATCCTGGGAATCCGGATAACTGACAAAATCATATTTCCGGTTACTTTTACTTTCTCGCTACCGCTTACACAGTAGAGAGAAAGTTATGTAATGCTGCGGCGAATTCTCGGCAGAAAAAGTGGATAAATCCACTTGCCGAAGTTAACAAAAATTCCTCAAACACGTAGTGTAGCCAGAATCGACCTTGCTACCGAACAATCGCGTGACTGCAAGTGTCTGTCTGTCCGTCCGTCTGTGAACAACACTAGCGGTTAAACGTTCAGTCAATTTTCTCCAAAATTGATATTCCGCAATCTATCTGGCTGATGTCGCGGCTCCTTGAATTTAAAACCCATGTTTTAATTTTGGCGGTACATCACATGAAACCCCGAGAATATTTTCAGAATTTAAAAAAAAAGGACTCCAAACGTTTTTGATAAAACTTTGTTATTGGGTAGTGTGAAGGATGTTTAAGAGAATTATATAGGTCTCAGGGTCGTTAAAAACTTCAAAAATTGCAAATATTCAAAACTGTTCCGCTGTCTTTCTACAACTAAAATATTAATGATAGAGATTTTTGTCTGAATGAAATTTGTTCATTAAAGATAGATTTTGAAATAAGGTCCTGTACAATTTTTCGAAATTTGAGTACTTTTCGGGTAATTTTGCGTTAGAAAGTAAGGGCGAGAAAGTACGTGCTGTTTCCGCGTCACTAGTTTTTATTTATTTTGACTTCTCGGAGGGCACGTCGTTTCGAAAATATACAATTGGCATCGTAGTGAGTATGAGATCATTTAGATAAATTATAGACATCTCAAATAGCTGCAGTCATGTGCGGGGTAAATGTGTTGTGGCAAATTCATTAAATATAACGTCAATGATAATGCACTACTTCAACAATTCATGAATGATTTCGTGGCCGCGATGAGGCCATTTCTGTTTTCAAGATGAGATCAACTGAAGTAAATTGTGTATAAACGAAATGTTGGCAATGAAATAAAAGGTTTCAAGATGCGCTGAGGATATATTTTTTTGCATTCTTGGCATCCCAAAGTGAAATATTGAAGTACATTAGACCTACTTTAGAATCGACCATTAGGGGAATTCGGGGTTCTACAGTACAGATCTATTGAAGACGACTAGTCCATGAAAAGCCATCAAATGTTCATAAAAATATTGGTGAAGACGTTGCCAAGTTTCACTACTGTTGTTTCATTGCCAACATCGTACCAGCAGGTCAATAACGACAGAAGTGTCTGACAAAAAGAATTGTTTGTTTTTGTTTTACACAATAGTCCTATTTTTAGATATCAGTAAATCCTTTAATAGAGTGTGGCATACAGGACTTCTATTTAAATTACAATCTTTAGGTACCTAGTATATCTATTTCACATAATTAAAAATGTTATTTTAAATAGACACTCTGTAGTAAAAATTAATTCAACTATTTCTTCTCAAAAATCAATTAAATTAGGAATACTACAGCGTTCACTACTTTCATCTTTGCTATTTAATATTTATATGTATGAATAAAACTATTTCTTACGTCTTTATTGACGCAATGCGTTTCCTAGCCCCTTCAGGGCGTTGAGGGCGTGTACTTTGATGTAATCCTCCGTTTACATTGCAATCTACGTCTGTCGAGTCTTGTCGCAGTCGGTAGTCAAGAGAACCGCCAGATAGCATCTCCGCGTACGCGCCTCCCAACACGTTCCTGCGTCACTACCCAGCGGCCAGAATTGGGAAGAAATAAGGATAGGGGTAATGTTTAGGACACTTCACAGGGGGTTAGACTAGCCCTTGTGAAGCAGCCAAACTCGTTTTGTTGATATTCATTTCACACCAGTTTGACGGGAATCGAACCCGGACCTCAGTGGTAAAGGCTAGCAACATCGCGATTAGCCACGAGCGAGGCTCTTTTACTCGAGGTTCACTTTATGCAGATGATACCGCAATGTTTTTATCCCACAATAATATTAAAGCAGCTCGTAATATTATACAAATTCAAAATTTTACTAAATGAAACAATCAATGAAGAATTGCTACTAAACGAATTGCTTGTTTTTGTTATTTTTTAAATTTGCAAATATTGCACGCACTATTGCATGAAAACTGCTAAAATTTCCCAAAAGATCTACATGACCTAATAGAAAGAACAATTAATACACAACAAATTTCATTTGAAGGAAAAATCTGTCTTCAATTTTGTAGTTGTAGGAAGACGCCGGGAAAAAATCAAACATTTGCAATTTTCTAAAATTCAGAGTTGAACGTGAAAATCTGACCTATGCCACCGCTATAAGTGTATTTTGCTATTATCTTACAATAAATGTAAAAAAAATTTCGAACCTTTTTTGAGAAAATTTTGAAAATGTCCGGGGGGCTTCATGTAAAGTGCTCCCAAATTTTAAAGAATGTGTTTCAGAATTTCAGATATTCAACTAGAGCCAGATAGACTAGGGATTCTTCAATTTGGAAGAGATCGTACGTACGGTTTAGGCGCTAGAAGTGTTCATAGACGGATGGACGGACAGACAGACGTTTTGAAAAAAAGAAATACACTTTCTCGGTATCAGGGGATCCCCAAAAGGTGTATTTCCGTTGAAATCTCGAAATCGATTTTTCGCTGCATTACATAACTTTCTCTATACTACGTATATTACTCCGTACATACGAATGTATACGAGAAAGTAAAAAGATTACTGCGAAAGCGAGAAAATTAGCTAACTTATCTCTAGTTTGTCTATTAATGGAATATGAGGCGATTTGTTGGGACCCTTATAGAAATTCACAAAAGGAATGCTTGAATAGAGTATAGAGAAGAGCATATAAATTTACTTTCCGAAACAGTAGGAAGAATATAGAATGAAATTCTCTAGAAATCAGAAGGGTTAAGGCAAGACTCTGTGCCCTGAATAAAGCGTATGCCGGTTATTTAGCTTAGAAAGATATCTACATCCGACTCGGTAGATCCTCGTACTTTAGTAGAGGGGATGACAAGCACAAAAGTTCTCAGTTTAGGCCACAGAGAACAGATGTTGGTAAATTTTCCTAAACAAATAGAATAACGGACTGGAATAAGTTGCCTGCGACAGTTTTGGAACCTTTTTCTCTAGGTGTTCAAAGTTTTAAAAGTATATGAACTAATGATATTCGTAAACTTTATTAATGTAGCAAACTAGGCTTTTTATAACAGCATTATTATTATTATTATTATTATTATTATTATTAATAATAATAATAATAATATTATTATTATTGCTATTGTTATTATTATTATTATTATTGTGATAATTACTACTAAGTGTGTTGCTTTATTAAATATATAATTACATTCAAATAGTATTGTATTGAAGTGTGAAGTAGTGTAGTGCAATAGAGAAGTAGAAAGAGAAGTGAAGTGCAAATGTAAAGTGAAGTGAAGGGAAATGCAAATAAAAAGTCGTGTATTTAATAGTTTAAAATAATTGTGCAGGTTAGTCATAAAATGTAGAGTTAATTATATGATTGTTATTATTGCTTTTATTGTAACATTTTTATCACATTAAAGATTATTATTACATTAAAATAATTTAAAGTTAAATTTATTTATATCTCAATATGTGAATTGTAGTGTTCCACCAAGTTGTAAAAACCTACCTGCAGAAATTATATCTATCTATCTATCTATCTATCTATCTATCTATCTATCTATCTATCTATCTATCTATCTATCTATCTATCTATCTATCTATCTATCTATCTATTATCTATCTATCTATCTATCTATCTATCTATCTATCTATCTATCTATCTATCTATCTATCTATCTATCTATCTATCTATCTGTCTATCTATCTATCTATCTATCTATCTATCTATCTATCTATCTATCTATCTATCTATTACTTTAAGAATACTACAGAAGTGTCAACCCTTGTCCTAAATGTATAAAAAATATCAATTTTGGAAAAAAAGCCGGAGGATAGTTTAGGCGCTAGTGTTGTTCACAGATGGACGGACGGACAGACGTTTTGCAAAAATCAATATTTTTTATTTATCAATGGCCCACAATTTCTGAAATCTGGCAACATTACGTGTTAAAGAGGGACTTACAGGATTTATCTAACTTTCTGTATCAGTTTTCTGTTGAAAAAGAGCCGGTTTTTGGCGCAACATTACATCACTTTCTTATACTGCGTATATGAATCTGTATATACGTACGTATACCAAGAAGTAAAAATATTTGATCATAGCCTGAAATGAAACTCCTTTCTGCGTACGCAATTCAATGCTTATAAAATATTCTCACAAAGTGAGAACGACTGTTTGGTTTAATGATAGATCCTGAATAATGTTGCATTGTGTAAAGCAGGTCTAGGCAACTTTTAATTAGGTGAGATCTACTTCTATAAATAAAAGCCAAAGTGAATGAATACTGACCATTTGAAATTATTAGGAAGATGTGGGCTTTGCTTTTTACTAAGCAAATTAACTCTGTTGAAATGCAAATACTAATTATCTACTCAAGAAAGCATACGCATTACAACAAAATAAACCCTTAAATTCTAAATAATGTCATGTCTGTGTCTACACATCATGCACCAAAATCTGATAATCAGGTGTACCAATTGTGGGAGCGAATTAGAAAAGAGATCGACACAAAAATAGGCTGCTATCGACTCGTCGATCGCGATCAAATTGCCGGTACATTTGGTCTGTCTGTCTGGTACATTTGTGGTGTAAAGGGAAACAATTATTAACTTGCAAAAACTTTACTTAGACAGTATAATCAGAATTCCAAGATATTGCATTTATTAACTCCAAGTACTCAATCTGGAAAAACACATTTAAAATACATATTTTCTAAACGAAATTTTAGTACAGAATGCATATATGCCTCTAAAATAGATATTACTGATCAACTATGGCAAAACGTGCGTCTAACTTCAATGGTTGCTCAAATAATGAAAGTTTATATTATAATATTATATCTCTGTAAATTTGGTTAATTAATCAATGACGGACAGATGAGCACTGAGCTCATTTCATATTTTAAATTTTCGAAAGACAATTACTTCTATGTATTTTAAGATTCTCCCATCAAATCATTTTATTTTACGTTTGAAATCTGCACATTGTGTATCAACACTCTCAAAAAATTTCATAGGTAATGAAAATTAAACCTACCATTTTTATCGCATTTTAAGCAAATAAAAGCAGGAAAATATACACGGGATAATTAACACACTTTACGAACTAAGTATTAATTTGCAATAACTAATGACTTGTACTGTTTACTCATATTGTTATGAAATACAAAATGAAAGTTTAAAATCCACACTAATAAACAGCACGGCGGTGAATGCATTTTACATTAACTCCTGTTGAAATTCATTTCCCCACAAATATAAAATGTTTTCCCCAACATGACAACAACTTTCTAACGTACATCTTGCATTTACCAAAAATTGAAACCAATTATATGAATAATAATCATATTGCATTTTCTTTAAAGTTGATATATCCGTAATTTTTAGTTCTTTTGCAAACACGCGCGAAAATAACTAATTTAAAACGATCATATAATAATGTTCACTGTGTTGACTTTCAGGTTTTTCAAAGTTAGCTCGGAAATCTATAGATAATAATATATTTTGTATAAAATCGAAATAATATGAGGCATACCCACGTCAATTTTACACAGAAATCGAAGAAGAAATGTTCAACAGAAAAATAACAAAATCACACATTAATAATAATAATAATAATAATAATAATAATAATAATAATAATAATAATAATAATAATAAACAAGTTCGTAATCGATATAATTTAATGTTTTACTTTTAAAATGTATTAATGATGTATTGATTTATAATCATCAAGCAAATAAGTATTTCCTTTAAATGAAAAAAAATCCCTACAAATAAAATAAATTATACCGGAAGAGGCAAATGACGGCAGCGCCGCGCACGAAGATTTTATTTAAATTAAATGAAAGCACGGAGGAATGGGAAGCATAACGTGAACATTGGATAAAGCACAATTTTAGGAATCATTTGAAACAACAATCAACAAAATCGGACCAGGGGTTTGCTTAATTCAAGAATTTTAGTAATCGTGCATCTCAGTTTAATAAAAAAGAGCATGTAGACGCCATTGTTGCCGGGAAGAAGCAAATTACGAATAGTGCTTTTCATAAATAGTAATAGAACGCCTAAAGGGATCGGGTTAAGATTTGGCAGAACAAAACAGCAAAAATTAAGAAATTTTTGAGAGTAGTCACAATTTTGGAGGACGCCTAGAGGCGAAATCAAAATTAAGTGTTAAAATTGTTATTTAGAAAAGACATGAAACAAGAGACACATTGTCGTGACGTCATGATAAGACGACGAGCGGCGAATTGTAATATTTTATTTAAATAAGGCGCTGAGAGGCGAAGAAGACAATATGACAATTAATAAATTTTAAAAACGTTAATAAATGAAAAGAAGAAATATTCGGCGCATTAAGCGGGTGATCTGCTTTTGTTGGCGGAAAAACCATATAAGCTGAGGACAACAATGCCCAAAAGAGGGAAAGTTTCGAGCAGTGTGTGAACGGGAGGTCCGTGTTAGACGCTGCATTTTTATGATTGTTCGGAATTTATAGTTTGAAAAACAGTTTATTTTTATCTTAATGGCGCACGATCTTTATAAAAAACGTGAACATGTATTGGCAAATAGTGGCGCATAGTTAGTAAATGGTGGAAATGCGGGTTAATAGTTTTTTTGTGATCGCGGCCTTTGGTAGGCGGACATTTTGTATCGTGTTTAATAACATGAATTTTACGCGATCTCGTCTGAATATTGAAGGAAAGTGCAAGCGAAGTTTGGTTTTGTAAAAGGACATAGTGCATCTCCGCACCGTGATATTAAACATTCAGCGGGAACTCTGTGTTGCGTTTACGCAGAATATTTCGCACTTTTCCCGAATTGTGTAAGCTTCGCGATGTGAAATGATCCCTGATATGGTGGCTGGAGCTTTGCAGTAATTGCGCACTGAGGGTGTGCAAATTGGTGGCTGGCAACGAATGTGACCTGCTCTGCCTGCAGCGACGCCGAACCAGCAGACAGGGAAGTGACACAATTGATTTATTTTGGTTGCTGCAAAAAGGCATTTCTGCCCAAGATCAAGTCATGTTAAATTGGTACAAATTAAAAGTCAAACAATTGGTATTGCAGAATGCGCATTCGGTGTGAATGAGATTGTTTTTGTAAAGTTACAGAGTGAATATTTTTTCTTTGTTTTTATGTCAAGTGAATTTTTTATGTATGCCATTGAAGGGTATTTTTTGGGTTATGTGTTCATTGTTGGTGTTTTAAGAACGAGAGAATCAGTTAGTCAGGATAGAATAAATCAAGATGAACACAATCGTGTTTATCGATAAAACTCATTCAATGACGTGTTGTGATTTATGTTAGACGCTGACCCACGCGCGCGTTGCACAAGTATTACGTTTCGAACCCTGTTCAGGGCCCATCACAAATCCACGACCCCATAAATCTTCAGAATTACGAAAAGTTAGCTAGCAAACGGGCTATTAACGTATTTAATAAAAGGAGGAGACGATTTTGTTGCAATAACTGTAATTGTTCTCTTTAGTGAGATTGTTGAACTAGGAGTTTGTATAATACATGTAATTGTGCTAGTGTTTTACATTTTACTTAGACATGAAATAAATCGTATTGTTCATGTAATTTTGGGGTACATGGGGCCGCCGATTGGTGTTAAGTTTGCGTCGGTATTTGACCCGAGTGTGGGTTTCTCTGCCCCTTCATCACCCATCGAAAATGTACATGAAGGGAAAAATACAAAACAGAATTTTTCTTAATTGTCATGTTTGTTATTAAATTCTCATAAAATTGTGATCACATTTATTTTATGCAACTTCAGCAACTTTGCTATGCAAAAACGTTTTCGTTTTGAATTTTTTATAAAAACTCATTTAATAATTTTTGCAAATCGATTTTTTCTGTCATGTCGCTATAAACATGTAAAATAGCAATACTGTTGTGCCATTCTTACAACATCGTTAATCTCAGTTTTAAGCCGATACAATACCGTGAAACTTCGTTCATTTCTGGAGTTTGACGTTTATTTCTCTCACCCGAAATTCCGAGTGGGTATTTTACCCACATGGAATTTTTCGTCTAGGTGGAGCTACCCACCATACCGAAAATATCCGCCGAGCCTGGGAGAACATTATTTACGTACAATATAGTATGTATCTTCTGGTCTTAAAAATTTATAATATTGATGGTTTGTAAGATCATAAAGCTAACACCTACGTGTCACTGAATTTGTGACCTTCAAAAACTGACATACACCTGAAGGTTGGGATTTATGTTGTTGGGAGAAAGATGAAGTGAAATGTAATGTTCGAAATTTAAATATTTAGAGATTGTTTTCCCAATCTAGTATTTCATATAGTAAACTTCATATTATGATGATTCGCAACTGTAAAATAAATCAATGAAGTATTCCCTACTCCTTCATTGTGTGTAGTTTCTTTTCAATCTAGATGACCATTTCTACACATTCCTTAATTTTATCATTGCTGTAAATAATACGCTTATACTGCGTGGAAATTTATTTACACAAGTTTCACCATAAGAGAACGAGGACTATCTTCACAGGAATAAGACAACAAATGACAGTAATCCAATCGATACCCTGATGATAAGATGAGGTATCCAAAGGAGTGGCGGACGAGTTATCTGTTTCACCATATCACTATGTTATCAGGACAACAGATGTATATTGAAGCCTACGTATTCCCAGTCCTGTGAAAACTCTGCTATGCATGTGGTTGCAGAAATTCTACTGTTAGTAATACTTTTCATAACAGTCAACGAATCATCGCCAAAAAGTACTGAATTCCATAACAGGAGTAACAATGCTACTCAAGATTACAGAATTTTGGATAACTGGTTAAGCCTACCGATAAATCCGACACGTTATTTGTGTGTGCAAGGAGTAATCGGCGTATCAAACCAATGCGAAAGCGATCTACGTGTGTACTGTGAGGCGCTTGAGACGACCAAACCAGAAAGATGGGCACTGAAAAGTAAGAAAAAACTGCTCGTTCAATTGATTCTTATTCGTGTAATTTGAATGTGTGTGAAATTATTATACCACGTTACATATTGCACTATCAGTTACATATTGCACTATCAATTAGAGTAGTAGATGTGTATCCTTCACTTAAGGAGGGCTCCTGGAATGAAATCCACGTAGTTCCAATGGACACGAAAATCTGCCGTAGTTATGAAAAGGAATCAAAATTGTTGTGGACATAAAGTGTGAGAATATCTCATTTGAGGGTCCGTTTTATATTCAAATTGACATTTATAACTGCAGTAAAGACGTTACTTTTATACCACTATTAGACTATTATCATTTCGTACACGTAACTTAATATTGTAATATTACACGTGTATTTTATCAATACAATTTTTTCTCCAAATTGTACTATAGATAATGCTGAAAACAAAAATGTTAGTGTTTATTATTTGTTAACGATAACGAAACACGGTAAAATTATTTCTCAATAAAATAGCGCCACAACCGCATTCGAAAAGTGGTCATTGGACGGCAGAACGTGAACAGAGTCATGATTAAGTCATATTATTAACACTAATTCAAAACAAATCGAAATTATATTTAACACGCGGAAACAAATAGAAACGCGGAATTGTTTAATAAGATAATGAAAATCAATAAATAAATACATCATATGAATGAACACATTTAAAATGTACTAAGCCAATGAACAGAATTTAAAATATTCCATGTAATACTAGGTTCTTTCTATTTTATCTTGAATATTACAATTATTATTATTATTATTATTATTATTATTATTATTATTATTATTATTATTATTTAGCCTGTTCACATTCCTTAGCAGGGCAAAGGTCTCGTACATTGTATGGTTTTCTAAATAAGCTAGATAGCTTATTAGTTACTATTTTAGTCTCTTATTTTCTGTTCACTTCTCACATGTCTCTTCTTTTTGTTCATATCTAATTATCACTTCAATATCACTTTTTCGGTACTGAATCAAAATTGTTCGGCACTTAAAACGGACAAGGTGAGAAATAATCCATGTAGAGGAATGAAAGGCTCAGTAAACGTTTTTATTCGCTATTCAATTACATCCTTTACAAAATGTACTAATACTAACTATACTCTAACCAAATCTTATAGAGAAATATTCTGTTCCTTTCCAGAAAGTTGCAATGTATAATTTTGAGGTTAATGAATGTTTGCATATGAGTTCTGTTGGTACGCAAAGAAATAGAACAGTTCTTTATAAACCACAAATTTACTTTCGAAGCATTTTTAGCTAACAATTCGTAAGCTCTGCACTTGAACTATTTAAAAATATTCTTTGAAAAAATCTTTGTGACGTGTGCGTAGTGTTGGATGCGTCGACGAAGATCCCCGAGGGGATCCTGTCCGGCCACCTGGTGCACCTGGGCAACTTCGACGAGTGCCTGAGCATCGGACAATCTGAGAGCGCCGACGGCGCGCCTTTCGACGGGCGCCATTGCCTCGTGACCTTCTCTCGGGGCGACCAGGCGCGGCTCCATTGGGCGGGAGGCCCACTTTCCCAGGTACTGAGTGATTGCTTCTTAGCATAATCCAAAGAAAGAGTACGACCGAGTTTAAACATTCGGATTTCGACGCTAATTGATTGAATTACTTTTTGCTAAATACTACAATTAGTTTGTCCTGTGCTCTAAAATTGTTACTTCTCTCTGATGAACTGCATGTACTTAGTCGCGCGACTTTTCTTGACGTCTGAGCTCCCTAGTGCTCAACACAGCACAACTCGGTACTGTCTGGTCCCAACATTGGTCTCACACGGAACGGCACGGCACGATTGTCAGGGCTGCCAAGCTCTGCTTTCGAATGAATTCAGTTCTCGCGTTTTCGCTGTTAGTGTTGTGCCCTGTGATTTATTCGATTCGAATTTTGGTAATATCATATCTCCTTAATAAGCAATATTATCGTTATCTAATTATTTTCACTTGTGGTTGCTATTAGTTGTGTTATTATTTGTTATATTTTATCGTCTATAATGTCCTGTTGTATTAAAAGCGAAAGAGGCGCGAATAGTATTAATAATGTAACAGTTGGCAACACCCGTTGGATGTGACGTCGGGAGAAGCCTCCTCTCCCCGCACCCCGCGCTGGGAGACGTCAAGAAAAGTCGCGCGACTAGTACCTGACCATGGAGTAAAATAAAACGCTGGTCTAACTCCAAACGTCACGTCTAGTACGATGCGCGGAGAACATTCAGGAGCATTCTCCTAAAAAAGCAAAACTAGTTCGATCCAGGGCTCTAAGTACTCTGATATTCATTTAAACAAAATGTAATACTGAATATGGCTACCTTACTGTGACTTTGTATTTTTAATACTTTTTTTCTAATCATTTACGTTTTTAATAAATTAAAAATTCTTTCCAGTAAATGTATACTACGTCTAAATCATCTGGCCTTGTCATAAATCGTAACGCTTCTTTGATATTGGTTTTCAGCTATATCTCTCTCTTAATGAAGGGACTTCTTTGTTTCCCACGTTTATTAGGGATGGGGTTGAGAAGACGTTCTGCTCGAAGGGAAACTTCTTTCAGAGTTAACGTTTTACTACGTATTTGGATTTTGAAAACTTCAATTTACTGACACGGCATCGATTTCTTATTGTTTTGGTAAATCATCTACAAGTGCAGTAGTACTACAACTACGCAGGTAAGGTTGCCATTCAGTTTGATTCCAGACTAAAATTTGGCATGCTTCATGAGCAAGAGAATCTCTTTCCACGGTCCATTTTCTATATACCGTCATATCCCTTACTCGCCTTCCCACCTTCCCGGGCACCCCTGATGAAAACGGTAATTCCCAAGATGAAAAGCCGCGATGGTTTGTCGCATGCGTGGGGTCGGCGACCCATTAGAAAGCGCTTATTACGAGTACAGTTTGGGAGAAGTTTCATTGGGAGGCGCGTGCGCGCGTCGCCTCAGTGAAAGTCCTTTATGGCGCCGTGTGGCTGTCGCAGGGCGACGCGAGCGCGGCGCTGGAGCTGGCGTGGTGCGTCCCGGCCTCCTGCAACCCCGATGACCTTCTCGCCCTGGCGGCGGCGGCGGCGGAGGCGCCCGGATTCGGCGCTTCCGTGGACGCTAACAAGTGCCACACGCGAGCGCGCCCGCCGCTCAAGGACGTCGACATCGCCGCCCTGTGAGTGAGTCAGCCAATCAGCAGGCTTCCCGCTGGGTGCAGCGCTCACTGAATGCAAGCGTAAACGGGATGGTGACTACGCTGAATTCATTGAGTTGCCGATGCTCGGGTGGAACTTCATTAATATTTGAGGGGAGGGGGTCTTCTTCGGACTTACAGCCAGGGACAAAAGTCAGTAGTATTTCTTTTTTTTTATTCTATTAACATGTCGTTCATTGTGAACTATAGCTTTATAAAATAAATGCAAATAAACATCAGCGTTAGTCGCGTAACTCTCTACCTCTCTCACATATGCACAATCACACATCTCACTTTCTCTCTCTTTCTCACTCATTCTGCTTCACTATCAATCATTGTGTCTATCACTCGCACTCTCACCCTCATTCGTTCTCAGTCACTCTCTCAGTTTTTTTTCTCTCTCCTGTACAACTGAGTGCCTTTCTCGACCAAGGTTGTGTCATGCCAGAGAAGGCGATCAGCCTATCGACCGGCCATAAGGACGGCTGTGGAGAAAGGATGGGGACGATAAGGTCGCAGGCGGTTCATAGGCAATTTTTTTAATTGTGGCTTCAACATAAGCAAAGAATTGATTGAAAGAAACAGGGGTGCCCAAGGACCTACTTCTTTGCATTATTTGCCATTTTTTGCATTAATTTGTAATGACAATATTATCATACTTTACGATCCTGCAAAAGTGTTTTCAATCAGCAAAATTATTTTCTCTAGAATTGGGACTTAGGGTCTGAGAGGCAGCACGTCATTCATGTTACACCTACACCAACAGATTCACTGTTTACATATTCCCTGCACTTAAAAAAAGTTGAACATTTGCATTTGCAAGTTCCAAAATTCAGAGATTCTCTTTTACAATGTCAAGGTTAAAACGAAGTTTTAAAGCTCTGGTTTCATTAACGAAAGAAAGCTCTATTTTTAGTATTGTAGTTGTAGGAAGACGCTAAAAAATTTAACTTTTGCAATTTTCAAAAATTTAGAGATTTTAACGAAAATGAGATTTGCGCCATTTTTAAGCGCCCTTTGGGCTTTCTGAGGGGAAGGAATGTCAAACAATTTGGAGGCATTTTTGAAAAAAAATTAAAAATATTGAGACCATGTCAAGTTCGCCCGAAAATAAAAATATCCATTTCAAAATCACAGGGTTGGTCCTGATCGATTAGGAAATATCGATTGAGGAGACAATCGTTTGAATGGATTTAGCGTTGACCACAGACGGACTGGCACACGTTTTGCCATTAACCAATTTTTCGGTATAGAGGATCCACAAAAGTGGATTCTGGCTATACAATTTAATAAAGGAAGTAATGTAATACATAACGAAGCAAGATTTATCCACTGTTTCGATACCAGATCCCTCAATTATAGTTTTTCGAAATATCGCCGAAGCATTAGAATACTTTCTCTTTACTACTCGTATGTAAATAGCCCTAATAACAAGTAAAGTGAGAAAGGAAAAACACTGGAATGATGGTAATCGGAGTAACCACTCACCGGAATTATCATCCAGGCAATAGAATTTTCCCGCGCTCTAACTGAAAGCAGTGTAGAAAAACGGCGGT
The DNA here is from genome assembly GCA_964035755.1 of Teleogryllus oceanicus. NCBI lineage: Eukaryota > Metazoa > Arthropoda > Insecta > Orthoptera > Gryllidae > Teleogryllus > Teleogryllus oceanicus. Next base: position 101,695,226 of record CAXIVR010000004.1, on the reverse strand, counting down.
CGTTGGGATTCGAAAGCAAGTAATAACCTAATGAAAATTTTACACGAAAGGAAAGATCTATGTTGGACTTTTCTATATCCCTACGGTAGGAAAGTTCAACATACAAATATTATATTCTATTGAATATTTTATTTTATTGAAATTCGAACTGCGTTTGTATTTTTCTTACAATGAATATACATTCATTAATTCTCTCTGTCCTCTCTTTTATTAGTCCAGGAGCTCCTGCGTTTTCATATTCTTCTTCGCAGTATTTCTATAGTTTATGTTTCATAAATTTTATTTCTTTGGTTTTGTGATCTACGCATTGTTTTGTTTCATTATAATGGATGGTTTTTCCTACGTGAAGCAAACATTAAAAACTTCAATATATTTGAGATATATATGGAGTCTTATCTGATATCAAAACGAGCATCCGAACTTTATTGATGTCATTTTAAACCCTGCTGTCAGTCACTAAGTACTTTTTAATTTATATGACGTTCATTTGTGTTCTCTTTTAATTGTTTTTAAACATTAAAGTTTTTGAATGCGGGTATTAACTTTTCACACACTTAAACTATCACTTCCCAAATTAATCAGCATATATTAAATGATATTAGATAGAATTAAAGCACGGAAGAACACTTCAAGAAAACAAAACAGTTCAGAAAATTAAAAAAAATAGTTGAGAAAAAGAGGGGAATGGGCAAATGGAGGAGAGAAAAGCGACAAAAAGTGCCCAGAGACAAGAATTTTTCTAGCAATTTGGCTGAGATGTACCACAGTTTTCGCCTCGACACACAGAATTTGTGCAAATTATTCGCTTTGACAAGACTGCGCCGTCTTAATTAGAACGTTATTTACCTTTAGGGAGAGAGTATATATAAAGAAGAAATAAATATCAAAGTTACACTATGCAAATGCGAGAAGGAAAATCAAAGTCATAATCGTTTTTCTGTAGTTCACGCACTGTGGCAAACTATTTCTGATTTTTTAATTTGTGTTTAAATTGTAATGGCCACAACTATTGAAAGAGTAAATAATTATTAGAAGGTTCTGAAGGTAAATACATTCTTATCAATTATGATTAACATAACAATAATGAATAGATATTGGATAATAAATGTGTTTAACGGCTTCCTTATTTATTTCAAATAAAATTTTATGCTTCATTTTAGTCTTTATCTTTTAGGGAAATCACGGAATAACAGCATAAATTAAAGGTGATATATAATAAATTAAAAATATGATTAGATGAATAAAATTTTCTTTAGTTTTTAGGGTGCAATATAATGCATTTCTTCCAAAATATTTCTTGTGATTCCGATTAATTTTGTTGAAATATGAATGATTCAAGATGACCTAGTTGTTTCATCCACGTGTGTGAAAAAAAAAATTAGATACTAGTAAATGAAAGATAAAATAACGTCTTGTATACAATTTTAAGAAATTTGTATTTACTGTCTTTCGTAGTAAATTGTAAATTCATTTCATTCGCAGGTGTATTCTGGGTTTCTTCATTTTTCTAGTCGTTTTAAGTACCGCATATGATGCCATCACATTAGAAAGAGGTAAGAAGTTGTACATCTCATTATTTTTTAAAGCATTCTCGTTCGACGTTTCTTAAGTTATAATTGATTCCTAACATTAATTTTGCGTGCTGAATTGAATGTATCATGTCAGCATACTAATGGATAACAAAATCCAGCAAATTTGTAGGTTTAAAATATTACAGTTTACTACCTTTATCGAAAAAATTGTCGTAAAAATTGTTGAGAAGTTTCTGTGATGATTAAGAAACGTTCTGTAGAATATTTTAAGAATTACATGGTGACGAATAACAAAAGTATTTTTAAAGAATATTTCCCTCCAGCATCAATTATTATATTCATTTTTAAGTTTGCGCCGATTTCCAAATCGTACTGAATTTACCATGCGTACTGAAGTTTCATGCCGTTATGATGGCAAGATATATGAAAGCCTATGACAGCCAACGAAATATCTTTGGTAATATTACCTTTTTATGTCTGAAATATTGTTAATGTCTAGTTGTATATGCCTACGCTAGCTACCCAATGTCTAAATTAATCCTATAAATGTGTGACTTTCGATATGCATCTTTTTAGAAATGACACTCCAGATGCTACTAATATACATATATAAGTGTTGTATTAGTAACATCTCTTCCAATGCAATGCAATTCATAAGAATGCATTATAATTGTTTATGATGACAATGATATTATCTTAATAATGATATCAATAAACCTATATGTATGAGATTGTTGTGAAACGTTTTCGCCCCTTCAACTTGTCACTGCACTGCAGGTCACCGGCCGCCTGTTCTGACTTCCTTCTCCGTGTTGTCAAACGCACCGAAACTGGTTGCGACGTCTCCTGACGGAGACAAATTGCCCTGTGTAAACGGAATTCGCTCATTGAGTGTTGCGTGGATAGTATTGGGAAACACACTCCTCTACTATTGCTCCCAAGTACCATCCATCAATGCATTCTACATCCATGACGTGAGTATTATAGATGTGAGATGTGTTGCCTTTCAAGACTTACAATTAAAATTAAGAACTATCAGTGAATGTGTTCACAGACGGATGTTTTCTGCCTAGTTGGGTCAATGAAGGTTACGTACTATTATTACCATATAAATTATAGAAGGCCTGATTCAGTTACTCTGGGTTGTGAATAAAACGTTCTGACGATAAAAAGTTTTCCAACAACCCATAGCCAGAAGAGATTCACGTTTTGACAAATAATTAATTTGCAGTATGTTCGTGATCCAAAACGCATGGGAATAGTGAATACTCACGTAGCTGTAGATTCTTTGTTGCTGACAAGTGGGATCATAGTATGCTTCAAGTTTCTCAGAGACGTTGAGAAGAAAGGCAACTTCAGCTTTGTGGTTTTTTACTTCAACCACTATCTTAAGTAAGTAGAAATTTGTAAAGTTTAGAATATCAGTCAAAAGTGCTTCTATCTTCCAAATTTTGTATCAATAGTTTTACAGCTATTTTATTTTAAATTATCTTTGTATTTGAAATTAATTTGTCTATACTTTATGATGGAAGATCATTTTGTGGAATTGATACATTCATACAATGAAAGGTAATGATTGTATAAATGATTGTGTCCTTACAGACTTTAGACTAAGGATTAGTCTATTATATACGAAATATTTCTTTGGCAACCACCTTTGAGAGAAATGTCACTTTTAAATAATGGTTCAATGATGAATTATTGTAATAGAAAACTTCAATCACTGAAATTAAATTTGTGTGAGGGAATGTGAGTACATGTGGCAATTATAGTTTGAAATAAGGATGCTAACTTATACCTTATCTTTTTAAATATCAATAATAGTTAACTAAACACGAGAAATTCTAACATCTGAAACAGACGGTAATAAATACAGTCTTCACAGATACTGCAATGTAATAATACAGAATATATCCAGTACAATAGTTATTTAAATACACGTAATATAAAAAAAAATTGCTATTTCATTTCGCATCATGCCAACATCAGTAATTTAATGTCCGACGGTCTTGCTGCTACATGACGTTAGCTGAGACGTAACTCACTGCTTATGATTATTCAGTCGGTATGCGCAGTATAGAATAGGCCAAATAACACAATCAAAAATTCACATTTTACCATCATGTTTCTGCTGTTTCATTGGTTTTCCCGAGTTCCTAACGTAACCGAAGATACCTCTCTAAAGATTGGAAGCTATATAATTTTATTTCCAGTTCTGCGAGCATAAGAAGTTAATGTTTTTGTACTTTTAGCGAATTACTGGTTATTTAAGAAAATATATACACCTTTCAAAGAAGTTGCATAGTTTCTTTTAAATTCTGCATACATTGAGAGTTAAAAACACTAGCGCATACGTGCGAGAATTCTCGCGTATACCCACCTACGTTTCCTATTTTTCTATTTCCATATTACGCCTGTATTATATATTTTTCTTCAAGACCCTATTATCCTCTGTCACTTGTTCTACATGTCTCCTTGTAATTGATAACACTTCAACACACTTTGTCAATACAAACTATTCTTATTTAACTTTATAGAGCAGAGAGGTACACCCGTGCAATTCAATAGCGTAGAATATCAAGTAATTAGTTTAATTTTACTTTTACACCCAAAATCATGATCCGACGTTATTTTTTCCACATCAGGTCATGTGTTTTTAAAAATCTTACCCTACGTTTTTATCACATTCAGACACTAATGTATTTCATACGTTATTGCAGGAGGAGTAGTTCTAATTAATATTTTCAGATTAGTTTATTAATTCGATGTTCTGCTGCCATCTGGTAACTCTGCCAGTCTAGAGCCCCTCAGTCTAAAGCCGACAAGACACAATGAAGCAAGTTTTGCAGAGTAGCGACATTTTGTTGTGGGTTGTCCGCTAGTCTGAGTTGTGTATCGCCTGCTGGTGAAAAGAGACGTTTGTCTTCATAAGTGCCCTAAAGTTAGTAATAAACGGTATTTACCACGTATTTAAAAAAATATTATATTTTTATCAAAATTATATCAACATGCTACGCCATGGCTGCTAGAACAGTCCAGATGCATTATGCTATATCTGTGGAAGTTTCGTCCGATAAGACAGCACCAGGTTATTTTAACCGAGTTCATGAGAAAGGCCTACTACCCCTACTGATATCAAACTGGATTCAAGAGATGTCGTGGGCACCACATAGGTCTCGTAGAACGTGTAGAGAGAGTAGTTACGACAGTTGATGAACGATGAGAGTAGAGCATTGCCAATGATGTGGCGGCAACCTACATACCACAGTACTGACTGCTACTTCTGTTCTGTGATTGAGAAGGTATTTAACAGTTAGAACAAAAGTATTGTGTATACAAACACTATTCCAATAGCAATTTTACCCGTTTCCTCGTGGTGCTGATGTACCAAGCCCAGAGTTCGGAAAATGTACAAGACTGTCCCTCCTCAGAATCTGAATGTGATGCAGAAATGGCCGATCCTACATGTGACTGTGATTTCTCTATTGAAGATTTTGAAAAGGAACCTAAACGTTTCAAATAAAGTGCATTAAATGTTGTTTTTTTTGAGATCTTGAACTTACAAAGGTACTGCCGAGGTACTCGGGTCTACATTTCGCGAAAGGAACATGTTGGCACCAGGAACAAACTATTGGTACAGATATTGCGAAAAACACTTTATACTTCTTTTCTGAAGGAGACATTTTATATACTGCAACAACATTCTGGAGGCTATGCTGAAATTAGGATTACCACAGTACTCTATACAACGGAGACTCTTTATCGATGCCACCAAGCGTAGTTTGAAATGCCTTCTTCATATTGAAAACAAACTTCCATCTACTTCCATTGCTCATACTGTTATTATGCGAGAAAATATGGAAATCGTGAGATGATGTTGTTCAAACTGAAGAACCAGGAACACAAGTGGAAAGTCTGCGGTGATTCTAAAGTTATAGGTATTCTCAATGAAAGTTTCCGGGCTGGTAGGCCGTGGTCCAGTTGGCATTGAAGAGCCAATCTCAGTCCCACACTGAGGAGTCAGTCGCTAGCCAGCCGCCGACCCGGAGACTACCCCGACGACGCTGCCGCCACTGAAGATGTCCACCGCAGACGTGGACGAAACATTTGGCTCTTCAATGCCAACTGGACCACGGCCTACCAGCCCGGAAACTTTCACTCATATTGACTCCGGCCGTGAAAGCCTACGATGCTATGTAGGCATTCTGTTAGGTTTTACACGCAGGTTACGCAAAGTACCCGTGCTTTCTGGGTGTGGGACAGTCGAGCAAGGTTACGCCACTGAACGCAAAAAGAATGGCTACGTAGACAGTGGACTGGAGGCTCGAAAAACATAAAAGCTCTTGTTGACAATATCGTCACACTGTTATCTCCGATTCAAATTAAACTTGCATTATTAAAATATTCATTGAAGCTCTAAACAATGAAGGTGAATGAATGCTTTCAGTACCCGCGTCATCGATTCCCTGGTGTCAGTAATGCCAAATTCAAAGAGGGTATCTTCACAGGCCCAGATTTCAGGAAGCTTCTATTTGAGGCTAATTTTGAAGACGTTACGCTGCAGAACGATAGGCTTGGAAATTGTTCTGAGATGTGGTCAAAACCTTTCTTGGAAACAGAAAGGATTCAGATGACAAACAAATGGTGGATAGAAGTCTTGTTTCTTTCCAAGATTTAGACTGTAAAATGAGTTTCAAAGTGCCCATGTTACATTCACATCTGGACTATTTCCCGGAAAATCTAGGAATGATGAGCGAAGAGCAAGGAGAAAGATTTTACCGGGACCCGAAGGAATTAGAACGCAGATATGAAGGAAAATGGAACAAAACTTGCAGATTATGCATGATTATGAAAAAAATGCTTGCAGATTATTGTTGTATACTTAAGAGAGAAGATCCAACTACATCTCACACGCGAAAAGCAAAACAAAGAAGATTCCTAAACCAAGTTAAGACGTTATAAAATTTAAAACGTGGTCTTACCATTATCAATACATTATGAGGCATTTGATCCATTTCTTCTGTGTTGTTCTTCAAATCAATATACGTAATCCATTACATATTTGCATGTTATGTCTACGCGTATGTAACATAGTAGTGTTTAGATGTGTAAAAATAATAAGAAAGAAGCATTCCTTACATTTGATAATAAATTGTAAACTTGTCTGTGTCTGTGTCTCGTATTTCTCGAATTTTCATTTTGGTTTTGCAAGAAAACCTGATGTGATAGAGAAAATCTGATTTCAGGTCCGGAACCAACAGGTCAGAAATATAAAAGATCATCATTTAAACATTCCGTAATGATCGGAAAGTCTAAATTTGCAGGTCAATATTATTATGTTCATTGCAATTTAATTCTTAGTGTCCTTTACGTGAACTTCGAAATATTTCTCATGCTTATTTCAACCTCCGCACCGTATAGAGCTTATTCGGGTTCGTCACGAAAATATGCTTTTATTTATCTCTAAATATTCCCAAATCCACATTAAATCTTATCTATTTCATCAGATTTTACAATATTAATCACGGAACTTGGGAAAAATGATGAAATAGCTTCGATTTGATTGTAAAATGTAAGTTTTCATTGTGTTTAAGGCCTATTTTTATATTGTGCGTACTGATTGAATTATCACTCGCAGTGAGTTATTAGTGACTTAAGAACCCAATTTTTAAAAAAATATCTCAATTTATAAGAAAGGCAAAAGGCACTAACAAAATAACTCGCACTTGCCACAGCAAGCCAATGTGCAAAAGTTAATACCTCAATTTCGCTGAAGGAGTGATTGATGTTACTGTACATGCCATGTTCAAATTTACGAAGGGCCTTTGATAGTAGCAAATGGAACACACTTCAATCAAAATCGAAATATCAACATCTATGAATAGCGGGAGGCTTGCTGTGGCTATATTGTCACTGCCGTAAGCCCTTCGTATGAATGAATAAATTCAATTTTTTAAAAAATTTATCTCAACATGCTGTGCACTACATGAGACTGCAATAGGGCTACACTCCCTTTGGGGGTGATGGTGCTCCTCTCTTTGTCGCTGCTGAACCGCGCAGGCGCGGGGCCCCTGTGGGACACCCGCCACGACGAGGTGCGCGCGCGCTGCGAGGCCAACTGGTGGACGACCCTGCTCTACGTCAGCAATTACGTGAACACAAATAACAGAGTAAGAAAGATGATGCAGTCATCACTAAAGATGATTGTCCACTATTACATGCATTCCTAAACCTAGCCTATACAATCATTTTGAGTAGTTTTACTGTGTTACGTAAGGTTGGGAACTATGTCATCGTTTATCTGCGCTCTTAACGGAAATAAAATAGTAGTTTAACTTATTAATTACAATTATCCCTAAGTAAGCTAGTGTTTTTCAATGTAATTTTCTACATTCTTCAAAACATTCATTTGTATTCAATTTTGCATGTTTTTTCTAAGATGCCAAGTTAACATGTTCAGCACAATATCAAATTCTAAGTGAAAATTTCATTAGAGACCAAGAATCATCGAAACGCGAAATAAAGTTTAGAATTGCAAGACAATTGAGTCCTAATAATAAATTGTGATGGCTAGTTCAATCTTATCCTCTCACAAGATATTACGGTACTTGATAAAGTTAATTTTATTGATCATGTATGTATTTATGAAAAAAACAAAAACGTTTCGAAGAGGTTTGGATATTTTGAAATTGCATTCAAACATACTTAAGTTACACTGAAACCTTTAACAAAATTTGCAAATAAGCTGATGTTTCAAACAAACTTCTACTCGTGTAAGCAAACTTGTCGATGTGTGAGCAAACTTAACGTCGTGTAAACAAACAAATATACGCCTTGCCTTTGACTTGCAAACTGAACGTCTAACATTAGTGTTGAATATTGAAGTAGACCTAACACTGCTGGAAAGAATCTCCGATAATTCTACATCCGTTGAACGGCCATATCTTATGCATATTTTTTTTAAATTGGTTAATTAAAGTCGCATCATCATATATGTCATTAGCGACCACTATTGGTGGTAACGGTATGGTAACTATGAAGATGAAACGAAATGGTGATGATAAAGGGTGAAAGAACAAACACAAATACAACCATACCCGAGGCGGGACTCGAACCCGCGACCCTTCGGTCCGAGATCACTACGACACTACCTTATGCATATTTACATTCTTATCTGTTCTCGTCTGCCGAGCTATGTGGTGTGGTAGATATGTTGGTCAATTATTCAACCATTTTTACATGGTGAGCTGTAGGGCAAAATGATATTTGAAAAAAAACACGTTGGCAAACATAACGATGAGGCGTCGCCCTGTCTGCCAAGAATAAACACGAGTTTCCGGCCACGCAAGCTTACTTCATGAATAATGTTCTAATACTTATTCGGTATACAACTAAAATTATTAAGATATAGAGAAGTAAAGTACATTATTGTCATAATAATTATATGTTTTGAAAAGTCGATTTTGTAAATATTAGTAAAATGCTCATATTTTTTTAAAACAATGTTTGCAGTGTCTCACGCAGTCTTGGTATCTGTCTGTGGATATGCAATTATACTGGCTATCACCTCTAGTCCTTATACCGCTATGGAAAAGACCACGACTTGCGAAGTTTTGGATCTTTGCTTTGTTTCTTGCTGGTTTGGTCTCCACGTTCTGCATTGTGTATCTGATGAAGATCGGAGCAAGTAGCAGGATCATGTCGTGAGTGCTTCAAATACCAGTAAAATATCGCTCTAAAATTCTTAATATGTACACGCCCAGTACGTAAAAAAGGATATAGCTACCAGAATATAACTTAGATGCAATTTAATTTAAAACATCGCCCGTAGTTTTTAATTTTACATACAACAAACAAATTGGGAATAATATCTCTAGTCTTCACAAAGAACGTAAATAGCATCAATCAGAACAAAGTAGGTATGAATTTTCACGATTGTGTAATATTCTAATACTTTCCTATTACCTTCCTACTACTTAGAACGAGTTTCATTCAATTTCGCATTTTACGATCCTGAATTTGCCTTTGTTAGTCATTTTGTATTTGTATTCCTGTTTTACGACCTTCCTCCCGGGTTGAGAATTATTTCTATTGGTTCAACCACCATGGTTTTATACCCATGCCAGTTGGGTACTGTAGTAGCTCTTGATTCAATATCGATGAGCGCCAATGCCCCCAAGCCCAGGTCGATCAGGAATGAATGTAAGAGGGTAGAAAGGTGATGCATGGTGAACGAGAAAGCCTCACCGTGCCACAAATCACAATCAGTCAATCATGTCCAAAGCTGGAATCGAACCCGCTACTCCTCGGAACGAGACCATCAAGGCGTGTTAGACTTAGTAATATCGGGTACATAGTCAGCTTGTTAGTCTTCTGTAATAATTGCTTACTTTTTAATACTCTACAGTAAAATGACTTGAAATCACTATGTTGTAAAATTGTGCATTTTTTGTATTGCAGGTCTGAAGAATATGAAAAACACATAACATATTACCTCGTACCTACCCATACAAGATTTTCAGTGTGGCTCGTGGGAATAATGCTGGGCTTTGTTCTTCACCGCGAGAAGAGAACAAAGACCAAAAAATTGTCCTGGGTACGTTCTACTGCATATTCACACGGCAAATGTCCTCAGCTTTATTATCATTTTGTGTTTTCCTTCCTGACGACGTGACATCCATGACTCATTGTGTAACTCTACAATGCTTTCAATGACCTCTTAAATTTGACTTCAGAATTTCTGAAATATTTTATATCATTTTCATTTGAAATTGTGTTACTGTTTCGTATTAGAAGAAGAAATAAAAGAGGTCATCTTCGTCAACATATCATCTTTATTAAGATAGCCGTCTTTCGACGGCTTTGCCGTCATCGTGCTCTCGAATAAACCTCTTTTATTTCTTCTTATAAGAACGTCAACAACACCAAATCAGAATTCCCACAATGTTTCGTATTAGTATTTCTTTTGCCTGAATAGTAATTGTCTTCAAGCACTGATGATGTTGATGACGATAATTGATAAATGTTACTACTTGCGCAAGTTATTACTCAATTTAAATATTTTCCAGAGGCATGCATTCACTGCATCAGATGATGATTCTTTGATTTCTTAAATATAATTAAATAATAACACAAATTTTATGTCAGTTTGCCATAATGCTATAAACATAGGATTCATTTTCAAAGAAATACCTTGCTTTTTGGACAACATTTGTATTTTCCCAATTTGCGTTTACAGAAATATTTGGGATCAGTCTTTATTACAGAACTCATCTCTTTTAAAGAACGCACGACACCGAATTTCAAGTAGGAGACGTATCACAGTAGCCAAAACTCCTAGTAGACAAATAATGCTTTGCGGAAGGTTTACAGACTTCAAACCACTCTTTTACCGTATTTTATTTAGTCGCCAATTTTGTTGCTGAAATTCATGTTTCCCAATTTTACCCGTCACCATTTTTATTTGTTTCCTACACCATTGTGACAAGCAAATATACACACCTTGAGGTTGAATTGCGTAACTAGTAATCTAGTAATAACATAGTAATAGTAATAACATAGTAATCTAGTAATAATATTTATCCTTGAAAATAGATTTTATTACATGGGAGTTTTTCTTCTCCTTTCAAAATTCAAAATTTATTGCTTATTTATTTTTGAAAATAGATTCTACTACATGGGAGTTTTTGTTTTTTCTCCTTTCAAAATTCAAAATTTAAGTAGTATATGACTTAGTGTAGGGATCACAGAATTTAGAAAATGTGCACACAATTCACTTTTCCCATAGCACGTCATACGCAGTTTTTAACTGTTTTTGACGTAAAATAAATAAAAAATAAATAAAATAAACAGACCAACTCGGATTACATAGTTAACGAGTTCAAGATATTTTATATCTCAGTCCCTCAAATCTCAACAAAAAAAACTGAATATTGTAGGCATTGGACTAAATACGTGCCAAGGCGCGAGGCTTCCTACAGGGAAAGCCGTGGACGAGCAGTATCGCCCTGGAAGGCGGGGCCGACAGAAACTTTCTCTTGCAGATTGCGTCTGCATCGGCCTGGGCGGCGGCGGCGCTGCTATTGCTCGCGTCCGCCCACCTCCAGTATCCCTTCCAGAGAGACAATTACCGCTACGACCCATTAGAAGCGGCCTTCTACCTGACCCTGCACAAGCCCGCGTGGGCGTTGGGTGTCGCCTGGGTCATCTACGCCTGCAATCGAGGACACGGCGGTAAGGTTCCGCCGCGGCAGCGGTGAAACTACTTCCCGAAATCTGCCAAGAGATAAAGATGCCGCTTTAGAGTGCTTTGGCGATTGAGTAGGTTGTAGAGAAAACAATGGAACGAAGTAGCGGAAAAACGAGAGAGTTTTGACAAGGTCGTTTGTTTTCGTCTCTATACAATTTGAGTGTATTTTTTTAAAAATGGGAAATGATTTATAATTAACTACTTTAAGATTTCAGAATATAAAGTATTCGTGTCTCTTGCTATGTAATCTTTATGTGCAGAATGTCAAAATTTTGTGCCTCAATGTTTAAAGAACATGAGTCTCGAGATACTTATTTCCTTTATTTCATGAACCAGAGTTTCGACGAAATTTCTGGACTTGTAATAGAAAAACTAATAACTTGATGAATGGCATAGATGATCTAATGTGCAAAATGTAATTGTTTTGTAGATAGTTTAATTTTGATTACTGTGTTTATATTTCTCTATGTTCAAATTTACATTAATGTATTGCATAGTATTATATTCCTTTGAGATACAGAGTACGTATTGAATTTATGTACCTACAAATTGTGTACGACAGGCATACATAAAATTAAACAACAGTCGGACCAATTCTAAAAAGTTGTTTATGGAAGTATGAAGGGCCTGTAGCCCAACTATAAGTTAATTACATAGACAAACGTAATAATGATGGCTAATTTGATACGCATCACAAAACTATCTATCAAGCGACATAAACATACGCATATTATTTGCAATGTATACCTTCGAGTTTCTTTGCCATTTATGACTATTTTTCTGCAATACTCTGAGTGAATTTTTAATCGTTTTAACTTCAGCTTAATTCATCAAAATTACTCTCTTTCAAAATTACGTGGAATTAGAGAAATTGTTTGAGAATAAACAAACCAGGTGACTGCCTCAGATTTTTTTATTTTAATCTGTGCTTTTTAATATCGACATAACGAATTAATATGTACGTAAATTAATTATTCATAATTATGTCACAGACTTTGTAAGTAAGCGAAGGGCTTTTCATGTTTTGTAGCCGTAGCTTCAGTCCCATGATTACGTTTTGTATTGATGAATCGTGCTATTGTGTGCATTAATTGGTAGGCTTACGGACCAAATGATTGATGGAGCTTCAATACGCATTTCACACATTATAATACTCAATTAGGCACATAATTTTTAAAACACTAAAAGTGCATCGAATGGGAATCTGTCATTAGGTGTCGTCAACGCCCTGCTCTCTTCTGCCTTCTTCCGTCCGGTAGCGCGCCTGTCGTATGGGATTTACCTGACGCACATGTCTGTCATTCACTTAATGGGAGGCAGTATGAGGACTCCTATCTATCTCTCTGATCTGACAATGGTACGTGCGTACATCATGCATTTCTCTGCAGCCGTATTAGCATCCTCACTGTGGGTTAAATATAATATATTTGCTGTATTTTAAGTGAGTTTAAAAATATTTAGGCCTATGTAATATACATACATTAATTGCTTTTTCAAGCACCTAATACACTCTGTATTCGTTGCAGATGAATGTGTTCGTCGGTGTACTTGTGATGTCCATTGCTTGGACGCTTCCGCTTGCTTTGCTTTTCGAAGCCCCGTTTGTGGCACTCGAGAAAGTCATATTTGGTAAGAAAGAAGCTAAAGAAGTTTCTTTTTGTTCTTTTAGCAATCTTGAAGTTTTCTATTTCTTTTTTCATTACTGATATTGCTCTCGGATACTGAACTAGGTTTTGGAATTCCCTCGTGTCTGAATTGATCAAGTTACAACAAATCAATTTTCTCTTGAACCTACCATTTTCTGTACTTCCCTTTATATTTTTTATAGAAACTTTTTTATATTTTGTGTCACCCTTATCACATTGGCGCCTCTTTTTATTATTGTGTCTTTTATAGGTACCAATACTTTAAGGATTACAAAGAAGTCATTGATATAGGAGGATCGAATAAAAGAAGTGTACATGTTTTACTTGAGTAACTTTGCAAGTAGTTAAATTTAATTTTTATTTATTTTAAAACCCTATAAAAGTAACTGAGGTTATGGCAGTTTTTTCATATTGCATTAATTATCTTCCCTCCGAATATTTGCTTAAGTTGTGAAACCAGATTAATTTTGTTTAGTAGCCCTTTGGAGAGGGTATTCTAAAAAAATGTTCGTAACCTCTCCTAGAAAAACTAATCCTCAATTCATTCCTTTTATTACGTGAATAGAACATACTCCAATTTACAACGAAGCTGGAAGACCATAACAGCTTCCAATTCTCCCCACCCCACCTTTTTTTGCAAAGCCATACGCTCTTAGGATACGCGATATCTTGCAGTGTTCATCTGCTTCTCCGCTGACAAGGCTTTTAAGAAAGAATTGCATTATAGAATATGACATTTCCAGAAAAAGAAGACGAGGACTCTCCGGCTGATTTACCCCCGTCGTTAGCAACGCCGATGCCGTTCAAGATGCCGTCTCAGCTAAAGAGGCTTCCGGAAATGATGCAAATCAACGACGACGCGGAGACGCCGCAGACTGATGAAGTTTTCGACGAACGATTGTGAAACAATCGATTTTTGACCCAACTGCATGCATCTTTTGCTCGGCTGTTCAACATAACAATATTTGTCATACACTGTCTAATGAACATTAATAACGACCAGTCAATACGTTCCACAATCTACATCACAATATTACAAGTATCTCAATAGGTCGCTAGCAAATCTTGATTGCAAAAGACAGAGTCTTGTTGCAAGTTCCGTTCCTAATCGCTCCAATACTTACGTATATTTTCGGATATGATATAATTTCATGTTTTGTAAATGTAATGTTGACTTATTGTGATTGCAATAAGTGTTGTGGGATGACAATAAATTTATATATTTTCTTATATGTGCAATTTTTATATCTTTGGTGAAGGTTTATCCATATCCGTTGAGTTGCATTATTTTTATGTAAATACTAGATTAGCTTGATGTCTCAGTCGGAAACTTTATGTTAAAAGTTTTTATTTCTACAAAAGTTTGTAAAAAAATAAATTTTAAACATGATGCATTTGCCTGGTCTTCCAACCTCAGACAATGAAAGTTACATAAAAAGTATGAATAAATTTTATTTTTCTTCATTACAAAATTAGTATTAATTATATCATCTGATGCATGAAAAAGTAAGACGTAACTATTCATATTATTCCAGAAAGACAGTATGGCAACTCATTGCGATTCATCACTAAAAGGTGTCCTGAAATTCTCAAAAACATGTTTTTCTAAATCTTTCAAAATATTAAAGAAGAATCCAGATAAAAAAAATATCTTGTGTTTCATTTTATCGAGAGGACATAAATGAACTATTGATCAAAATATATAATGAGTAGTGACTTTCAAATTCCGCGAAACACGTTTTTTTAGAATTATATTAGAACGTTCTGGGGATATCGTAGGCTTCCGCGGCCAGAGTCATGATCTGCGCTGTCCGGGTGACGCCGCGTCGAAGGCGCCACGTTTCGACCAACATATCGCGGTCCTCTTCAGGGCTGTACTGCGAGGGCGTAAGGGCTGTTCGGCAGTACAGCCCTGAAGAGGACCGCGATATGTCGGTCGAAACGTCGGCACCCCAGCCTTCGACGCGGCGTCACCCGGGCAGCCCAGATCACAACGTACTGGCGAGTCTAGAAAAGGTATTTTTCACACCACTAAACCGAGACACGTCGAATGACACCACACATCGTGTTAACGCTGCAAGATAGCTTCAGTAGAACTGTTTGGGAGAGCAATAGAATGACGGATGAGGTTGCTCGCAAAGCGTGGCTACCCACGTCCTAGCTTGCCACTAGGGACAATGCTGAAAAACAATTATTCGGGAACTATTAGTTTATCTCAGCGTGATATATATTGATGATTGCTTGTCAATTTTACCTAGTTGTCAATGTTTCCTTAGACGAACAGAAGATTGTCTTCTGTTATAACTAATGCGACATAACATTTCAGCTTGCTTTCGCCTCTTACGCGCTTAAAACAGCCACTGCTACCACTAGTCAAATTTAATTTCTTCAACGCCGCCCAGTTGTGAATTATCACGCCTTTTTACTGACGAGGCGATCTTTTGTGTATACGCATGGCTGCAAGATTCTTCAACAATACAATCAAAACGTCGTTGTATTGATTGATTGATATTTTCGTGTTTCCGGGCGCGTCAACTTCTCTGGTCATTAGTCCCGTTAGTATAGTGCATGTTTTTTCTCGTGAGATCCCGGTGATCTTTCCCCGCTGGATGGCGCGATCCGGCGCCGACCTACCGTCGGCTAGTGGGGTTTCCCCCAAACCAGGACTCTCCCACCAGCGGGGCACCACCTCTGCCGAGACATGCTCTAAACTCCCGACCGGTCTCCTGGGATATTTGGTAGTGTAGTGCATGTTAGTGTAAGTGTGTGTGTAATGGGAGAGGATAGGGCAAGGAACGAGAAGGACAGATCGCGCGCGGTCCGTGGCCCGTTTGGTAGGGTACTGCTTTGGCATTCGCCTGGTACTGAAAGGAGAAACTACGGAAAACTACCGATCAGAGAAGCCGGCCGCTAGAATTCTCCTCCAAACAGCGACTGAATTCGACCTAGCTGAAAAGCTAGTGTCGAAAATCCTGCCGGCGTCAGGACTCGAACCTAGGACCTCCCGCTCAGAGGCGCTGCAGTGATATCAGTTGATGCACTGAGCTACCGCTCCCGGTAAAAAGTCCTTGTATTTCTTCGAAATCTCGACAATGAGAATGCTTTTGCACGCTAAAACGTCTCACCTGAGGTCGCAATACCAACGCTACATAATTAAATTAATAGTCGGTAGCATATATACGTGCATCTTAACGGTGTTTTACTTGTGCGAGGCGAGTCGAGTAACCGCGAAACTGTGTTCGGCCACTATCCTTTTAAATAATGCTATTCTATCGCGCCTTCATTTGGAGGACTTTTAATTTTGCAATGATACTTGAACTGAACATAGTGTCTCCTGTACCTGGCGCGGTCTACCGGGCTTCTGCGAAAACTGTTCAACTCTTCAACTGTTTTCGTCTTTCCACAGAGTTTCCCGCGATAAATACTTTTGTCTTTTACTCTGGAAGCAAACGCGCCGTTTTTGGAGAAAAAATATTTTAAGTCCGACGCGGGACGTTTAAAAATGCGTGCTCTTTGCTGTTAATTAGCGGCAAGGAATTGTTATAATGATAGGTTTCAAAGTACTGCGCCAAATGTGAATCAATTTTGGCCGCCGATGTGCTAACCTAATTCCCGCCCGCGATGGGAACCGAACCGGACCCGTTGTGAAGGGTCGGCTCACTGTAAGAGAGGCTGCAAATAGATTTAACACTGTTGCCAGCGCAGACCGAGATGAACCTCAAAACGGGCAAACCGGTGCTCAAATGGGGGACGTCAATCAATGGCGTAGCGTGCGTGACGCTGGCCAGTGCCTTGTTAAGCTGAATGCGTATTAGCTTGCGTTCGAGGCATGAAATTGAAGCCTTTCTTTCAAAACGCGTCCTCACGATGTACGGCAGCGCGAAACTTTGCTATTCAAAAAGGATTCTGCTAAGTGCACTGCGCTTTGTAGACTGCAAGTTCTGGGCGAGATGCATCGTTACTAAGCGAAAGAGAAATCCAAAAAGAAGGTATAAAATGTAAAAATTAAAAACCATCAGAGGTTAGGAGATTAAAGCACAAAGATATGACCACAATGATTTGTGCTGCTGCGCTAACATTCTGAAACACTTCGCATGAAATTCAATTTCAAAGCGTGTCGTTCCGCCAATATAAAATAAAGATAGAACATATGGACAACATATTCAGCACGACAAATGCAACGATACAATCTCTCTGATTCATATTTCCGCGCGCAAATCTTGACTTGTAACTTAATTGAATGATTGAGGCGTTGTCATTGTCAACATTGACAATGTTTACAATGACAACGCCTTCAATCATTCCAATTATGTAAATGTCAACTACACCTCACCACTGAATCAATCGAAATACTTGTAACTTAAGACATGCGCGAGACGTGTCGGCGATACGAAAGAGCAGTCAAAAGAAATCGAACTAAGGACCTGTAGATAACACAAGTGTAATTTAACACACGCGCGAGGCGTGTCGGCAATACGAAGAAAAAGGATAAAGAATCGAATATTGAAAAACGAATGAAGAACCTGTAAATAACACAAAATAGCCACACATTGGTACATCAGGTTTAAAATATCAACGGTATATAAAAATCAGTTTGTTCCGCCCTAGCCGGGCAGGATATCAGTATTGTTGGAGTACTTGTTGAGCATTAAAGCCAAAGCAAGCATGTCTTTTTTTCGTATACGCTTGGCTGGAATGAAGAAAAAGAATAATATGATGAAATTCTCGACGGCTGTTGACTTTAGAGTGTATAGATAAGTGAGTTTTGCCTTAATTAGGTACTGCCCACCACTCCCGCCCAACAAAACGGGCCGTCTAGCACATATTGTTTTCGTAGGTTGCCCAATTCTGACGTTCTTGAAGCTGAGTATTTAGAGAACCCTACCTCCCAAGAACGATAAGTCTAATTTTCATTAAAATGAGTGGGAACTTCATTTTAATTCCGAGAGAGAAGAGTCGTAGACGCCCTTTCTGGGGGGGAAGCGGTGAGAATTAAATTGACACTCGAGTTGAAATCGTATTTTGACTCAAAATTTGCTTGCTTTGCGAGCAGAAAATGAAAAGATTAAATAAACAAAGCACATACGTGATGAGACGTGGGTGGCTCGGGAAGGCTTAGATACCCGGAAGTGCCAGGTCCCGTGGCAATTCTGAGGAATGGCCCCCCAGGGAGAAACTATAACTAGAGTTTTTTTGTAAAATACATAATTTTTGTACTGATCTTGTGGTCACGCCTGAGGCGTTTTTGGCCTCCGCTTTGCGAATCTGCGTCCGGTAGACACCGAGAAACTACTCCAAGTTACCATAGCGAGGGCCGAGAATCTTCAGTCAATTCAAATCTGGAGAAAAAGACTGCCACTTCATCCGCGCTTGTGAAGTAAGCGGGAGTGAAGTAAGATTCCAGAATTTCCAAATAAGATTCAATTGTTTTTTCACTGTGTGATAGCGACGGGGTGTCGCCAACTCCTGCTTCGATTGTTGATCAAACGCCAACGAGTTGAGGGCGTGTCCATAAATTAAATGATTTGGAGTTATTATGAAGGCCTCTGTATCTTTTTCAGAACAAGCAGCCAAGGGCCGTGAGTTTAAAATATGTTCTACTTGAGTTAACAAATTATGGAGTTCAGAGAGCGAAATGCAATTCTGTCCAAGAGAGCGTTTTAAGTGAAATTTCAAGGAGCCTACGGCTGCCTCAGTCAGTCCATTTCTAAATGGTGAACGAGAGGGACAAAACTGTCAATCTATTCTGTGTACTGCAAAAAAGTTTTTGAGAATCGAGTGCTCCTGAAAATGTGTACTGAAAATCTTGGATAGTTCGGCCAACTGACTTTTTGCTTTCACGAATGTTCTGGCATTATCACTATAAATAACTCGGAGGTAGCCCCTTCGAGACCCAAATCTCTTTAAGGCAGCTATGAATTCGTTAATTAAGTTTTCCACTACGTCAAGATGAACAGCTTTTGTAGCATGACACACGAATACAACAATCCAATATTTACTACGCGCTCTGCAATTGCCTATGACTGGTTTAATCAGAAATGGTCCGCAGTAGTCAATTGAGGTAAACTCCCATGGTTTTGACTCTTGAAGCAGGCAGTGCACTCATTATTTGGGCGGCTGGTTTGGCCTTACATCTTACGCAGGCCAAGCAATGATGAATTACACTATTCACTAGTCTTCAAATTGAGGGAATCCAGAATCGTAGTCTAGCAATCGACACTATTAGCTGACTATTAGCCGATGTGCTAACACGTCCCATGAATAAGTGGCGGTGAAAGAGGTGTAACCTTGATAAACGGTAGAACACACGGACACAGGTTACCCGATTACTATATGTTAGAAGTTATTTATTTAATATCAGATTGTTTTAAACCATTTCTGACACGATAAAATGTTTGTGTTCCTTTTATCTTTTTATTGCTCTGCATAGGAATTTATCACAAATTATTCCAGACTGAGTCAGTGTTTCCTCGCCTGAAGTTGTATCTCTTCAGAAAAGTCAATAAAGATAACAAGGTGACTGCAACATAGCTGATAACTAATATTTCATGTAGAATCAATACAACACATCGACCTTTGACTATTGAGTTGAAGAGAGTGCATGTTATTATAAGATAACAGGTAGAGTAAATCATAACGTGAGAAAAATGGAGACTTTTCTTAAATAGTTACCAGTCTACGTTCCATTTTGAGACGTAATTTTAAAACGAAGTCACCTGAATTCTATACCATTGTCAAAAACAAAAAATTGGTAATCAATATAAATTGGCAGTATTCAAGTACTCTTGATTACGGAAAGTGTGTTTAGTGAAAATACATTTCACTATACATGTTTTATAAAGTTACTAAAAGTCATTTTAAAAAAATTAAATGTACGAGAAAGGGAGTTTAGTATCTGAGTATGTTTTTATACAGACCATCCGTAGCGTGAAGGAAAATAGTTTTCTTATTATGTCACAACCGAGAATGAGAGAAATATTGCATCTCACTTTCGAGACATAATTCGGATTTGTCTAAGGTATATGCTAAACTATAATAGAGACCAGCCATATTTTATCTTTCTTCCTGATTCTACAAGCATTAATTTGACAGTGAGAGGGTTCAGTGACAGATCGCTAAGGCAGTAGTGTCGTAGTGATCTCGGACCGAAGGGTCGCGGGTTCGAATCCCGCCTCGGGCATGGTTGTATTTGTGTTCGTCCTTTCACCCTTTATCATCACCTTTTCGTTTCATCTTCATAGTTACCATACCGTTGACACCAATAGTGGTCGCTAATGACATAAGATGTTGATGCGACCTTAAATAAACAAAAAAACAAAAATGGAAACATGTATGTGTTAATAAAAGCGAAAAGACCTAGATGAACCCAATTAGTAGTGTAATAAGAAAATAATGCAAAATGCAAAAGATAACGAACTGTGTGGAAAGAAGGAACCTGAAAAGGGACAAACATGTATCAAGGATGCATGCTGTAAGATTCATACGAACCCGAACAAAGAATTGGGCCGTGAAGGCCGACGTGAAGGGAATATGTTTCTTCTTCTTTCGCCAAAAAGGTTTTACGAAACAAGTGTTTTGTGTTACTTATACGCATTTTTTTAAAAAACAACTGTTCTATTTAGGCGATGCTTTTGTATAATCTTCAATAATTTTCTCGACGATTATTATACTTGTTATTTATTTCACGATGTGTGCCAACATTCACTTAAAGTCACTATTCAACTTAACTTTTGCTTTAAAATGTTCCCAACTTTTACCGAAGTGCGTGCTTCGAGTACTAACAAGCAGCCTTCACATCAGGCTACTTGTCGGGCACTGACCCACAAAGCCGGCAGACGGTAAGAAAAAAGTGAGCGTGCTCAGTGGAGATGAAAGTGATCCGTGATCACAGACCACACGCCCGGCACTTCCCGTGTTCCGCTGCCCATGTGCACTTTGTCCCGAAGACCATTCTCACACGGGCAAAAACAGTTGAAATTTCGCCTATGAACCATCAAATTTTGCATTGTAGCTTTACCTAATAGTAATTTTAGTAATTTTCCGAAACGTTTATATTTAAAAGTAAAATGTAATTTGATTACTTTTAATGCAATTTAATATGTTATTTGTTTAACAATATTGTTTAATTATTCTTGAAACTTTTCTCACCATCCTACGTACTTATTCAATTGTGAAACATAAGGGAGAAATTAAAAAGTGTTCAAAAATCTGCACAGATGACACAAATGGCACAGACTTTCTCATACTAGATATTTCTCTATTCTCTTGAGTCAGGACTAGCTTTTGGGTTTTGACCCATCTTCTTCCCTGGTATCAGCTGTTGGCGCCTAAAACACCTCCCACCATACCTGCCGCTCCTTTGGGGACATTCTCTGTGAAGGGAATATTCGCGCTCCTCGAACAGCGCGAAGGCCTGTCTCAGTCCTGTACATATGTGTTTCCATGGTGCCACGTGGTTCATATCGATGCTTACTCCATTGTTCTGGGTGTACACAGAGACTCCACATACACATTTGCCTGCCAGAACGAGATTATGGGAGGATTCGGGTATAGGTGTAATATACGAGTATCTTCGAATGCCCCTCCCCTCACTCCACAAACACAAATTAAAACATTCATACTTAATACGGGAACCTAAGTCCTTACTGTTCACGTACTTGGGCTGCTTCAAGGGTCTATCTCACTCGGTAGAACTATTTGTAATAAGTAAGGTTATGTAACATAAGATTTTTAATTCATTAAAATTTTATTTAAAATTTATAATTTAATAAATCAATTAATGTAACTAAAACTGACCTTCTTATACATACGTGACATTTAATGTTCTTTGCAGAATTGAATCTTAACCATTTATTTCCTCAACAACCATGCAAGCAAAGTTACTTTAGTATCGAAATCTAACAACATCGACCACGGAAATGAACAAGAGTTTCAACATTAACTAACATGACAGAAAATGTTGTTAAACTTAATATTTGCAGAACGTATCAATTCACAGAATAGTCCAATATACTTTCAGTAATATTTACATTAAGAAAGTGGGTTTTATGAATAACTCGTTGTTTTTTTACTTTTCACTTTTTTCAGTCCCGAAATAGTAGAATAGAAATATGACTTTAAGAATGCAAGAAAAATATAAAACCCGTTTCTATATTCATATTCTATTGAAAATTTCTGAGCCGTTTGTTTTCGAAAATATGGATTGATTTATTCTGAAAATACAAAATTTTGAGCTCATTTTCTCAGAAAATTGTTTTCTCGACACTTAATAAAGTTCATTTGAAAATCTTTTGTTCACACAAACAAAAAGTTTTAAACAAGCTTGTAATACTAATAGTTATGACATAAGCAATATCGAACTTAATGATTGTCCAATAACAAATATTTCTCGCATTATTAGTAATTTTTTCAATTTTGTAGCATTTAGAGTCAAACGAATAACTCACGAGCGTCATTTTTATAAACGTACTTCGCACTATCTACAAAAAAGAAATTAAAGAAAACAGATTTTCATCGTCAAACAATATTTCCGTTACGAGGACCCACAAAACGTGAGTTTTGACTTCATAACGAACTCTCATTAGAGGAAGTTATTTACTATATATATATATATATAATATATATATATATATATATATAAGAAAGAGTTATCCAGTTTTTCCATGTGAGGGATCCACAATTCGATATTGTCGGTCGAAAAATCGTTTTTCGTAGAAACATTAAAATAATTTCTCTTTAAGCAGTAACGAGAAAGTAAACATTGAAGATTTTTTATATCTATTACATAGTTATATTTATTTATAACTGTACTATTAAATACCATCACTTAATAGGTTACGAAGCAATTTCCCAAGCGTGGCTATCTTTTTACTCACATATGAATTTTTTCCACTCTAAAGTGTTCTGTCACGCTGTTCAAGAACGACTGTTGAGCCACATTCGCAGCAGTACCACTGTATTCGCTTGCAGCACTTATGCCATTCCTCAACAGTTTTACGTCTCTGCTTCTCTCAGAGAGAGACACCATCTTCCATCCCTTTTCTGCATTCTTCGCCGCCCGTTTACTTTCACTCCCGCTCTCGCGCGGCCGTGGCGAAGGTTTCCCTTTTTTTTCAACGTGCGCCTCGAGGTTAGTGATTCGGAAAATGTCTGTAAATATAGCAGCGACAGCAGCAGCAAAACTGTATTTGCTTGCTCGGCACGCGACGTTAACGTCTTCGTTGTAAACAAGTCGACTGGGCTCCGAAAACTGAATAAAATGTCTTGTAAACTCAGCCATCTGAAAGAGGGCTGGCATCAAAATCATAGCATCATTGAAACACGCAAATTGAGTGATAGATCGACAGAAAAGCCTTTTGTTAGAATAATATAGAATGAGGTTGTATTATTTTTTTCTAAAGGAAAATTGAAATTTCACGAATTACAGTACGACAAGGACAGTTTTTTCTTTGTTATTAATCAATGAGACGAAATTTTCATTATAGAAATACTTTTAAGCTTCGTTATTTGTGAACTTTTATTTTAAAAAAATAACAAAGGTAATGCAGAAATATAATTAGTGGTGCAAAAAAACTTACATACATATTCGCTTTATTAATAACTTTGCAATTTTCGAAAATTCACGGTTTAACGGAAATAGAAATCCACCCCATTATTTTAAGCGTGTCTTAATAAAGACAAAGTCGGAGCCGTTTCTAACAATATATGTTTTAATCCCCTTTATTTCAGCAACAATTACACGAAATTTATTCACATTTTCAAAGAATTGTTCTCCATGAACGTACTTTAAGATTTAATTTTTTAGAAAACTTAATTTAAAAAATCTCTACCATCAATATTGAAGTTTTGTAATGGTAATATTTTGCAATTTTTTAAATGCAGAGATTCCATCGCAAATGAGATCTGCACCAATTTTATAAAATTTTTAAAAAATTGGTGCAGTTTTTGAGAGAATAATTTTTTTATTGCCTGTATTTCATACAAAATTACCCAACAAGTCATGTTTTTAAAAACTTGTACACAGACAAATCATGTTTTTGAAAACTTGTTAAAGATATATCTGTGAAGAACAGATTTCTTTATGTAAAAATCTTCATTTTTAATATTGAAGTTGTAGGAAGAGGCCAAAACAATTTAAATTCCTGCAATTTCCGGTAATTCAGAAAGTTAAAACCGAATGAGACCCTGTCGGCCCGGTGGCCGAGATCGCTAAGGCAGTAATGTCGAAGTGATCTCGAACCGAAGGGTCGTGGGTTCGACTCCCGCCTCGGGCATGGTTGTATTTGTGTTAGTCCTTTCACCGCTTATCATCACCATATCGTTTCATCCTCATAGTGACCATACCGTTAACAGCAATAGTGGTCGCTAATGGCCTAAGATGTTGATGCGACCTTAAATAACCAATTAAAAAATAAGAAAATGAGACCCGTTCCAGTTTCTCAAGCGTCTTTTGCTACTACCCGAGAAAAAATCCAAAAAAAAAATTATCAATTTTTAGAAATTTTAGAAATGTTTAAGCCGCTATGTAAAGTATCACAAAAAATAAAAATATCAGTTTTAAACTCGCAGGACTTGGGGTTCGTTCAGCTTGAACGGGATACGCAAAGGGCAAAAACAGCGAATAGATTGAATAGTTGTGGGAATATATTGTAATATAACTGCTTACGCCAGGAGGATTTCGCCGCGTAAAGTAGAATTTTTATTTAAAATTGAAATCCGACGTCGCCGTAGTCAAAGGCATCGTAGAAACGCAGAAATCGTGCATGCAAAATACAGTAAGTTTATACGTCACATACAAGAGGAAGGTGCAGCGACAGCGAAAACTAAGTCGTGTTGCAACAGATGCTGCCCGGTTGTGACCGCAGTCTTGACCGTGTCACTGTGATACACGCCCCTACCTCGCCAACTATCCGTGCAACCGGCAAAAATCCATAATTTCTAAAGAGTCACGTGATTGCTGTGTGGTCTGCACACAATCGTAAACCACGACCTGTTAGAAGAAACCATGTCACGCATCACGTGGCCTCGGACCATGGGGGCATCTTCGAGCGCGACCGCGAACTTCTTTTGAATTTAACTTGGAGGGCGCAAGGTCGCGTGTTGGACTCGCTTCGCTTCGCATTAGCTGATCGCCGAGTTCCCGGTCTTACGCTGCGAAGCAATCGTGCACTGTCATCTTCACCGTTCGGACCAGGTCAATGCCTCCGAGCAAAGATTAAGACGCTACGTCGCGTAATAAGCTTCTTATTTATTTATTTTATTTATTTATTTTACGTCAAAAAACAGTTAAAAACTGCGTATGACGTGCTATGGGGAAAAGTGAATTGTGTGCACATTTTCAAAATTCTGTGATCCTACACTAAGTCATATACTATTTAAATTTTGAATTTTTGAAAGGGAGAAAAAAAAACAAAAACTCCCATGTAATAAAATCTATTTTCAAAGATAAATAAGCAATAAATTTTGGCTCTTATTACTTCCTGCCGCGACAACATGGAAACGATAATTTGAATAATTGTATTTCCACTGAATTCTAGAAGACGTGCACAGAAAATGAAGTTACATTTATGTCCAGAAGCAAAACAAGGGCCTGACCGAGATGGGGGTCATTGACCCGGAGGCTGCAATACAATACTTGTTACAGGTTGTTTATACTCATTTATACAGTATAAACAACCTGTAACAACTATTGTACTACAGCTTCCGGGTCAATGACCCCCATCTCGGTCAGGTTTTTCGTCCAGTTTCCCTGATCCATTGAGCAAATGCTGAGATGGCCCCTTGTTTTGCTTCTGGACATAAATGTAACTTCATTTCTGCACTCTTCTAGATTCAGTGAACACAATTCTTCAAATTATCGTTTCCATGTTGTCGCGAAAGTAATAAGAACAAAATTTATTGCTATTTATCCTTGAAAATAGATTTTATTACATGGAGATTTTTGTTTTTTTCCCTTTCAAAATTCAAAATTTATTGCTTATTTATTTTTGAAAATAGATTTTACTACATGGGAGTTTTTGTTGTTTTTTTTCTCCCTTTCAAAATTAAAAATTTAAGTAGTATATGACTTAGTGTAGGGATCACAGAATTTTGAAAATGTGCACACAATTCACTTTCCCCTAGCACGTCATACGCAGTTTTTAACTGGTTTTTACGTAAAATAAATAAATAAATAAATAAACATACAAGAGGAAGATGCAGCGACAGCGAAAACTAAATCGTGTTGCAACAAGTGCTGCCCAGATGTGACCGCGGTCGCCAACTATCCGTGCAACCGGCAAAATTCACATTTTCTAAAGAGTCACGTGATTGCTATGTGGTCTGCACACAATCGTAATACACGACCTGTTAGAAGAAACCACGTCACGCATCACGTGGCCTCGGACCATGGGGGCATCTTCGAGCGCGACCGCGAACTTCTTTTGAATTCAACTGGAGGCGCAAGGTCGCCTGTTCGACTCGCTTCGCATTAGCTGATCGCCCAGTTCACGGTCTTACGCTGCGAAGCAATCGTGCACTGTCATCCTCACCGTTCGGACCAGGTCAATGCCTGCGAGCGAAGATTAAGACGCTACGTCGCTTTTGATAGTACAACCAAATCACAATAAGTGCAGACTGGTAGGGCCCGCACCGAGCGCAAGATTTGCAAGTTCTTCTGAGCATTTGCGCGCCGAGTTGGCTCTGTGTGTCGATGCGGTTCCGCTGCACTCACTGCGCTTGTGGGCAGCGAGCCATGAGCCGCGAGGTCGCCGAGGGCGTACCAGCCTGAACGCACTGAGCGGCTGGCCGGCTGGAGGGTCGTCTAAACGACCCGCCGCCCCCATCGCCGCTCCAGCAACGCTGCGAGCCAGTTGGCGACGCTACTGGTCAAAGAGAACGACTCGAGCGCCGGAAGCTTTTGCCCTCTCCATCAAGAACGATCATCAACGGAGCGACCGGTATACACCGAAACGCAGTATCATTTAGAAGTAACGACGTGTTAAATTTTCATCACTACTTTCTACGTTTACTGCTTGATACGTCCTTCTCGTCTATGCACTTCCCGTGTTTCAGAACAGCTAGATTAACTTCAGAAACCGAGAAGGCACGTCAGGTAGTTCGGATCACCAACGTAACCAGTCAAACAATCCACTTGAATTGTGGAATTCTGATTGGATGTTGTTGACGTTTTTATAAGAAGAAATAAAAGAAGTCATCTTCGTCAACATATCAGTTTTATTAAGATAGCCGGCTTTCGACGGCTTTGCCGTCATCGTCAGTCTCGCTGCTGTCGGCAAAAGTTGAGCGACTGTGCCTTCTTCTTCTTATTTCTTCTTCAAACAATCCACGACTGACAAGTCGCTTACTCTGGTGATCTTAAAGTGTGGGGCTGTATACGCTACCGATGCGTGGGTTCTTGCAATATTATAGGAATATTTCATCATTATCCACATAAGTTGAATAAATTTGTTTAAATAGAAATGTTTTTCTGAGTTGTTGTTATGATAATTTTATTATTATTACTTTTATTGTTTATAAAGATTAACTGTTCAAAGAATTGCCCAAGACGAGAATTAAACACAGATCTCATAAACTAAACCCTTGAGTTGCCGAGAGTCAACTCATCAACAGCCCTTTAGGAGTTAAGAACCCCTATGGCGGTTACAAATTAAATGTCGCCATCTGGTCACAATAGTTAAGTGTGAAGAATTAGGTACACGGTAATATGTTTCCCGTTTCGAAATTGCAAACTACCATTGCAACCACATAGCTATTTAGCAAAAGTAATATTACTAATGACATTGCAAGGGTAGTTGGCAATTGCGAAGCGTGAAACATACACGCACGTAATAGTTACAACTTACAACTGTAACCAAGTGATGAAATGTAAATTGTTGTTATTATTATTATTATTTTATTATTATTATTATTGTCCGTGGTTCTTTCTACAATACTTTGAGCAACATACGGGTTGTTCATAATAACGGTATTTCTTGCACTACATCGTATTTTTAACTACCTAGGAGTTTGGACAAACATACATTTTGCGATACAAATTTCCAAAGACTATATCGTTACGGTCTATGATTTTACACTTCATAACCCACTGATCTAAATTTCCAAACTCTTACAGTATTTAAGACCTTTCCTGTTTGCTTGGTATCAATGCATCGTTGATGTGTCAATACCATGGAAGCCAAACGATCCGACATTCTCATCCCACAACACAAATTCTTGATCAATATTAGGCTACATATTAGCTACACACATTTGATATTGTTTTCTCTTATTTCGAATTCGTTTGTTATGTATGTTTGAAACACTTGAATCTTCGTAAAATCCATTGGAAAAATATAGATATCTGCGAGTGACATCAAGATGGCGGCGGACCGCCGGACAGAATCGGTGACGTAACGCGGACTGCAGTGCAGACGAGGCCAGCTTGTGCGACGTCAGCGCCTCCGGCGGACAAGCGCGGTGACAGGCGGCTCAGCGCGCGCGGTGACATACAACAAGCGCGGCGCGGCCCTGTTCCGCCCTGTCCGGCCCCGCCCCCTCATCCCTGCCCCCCCCGCATAGGATGCGCTGCGCTCCAAGCGCTGCCCAGCGGCGCTCGTCCGAGACTGCGTCAGGCCGGGACAAGCGACGCCACAAATCTCAGTTTTGCGTCCTTAACTGTGTCTGGACCCGCAGGATTTACGATGGAAATGAGGCCTGCGGGAGTTAAGCGCGAGGCGAGTAACCTACTTTATCCATTATCTTTCTTTCTGATGAGCTTGTCAACCATTCTGCAAAAATATGCGTCATAATCTTCGTAAGCACCCTGTTGAAAATTAAAACTTTTTAGGGCCAAGATTCATACAAAATTTTGAATTTTTTAATCATCTCATAAATATATGCAAAGTGCATTATTATGCAAACAATTTACACATTACATTCTTCTTTCCTTGGTAAAAAAAAACAGTTTTGAAATTTAGTTGGGAAATGAATGTTCACTTCATTTCAAGCTTTCTTCAGTTCTAGTTTTTAGGACCGGCATTGTGAGTATGTGACTAGATGATTACCACCAATATGGATAAGAAGGGGGGGCTTCCAAGTCAACTCATAATGTGTGGTTCCGTCAGTATTTTATGAATAATTGTAGTCCTGTTATTGATGTATTCAGTGAACGCACTACAATGTTTTATCCTTTCGAGATTGTTGTACTACTACAATGTTGAGACAATTGCAAATTTATTTCAAAGTTGCAAAGTGGTATACAGAGAAATTCATACGAGAAATATTTTACTGCATCCATTGAGTATTTAGGTCACTATACAGCCATCATTTTCTTTTTCTTTAAACTCCTTTTCGTTCCATTTATAATTGTAAAATATTATTTTGATGGAAGACAGTCTATTGCCCAAAACCTAAAGGCAATACGTGTAAACTTTAGTGTATAATTTTTTCCAGTCTTCAACACTTGCAGTCCCCTTCTTTTCGGTTTTAGATTTGAAATTGTGTCTTGAATCAACTCTAATATTTGACAAGCTGCAGTAACCAGGTGTTTCCACGGTATTTATCACAATCACCTATTAATTATGTAAAGAAATGAATTCTAATTGCAATGTAAAATGGCAGTGGTGTAGCTTAAGTAGGTGTCAGCTGGGGCAAAACTAATGGAGTCACCCCCTAAATTAATATAAAAATATTATATAGCAGAATAGTTCATACAATATTTAATAAAAATACAAGTATATTTGCACGATATTAAAGATAAGTTGTAGATTATTTTATCAAGATTGACGATAAGATAAGATAAGGTAATTGCCAAAATCGAGACTCTTGGACCACTGAAGAATTGGGGGCTCACTGTTTATAGTTTTTCGTTTTATTTTACATTATTTTTCTTTTCTTGCTTAGTATATATGATTTAATTGTATAACTATTAAATTAATGTAGTATATATGATTTAATTGTATAACTATTAAATTAATGTGTATATATATATATATATATATAATATTTTTAAATAAATCATTAAAATTATATAATTGGAACTACAACATTTTATAATGGATGTCACCCCTAAAATGGTGTCACCGGGGCACACCGCCCCCCTGGCCCCCCTAGCTACGCCACTCTAAAATGGAATTCCTTTTATTTAAATCCACGAAGCGTCCCTTTAGCTCCGCCCCGCTTCGTTGCGCTCCAGTCGGTCCACCCCCCCCCGCCCAGCCCTCCGCCCCCACCACCCCTCTCCACGTTCAGCTCCCCCATACCACTTCCCGTTCTTGCCCCGTCACGCCCCGCGCACGCCCGACCAGCCTTTACCCGCACCACAATTCCTACGTACCTAATTGTATTGCCGAGATTCATTTAACCCACTTTTGTAGAAAAACAAATTTAGGCCGTCATATTGTATCGCAATCGTATGTTTTTGGTCCGTAGCTAGCAAGTATTCCAGCAAAGTTTGTTTGAAATTTCTCCGCGCGTTCTAGAATTGTACTGGTCCATCACACTCAACCATTTATCCATTTTTATAGATATGAATTTTGAATAGAGTGTCAATCAGATGCATGTATAGGTATTTGTAATTCATAGCCAATTGGAAAAAGAAGCTTTAATGAATTTAGTCCGCTTAAACAAACCTGACAACGACATTTTCAATAAACTCAAACAGCGAAACAAAAAAAAATCTGCTCTATCCCTGTTGCGATTTCTTTGTAAGCTAATGCTATTTCAATTATCTTAATCTTTCAGTTAATCCCCACAACAAATGAAGAGAGAGACAACGATAAGCCAGGCGATCAACAGAAGACAAGAGCCCTCTGCGGCCCGAGGGCGTGACGGCCCCCAACGGCAGCAAAAAGGGCCGCTGGCAGCGCCACGGGCGCGCCCGCGCGGCGCGAAAAAGAAACAAAAGCGGCGCGACGCCGCGCAGCGGACAGCTCCGCTGAGCTGGACATCCGGCAACAAAACGGACCCCAAGTCGCGTAATTAATGAGGCGTAGCTTCGTAATGAGGGCTCTTCCAGTCAATTTAAAAGAGCAGCGATATGCCCAGGGCCGTCATTACGCTAGCAGGCGTGCAAACATACCGCAAAAGCGAGCCGGGTGGGGACGGGGGCTGATGCACGTCACCATTGGCCTCGACGTCCACTCGTCACACCCCACGCCCCCATTGAACGATCCGCATCGCGGGAAGCGACGCTCGGACGAAAAAAGCCGCTTCATCACAGAGACCAAAATAAACACGCTCGTTTGCTAGTCTTTATCCAGGGTCGCAGAAATGTTAATGAACGACCATTTTTAAACCGGAGGGGAAAAAGACATTTGATCCCGCGCCCACATTCATTTCGGCAGCGAAACGACGGCTGACAGTTGACGAACGGGAACTTGAAACAAAGGCAGGCGGTACAAGAACAGGTTTAGCAGGGTGTCACAATCTTGGTGGAGATCCACTTCATCTTTACTTTATTCAAACAAACAAGATCTCAAACACGTTTTTCTGAAATCTGTAGTCGATAATTCCACAAATCATTTTTCAAAGAATGAGTAATATAAAAATAATGTGTTTTTACGTATTATTCACGTTAGAATAAATACTACCCAAACATACAAATAAATGATAAATAATCAATCGCATTATTGCCGTTTACTTGCATGTTCTTGGTCTCGTAAATGTATTAAGGAAATTTTCATGATAATTATGTTTTATTGGTTATTATCATGTTCTGCTACAACGAAACTCAGCCTAATGTTATAATAAACTGTACGGCAAGTCATTTATTGAGAGCAATGTTGAATGACACTGATTATGAATTCGTGAACAGTAAAACTTATAAGTAAATTCATTTAGGAAGTTTGGAATGCTTTAATAATATTATACCGATGTTTCTCACACTCGGAAACTGTTCTTGATAAAAAATAAAGCAGTTAGTATTTCTTAAACACTAAAGTTGTATAATGCCAATCAAATTTGTTTTTAAAAAATGCTCGATTTTTTCTCATTCAAAAAACTTCTCCGTTCTCTTGTATTTCAGTCGAACTACATCTTTTGCAATCGCATCAGTGGCTTACGTTATTGTGTTCCCCTCTTTGGAGTGAAATACAGCCTTGAACTTGTTTGTATTAATGATGATAATCTCAGATCACATAATTTTTTTGTAAATGTTTTGGTAACAAACTACTTCTAACAAAATTGTTTTAAAAGCAAATTTCCATGTGTATTTTCTTGCCTCAAAATAACAACACGTCGCGACAATCATACGCAGTTCTAAGGCATTCTATCATAAGAGTAATCATTGACCCTCAAGTTGTTCAAAGACTATACAATACAATGGAAACCTATACGCTTTCTCTCAATTAATATTATCATGAAAATATGTACCTCATGATTTCATGGCACAGACGCAGCGATGCCAGGAGGGAAAGCCTCACGTCAAAGGTTAGTGGGCCGGACATTGCAATTAGCACAGTACCGCGCAGTGAATATCCGCCAAATCCCAAATGTGACGTCAAATACACTGCCGCGCCTCCGGGATTCGCGCTTTAGCACGTGGTCATGTAATTATTTTGTAACGTAAATCCTAATTAAATAATGCCTTCCGGGAGTAGTAATATTCATTAAACGCGGAGATCATGTACAGGATGTACGGTTTTCTCTTCTCTGTCAATCACGTACTGCAAATCAATCGAGATGACTTTCACGATGGTTGTTTTCTATTAATCAATGGAGGAATGATAAAAAAGATTGACGTCCAGAGAAAATAAACGCGTCATGAGATGTGATTGCCGGTTTTTAAAAGTATGGTTTAAAACCGAGGACATAAAAACTTTCATTCAGTGTAATGAGGAATTAACATGAAACTCTCAATGACATTTTCTCCGGCACGCACTTGTATTTCGTACACTCTGAGTGTTCGGTAAGGAAGATGACAACGCTAGCAAGTCATTTCGAAAGTAAGTCTTTTCTAATTACTAAGGTCTGAAAGGCAATGTCTTTGGAAACAGCCTCTCCAGCAGGCGCTTCAGAACTTTGATATAACATGAGCTAACGTAGCAGAAAGTCAAACGCCCTATTTGTTAAAGAATATTAATGAGTAACTATTTTAATTGTCTCTCTCGTAAAGAAGAGATGGGATAATTCTTAGAACTTCGTCTCGGTGTGTAGCGAAGTTACCAGTATCTTGTTAATAAAGTTAGAGTTAGCAAACACAAAGGAATATAATGAAGATCCGAGAAACACCAGAGCTCTTGGAGATATTACAATATCTCTCTACTGTTTAAGATTGGTGTCTGCAAACTTTTAGTCGTGGGATGTCCTCTTTCTTCAGGATTGATTTCTTGGATTTAGTGAAATCAATAACTACTGAAAGTAAAATATACAGACAATAAAAGAAATGTTGGTACACATATTTTATTGTACATGGGAAGTTATTAATAGAAATCTGTAAAGGGCAGAACTGTTTCATTGTGAATTCCTATTTTTGCGACAAAGATATTCATAAACTTACTTGGGAACAGAGGAGGAAGGAATAAAATGATAATAGATTAGATTGTTGTTAAAAAATAGAAAAATAATAGTTTAAGACGTCAGAGTACTTAGAGGGACTGAGTGTGGTACAGATAATCACCTCATTACAAAAGTAGCATTCCCAAGGGTAACATTACAAAGAGAGATGTCATTTGCACCAGAAGGGGAAAAAACTTAGTGAACCGAGATATATGCCTAGTGTGTTGCAAGATGAGAGTATTAGCGATCTCTACCAGAGACGTCTTGCAAATAAACTGAATATACAAGATGATTGGAGAGCTCAATAACTCTGTGATCATATGAAAACATGGGTACATGAGGCAGCTGCTGAGACTTTGGACATAGATATGGAAAGTAAGGGAGTGTAGATTGGATGCATTGGAGAAGCCACTGCAGCAATTAAAAGTAAGAAGGGAGCTTATAGGACCTGGCTGGATTCAAAGTGTCAAGAAGATCTGTATTGTTACTGCTTACTAACACAGAAAGTAAAAATGATTGTGAGGCAATGAAAAGAGTAGGCTTGGATAGACGAAGGGCAAGACGAAGGGCAAGATAAAGGGCAAGATAAAGGGCAAGATAAAGGGCAAGATGAAGGGCAAGACGAAGGGCAAGATAAAGGGCAAGGCGAAGGGCAAGACGAAGGGTAAGATGAAGGGCAAGACGAAGGGCAAGACGAAGGGCAAGACGAAGGGCAAAGACGGAAGAGTAGGGCACACGTAGATTTCGAGAATAGAAAAATGAAGAATTTCCTTTCACGAAAAATGAGTTAAATAAATGGTGGGTCTATTCAGTTACCCGAATCAGACGATCTTGGGTACACGTCTCCAAGAAGAGCATAGCGGTGTCATCGAGCCGGTCGCTGCGCCGGAGCTGTGGGAATCAGCATCATGTCTTCAAAGAATATCGAGAAGACGATAATTTTTATATGAGAAATCTGGTTAAGCCAAATGTCCAGGAGCTGCAACGGATAAGTGCGTATTTGCCGAGAACGTCGTCGAAGAAAAACATTTCTAAATAACATTTGAAAAGAAATTGATTTTTAGGGAAAATTAATTGATATTGAAATTTTCAGTTCGTGCTGTTAATGTATTTTGTTGTATCTCTAAAAATTAAAATCTCTTGGTTTGGAGAAATTCTATTTAATTTTGGCATCATCGGATGTAGTGAATCTCAGATATAGTGAACCGAATATATTAGTCCCCGGAAGTTCACTATAACAGGAGTCGACTGTATACATTGGTTTTGATAAGCCACCTGATACGCTGATCTCTTCTCGCCGCTACTGGAGACGTTAATCTACAAATCCAGCCACTCACTTAAGACCATTACCGATAGAATACAAAATCACCTAAATGAAATAGACCAGTGGTCAACATTGTGGAAAATCAAACTCAACCCAACTGCCAAAATATTCTCACTAAGACCATTTTCTCACCCACCACCACTACACATTAAAAACCACAATTCCATGGACCCAAAAGGATGAACTTCAACACAAGACTCAACTGGAAAACACATAACACTAAAACAACAACAATCAAAAATAAAAATAGCTCAACTAAAATTCCTTATCAACTCCAAAAGCCGGCTATCCCTAACAAATGCCATTACAATCTATAAAGCAATAGTCAGACCATTAATGCTCTACGAATGTCCCATCTGGACCAATGCATCTATTTTTAACATTAATAAACTTCAAATTGTGCAAAATAGATTCCTCATTAGCAACACATGCCCCATGGTTAATCTCTAACGCCAAACTTCATAAAGAACTGAATATATCACCGATCATCAAACATATTGCCCATCTTTCCAATAATTTTTACTCCAACCTAAATACAATTAACAGAGCCGTTCACTACAACCTGGCCACTATAAATGACTTCCCTACTAGAATTAAGAATAGATTTCCTTCCGAAGCGTTCTTGAACATTTTTCTACTAATTGTTCACCTACACCTATAGTAAGGTGTTTATTTTAGTTTTAGTGTTAAGTTTAGTATAAGTTACAATGTAAGACAGCAAATGCACATGAGATAGTAATTTAGTATTGATCTGTGTAATTTTCAATCACTCAATAAATAAATTATTAAATGATTAAAAAAACTGGAGGCGTTCGTATTAGTTTCTCCAACATCGTATTCTGGGGGCGCGTAGAGAGCGTGGTCTGAACATCCGACACGAAGAGCTGCGACCACACATTTTTCTGTATTTTATTATTTAATTTTAATTTTTTATAGATTATAATTTGTGTACTACGCACCAAAATAAAAGAATTAGACAACTGACTTTTTACGTATTAAAACTATTGTTGAAACAGTTTACAGCGTTTGTAATGACACATTCAGTTTGTACAAAGTAAAAGAGGGCATCCTATCTTTTAGTAGGATTCTTTTTTGATTTCGCAATACTTCCAGGAGAAAAAAAAAGTTCCATGTGTTTGCAAGTTAACACAAGTTTTAAGATTTCATGTAAAAATTGCGTGACTAAACAGTGTACGCAAAGCAAACGTTTGTGTATACTGCTTAGTGGACTGACAGTCTTGAAAGAACTTTACTTTGTGAAACTGTAGATGATAATATATACAATAAAAAAATTATTATTACAGATTATTTTTTACTGAATTGTTTAATATTATGCTAGGTTACTTGAGAGCAATATTTTATAACTTTTTAAGGCATATGTGGCAAACAAACGCCACCAAGAGTGTAACCACTGTTGACTTGGTTAGTGTAAACCGGACATGTTAAGGTTGCGAGGAAGCTAAATAACTTGGAGAAGTTACAAATTGCTCCGGAGTGGCGGTACATCACTGCATCTATCACAGTATCTTGGAGAAGTCAGTTGACAGTTATTACCTAAAATTTAACTACAGTAAACCCTCATTGACACGGATTCCAAGAAACTGAAATAATTGGAGTTCCACATTCCTGTTATCCGAGTATTATAAATTTCCATATTACCGTAATCCCTTGCCGGGATCGAAGGTTTGTTCGTATTACGGCGAAATTCGTCTAAAGCAACTTCGTGCTAACGAGGGATTATTGTATTTCAATTCCATATCGTATACTTTCAAAAATAAATTATCCATTAAATGAAATGCATTAATCATGCTTTAATTTATCAACTGAGAGTAACTTTATTAATTTTGTATGGAAAGGCTTTTCATTCACAAATCACGTTTACGTACGAGTGCAATAACTATTTTAACATCATACGTTTAGGGTAGAAAACTGTCGAAAAAAATCTGTCTGCCCGTAAGACTGATATCAAAACTTGTAATAAATATAAGAAGATATTTTACTAGAGGAAATACCATACATAGAGGATTCTTAATTTATTTCATATTATTCCTGATTAGAACAAAAAATCATTTAATAAAACAATACGAAAACTGGTAAACCGTATTCTAGCTTTCTGGTACAAATGATTGTACAAGGCAGAAATTAACAAGAAAATAAACATAAAATTATTGCGTGATTGATTTGTTTCCGAGCACGGCAACTGTTATAGTTATTAGCCCCGTTAATGTAATGAATGTGAAGAGAAGTGATAGTGAAGTGAATTTCACTGTGGAAGTAGGGATCTCTTCCACTAGATGATGAGACACGTCGGCTTGTGAAGGATTCAGGGGGGCGCGCCATTGACGGACCGAGCACTCAGCCCCGACTGCTCTCCGTCATTCTTGTATTTATTTATTTATTTATTTATTTTACGTCAAAAAACAGTTAAAAACTGCGTATGACGTCCTATGGGGAAAAGTGAATTGTGTGCACATTTTCAAAATTCTGTGATCCCTACACCAAGTCATATACTACTTAAAGTTTGAATTTTGAAAGGAGAAAAAACTCCCATGTAGTAAAATCTATTTTCAAAATAAATAAGCAATAAATTTTGAATTTTGAAAGGGAGAAAAAACAACAAAAAACTCCCATGTATGTGGCAGTGTGGTGCTTAGAAGTGTAACTGGGTGTCAGTTAGAGGTGAGGATAGGACAAGGAAGCGTGATCCTTGGCCCGATTGTTAGGATACTGCTCCGACATTCACCTGATATTGGGCGTAGAAATCACGTAAACCACCAACAGAGCAGACAGCCGCCAGAATTTTCCTCCAGAGAGCGACTAAGTTCTACCTTGCTACGAAGCTATTGTCGAAAGTCCGCCACACTCTGGACTCGCACCCTAACTCTTCCGGAAAAAGTCGCTGCAGAGTGAGATGCTGCCCTAAGGTAATCTCAGCCGATAAAAACGGCATAAAATAAGTAGTAAAGTATTCAAATGTCGATAGTTTCCCAAGGTTGTTTCTGGTACACATGTTTTCATACGAAGGACCAAACATTCATGGCGTTTCGAACATCCTTTGCGCTTACATTCCCGGCTTCATCCGGCGCCTTACACACACACACACACACACACACACAGAGAGAGAGAAAGAGAGAGAGAGAAAGAGAGAGAGAAAGAGAGAGAGAGAGAGAGAGAGATCAGGACAGAATCCGATGAGAGTGAGGAAGAACGTGACGCGGCGTGCCTTTTGTTATGTGATGTAATAAAAATCTTTGCTTATAATTAAAAACTACTATAATCCATAAATTTAAGGCAGACGGTCACAAAACTAACCTCCTTTAAAACAGAGTTTTCAGATCTGAACATTCTGAAATCGATGATCTTGCACTACTTGGGTGAAAAACAAACACGCTGTTCATACTCCTTTAGATCTGCATTATCAACTATATTTTAGCAACTTCAGAATTACTTTTAATCTCATATGACAGAAGAAAATTTCCAGATTTCTGAAATTTCTGATGAGGAGTGTCGACTTAATACCAGGGAGAAAATACTAAATATTAGAAATTGACAGTGATGAAAGATGAGTTTGAAGATTTTAAACTCGCAAAAACAAGCATAAACTAGGATAGATATCTTGTAAAAATTAATGAATAATTCCGTACATTTATTTTTGCAATAACGTATAACTGTTTGTCATTATTATCCGTAGGGTGAGATGAAAACATACGCTAAGGGGAAATATAAAGGTAAAAATCAGCGTACACAAGTCCGACTAAAGAGAAACTTCGGTATGATATATATTTTTTCAAGATAAATTCAGTATTACACTACTATTACAAAGGATTCGAGAACTCTGCCCCTGTTGTAGCATCTGTATACCCACCCGTGAAAAAAATAGTACTGAGATGTGGATGATAGCAAAGCCTTAAGTGACCAATCCCAGCCGGCCAACAAGTGAAACAAGCTCTACCGCCAGCCTGTCCCGCGTCAAGTGGAGAGCCGCAGAGACCAACTCTACCAACTCTCTGAAGACCGAGGGCTGGGCAAGGAGGTGAATTATTTTTGACAATTTAACTTTTCAACACATAATTACGATACTGTCTGGACGGTTGACTTGGCGTTGGATTCAGGCAGCAGGACAGCATCTCGCTATTCATCCCCATTTTTTAAAAAAATCTTGCCAGAAGTACGAAAAACAATTTGAAAAATGAACCTTGGCTATTTTATTTGGAAAAAGGGCATCGCATTATTCATTTTATATTCAAAATTACACGCCGCTTGCCGATCAAAAATCGAGCCATTTGTTCAGCCGTCATAGGTAATATAAATTCCCCTCTGAGAACGTTGCTATCAGTTGAATTTGGCTACAAGTATTTTTCGGTCCAATTAGCCTAAAGGAGTACCCCAGTGCTAGTTATCAAATACAATACTTCACGTAAGGAGCCTACGTATTATCAATTCTTGTAATCCGTCCAATCAACTTACCAAATGGCGTTCTCAAATCACTTTGCAATTTAAATCTGTAGTGTTTTCGATTCCCTGGCGCCAAGGAACAGATGAGAGAAGCAATGGGCTACTTGTGCAGTTTCTGCCATTTTACCAACTCCATAATCACGCATTTTAAACGAACGCAGGTTCCTCGTCAGACGTTTTGTCTTATCCCGCGCTCGCCCTGTTCGATCGTGGCACTCGCCCTCGGAACATCGTTAGATCTTTATTAAAGGTCCATTAAGACAATGTTCCTGCCCCACAAATCAGAGGGGCGGAGGCAGGGGTGGGGCGGGGACGGGGGCGGTAGGGGCGCCCGCGCGACGGCGGCAGCTCAATGGCGGAGCTCCCGACCCCCGCGCCGTCGCCACTTCCGCCTCCTCCATAATGGCCCCGCCCTCCTCTGCATGACCCGCGCATCGCGACAACCGCGTAGGCTCCTTGCGCCTTCGCCTCCACATCACCACGCAGCCCTTGCCTCCGCTGCCGTTCGAGCATTCACATTCGTAGACAATGTCTTTGACCCCTTTTCCTTTTCTTCTGCCACCTGCGTCTACTTATTCACCTGAGTCTTCCTCTCACCTCTTCTTCTCTTTTATTTATTCTCACCTCCACTTCTTCCCTCTTCTCCAGTTCTTCCTCCACTCTCCTCTGCCTCTTCCTTCTCCTGCGCCTCTTACTTGTCCTTTTCCCGTTCTCCTCCACTTCCTCCTACTCTTCCTCACCTCCTTTTTCTCCTTCGCCTCTTCCTCTCCTCCCCATTGTCCTTTACTTTACCTTCTTTTCCTGCACTTTATATTTAACTTAATCATCTGGGTTATTCATCTCTTTCATCACGACTTCTAATGCCTCCTCTTCCTTCGCTGCCTTCTTCGCCACTGCCTTGGCCCTCCTCGTTCCTCTGCTGCCGCCCCCCGCCGAGAACCCACCCTCAAGTCGGCCTCTTTTATCTCCTAGCCAGCTAATTACCCGACGATTACAGCCACGTTCAGCGCTTCTCGGCCCCTCGAGATTTGCTCGCTCGCATAAGACGTTCATATAATTCACTCAGTGGAACACAGGTCCTTTCGAGGCCGCTTCTCTAAAGCCAATTACACATAAAGCGTTATCTGCGAGTTCTAAGGTCCTGTTAAGTAGCAGACAGTGATCTATGGAGCTGACGCCTGAACCGGACGAGTTCAGGAGATCACGAAAGGCCGAAGGTGAGACCAAGAGATGAGGGAACTGGGGTTGGATTGAATTAATGCAGATTTCCGACTGTAAAGTGGAGGTGCTTTCATTGAAATGAACATTAGGTGGAAGCTCTTCAAGCGGTTGGGTATTAAAGAACGTGGAAATGCTTTGTTCACTCAGAGCACGTTATTATTTAATTTTTAAGGGAATAATGAAAAATAATTTATATCCAAATGTCTCTCACACGTTCAAATTATAGTACGAAAGTACAGTTGTAGTGCATTATATATATATATATATATATATATATATATATATATATATATATATACATAGCAAATATTTGTTCATTAATTAATACTTAAGTGTAATAATATTTTTATTGTCGTTTTTTTGTAACAAAATTCTTTTCACCACAAAAATATTGTATTTTTTTCGTTTGAAGGAGAGATAATGTAACGTAGGAGAATATCTCCAGTCATAAGATATATTCTAGATTAGCGTGAGAATTTCGTTTTTATAATAATTTTATAACTTTTTACGAAAATAATAAGGAAGATTCACGATTAGAAATAATACAATAGTTGCATGACAATGTGAAAATTCTGTTTTTCAGAAAGCTGATTTAGACACATTCACAGTTTTAGTGCATTATTTATTCAAATTAATCAACCGTGTAAAATATGCATTTAGCTACATACTTTTCCTGATATCTCTTGTGCTGCACTGTTTACTAGGCTGGTGTGTGACCGACAGAACTATTAATGACACCTTCTCCCGTATAAGAAGAAAGATCTGTCTTCTGTGGTAACTTACAAGTACTTGTATTACAGTTCTCCTACGTTAACACGTAGATTTCCACTAGAATCAAGTTTTTATTTATTTATTTTGTATACATTGAATGATTGATAATTACACATTCGTAGTACTTTTCTTGGGTTTAATAGCTTACTCTAGAACTTACTATACTAAACTCAACTTAATTAAAATTACTACAATATCCCCCTTCTATAAACAATTAATGGCAAAATATAAAGATGGCTTCAAAATGGAATCTGCTTTTAATTCTAGCTGGGATGTCATTTAGTGATACCAGGTTATAGTGAACTGCTTGGTTTATTGAATTAAGAGGGGGAAAGTAAGATTTGTACAATTACAAAAAAAGTAATTGAAGATTTCTATGAAAATATCTACCCACATCGAATAACCAGTACAACGAATTATATAGACTGTAGACATCCGATTCTAGATAAAGTGATTGCTCCAGAAGAATTAATGATAAGCATTCGAAAACTAAAAAACAATAAAGCTTCGGAACTCGATGGAATCTCCAATCTATTCTACAAGAGACTTCCTCCAAACTGGTTTAAGCAATAACTCAAACTCTTTAACATGATTCTTAAAAATGGAAATGCTCCATCAAGCTGGTGTGAGTCGGAAGTTATTTTGATCCACACGAAGAGAAACGAAGCAGACCCACTCAATTACCGTCAAATAGCGCTTGCAAACTAGATATCTAAAATATTTACATCTCTGATTGTGCACCGATTGATAATATGGTCTTAGAATTTCAACATTTTGCCTGAGTGTCAATCCGCTTTCCGACCGGGAAGGTCTTGTGAAAATAACTTGTTTGGCTTACAAGGCAAAATAGGACTAGAGCTAGTTAAATCTAAAGGAAAAGCTGTATGCAGCATTTGTAGATTTCAGAAGAGTTTTCGACTCCGTGATCCACAATATTCTATGGGACTATCTATACAGATCCGGGGTAAGCAGCAACATTATAAAGATTCTTCAGAATCTTCTTCATGGATTCAGGTTTGACTGACAGAATTAAAAGCTGACAATCCTCTTTTGGCTGATTTGATTATCCTGGCAATCGACATGATGGATCTTCAACACAAGATAGACACCTATCCAAGTATTGTCAGGAAAAAAACCCTTGAAGTCAAACTCAAAAAAAAAAAAAATAATGAAATTCAAAAAGTCAGGCAGAAAGAGATCAGAGAAGCCAGTGAAGTATAGAGGTGAAATTATAGAAGTGGTCAAGCAGTACACGTATTTAGGTATCCAATTCACAATGTCTGGGTTATTCAACTATGCAGCTGCCAATGCCATGCCCAAGGGAAACACGGCATTGGGTTGAGTCTGGAAAATCTTAATATCAGGGGAAAATGATAGCTGGTAGACTGACAGCAAACCCTCTCCATGGTAGCAACTACTGTGCTGTACGCTGCAGGTATCTGGGGTCTAAGATACACTAACCAACTGGATAAGATACAAACAAACTTCTACAAACATCTTTTGGGGCTATCGAGAACAACTCCTGGGTACATGATTAGAAAGGAAATTGGCTCAACTGTAATAGAATCAGAAGTAATTAAAAGATCACTGACTTACATGACAAAAATGCTATCTATGGCGCCTTGTCGATACCCACGTATAATTTTCAACAAACGCTTAGAACCAAGAAATGTATATCCTAATTCTAGTAAATACAACTGGGTGTCTGTTCTAGACGACTTGATGAATGATCTGGGCTCTTATAACTTTATTACGCAGCAAAATCCGATTGTAATCAAAGATAGCATTCCCTCGATTATTCCAAAACTTGTAAGTAAAATCTTTATGGACATACAAGTAGAATTATGAATTCATCATGCAGTACAATATATCCAGAAATTATGGATCTGGAATCTACAGAAACAGATAAATATCTAACTTTGGCTCTTCTCATTTCCATTACTAGAGTAGTCGCTCAAATCAGGACGTACAGTGACAAAGAAATCAACATCTACAGATATGTGGCACAAAATACATTCAAGTTCAATCTGATGGATATGTAATATGATATGTGGCACAAAATACATTCAAGTTCAATCTGATGGATATGTAATATGATTATTTTAAGATCTTAAGAGGACCATGGCATATCACAATTATTCATTAGCATTTCCCTATTGTTTGATTAATATATATTCTGAAAGATCTAAAACTCTACATTACTTTATTTCATGAATTCTAAAATTACGGACATTCATTATGAATAAATAATTCAAGCTAAATTCCACAAGCACTAGTGAATGACCTTATTAATACAGCTTGTTTTTTTATATATTTGTATGTTCTGTTGTCTCAATTATCTTGAATCTTCTGTTGCATTATTTTGTATTGTGTTACTGATTATTTGTATTTTTGTGTTATTTATATTGTATCTTATGCTAACTATCTTTTCTATCTAAATTTATTTGTAAGCTATTTATAAGAAGTTATTTGTGTCGTGAATAT
This sequence comes from Teleogryllus oceanicus, assembly GCA_964035755.1. NCBI lineage: Eukaryota > Metazoa > Arthropoda > Insecta > Orthoptera > Gryllidae > Teleogryllus > Teleogryllus oceanicus. The sequence goes on along the minus strand of CAXIVR010000004.1, from coordinate 101,651,069 downwards.
ACTCGGCAATTTGCAATAGGTGAATGCTGTAAACAAATTACTAATAAAATTGAAATGAACTGAAGTATTTTCTGAGAGTCTTAGTAGTTAGTGTGCTGTTGATACGTTATTTATAAATCAGAACTAGTGAAATGTAATAATTTGGATTAAGTAGCTATTTAAACTTTTTAGGGTTAGTTTGTCAAGACTCTTCGGCAGTGTGGTTAGTGGTCTTAGTTTGTTTATCGATCTGTAGTTTTCTCCATGGTTATGATTTTATACAGTTTAGAAACTGGTATTACCAGAAACCTTTCTCAGTAGCATGCAAAGGCATTCCAGAAGTGTTAAGTGAAAGTGAAATACTGGATGAACTAATTAATTTAAAATACCCAGTCATCAAGGTAGTTAGACTATATAACAAAGCTAGAGAGCCCCTACAAACTTGTGTTTTTGACCTTAAAGATATTAACGATAAAAACACAAACGACCCTAAATCAATATTTAAATTAGATAGATTTATGCATTGTATAGTTCAGGTACAATCTAGAATAAAACGTCAAAGGTTCAATCATATCAGGTACTGTCAAGTTCAATCTAGATGTGTTAAATGTAATGCAGCTCGCCACTACTCACAATGCACCAAACCAAAAGACAGCGCTCCGATTTGTGTTAACTGTGGACTACCGCAAACCGCCAATTATTGCGGCTGTCAAGCTTACAAGGACGCAGCTCGAGCCCAAACACAATGCCACTTTATTCATTACAATCGCCAAGAACAAACAAACAATCAACATGTACAAAATCCTGTCAAACTTAATAATAAAAACTACCCTCACTACCACCAAAGGTCTTTGGTCAACACATTCAACACGTAATCAAATTCACCCCAAATACATCATCCATTGGATATATCACAACCAATAACTACCATAGTCTCCCAAGTAATCGCAACCATCATCCCAAATACAAAATCAATTCAACACCTTTCAAACTTCATTTAATAATGATTGAAAATTTTTACATACCAGGATACAAAATATATCGAAATGACAGACCCTCGGAAACGGTAGCAGGAGGTAACGGTTACCATACTACTATCAACTAAAATCAAACACACATCAATTGAAAGCCCAAACTCACCTGACCTTGAAACAACTGCAATAATCATCATAATATTTAACAAGGTACATTACATAATTAGCGCATGTAAACCGCCAAATAAACCCTTTTCACTAAAATCTTATCATGAAATATTTAATACCAACAATAATACTCCAATTTTCCTAATAGGAAATTTAAATAGTAAAAATTCAGCTTGGGGATGTAACTCATCAACACCACAAGGTAATAAATTACAGTTATTCGCCTCTGATAACGATCTCCAATAATTACACCATGGGAGACAACCCATTACTCCTACAACAGCAACATAGTCCCAGACATCTTAGACATAATAATAACGAAAAACTTCAATCAACCAAATAAACAATTGAACTTGGCTCAGATCATAATCCCGTAATCCGTTCCATATAGGAACAACAAATTCTAAAACTACCAATAAAATCCCGAAGTTACTTATGAAGGACGTATGAACTGCCCAAACTTTAAAGAACAAATGGATTTAAATCTTATATTTCCTAAAACATTAAAACAACTGCAGATTTAGACAACCAATTACAAACTCTCGTTGAGAGTATACAGAAATCAATTAAGCTTTCAACTATAGCTTATAGAGTATTAATTAGAAAAAAACACAAATGCATTCCCATTAGAATACTAAACTTAATTAAAACTAAACACAATCTTAGACGTTTGTGGAAAAACACAAGAAGATCAATCTACAAAAATCAGCCGGTTACGATAATATCTCCAATAAAGCACTTAAAGAATTAAGCAAAACATCTGTAGTCGCACTAACTGTACTATTTAATGCAGCTTTAAGACTACAATATTTCCCACAAAGTTGGAAAACAGCACTAATTTTTCTCTTCTGCAAACCAGAAAAAGATGCAAAAAACCCGTTAAATTACGGACCAATTAGTCTTTTTCCATCCATCGCTAAACCTTTTGAAAACTTATTACTAAATAGACTAATTAATTGTTTTCCAGTTTGGATTTCGATCCAAATATTCAACCAAGCACCAACTACTCCGCCTAACTGAATCTATAGCCACAGCATTTCACCAACGAAAATACACACTAACCATTTTCTTGGACATACAAAAGGCCTTCGACACAGTTTGGCATACTGGACTTCTATACACGTTACAGAAACTGGGAACTCCACAATATCTATTTAACATCATTCACAGCTTTCTGACCAACATAAATTTTAAAGTTAAAATAAACAATACACTTTCTACTAAAGAAGTTGACTATGTAGATAGTTAGGAACTCACGTAGATTAAAATTCCCATCTGTATTGTTAGCTTAACTATTTGATGGAGCATCATTAACATTGGTTGAGTCAGGAGGAGGATTTTGTGAATGAGTTGAGAGATTAAAATTAGGAATATTATTAGTGGCAAAGGCTAGGAAACTCCCTAGCTTCATAAGTATTATTATTATTATTATTATTATTATTATTATTATTATTATTATTACTATTATCATCACAATTTAATTTGTTTCCACTCGTGTATCTCGGTTACCATGAACAAGAGATACACGTTCCAACTGTCATAATCAGCACTGGATCAACCAACAATGTTCAGAAACTTCCTCACGATGTTACACGTGTCCAGTATGACAATCTTTTGCATCTGGATGTATAACCCCTTCTTCAGATGCAGTTCAGCTAGGGATTCATGTAGGAACTTAGGAATTTCACCAGTGGCGCCTAGAATTATTGGTACAATCGTCACCATTTCCACGTCGCTCCAAATTTCCTTTATCTCATTTGCCAGAGGTTGATATTTTAGAATTTTTTCACTTCTTTTCTTTGGGATGTTGTGAGCTAGCGGGACTGCGACATCAATCAGATACACCTTTTTATTTTTCTTGTCATGCCATACAATGTCCGGTTTATTAGATGATACAGACCTATCTGTTATTATGGACCTGTTCCAGTACATTTTGTGATTGTTTGTGCCAATGACTGGTTCGGGTGTGTACTTATAGTATGGTGTTCGGTTACCCGTCAAAAGGTTATTATTGTGGCATAGTTGCTGATAAACCACTTTACAAACGTCGTCATGTCGTTTTGTGTATATTCTGAGGATGCTGAGAGATGCATCCACTGATAATGTGTCTATATTTTCTCTATGTTCTCCACATAGCCGACAATTGTCATCACGAACGTTATTGTCTTTCAGGATAAATTTACGGTAGTTTTTAGTTGATACTACTTGGTCCTGAATAGCTACCATGAAACCCTCTGTTTCAGTAAAAAGTTCTCCCACGCACAGCCATTTAATTGACGACTTACGGTCCATCAGTTCTCCCTCTATCTGGTATGGGTAGCGTCCGTGAAGTTGCTTCTCTTTCCAGTTGCTGATTTTCATCTCATTGGTCTGTATTTGCTTTTGTAGGTTCATTGTTTCATCAGACAAATTCAATGGTGTAATTTTCCGGTCAATGTATGTTACAATCCGATGTATCTTGCTTCCATTAACTTTTTCGTGGAAGTACTGACGCAGTCTCTCCAGTTGTTGGTGATGGAGATTCACTATATCTATGACACCTCTTCCTCCTAAAGACCTAGGTAGGTGGAATCTCTCAACTGCGCTTTTAGGGTGGTGACATCTAAATCTGGTGCAAAGTACTCTGCAGTTTGTATTAAATGCATTTAGTTCGGTTTGTGTCCATCTGACAATACCAAAGCTGTACGTAAGGACTGGGATTACATAGGTATTTATAGCCTTAATTTTCCTGCCAGCACTGAGTTTACTTTTCAGAATTTTACTCAGACGTGTGTTAAATTCCTGGGTAATGTTAGATTTTGTAATTTTTTGGTCAACATTAAATCTTTGTAAATATCCAAGATATTTGTAATATTCCTCAGGATTCATGGCATTAATTCGTTCTTGTTTAGCATTTCCTTCTCCAAGGGTGTAATCCATCTGATGTTGCCACTTTCCTTTCTGCAGTGCATTTAGTTTACATTTCTCGACGCCAAAATGCATTCCAATATCATTGCTAAATTTTGCAGTAGTGTCAAGCAAATGATTAAGCTTTTCTCTTGAGGTGCTGAATTTTTTTTCTTTTTCTTTATTGCTTTTGTTGGATGTACATAGGTCAGTTTTAGTATAAACTTTACATATGTTTGATAGGCTTACTTACTAACTTACATTTAAAACTTATTTCTAAGACTTAAATCTAACATAAGGTTGAGGATGCCCTATTGGATCCTCTATTCTGGTTCAAATTCGGAGAAGGTTTTGAGGAATACATTAAAGGGGTATCTGTAGCGAGTCTAAAGGTTGCAAGGGAAGAGATTTGAGGTAAATAATAATAAAAGTTGGTGGCTAAGTATGTGATATGATGTTCAATGAGTTCTAAGTTGAGTTCTTTGTGAAGCTGATGATTCGTGACAAACCACGGTGCATTGGTAATGGTTCTGAGAAATTGGTTCTGAATGATCTGTAATTTCTTTAGATTGGTTTTTGCGGAATTTATCCAGATGGGACAAGCATACAGCAGTAGCGGTCTTAGAATGGCTTTGTATATTGCAATTGAGGAATGATATGGTAATGGACAGTTTCTATAGATTAAAGGTTTTAATTGCAGTAGTTTTATTTTAGCCTTTTTATTTTATTTAGTACCTTTTATTTTTGCTGCGGTTTTGGATGAATTTAGTTGTATTTTAAGTTTGGATGCCCAGCTATCGAGTAAGTTGAGGTATAGTTGTGTTCTATTTCTGATGTCAATGATAGAGTTGCCAGAAGAAAATATTGCTGTATCGTCCGCAAATTGGGCTATGTGAATATTCGTTAATTTAGGAAGATCTGCGACGTATAAGTTGAATAGTGTGGGTGAAAGTGGGGAGCCTTGGGGGAGTCCTGCGTTAATTAGTCTAAGGTTGGAGTGATGATTATTTACGTTCACTGAAAAAGTTCTATTGTTGAGAAAACTATTGATAATTGATTTTATGTTGCGTCAAAGCTATTGATAATTGATTTTATGTAGTATGGGGTGCCAATTTGTTTGATCTTGTACATTAATGCTTGGTGCCATGTCCGATCAAACGCCTGTGTGATATCTATGAATACGCCTATTGTGTGATGTTTTTTCTGGAATGCTGTGTATATGTGTTCGGATATTCTTAGTAACTGGTGTTGCGTAGACACTTTTTCCGTAAATCCAAATTGTTCTTTAGGAATTATTTTCGTTGTGTGTAGGTAATTTTTTAGTCTTTTAAGTATAATTTTCTCGAATATCTTTGATAAGGATGGTAATAGACTGATCGGACGATAGCTGTCAACGTTTGCAGGATTTTTTTTCGGTTTACAAATGGGAATAATAATAGCATGTTTCCAGGTATGCGGGAAGTAATTTGTTCTGAGACACGAATTGTAGATGTTTGTGAGGGTAGCTAGTGCTGAGGCAGGTAAATGTTTTAATACGGTATTATTTATATTGTCGTGTCCGGGTGATTTTTTAAGAGGCAGTTTATTAATATTTTTTTATTTCAGAGGGTGAAATGTATTGTATTTTTTGATGAGGTCCATATTCTTGTTCTGATGCTGATTTGGTTATAGTGATGTCCAGGATGGAAATTAGTGTTGTTGACAGTGAAAGTTGAAGCAAAATAGCTTGCTAGTTCTTCTGACTTTTGGTAGGATGTGTACGCTTTATCTGTTGTTGAGTTTATAGGAGGTATCGTGTTTTTCTTCTTAAGTATTTTTCGTGTGAATTGCCACAGAGTGTTGTTACTGACGCTGAGCGACTGATTAGTTATGATAGTTTTGGCTATTGAAGTTAGTTATAAGTCTCTTAACGATATTTGTTAATAGGTTTAGTTACCTCTAAGTTCAGGTGTTCTTAATCGGTACCAAAGTCTTCTAGTTTTGTTTTATTGAAATTGCTTTCAATATTTCTTTGGAGTATATTTATGTCGGTTGTATTTGAGCCAGGTGGAGTAGTTAATTGTGTACTTTTAGAGTGTACTATTTCGTTGAAATGAGAGATGGATTGGTCTATTTCAACGGGTATTTAATGTTTTATTTGGGGTAAGGAATTTATTACTGTTTGTTGAAATTTGTGCCAATTAATTTTATTGAGTTTGGTTTAGGGCGGGGCGTGGTGCGGTATAAGTTGGTGTGTAGTAATAATTACCGGGATGTGATCAGAGCCAAGTTCGAAAGTAGGTGTAGAGTAGAATTTGATATTAGTATTTGTGATGCCTATGTCAAGGATGTCCGAATTACGAGTACGATCTTGAGGGTGGTAGGTTGGCTCCGAGGGGGTGAGTATTCTTAGGTTTGAAATGTTTATTAGTTGAGCTAGGACTTTCCCGTTGTGATTATTATTTTGACACCCCCAGCTTACGTGTTTTGAATTAAGGTCACCCAATAGCAAAGTTTTCTCGGTAGGTTGAAATAAATTAGGAAAGTTTGCATTTATAATTTTGGCTGTGGGGGGCTTATAAGCTGTTATAATTTTCCATGGTTCGCTATTTATAAATATTTGGATAGCAACAGTTTCGATTCCTGGTGTGTCGGGTAGATTAATTTGGTGGTGATAAAGATAATTTTTGACCGCGATTAGTACCCCTCCTCCTCTATTTTCCGTTCGATCTGTTCTATAAGTGCTGTAACCTGGAATAAATAGTTTATTTTTTTTATTGAGGTGTGTTTCAGTTATGCATGCTACATCAATTTTATGATGATGCAGAAAATGAATTAGTTCTGTTTTTATTATTGATGCTATTGGAATTCAATTCAAGATTGATATATTATTAGTGGGTTGAGTTGACATTATTGCTAGATAAGCGGTGACAGAGTTTTGAATGGTGCTGATGATGGTAGGGATTAAAGAATTTATGAAATTAATGATGCATGAGGTGATTGAGTTGATTATTGTACTGATAATTGGATTGTTAGAGTCAGAATTTTTGGATGGGAAGAGGACTGGGAGTGGGGTGAGAATTTTGGGGAAGAGGACTGGGAGTGGGTGTGAGATCGTTGTTTTTCTTTCAAGGATTTCTTTAAAATAAGAGCAATTTGGATTACGTATGTCCGCTCGATGATTTCCGTTGCAGTTCGCACAGAGTGGGTTTAGTTTTGTTAGGGACGTCACAGAATAATGATTTCGGCACAAAAGCACAATTGATAACATGATTGCAATTATTCTTCGTGTGACCGTAATCTAAACATCTCTGACACTGCAAGGGGCCTTGAGGTTTTCGACGTCTTTCTGTTTTCACACGATGATTGCATATTTGCGTTATTGCTAAGATTGTTTCTATTGGATCACCTCCGTTAAACTCGACGGCCACGACAGGAATTGGATTATTGTCTTTTAGTAGTCTTGTGACTTTGGTGATTGATGGGTAGCGTTGTTTTAAATCTGAGAAGATTTCGGGTTCCGTAATTGACTGATGTATGTTTTTAAATACAACTGAATACTTTTGTTAGATGGGTCTTTAAACGAGTGAAAATTTCTGTGAGTTTGTATTAAATATTTGATTATGCTACGAAAGTCTGTAGATGTGTTGGCACTGATTTTAACCTTGTTGTTTTTTATGTCTGCTACGAAATTTTGGGTAACATTAATTTTTAATTCCTTGATAAAGTTATTAACTTGTTCGATGCGGGCTACAAATATTGGTGGGATTCTATTTGATACACTAATTTGATCTTGTTGATTTTTTAGATACTCGAACCTTGTGTCCTCGGGCATGGAGTCTTTACTAGGAAGTGGATGAAATCTGTTATTCACTAGCACGTTATATTGAAGGTCACTATCATCAGCAGATGGATCACTATAATTGCTGGATTCCGCACTTCTTTTTTTATTATTAAAATCATCAAGTTCACTGACTGACCTTTTCTCACTGCACCTGATGTTGAAGTTTGATGCTCCGTGCTGCTTGTAGCGCCTGTTGACTGAGCAGCCTCCGCGTTTCCTTGAGTGTTGGTCAGGGGCGGGGCCATGCCGGGTACCACGTCCATGGCTTCCTCTGATGGCGGAACTTGCGGCGTCGGATTTTCCTCACCGTTGATGAAATTGTTGATGTCACTGTTGTGAAGCGTTTGCAGGGCTTGACTAATAGCATGCCCTATTGATGAGTTTGTGTCGCATGACAGACTGGTCACTACGAGCACCAGTCTTCGTTGCTACGCACTGCGGAGCACAGTCACTCGGCACTATGATCCCTGGTAGACGTACAAGCCGGGACTGAGCGCTAGCAAGGTAAGCACAGCGGGGCTGGGCACGTCCGCTCACCACCGCTGCTGAACGACGAATGAGGTGCTGAATAATTTTAAGTCGTCCATGTACAGCAGGTGGGATAAGCGTACATGATCGATTTTGCTGTTGATTTTGTAGCCCATTTGATCTTTATTTAACAAAGTCGATAGGGGATTCATAGCAAGGCAGAACCACAGAGCGCTAAGAGAGTCTCCTTGGAAGATTCCTTGTTTAATATGTATGTCTCCTGCATTGACATGATTATTTTCCGTGCAAATGTGCAATCTGGTTGTCCACCTTTGCATCTGTGCCTTTAGAAACGATACAACCAATGGGTCTATTTTGTACATATCAAGCACATCAATTAGCCAGAAGTGAGGTAAGCTGTCGAAGGCTTTTTGATAATCAATATAAGCTGTATATAACGTTCCTTCTGTTTTCTTCACATGTCCACAGACTGCCGCATCTATAATGAGCTGTTCCTTGCAGCCTTGTGACCCCCTCTTGCAGCCCTTTAGCTCTTCAGCCAGGATGTTATTGTCTTCAAGGTGCTGATATATCTTATCTGTTATTATGGAAGTTAGTAGTTTGTATAAAGTTGATAAGCATGTAATAGGCCTATATTTCCCGGGATCAGAGCTGGGTATTTTGGATTTTGGGATAAGATAAGTTAATCCATCAGTTAAAAATGATGGTAGGGCTTCTTTATTATTCAGGGCTTTTGTGAATAACCCTGCCATTGTTTTGTGAATGCTGGGAAAGTTCTTAAACCAGAAATTATGTATGTTATCTCTCCCGGTTCCTTTCCAATTCAAAGTTTTCTTTACAGCTCTTTTAACATCTTCAATGTGTATACTATGGTTATTCATCATGGGTATGTCTTCGCACTCATCTTTAACGGTTTGGATCCATTCAGCATTGAAATTGTGCTACTTACTTTGTGTCCATATGTCTCCCCAACACCTATTCACTTCTTGCGCGTCTGGCATTTCACCTTGATTCAGTCCTTGAGCATTATCCATCTGGATAGCATCTTATTATTATTTTTATTATTATTATTATTATTATTATTATTATTATTATTATTATTATTATTATTATTATTGGTTGGATTTGAATGGATGTTTTGTTCCCTTACCGTTTTTGTTTAATTTACATTTTACAATTTTGTCATAGTATGAAGAAACACTCGATCTTACATTTTCTCTGTGACCATTCGTTTTGCAATTAGTGCATACAGATATAAAGTTCCTCGGTTCCTTAGAGTCTTTAGTGAAATGATTGCCCATAACAAATAGCACAGTGATTTTTTCTATATAGTTTTTGGTATAATTATAGTCTTGGCATCTTGAACATTGAACTGTCCCAGGGTGATGTTTTCGCAGTTCGACACGAACAACTGCATGGTGCAGTTGCAACTGCATGGCAGAGTCTATCTAAATTTTGAATATATCTAGTCACCTATTTTCTTTCACTTTTATCACAGAAACTAAGAAATTGTCTAAGCTTCTTTAATATGAAGTCTATTCACTTTCACAACTTGAAAGTTTTTCGATATAAGTTCAGCGAGAATTTGATCTTTAGCAAACGATTGATGAACATTTTTTATTACAATAGAAACTTTTTTCATAATAGGTCTGCATAAGTATGGAAGGATTTGTTGTTAGTATGTAGTACATTCACTAACAGTCTGTAGTATTCACTGTTTTCAGATTGAATTTTAACCTTGCCAAATTTTTACTCGGTAGAAAATTCACTTTTTAGGGTACATTGTAAGAGATTGTGGATTTCGGTTGTCAAAGTAGGAGGATCGTATTGATTTCCTCAGTCTCTTTGAGTTTTTGTAAGGGGCCGAAACTATTGCTAGTCGGAATTGAATATTCAGCACTTTCATCTTGACTAATTTTTTTTCGCTGGCGCATTTGGGTCACTGTTACTGCACTGTCTCTTGAACGAATGAACTACAGGTGAAGGAATATTCATGAATGTTCTTGCCTGAGGAGTTTATGTACCTTCACTTACTGTTGAAGCAGAGTTAATATTTCCGTTGGAGGATGTTCCATTTCGTAGAATTGCACCTGTTGATTGTCTTAGACATTTTTTGTGTCTCCATGTTTTGCTGATAAATTTTCTGATTGCCAAATGATGATGATTGCAGTAGATGATTCGACATCAGATCATTTTTGGGGTCAGAATTCAATATGTTGAGAGATTCCGATATGTACTGGCCTACGCCAGCGCATGAAGTCGGGTCTGTAGTTATTTTAACGTCAAGACTTAGGACACTTTCTACACATAGACACTTATAAAAAAGCACTGAATAGTTTGAGAATATAGTTTACGCAATCACGGACAAATGAAAGAACGACACTTTACACTTTGAAGACCGAGCCTAGACTGGTTTGGACTCTCCGGTGCTAACAAAAGTGACTGCTGACAACGAAGTGCTCCGTTCAGCGGTCGAGACGAGAATGCATAAGGTGTATTGCGGGATCCTTTTAACCAGCAATTTAATACGCTCATTCGCCACAAGAAATTTCCGGGGTCAAAATTATTTCTGAAGTAGTACTTAGTGTTAAAATTACACTAACAACTTATTATAACTTGAGAAGTCAAATTTCACCTCATTGCTTTTAAACTGAATTTACCACCAATATAACAGGATTTATTTTTTCTCTAACACATTTTCGATGTATGTTTTTCCTTCTATTACATTGCACTATGTTTACAATTCAATTCACATCAGAAGGACACACAGGAACGGCTTGCAATTCAATTCACAGGTGAGGAACACGCAACTTCATTACACTCCACTCGCCAACCCCACACAGTTGTGCGAGGAAAAGTTAATTGTTGTTCTCCATAAATGCACTGACACTTCACGGGCAACAAACACTCACAACACAGACAACAACAAGTTAATTGTTGATCCAAAGAAATATAATACGTTCTTGTAATCAGTATTTGAGAACTATTAACGCTAAATCATGAAAAATGTTTTTTTCATTATTACATAATAATTCTATAAGATGGATAATTTCTGACTTCATATCTGTAATCATCAGATGGACGATAATCAACTAAAACTGTGTATTCAACAAAATCAAATATTAAGTAAATGTACTCAAGAAGAGCGGCATGTGCCACTCAATCTTTCCCCACTTCCAAACGATGACCTGTTGCAGAGAAAGGGCTGACTCTGCATGTGACCCTGAAAGTCGGAAAGCAAATACGACAAAAGGTCAAGAATAATCCTATCCTCCTATGTCCATACAGTAGGTTACATTTACAAGTACGTGAATATTCAAAGGATAAAATAATATATTTTGTTCACGAATTTTTGAACCACACGAAGACTCGAAACAAATTAATTTTAACCAAATTTCAGAAAACAGTACTACAATTACTAATGCATTAAGATAATTGTAGACATTTATCAAATCAAACCCAATATAATGTAATAATTATTTCAATAAAGTCATAGATAGTGTAATATGCATGCGTAGGAAACAAAAGTATGACATTGTTCTTCCATAAAACAAGACGTTTCAGAGAAAGAATGAGAAAAAATACCTACGAGGAAGGAAATGAAGACTTCCCTTAGACGCTCTGTGAGAGTAATTAACGAGAAACTTCTACAATTGTCTATAATGTGTTCGAATGAATATTCCTGTTGAGTGGGAAGAGAAACAACCGGCCAGCCTGAACAGCGCAGAGGAATTAGAAGGAGACACAGGGAAATATCTCGAATGTTCAAGTACCTTTTTTGCCGTTTGTTCTGGATGTTCGCAGCAAACTGCGTCGCAGACCGAAGGCGCAAGCGGCCAGAAGTAGCACAAGGGGCGAAATTGGACTATTCTCACATCAGAGGTCCTGCAATAAAGACGATTTATTATCTCCATCGATTGACTAAAAACCTCCGATAGGGCTATTAAAGCTGGCGTTGGAATAATTACTACAAACACATATTTTTCTCTCTGCGTTTTCCCCATTTTTTAAAGAGGAATGCGAGACCACCCTCTGAATGTTTCACGCATCCACATATATTCATTTTAATTTCCAGTTCTTGTTTAAGAGAAAGTTTAAATAGTTATTTATGGATGCATGATTGAATGTTTATTTATTTTTTGCATTTTTATCTGTAAGGAAATATACAAATCGTCAACGGAATTCAAACGCATGCTTGAAAGTTCATTTAATGTAATTTTTTAATTAATTTAATATTTGCCACAAAAATCTAAAACCGAATAGCAGTTAATTACTTATTAATTTTTCTAACATATTGAAACGATTCTGTTAATTACTTAGTAAATGTCAATCTAACCAATTTCCGAATTTTTAAACATTTTGGGCGCCTGAAAAAGGTTACACTTGAATTCCTGATTATCTTTACTATCTTCGAATATATCACAAATAAATGTGTATCCTGCTAGCTCGGTCGATGGGTTCTTATGAAATAATTGTTGCTACTGTAATGATTTGCGATCATTTCGGTAATTTAGTGTTCCCAAAATATAGACTTCCCAATAAAATGTTAAAATTTATATGCAAAAAGATAGAAGACGGCAGCGCCGTGCGCAGACATTTTCCTAAATTAACCGAATGTGCGGGAAAAGGTAAAATTGAACAAAACATTCGATAAAGCATAATTTTTAGAATCGTTAGAAAGAACAATCAGCAAAATCGGACCAGGGTTCACTAGATTTCGAAACAATCGTAATCGTACATTTCACGTTCACAAGCATGGACATATGGATGCTCTTGGCTGTCCGGGACAAGGCGTTGACTTTCAACCAACATATTGTGGCCTTCCTCAGAGCCTACTGCTTGAGGAAGGCCACAATATGTTGGCATAAACGTCAGCTATTAGCAGATCGACGCGGCTTGTCCCGGACACCCAAGACATACTCCGGCCGCGGAAGCCTACGTAATCATGGACATATGGAAGCCATTCTTGCTAGAAGAAAGCTGACGACGAATATAATTTTTAAAAAATATTACGAAAACGCCGGAAGGGATCAGGCTGGAACTTTACAGAACAACGGGTGAAATTGATGAACAATTTCTAGACTAATCACGATTTTGGGAAACATCTAGAAGGCTAATTAAAATTACATGTAGAAACGTATAATTAAAATATATATAAAACAAGAGACTCATCGTAGTGACGTCACGACTGACGTCACGACGAAATATCGAATTAAAATGGTTATGTTTAATGAAATAAGACAATGAAAGGAGAAATAGATAGTGCAGTAATTATCAAAGAAATTATACAGTATTGAGAACCGGTGACAAGGCGTAAGAACGTTTAAAATATGAAAATAAGAAATATTTTATAATCTTGTTTGTGGCAACGGGCGAGCGTTCTAAGTCTGTTCAATGAAAATCTATTTAAGATATTGGACAACAATGCTAGAGGGAAGATGAGTTGGTGTTGTGCGCTTGGCGAAGACGCTAGCTCCGCGTTAGCGTAAATGTAAAATTTTAAAAATTATTGTTCTGAAGTGTAATTTGAAAACATTTTTAGATATTTTCATGCGGACAAAAAGGTTGTAACAAACGGGTGAATGGATTCGTAAGTAATGGCGAATAATTTACAGGTAAAAGCGATTCGAACATTAAATTTACGCGGTTGCACTTTTGAACAATGGTCGCGGACATTTTGTGTTGCAGTTTTTACAAAACGAAGTTTAGCGTGCTCCGGACAGTAAAAGGAAATACAAACACAGTATTTTCATTTTAGTTCGTGTAACAAAACAGTGTCTCTTCGCCGCGGGAACTTTAAATATTTTTATTTGCATTTGTGCAACGAACAGTGTTTCTTCGCCGCGGGAACTTTAAATACTTTATTTTCATTGGTGAATGGGCAGTGTTTCCTCGCCGCGGGAACTTCAAATGTAATGAAAACTTTGCGTTTCATCGCAAAACGTTTCGTAGTGGTTTTTTAACTATGTGAGTTCGTGGTATACAAGGTCCTGGGAACTGGTGGAAGCTGAGACGGTATCATCGCCGTACACGGGGAGTGTACGAATCGGCGGACGGCGACGCGTGATTTGCGCCGCATGTCGCAGTGATCATCCGGTATCAGGGAAGTGATGTCTGGATACTTTTTTATTTGGTAACTTCAAAGGCATCTGTCGAAGAGCAAGTTCTGTTAACTTATTATAGAATAAGAGGGTCAAAAGTTTCAAACGACAGAATTCGCATTCGGTGTGGATGAATGTATTTCTCTGTGTATTTTTCAATGTGAATGGTCATTACTTTCTTTTTTGTGTTTTAATACTAAGGGTATTGTTCGTTTGCTATGTTTTGTTTTGTGTGCCATCAGAGGGCACTATTATTGTGTATATATTTGTCATTTTGAAATATCAGAGGAAAAGAAACAGTCAACAGAACTAAAATAAATTCAGATGAACACTTTCGGGTTCATCAGTAAACCATTAAAGAATGTGTTGTGATTCATGTAGTTGGCCGCAGACCCGCACGCGCGCGCATAGGTACCTCGTTTGAAGCCCTGTATAGGGCAGTCACATATTCACGCCCAGAAAGAATTAGAAGTTGTATAAAATTAGCTAGCGAACGGGCGAGTGCAAGAGCTAAAGTAGGTTGAAAAGGAAGTGTGTGTATTGATGACAAGGCGCCCATTTGTGTTTAAGATAAATAGGAATAATAAGTAAGTGATTATTTTCAGCCCAAGTTAGGAGGTGTATACGTGTTTATAATATTAGAAGTATGCCGTGTAGTAAGGCAGAGCAGGTGAATCTATTGCATTGGCAGCCCAACGCACGGATTGGATAGGAAGCAACAGTGGAATATTATTACACTACTTAATCCGCAACCAATTACTCAATCTGCCATCCATACGGAGTGACGAGGAATCTGAAAATAATTCTAAAATGTCAACTCAAGGATTGAATGTAATGACAAATAAGAATCTGCTTTCTTTCAAACTATGAATTATAATTTATTATGAATGCCAAAAGTTATCAGACTATCATTGATTATTACAAGTTATTGTTGACCATTTTTCTCGTTATTGTAATAACAGTGTTATAGGTCCTAGGTTCCAGTCCTGATGGCGGCAGGATTTTCGATACGAGCTTTTCAGCTAGGTCGAATTCAATCGCTGTCTGGAGGAGAATTCTAGCGGCCGGCTGCTCTGATCGGTAGTTTTCCGTGGTTTCTCCGATCAACACCAGGTGAATGCCGGAGCAGTACCCTACCAAACGGGCCACGGACCGCGCGCGATCTTTCCTTCCTCTTCCTTGTCCTATCCTCTCCCTTACACACACACTAACATGCACTACACTACCACATATTCCGGGAGACCGGTCGGGAACTTAGAGCTTGTCCCGGCTGGGGCGGTGCTCCTCTGGTGGGAGAGTCCTGGTTAGGGAAACCCACTAGCCGACGGTAGGTCGGCACCGGATCTCGCCATTCAGTGGGGGAAGATCACCGCCATCTCCCGCGAAAGAAAACATGCATTACATTAACGGGACTAATGACCAAAGCAGTTGACGCGCAAAAACACGAAAAAATCAATCAATCAACAGTGTTATAGAACCTTTTATCCTTTCTTGCCTCTTCGTGCGCACGTCGCTCGATGTCGCCACGTAGAATAATCCAATCTTCCTTTTTATCGAAGTCCACGATGATAAGCGACCAAGTCGAATCTTCCTCCAACCACTTCACAAACACTGCCTATACTCTTTATCTTGCGCGTCAGGTGGGCACTTCTTTCAAAGTAATTGCTTTCCAGGTCGGAATAACATGGCAATTCACAATTCACTGACACAATTTCTAAGTCAAATCTTGTAACTCCACCGCGAAAATATTCTAAGTTCACTTTCCAGTTCACTCATGAAAATACTATAAGTCCGAGTTTGCAATGGTACAACGCGAAAATTTTACAAGTTCCGTTGCACACCTAATTCTAATTTCAAGTTCAATGTCGCTCTCACGATTTGATAATTAACCTCAAGAAAAACCGCACAAGCGATCTGCTCACCACCACGACACGAGTCGGAATGCCCTAATTCCCAATCCGGTCCAGCCTTCAAAGCTCGCTGTGTTGTTTTTTCTCGTTTTTTCGCATTGTTTTGGTGTACCTCTGCGTATCTGCATCATAGAAACCCACGTCTTAGAACGAACTCGCGTTGCTATGGTGTCATTTGTGTATCTGCACCATAGAAACCACGTCTTAGGACGACCTCGCGTTGCTATGTTGTCATCCGCATATCTGCACCATAGAAATCCACGTCTTTTGCAATATCTACAACATTTTGACCTTTATTAGCCTAAAAATGTCCGTCATTTTTGGGATGTCACAATATGACTTTTGAATTAGATTTGATCTGTATATCACTTTTGAATTAGATTAGTATTGCAAGGGGTATGGTAAAACTACATACATTATTTATTTCATATAGAGTTTCTGTATACATGTGTCATACCATGACGTTTCATCCTTGAAGAATACTGATTGTTTCTTTAAAATTATTCATTTGAAATAAATAAACTGCTTAAACTTATAAGTAACTTTTTTCGTATTTAAAAAAAATAATTAATTACAAACAAAATGGTAAAACGGTAGATATCAGATTATTTATGCATACGTGTTATCTCTTGCAATTAAATTCTTAAACAAAACAATCTTGGTTTAAATTAAAAAAATTAAAAATTTGGAAACAATATTTTAAATTTTTTTTAAAAAAAAATTTTTTAAATTTTCTAAATTAGAAAATTTAAGTGAAGAAATTAGTGTGACAGGTCTTACCTGTCCACGGACAAATCGTGCAAATGTCATACATTCTGAAACTTCAATTGTATGCTTCGAACATTGGTGTTTCCTCATATGATCTCGGACGATAACACACGAAGTCTTTAGTGTCAAAGTCTATAAGTAAACTGAATCCGAAAATCCTTTTTTATTTTATATAGGATTGTCTTACAAAGTTTAGTTTAGAAGAAACTCTTCATTTGTATAGTTGACTTATATCTAATTCTTATATACTAACTCTAAACTACAATTGACGAGGGACTCACGAGCACCTCTAAAATTACTGAGGTTTGAAAAATGTTGAGAAAAGAATGAACTGGATATCGGTTTTTATTCTAGTTGGGTTTTCATTATATTTTCCTAAATTTATATGTCTATCATGATTGATGAGTGTTAGATTGGAATAAAAGTTATTGGCAATGGGTTTTAGTTATGGGTGCGATGGGTTTTAGGTTAAGTTCGTGGTGTAATTGCTTATTGGAAATGAACCAGGGGCGTGGGTGATAGTTCGTAGGTATTTGTTCTGAATAACCTGAATTTTGTTGATATTATACTTAGCAGCATTTGTCCAAATTGGACAAGCGTACAGGAGAAGAGGTCTAATGATGGTTTTGTATAAGGTGATACCGTTATTTAGTGATAGTTTACTGTTATTTATAAGTGATTTTAGCTGTATTATTTTGGCTTTGGCTTGTTGGACTTTTGTATCAATGTGTATTTTCCAGTTGAGTGTAGTATCCATGTGAAGACCCAGGTATTTAACAGCATTGTTGTGAGGAGTACAAGGGATTGTATTATTGTTCAATTTAAATGGCATGGGGAAGGAATAAGGTGAAGGGGAATGAATGGGGAATAAGGTATGGGGAAGGAAGTGAAGACTTTAGATGTAGATTTCTGGGGTTGATTTTAATCTTCCATTTCGTTGCCCAGTTTTCTATTTTATTTATATGAGATTGGATTTCGTTAGCTATGTAATTAATTGAGGAGTGGGACATGTAGATCACGGTATCATCTGCAAACTGGGCTATGTTTGTTAATCTTGATGTAGGCATATCGGCTGTGTACAAGTTATAGAGTAGAGGAGAGAGAGGTGATCCTTGAGGTAAACCGGCAGAGATAGGGCGGGGGTTCGAATTTTGATTTTCTATTGAAACTGAGAAAGTTCTATTTGTGAGAAAGCTTTTAATTATTTTGAAAAGGTATATAGGGGTGCCTATAGATAAAATTTTATAAATTAAGCCTTCATGCCATACCCTGTCGAAAGCTTTAGCGATGTCCATGAAAAGCTATTAAATATAGGAGTGGAGATTTTCTGAAATACGCAGCAGTTGGTGTGCTGTGGATAGCTTATTAGTGAATCCGAATTGGTAGAAAGGTATGAGGTGAATTTTTTATATAATTGTTTAATATTGTTAGAATTAATTTCTCAAATATTTTGTAAGGTGGAGGAGGCTTATGGGTCTATAGTTATCGGGGATGCTATGATTCTTATTAGGTTTGGGAATCGGGAGGATGATAGAATGTTTCCAGGTAGTAGGGTAGTAGCCAGTTCTTAAAGATGAATTATATATGTTTACAATGAAAGCTATGGCAGGATTGGGTAGGTTTTTGAGAATTATATTATTTATTTTATCGTGACCGGGAGCTTTTTTATTGGGAAGGGATTTGATAACTTTTAGAGTTTCATGGGGATTTGATAACTTTTAGTGAAATTCCAGAGAGAGTTATTTCGTGTATTTAATGAATGTATGATATTATTGTATTTAGTTTGTTTATAGTGTTCTAGAGCTTTTTTACTGATTTTGGTTAGAGTATTTAGTTCTTTTTTAAGTGAGGGAATTTTCCGCTGGAGAGTTTAGTATTTTAAAATTTGGGTATTTGGTTTTGCATTATGTTTTTGAATTTGGACCAATTTAAGTTGTAAGTATTTAATGCCGGAATGGGTGAATGGGGTGGGGGGATTTGATCTGCAGAAATTAAGACTGGGAGGTGATCTGAGTCTAGTTCAAAATGCGGAGTTGAGTGTAAATTGCTATTAATGTTTGTTATTCCTATGTCTAGTATATCCGGAAGCTTGATTGGATCATAAGGATAATAGGTTGGTTCTGGAGGTGCGAACAAACTAATTCTGTTTGTTACGATATAGTTTAGAAGTTGGGCGCCTGCTGCGTTGGTGACTCTGCACCCCCATTGCACATGTTTAGCATTTAGATCTCCTAAATGTATGTAAGATGGATAACGCGAGAGTAAGATGTTCAGACCTGCAAAATTTGTTCTTATGTTTGGGGTTTATAAGCGGCAATGATAGTAAGATTTGGGTTGCTGTAGGTAAGTGAAACTGCTATTGTTTCAATGCCATTAATTGGTGTTGAGTTTTCTTCGAAGTAGGCGATAGTGTTTTTAATGAGTATGATAACTCCGCCGCCTGAAGTGTTAGCCCTATCCTTTCTTACTGTATTATAGCCTGGTAGTTTAAAAGTAGCTGGAGGTTTTAAATGGGTCTCAGTGATACATGCAATGTCGACATTGTGTGTTTGGAGAAAGAAATGGAGTTCGTTTTTTTTATTGCTGATGCCACATGCGTTCCAGTTCATTAGGATTAATTTATGATTTGAATTATTTTGAGCCATTGGAGAAACTAAAATTAGAAGTAATTGCTTGTTGTATGTTTTGAATAATAGTTGGGATGACTGAATTTATGATGTTGATTATATGGGTTATTATGTGATTGATAATATTATGAATGAATGGTGTGTTCAGAAAGTTATTTTGAGGGAGACTAGTATGTGGATTATGGTTTGGGACATATGGTGGGATATTATTTGGCGGACGATTAAATGCTGATTCATGGGTGAAATTTGGTATGTTAGCAGTTCTATGGAGTCTAGGGAAATGGCGGACGTTTTGAGGTGGGTGGCGGTGGGGTGCCTGTGGGGTGGAGTTGATTTGTTGGTTCTCATATTTGACGAGGGGTTTGGGGGCATTCTAGTTTTATTTTCCGATATATTTTTAAAGTATTGGCATTCATTCGTACGGATATCCGCACGGTGAGTCCCATCGCAGTTTCTGCATTTCGGAGGTTGGTTCAGTTTGGGGCAATTTACTGAATAATGATTCTCGGCACAATGTATACAGGCGATTTGTTTGTAACAATTATTTTTAGAATGTCCAAAGTCTAGACAACGAAGGCTCTGAATTATTCCATTTGTTTTCGTCTTCTTTCAACTTTAACTTTAAGTTGCAGATTTGGCTGGTTCGGAGGATTAATTCAATCGATTGTTCACCGGAAAACTCTGCAGCTACCACTGGGATGGGCTGGTTATCTTTATGTAGTCTGGTGATACTATTTAGGGAAGAGTATTGTTCCTTCAGGTCGTTATATATTTCCTCTTGGGTGATGGAGGGGTGAATGTTTTGAAAACCACCGAGAACTTTTTATTAGTCGGGTCCTTGTATGTGTGAAATTGTTTTTCGGTTTTTATGAAATATTGAATTGCTTTTCTGAAGTCTTCTATTTTTTGGAAGTTCACTTTGGCTTTGTTATTGTTGAATGTTACGGTGAATTGCGCAGAGATTTGGGCCTTAATTTCCTGATTTAGTTCCATAATGTTTGTAATATTGCTGATGTGGATGGGTGGGATTCTAACATTTTCAGGTATAGGGGTCGGTAGCGTTCGTAACATCATCGGGAAGGTCAGCTAGACTGCTGAATCTATTCTCTGTAGGAATAGCGTAGCTGGTATTAGTGTTGGTCAGTACTTTTTTGGATTGATTGGGGTTTTGGATGGGGTCACTGTTTCGCGTTTGCCACTGTTCACTTGGGGTCTGGAACGGAGTTTACACTAATATTCTCACTGCACCTTGAGGATGAGGTTGCACCTTCTGCTGGCGCAAAATGACTGACCTGTGTTGGCTGGCTATAATTTTGGATATGTGGCTGCATACTTGCTGCTTGCGGTGCAGCGTAATGATACATCTGCGCTTGTTGAGCTGGCGTTGGTTGATACGCTGGAGCGTACAAAGCTGGAAAATCGCGGCCGTCGCCTTCCGTGACCTCCATTTGGCCGACGGTTGGATACACCAATGCTAAGGCATCGGCGATGCACTGGCTGAGGCCAGCGTTGTTGAAAGTTGATGTAGAGTTAATCACTTGTTAGATCACTGCACTTTGATTTAATTTGCGCACTGTGTATACTTAAACTTTTGTCTAATACACCTTACACTATGAATGGTTACTGCTACGAGAGCAGCTGCGCTCAGAGGTCCGCACAGGTCGACTGCTCGGAGCGGAATGAAATAAATAACTGTCGAAATAAATAACTGTCGCGAAAATCCCTGACTCCAATGAGCAGCGAGTTGCAGCAGCCCACTAGGAAATGGGGAGCAGCCTGGCAGGGCAGGCGTCAGCCCAAAGAAGGCCCAAGCGCCGGCGAATCGGCGCTGCGCCGGTAGGCTTTGTAATTTCAGAAAGTGAGTCATAAAGGAGGAAGAGACGGCGGCGGCGGCGGCGGCAGTGTGGGCGGCGATGCTGGCACGTAACAGCCCACTTGCAGCACCAGACGTTTTTGGTTTTTGCCCTCCTCCAACGTTGCAGCCTCCCCTGATACGCCCATTAGGAACTTAGCAAGCCGCTTTTGCGGCCATTTCGGGCAAAACAAAACCTCCCAGCAAATTATTTTAACGTTCCGAAAGCAGAAAGAATGAATTGTTTTACAGATAATAAAATTTCGCCCGTTGGTGCTACTTTCATTTGATACTGTAGGTTTAATTATAAATGATGCGTCTATTCTGCAATAATTATGATAATTAATATTCTATTGGGTGTTCTCTCGTACTTTTCATTATTTACAGGCGCTTGTAAATTATGAAAGCAATTTCAGTTGTATTTATAGCAAATTCGCGTGAAATTATAATCGTGTCAAAATATTCTAAGCGGAAGTACGCACACTCATTTTGTTGCGAAAGCGAACCATCTACTACTATACAACCTTTGTTTTCATGTAACTGAATACCCACGCAAAAAAATCAAAAGGAACATTAATGGAACTGGAGCATGTATACACTGCAATTCTCAACTAGTTCCAAAATACCATTGGCGGTTTTCTTATTTAAATATTTTTTGGTGAATATGTTTTGGTGGCAAAGAGTGTAGAACGTATCACAATAATAATAATAATAGAATAATAACAATAATAATAAAAAACATTAATAAATGTAATGCAGTAAAATTATTCAAAATAGAGTTAAAATTATTATAATAAACAATGAAGAAGTAAACATTTGCAATTAATAAACATTTTTTATCAATATTCGTTTATTTATATATTATTATCAATGTTACAAAATTCTATACTTATGAAAATACTACCTTGAAAAATAGAGACAAGAGTCACACTAAATGCGAATTATTACAAAGGAACGAAGTCAAAACAACACTACAAAGACCAAAATTAAAAACATTAAATATTAATTTAGTAGCGGTGACACAAACGTAGTATAATTCCATATAATAGTAACAGTTCCATATAATAATTGTAGTATAAGTCCTTTTAATTAGTGATGTTATTGTAGACTTACTTTCTCATTATTTGTCACGTTTACATAAAATTATAATATTACAATTTTATCCTATGCATGAGCTATCACTTCAAAATTTAAAATTTAAAAGTTAAAATGCAAATATATGTTACAAATATATACTCAGTGAATTGTTTTTTATTCGTAAGAAAAGTTTAAAGAAAAAATATTTGCCGAGATCGAAATTTTAACTCGTACGCTTAGATTCACGGGGCGAAAGTCGTGTCCCTACGCTGCGGATTCGTTTGTTAAAAGTTGTGTGTTTAGAATGCTATCATAAATTCTTAATGTAACGGTATTCTATGTTTTAATTCATAGTACACAACTCAAAACGCGTGGTTAATGGATGCCCAAAAAGGGAATTTAGAAAGAACTTACAATATTGCGTTACGTTTCAATGATTTTAGTTAGAAAGCAATTTTTAAAACCGTTTAAGAAGAGAAATTCTTGAAACAAAGTGAAAGTGAACAATTAAAACTACTGGAAGCGCGTCTCCTCGATTACCGAGGCAGGAGCCAAGGGTATGTATGGTCACTGCCATTCGAACGTTAAGAGGCAATTTAATTAATCAAGACTGGTGCCGAAGAAAAAATCAGTTTATTTTAAGTAGCATGCATTGTATAATTAACGTCGAACCAAGTCTCGTACTACCAGAAAATTTTCTCGTATTTTTAAAAGACGGTGAATGAATTCTCCTGGTTCAGTCCGAGTACATCAGATGGCGTGCGAGAATCTCGCATTCCTGAACGCTCACTGGCGCACACTCCAAACGCGAGACTAAGTGGGATGGAGGGCCGACCTCCACGGTCAGTTTCTACGTGACCTTCGTGCTCTCGCCTGCCGAAAGTTAGGTACTCTGCCAGAGAAAGGATTGCGTCTCGAGGAAAGAATTGACCTATGTGTGGAGGAGAGAAACTGAGAGAAACTTTTCGCCACACCTTGCGACAAGTCAAAGATCACGTAGTAACTTCACTTTCCGTGTTCTCACGATAAATCTTCTTTCAAAGATGTGTTGCCTTTTTTTCGATCTTTTGACAGTTCAAGGGTTTTATCATTTATTTACACAGCTTTTGTATTTCAAAAATAAATACAACACTTAACAGTTTATGTGCTTATTAGATAACATGATGATTTTATTCAGTAATTTCCGTGAGACTATTTAATTGGTGAATATAATGAGATTTGCCTGTAATCAGCAATTAATATGATATATGTAATCCACACGGTTCCTTCATATTCCTTCTTGGTTCAAAATATTTATGGTGAAAGGTATTTCATGTTTTCGAGCTAGCAGTAGGCCCTAAAAACATTTGGGTGTTTTAGTAAAAAATTTCCACAATGTGGAAATGTGAATGTTTTTACTCATGTTTAATTCTACTAAACCAGTAGAGAATAGTCTATTATCTGATGCCGAATGTAGTTACGTGCAATGGTTGCTTCCTTTAGTTACATTTAGTGAGTTTTTTTTTATTATTACATTACACAGGACAAATTTCCATACAACTCTTCCTCCTTTGTACTTACAGGATGATCTTTACACATTGGACAAAATTTCGATTCGCTCAAAGTCGCAAGAGACGTGTGTATTTAGTGCAAAAAAGAGCAAAAGTTGGGAAACTGAGAAAAGATAGAAGCGTCGATGAAACAGAAAATGTAGTTCGAGTATTTTATTACCAAAGTAAACGTACAAAATATTTAACTTTTAGAGCTTTTAAAAATCCAATTTTTTTCATTGTGTTATAAATTTACCAGTTTCAAGAAATATGCCTTGTTTACATTATGCACTCTCCATTTTCAGTGTTTCTTTCTCAACTGAAAAGAAAAAAAGAAAAGCACTCTAATTCATTAATCCTCTAAACAAAAACTGCAATTATCGAGCTTCGACGTCCACAAAACCTTAAAAAATGGCACAAAGAACCAAAAAAGACATCTTTCGGAACGAACAGACCGGATCCGATTGCCACCTGCAATTAACGCACCGCGACCCTCTTCGTCCACACGTCGTACAACCGCTCTTAAAACCCCGCGGGATAATTACTTCTCCCCTTTCCCTCCCCCACATCGTCCGCACATCCGTCTAGCCCCGCCCCCCACCTCTCCATGTCCTCCTTTCATTGCCCCTTCCTCTTCTCGTACCCATTCCTTCTCGCCTCCTCGCCCCTTCCTTGTCCGTTCTCCTCCTCTTCATCCCCTCCACCCCCGCATATCCACCCCGACACTCCTCATTCTCTCCTCCTTCCTCCCCCCCCCTTCGCTGCTCCACCTCCTCGCCGTCCTAAGGCCAAGGGACCGGTGGCACCTCCATTGTCGCGAGGCATCAAGGAAACGGCGGTTTACCTCGTTCAGAACGACGCGTGGCGTCGCGGCGTCGCCGAGGTCCGCCCGAACGGCCGGCGAAGCTTTGTGCCCCGCGCACAATGGAGCCTCCTCGGGGTATCGTACTCGAGGCCCGAAACTTTTCTTTTGTCTGCGGCCTCCCTCGTGATGGATTACAGCCGTCAGGCCGAGTTTCCATCGCTGCCCCGTCGCCACCCAACCTGATTACTCGCAACATCTCGCAAACAGCTCTGGCGGGGTTATTCACGAGGCCTTTGACGATGTTTAGAGTTGCGGTTACGAGGTGTTCATAACGCGAACTGTAATGCTTCTCTTCCGGCGTAGTAAGATATTGCACCGTGCTGTGCGCGGACACTCAAAGGGAGAGTTTCCAGTGGTGATGGATGAAGTATGATTATTGTCTGAGAGAGGAGAATGAAGAGACGTGCTGAGGTTGTAGAGGTTTTCGGAAAGTAGGCAAAATGACTTCAGAAGTCTTCTTGAGCGTTATCGTAGCCACAACTGAAAGGTTCTTAATAACACAATAACGAAAACTATCTTCCATGCAAAAATATTTCGTAACTTCAAATTGAGACTTTTTATTTTCGAAGTTTCGTAACGCAGAGTAAACTGATACCTCAACAATATTTTTTTTTGTCAATCTTTCATTTCGGAAAACTGTGTTCCATTTCGGAAGTGATATTTAGGTTCAAAAGGTTTTTATAATTTAAATAAAAACCGTCTTTTCCATTTATTCCACATTTCTTTCATCTATTTCAGAAATTATTTTATTATGACATTAGAAAAGAACGCATAATACAGGTTTACAACAACCTGTTCTGCTGGAAGATCTGGATAAACGTGCTACTACTAGTATATATGACTTTTTTGTGATGTGTCTGGAAGTGTGCATAAGTAGCAGTAAAAAACGTCTGAGTTACGTATTATTTATAGAAACCGAGTGATTGTACAAGAACTGCAATAAAATCAGATTTATTTCTTATTTAAAACGGAACGCAACAAAGCTCATGTAGCGTGGTTTAGTGTCAAATGTTTTCTCTCAACACATTTAAGGAGGAGCTCTTCTAGGAACGAGTACAAGACTTGCGAGAACTTTCCTTTCCCATCGTTTGTCTTCGATCTGTGTAAGAGAAAGGTTACGACACTTGTTTTCGAATACAATCTTCTCTGAAAACAGAATTAATAATTGATTGTCCCAAATATTTTTTTTATCATTCTTACTTTTTTACAATTAATTATATGTACAAATATTTCATTCAATAAGCGAAAGATTAAATAAACACATTTTAACTTACTGGTTCTATTTTCTTTATTTATTTATATAAGGTCGCCTTATAAACAGCTAGGACATTGGCGAACCCATTTACAAAAATACAGTATTTACAAATTCACATACTAGTTACACATTTTCATGGGATACACATACACAAATCCTAAATCTAGATGTTATACATAGGGCAGACAATGTATAGTCATTAGCTAAATACTATTTAGCATATTAAATTTGGTGAGGAGTAATTTTCTTTTGATCGGGATAAGAAATAAACATACAGTAGAGATTATCATTGATGTTAAGGTTTGTTCTCACAGTCACCATCACGTGGCAATCAACTATAATATGCTTCGTGGAAACTGGGAGTCCACAATTTGGGCAAAGATCAGGAGTAGCCTTTTAATTAGGTAGCTGTGACTGAGTTTAAAATGTCGTATTCGGAGTCTGGTTATAACCACTTGATGTCTTCTGCTAAGTCTAATGGAAGTGATGGGAGATTCCTCGATATTCTTCCTAACTGCTTGAAATTTGTAAGGCAACATTTTCCAGTTCCGCTCCCAAAGCTTTTTAACTGCAAGTAAGAGGTGGTTTTTAAAGTCGGGGAGTGTGCCGCCAGCTTCAGTATCAATTTCGGAAGAGAGATTGCTGCCTTCGCAGCTGCACCCGTTCTTCATTTCCCTGGATACCTATATGAGAAGGAAACCAAGCTATTGTAACGCGATATCTTTTAAGGAAGGAGCGATAAAGCTTTTCTTGGATTTCTTGGACCAGTGAATTTAAGGAATGTCGGTTTCGAATGGAGGATAGAACTGCTAGTGAGTCATAAAAAATAACAATATCTGGGTTACATGCTAATATGTTAGGGTGCTAATATCGATAGCTTTGATAATAGCCCAAGCTTCACATGAGAATATGGAATAGAAATCCGGGAGGCAATAAAGATTCGTAAGGGGTGGGACAGCTCCACTAGATCTTGATTGTTGCTTGGATCCATCCGTGAAAAATTGGCTATGATTAGCAAATTTGTGCTGGAACTCTAAGATTATTTGCTTAATGATATGTTTTGGGGTATCAGGATTTGTAAATTTGGTAGCTTCAGTATCGATTGACAAAGAGAAATGTTCCCAAGGGGAAAGAGGATTGAGTTTCCTCTTCATGATATCATGAGACTCAATGCCAAGTTCATCCCGGTACTTAGCAAGTCTAATACTTATTTTATTCTATTTAGTTCTATTTTGTTGCAAGTTAACATTACCAATGTCATATTGAATAGTCAAATGTAAATTTAAATTCTCAGATTGTTTTACTCATTTCCTTTAAAATAAAAATACTGTTTCCCACTGCGGAACGTATGAAACCAAGTCCAGAGAGTATTATTTCTCATCATTATTGCGGAGCCCAGTAAAATGCAGGTGAAAGCAACGACAAATTCTGCATTAGTACGTTCTTAGCCATGATTTATATAGTAATATAATCCTTAATAAAGTGAAATAAAACTTCGTTCAGAAGTTAAACAAACTAAATTGTTTATGTGAATGTGTTTTTGGATGGACCTTAAATAATGAAAGAAAAATTTCTCACTCTCTGCGGCTAGTTAGGTTCAGAATGCAAAATAAATGTCAGGTAATCAATTTCTGGAATTTAACTCCTTCTCACTCAGGGGTTGAAATGCAGATTGTCTATTGAAACGCTATTTTCAAACAAACAACAGTTATAACGAAAGGTGTAACGAAATTCAAAATTCAACAATTATAATGAAATTCAAGACAGTTTTCTGACATTTAATTGGTGATTAGCGCCAGCAGTAAGAATGACACACTTTCTTATGTCACAATAATGTTTCTTTCAAAAGTCTGGATTTCCTATGATAAATTGTTTATATTTCTACATCTCCGTGGCATGGGTTATTTTCATCATCCAAATTTGCTAAAGGTTGCGCAGATTTTTTCTTTCTTTTTTTCTCATTCTGAATCAATCTGTGTGCGGAAAGTACAAACACGTCGAATACGTACATGCAACATACATATTATATATATACGCACTTGAACCGTATCTTACTTCCATTTATTTATATTCAAATCGAATATCACACATCAACTTGACTGTCTGTCCCCTTTCGACCCCTTTACTTATCATTCGTTCTGTCGAAATGATACAGTCATAATAATTTTATTTTGCAGGTGTGATATGCCGCCTATACAGGATCTCGGCAGTGTAAATTTACGTACGCGATTATTTATAATTTCTGATGAGGGATCTGAAAAACTCTCTATACTCAGAAATAATGATTTGTAAATAACATATGCTATTATATTTTGCAAACCTTTACACGGATTCAGTGTAAAGCAATTCTTACACAAAATCCAAACCCGAAACAACATTAACAAAATATTACTCTAAATCCCATATTGTTGTTTTGCACCTTGTATTTTTTCTATCTCCCTCTCTGTATGCATGGCTGTTGACTTCTTTCAAAATATTAGCTTAATTAATAAAATTAGAGTAGACTTAATCTTCCTACATTATTTCATTTTTTACTGGATTCCCCATTCTTTACTTTCCTGTTGCAGCAAATCAGCACTCTCGATCATCGCTCCCGGTTCGTTCCATCTCCATCTTGCTATTTAATCCACAAAAAAAAAAGATCCGTGTTTTATATGCGCACTCATATTTCCAACTTCCGAAAATTCCCTAATAACTTTAGTCAAACATTCTTTCTAATTCATCTCTCAATCATCCGTGTTGACCAGTATCACGTAAAAATGATAAGTCCTGACGTCACTTCATCAAAAACTAAAAAATCATCCTGCCTCGTCTCACCCTCCGATCATCACCGGATCTACACCTCGTCTCCTTGTTCGTTCACCCTACGCGCCTGTCGACTGTTTTTAGAATACTGAGCACTAGCAGCCCAAAACGTCTCTACTTCATCTCATTTGATAACTCAAATATTATCTAAATTCCCATTGGTCACATGAGTTATGCGTTTCATATATCTGTTTCTTGGTTCTTGTCAAAACATTTTATTAAATAATTTTTATTGCCCCACGGAATTTGCTCACGTGCTCATTATGTTACTTAAATCTGTTACAACATTTTCCATTTTCCCTGTTGTTGTTTACATGCACTTTCTCTTATATTACTGTTTAAATGTTCAACTCTTTGCATTCGTTCCTGACTCCATTGTTGCTATCATCATTTATCCTTTCGTTTACGGATTATTTTGTTTATAATTCTCGTTACTCGTTGTTTGGACAAAGGTGGACAAAGGACAAGGCGGCCAAAATTAATTCAAATTTTGCCCGTACTTGTAATTCTATCATTTATAACAATTCCTTGGAGCTAATTCACAACAAAGGGCATGCATTTTAAACGTCCCGCGTTGGACTTACAATATTTTTTCTGTAAAAACCGCGGGCTGGCTTCCAGAAAGAAGCCAAAGACGTCTTTCGTATATTTGGAAGGAGAAATGTTCCATGTTGCGGCGGAGTAATAAGAGCCAAAATTTATTGCTTATTTATCCTTGAAAATTTTATTACATGGAAGTTTTTTTTCTTTATACATTTTTAACTTTTTTTGACGTAAAATAAATAAATAAATAGAAACTGCTTTGAAAAGGTTGAACTACTTTCATAGACGCTTGCGCGATTGGGCCAGATACTGGAAACCCTCATTGTTGGCATTTCTGGGAATCTTCTTCAAATGACGCCACGAGATTCAATTGTTGAGAACTTTTCTGATGAGCAGTTTCACAAAAGATCGTCTCGTCAGTAAAAAGGCGTAGAAGTAATTCACATCTTGGCTGCATTGAAAAATTAATTTTTAACTGTTGGTAATGGGGGCTACCTTACAGCCGTGTAGACTCCGTGCACATTGTTTTTTTGGCAAGAACAATCGCCTGAAATTGTATTACACCCGAATTATGACAGAAAAACAATTTTCTATTTGCCTAAGACAAGGTAACATTGACTTCTTCAATATTAAAAAAAATTACGCAAAGGTAAACTAATAGTTTTTTAACAATTGTCTTAGAATTTTCCCTTGTGCCAAGCGAGGTAACTGTGGCAACGGTTGAAGTCAACCCAATTCATCTTCTGTGGCTCTTAAAAAACTAAGCAATTTTTCAGCCTGAACACTTTAATGATCCATTAGAATACATACAATATACGTAATATATCGTATGTACTGTTCATCACTCGTCTAAAAAAGATTTCCAAGTTCAAACGGAAAAACAACAATGGCAACATAGTCTTCGTGTTCTAATTTTTTTTTTACAAAATCTTCCGATTACGAAGATATAGAAAATTATTTCTTGATGATGTACTCCATTATCATTTTAACCGGCTGTTCACTATCCATTACTCTTAAACACGTTTAAAACTTTGAATGTTGCACTGCTGCGCCATTAGGCGCAGTTGCAAGGTCACGTCAAGTATTATCCACATTATCAATAAAGTTGTGATACTAAACATGCAGAAAAGAATCGCTGCTCTCACATTGGGTACAGTTACATGAATGGAGGTCACTCCTAACATATTAGAACATATCACACCCTTGCATCAAAAGTGACACAAATCAAAAATATTCATTTTTGAGTTGTGACTATGAGACAGTTGCAGAAACGATACTTGACC
Source organism: Teleogryllus oceanicus (assembly GCA_964035755.1). Lineage (NCBI taxonomy): Eukaryota > Metazoa > Arthropoda > Insecta > Orthoptera > Gryllidae > Teleogryllus > Teleogryllus oceanicus. The sequence goes on along the minus strand of CAXIVR010000004.1, from coordinate 101,620,135 downwards.
AGTCACCAAGTGGGTGATTGTGTCACTTTACTTGGTTGGAGTAGGAACGTGCTCAACGTAACCAAAACAAATGTCACTTCTTTGGGGTTAATGCCAGAACAACTTAAACTTAAACACCATTTAAACCTTTAATTATTCAAATTATCGTTTCCATGTTGTCGCGGCAGGAAGTAATAAGAGCCAAAATTTATTGCTTATTTATCTTTGAATATAGATTTTATTACATGGGAGTTTTTGTTTGTTTTTTCTCCTTTCAAAATTCAAAATTTATTGCTATTTATCCTTGAAAATAGATTTTATTACATGGAGTTTTTGTTTTTCTCTCCCTTTCAAAATTCAAAATTTATTGCTTGTTTATCCTTGAAAATAGATTTTATTACATGGGAGTTTTTGTTTTTCTCCTTTCAAAAATTCAAAAATCAAAATTTAAGTAGTATATGACTTAGTGTAGGGATCACAGAATTTTGAAAATGTGCACACAATTCACTTTTCCCATAGCACGTCATACGCAGTTTTTAACTGTTTTTGACGTAAAATAAATAAAAATAAAATAAATAAATAAACCTGGTTTTATATGCGTTCTTATTAGTGCAGACAATTTGTTTGTCTCAGTAATGTTGCATTATTGCCACAAACGTTTTTCGCGATTTATGGAGAACCTGACATTTTGGTTTGTGCCAGTTTTGTAGCACGTGTGCGATATGTTTTCCATTGTAAATATGTATGCAAGTTGTGTTCACTGCCAACATCCTTCTGTAAAGAAACCCACAGCCTTCTGTGTATTTAATGGGATATATAACGGGAATGGTTATATTTCCATTTGTGCCAAGACCTTAAGGGTTAACTACATTTCTCTTGAAGAAATTCAATGCATACTGTAGTCGGGTTAATTTCATTTGGATGTTAATGTTATTTGTGTTTATGAAAGGTGTTTCGTTTATTGCAATTCCATATAGAAAGCATTTATTGAAAATGCATTTGATTTTCATTTTGAAGTTCGCATAATAATTTTTCAAAATAAAATGTTCGTAAGCTAATTCTATGATGTGAAACAATGGATTATATGCCCATTTATGTCTCACATCAAATAACTGAAGACAAATATACTGTGCAGCTATCTCATTAAGAGAAAGACTTTATTATTTTTTTATTCGCAATGTTCATTTTAATTTATTCCCACATTCTTTAATAAAACTTTTTCTTTGGCATCTGTAGAATACTGTGCAATGAAATTTCATTCAGTTTTAATTATGTTGGACTTTCTTCACGCAACGTCAGTGGCATGCAACAAAAGTGGGTAGTGGGGTTTAGCTGAGTAAGGGAATGAAAAAGGTCATTGTTGATGTGATCGTGAGTACATTTCTTTATCTATCAATTGCACTTTCCCCATACAGTCAGTTACTTATAAAAGGTTGCAGTTGATTTCGAATATTTATTGACAGTTTAACATGGGAGTGCTCGGAATAGGTAGACCCACGCCAGTGCCCGCAATGTATATGTCAGATATAGCTGCAACGTTTTGCAAATGCAAATGATTTGAAGGTCCATTTACTGAAGTACGTATTTTTTCAGTTTGTACATGTCCCCCAATGCAATTGTTAATGCATCTTAGAGTGCAGAATTCTTGTCGGAATACTTTCGGTGAGAAAGGTAAAAATTAACAAATTATATTAAATAATATTTAATATAATTTCCACAAATTATTTTGGGATGTTCTAAACAAATATTGTTTTTCACTTTTTCATAAAAATATTTAGAAATTCTTTGTCTTTTTTACATTACGCAAGGTTTGTATTTTTTCATTTCCCTACAGAGGTTTCCTCCACATCTTTCTCTTTGGTAAGAAAATGTGACAGTCGACTGTCGATAAGGCAAATTATTCCATTTTCTGAACAGACACTTGTTGTAGCCACGGTGGAAAATAATGCCATGATACGTACGCTCAGGCCAGGAGCTCACAATGCACTGATGTTATTGCACTCAACCTATATGGCAGATATCGCGCAGCCAAGTTTCAACATGCGCACGGGAAATGAAACCGCGAAAGGATAAAAATAATCTCGGGCGATCTCAGAAAAGTACAATGAAGGAATACATTAAATATCAGATGACTAATGTATCGCAATAATTCAGGAACTCCCAGGTCCAAGGCACTCCCGGGTCAAAGTGAGTAGTAGAACAGGCGTTTTTGCGGAGATGGCAATAACGTAAATATTTCTGTTCATGTATTATAAAAAAATGCATATGTCTCGTAAAGTCACCGACTATCGACAAAACCGTAATGATATAAAATGATTGCCATTCTCAACATTTTAAGCTCTTTTTTGGACAGCCCGAAAGAACCTACATATTACATACTTATACAGTATTATACCTGACATGAGTATAATGATCTTCAATGCCACTACTATTAATTACGTTTTCAAATAAGAATCTAGACTTCTTATATGCTACAGATGGAGTAGCTGTCATGCTGAAAACTTGCAGGGCTATAGTGACATATTTTCAATGCACATTGCACGCAAATGCGGCTGCTTTGATGGAACCGTCCAACCCACCAAAATAGGGATTCAGTCACCTCCGCTGAGCGTGGTCGCGTCTACACCTCGCCCAATGACGACGACGGCTGAGTTGGGGTGCTGGAGTATGGTGGTGGGGAAACGGCATGCGAGACTTTGCAGTGATTCCCACGGCAGTGAGCGCGCAATACGTAGATTTCCATGTGTTGCGATGGCTAATGACAGCGCGTGGCATGTAGGAGCGCTCAAACCGGCTTTAGGACTCGCACAAAAACATTCTGGTTCCTTCACGGTCGGTCACTTAAAATCTTCTTGACAAGTGCTTCATCGCCTTGACGCTGAGATTAAACTTTCAGGACAAGGATGACCATTATTTCATAGAGATTGTTGCAAACTTCTGTGAACCTTGGTAGATATAGAAGAATGAAATCACGGGTTCGTTGCAGTAAATCGTTTCCTTTTATACTGTAATATAAAAACTTGAATGATACTGCCATGATAATCCATACATTTTCAGAACATAGATGGACTAACAGAAAATGAATTGGTGCGGCACACATTCTTACATTGTTCGACCTTTCCCTCCAGTAAACTTGATGTAAACAAATTTTCGAGGTCCATTCTTCAATTCATAACTAAATTCTAATGCTAGCCTTAATTGAAATAGGTGCAAGAACTAAGAATTAATTTCATTCAAGAATAAGCAAAGTGCTTTTTATTTTCATTCGCCTTACTTTTTCAGTTTTGTAATAGGTGTGTTTTTCACTTCATTTTGTGTAAATGTTCTTGAAGTAATTGATAAACGTAACGTACTAGGTAAAGGGCATCTGCGAATAATTTTCCGTTCAACGCCACGTAAATCTGCACGATTTCCAAGTGGAATATCAGCAGGATAAGTAATCTATATTTCTAATCTCTAATAAGAGTACTTTACTATTAAAAATGTAGGCTTTACGGCTGGATATATTATTAAAAATACCTTTCGGGCTACATAGCCGTGGTCCATCGGACATTTGAGTCGCAAGTGAGTTGTGTAAAAGGACATTGCGTGACTCCGTCCACTGGAGATGTCTGCCGCAGTAGCGGACGAAACGCTTGGGCAAAAGGTGCCCAATAGACCACGGCTATGTAGCCCGAAAGGTATTTTTAATAATAGTACTTTACTATTCTTCGAAGCATTCGAGTGGCGACTGTCGCTGAGGCAAGTCGTCAATTAATACCATTCTCCACAGATGATGTTAAATTGTTCATAAGCCACTCAATTATATAAAAGTGATACATTTAAAGTACTCTTCCAACTATTTATCATCCATATGTGGTATATTGTCTAAATACGTCTGTCTCATTTTAGTGCATGCCTACTTCAGTCGATTTCGAGACCCCAGCGTCTTTAACACCAGCCATTTAGTGGTAAGCCTGATATGCTTTAATTTGGCATGTTGTTTCAAAAATCTCTAATATGTGGTTTCACATGCACTGCAATAGGAGAGAATAAAAAATGTTCCAGGTACTTTAATACTGAATTCGAATGTTACACTGACATTTTGAATAATTTTATCTCTAAGGGCCCAAATTACTGAGATACGTGGAAGGCCAGTGGCAATTCTGTAAAGTGATTTTGAAATTCGTATTTTGGGCCATTTTGTAAGTGAAACATATAAGAATTAAAAAATTGAAGTTCAATTTATTTTGAATAATTCTTATCGACATTTCTTTCTAACTGTAATACACTCTAGGCTGAAGCAACACGAGCAAGTGAGAAAGGGTGAAAGTTGTTCATTAATATGGAATAATCCAGCTCGCCCTTTACTGGGAATTTCTCCCTTCACCCAGACGTTCTCTCTAATAAAATCACGAGAGCGATTCTGCATCGAAGACAGAGGTGTTGTAGAGGAGGTGGACGACTAGTAAAAACAACGAACCCGAGACACAAACCCAGGACATACCGATTGCTTCGCAGAAATAAGACGGCGATCTTCAGCGACGTCTATTAGTTCGGGTTAAAAACAAAAAAAGACAAGTGTAGACGTGAAAGTCAAAAGGTGAAAAGATGCGCGTCTGATGGCAAGAAAATTACTCGTAATCGCAATTGTTCACTAGCTCTCTCCTCCCAGCCACCTCTGATGCAGTTCTGATGTAACGCAGTTATGCTCTTGGCGCTCGTACGCTCCCATGTGAATAGAAGCATCGTTGCCAGAACGTGGCGTCCATTCACCGGTGCATACACGTTACTCCAGCGCCGAATAAACCGCATGGGTGAAACGAATAAGAGAAGAACGTATCCCACAGTTTCACTGCAACGCGTGGGAGGGGAATGGATCCTCTCTGCATTTAACTTGAGCATCTCGTTAACTATTCTCGCGCAGACCACTTTCGCAGTGGCCGTGGCGCCAAGATCAACTCACCCGCACCAAATAGGACTTTCTTTAAGAGGCTCCTCGTTACGGAGTGTTCGTGGATGATGAGCTTCTTCCGCGCATAATTTGTGAGATCTCTGAGAAAAAGAAAGACGTTTGGTCTGTAGTTTTGTCAGTTTTCTTTGGAGGGATGCTCGCTTCTTAATCCTATCGTAAAATTCCCTTAATTGCAATTAACAACTATGATGTATCAGTTAATTTCTTCATTTGTATTGTATGAGTGTGAATGTGTTGTTCACATGACTTTCTTTTAAACGCTATACATCCCCCCGAGAACTCTTCCTTGGGTTTGCAAAGCACTTACGAGAATGTTCTTGTCCTGTCGTACTTCACTGACGCGTTCATTTTTAAACAGGACCTTCAACATCTATGAACCAATTAAAATGACGTTATTTTATATACTGAACGACGATTGTATGTATTCCTGAAAAATCATAAAAATTCATCGCTCATTAAAACATTAACACACATTAAACATTGACACTAAATTTTACTTCCCAAACATATAAATTTAAAAGAAGGAAATAAAAATAGGAGAATAAATTGGCCATGTACTTTCACATAATGCTAACACATTTCACTGTATACGATGTACAGAATATTTTCAAGTAATTGCAGTTTCTACTTTCCCTTATTGCAAAAACTTGTTTTCTTAACTTTTAAAATTTACCTCATGTATTTCAAATTATTCTTGTTATTCATATCACATAATCAATTATCTTCTTTTTGTCAGTGTGTGAGCGCATAAACTTAACATGTTTTTTGAAAATAAAAGCATCAGGACCAAGTAGCGATCTGTTGACATTTTGCGAGGAATACTCTAGAACGTATTCGGCTCGCGTAAAACTTTCACAAGCGGTTAAAAAGGCATAACGAAACACCAAAACGAACAGTCATGTGGCAGACTGACTCGAGGAGACGGCAAGAAAACCGGTTCGTCCATGTATGGGCAGCCGTCATTACCGTCTTCGCAGAATCTTGTTTCTCGCCACTGGGTCACGGTCAACGTCCGAGCGGTATGATGGTTGAGGTAGTAGAGATCGGACAGATGCAGAAGGCAGGGCGGCAGCAGAAGAGATTGGGAAGAAAGAGAAGTTGGCATCTGAGGGAAACCAGGATGCAGCTCCAATGGCGAAGGTGCAGATCCCCGTTTAGGACAGCACATATGGTGAAAGTAGCGGATACAGTAGAATCAGTGAGAATGGGGATTACGTCAAATGAAAGTTGACAGGAGGCAAATAAGAAGTGATAAGAGGAGAAACTGAGAATTTCGCTTCGAGGTGCACTGATAAAAATTGTAATAGAAAAGAGACATACATGGAAACGTACAAGAGTAAAAATAGTGTTTTAGAAGTATTACAATCGCATAGAGCGAAACTCTTGGTACAGTGTCTTAAATATGGAATCATACTGACAAAATTGATCATCCACACAAAAGAAAGCAAAAGGCACACATTACATAATTGTATTCCATACATTTCTGTATTAAATGGCAAATGACTGACTACTTACCTCCTCTTACAAATCCTTCCTAACACTAGGAATATTTAGTTTTAAGTTACATCCAATATAATTTATATTAGCAATGGAAACCTAGTACGTAATAAACATAAACAATGAGAAATGAATGTGAATAAGTGTAATTGATATCTATGTTGGAACGTGCAGTGTAGAGGGTTGAAATTAGGTAAATTAAAAGAAATTAATTTAAATTGTGACACTGTACCCTGATGTGGTTAAGTAAAGTATGAAAGGAACTATAATTTATTATCCTTAATAAATGCAATTTGATCTGTTTGGCCTGTGAAAACACTGTCGTGTGCGCATATACTGTCCATATATGCGCACCACATATATTGCACATTGTGGAAATATCGAAATGGCGTTGTTGACACGATAGACAACGTACTGTAGACGAATTGAAAGATAACATTTTCAACAAAATTTTGTTAATGATAGTCGACATTTGACGGCTTTGCAGTCATCATCAGTTTATGTATACACGAATACACAAATAGAAATGATGAATATACTGTTCAAACAAATTAAATACATTTTATATAAAGAAACTACAAGTTTGCTTACAGAACAAGCCTTGGGTGGCAAATTGGGGAAGGGGGCAATAGACAAGAAGAGGGTTTAAAAGGGGTTGCAGCTGCTAGGAGTAAATTGTAGGAGATCGGGTCAGTTATTTCTGGAAACAACATAATACGATTTAAATACATTTTGTTAAATATAAGAATATTATAAAAGTTAAAATAGTCAATATAAGTTGAAGAGGACATCTTTCACTTCATATGGGTATTAAGGAACTACAGAGCTTATTCCGGGCTATTAAGAGTATTTAAGGGGTGTACAAGAGAGTTTTTTCCTAGGGGAAATATCCAGCGGATACCCAATTATACCCTATATGTCCCGATGGGGCGCATATTCGAGCACACATTAGACACTATCACAATTTGCTGCTGATCTGGTATCAGCAGAACGCGAGGCCTTCCGCGACAACACCTACATGAGAGACAAGGGACCAAAGCGGGACTGGAACCCACGACCCTTCGGAGCCAAGCGATGAGACGGTACACGCTCTTATCTATTTCAACCAGGTCGTCGAAAACTCAAACCTCGCAGCACTACTTCTGATAAGTCGGGCAGTGGTGGCAGCCGTGGCGGCCAGTAGGCAGCAGCGGCTGCGACGCAACGGCAACCGGCGAGCGCGGCGGCGCGGCGGCGGAGGTGGCGGCGGCGGCGGAGGTGGCGGCGGCGGCGGAGGTGGCGGCGGCGGCGGCGGCGGCGGCGGAGGCGGCGGAGGTGGCGGCGGCGGCGGCGGCGGCGGAGGTGGCGGCGGCGGCGGCGGCGGCGGCGGAGGTGGCGGCGGCGGCGGCGGCGGCGGCGGAGGTGGCGGGGGCGGGGGCGGCGGCGGCGGCGGGGGGGCGGCGGTGGCGGCGGCGGCGGCGGCGGAGGCGGAGGCGGAGGCGGGGCGGCGGCGGGGCGGAGGCGGCGGCGGCGGGGCGGCGGCGGCGGCGGCGGAGGCGGCGGAGGCGGCGGCGGCGGCGGCGGCGGCGGCGGCCGTCGAGAGCCCCGTTGCAGCGCCGCGCCGCATCGAACGCTGACCCGGCGCCTTTCTTACTTGACCTTGACGCTCTCACGCGCCGCGGCTTACACCGCCGCCGCCGCCGCCGCGGACGCACTGCGGGCAGAAACGGCGCAGAAATAGGAGGAAAGTTGTTTTGCGATTGGCCGAGAGGACGTTATTGAGAAACAATGCACAGGTTTTCTATTGTTAATGACTTGAAACACTAAGGATAAGTGAAGCAGTACAGACGCTCAAGTTTATGCAAGATTACAGAGAATTTGTATTAACGTTCCCCCCCACCCAAATCTCACATTTTTTCTGTACATGACATTTCACTTTCTCTATTGAGGAGAGATTTAGCGTAGCTTAGAGCAAAATACATGCAACTTAGCAATGCTGAAAATTCTTTAAAATGTGTTGAATGCATATAGGTATTTCTCATACAACTACAAAGTGTATTTTACTCGTACATAATGTTTGCGTTAAGTTGCTCTTCCATATTGATGTGTTGAACAAAAATCTGGAAAAGATAAGTTTAGCCTTATAATTTTGAGTATTTAGTCTTAAAAAGGAAAACGTTAATAATAATAATAATAATAATAATAATAATAATAATAATTATTATTATTATTATTATTATTATTATTATTATTAGCCCAGCAAAGTGGCTCAATGCGTAGCATGCTGATTTCGCAGTCCTTCCGGTTTCGATTCCTGGGCCAAAAAGTGCACGATCACCTCTCATCATCATTTTATCACCTCATAAATTCTAATTTAAGATTTAACAACCTTGTCTTATCAAGGAACACAGCCGAAAAACTGATCCCCGTAATGACACACATTAATCTCTCTCCGGGATAGAAGAGAACTGGGTCTCGGAAGAGAACGTGCGTGTAGCAGGAACAGAAATGGCCGATGCGCAAATGATAATAACAATGATAATAATAATAATAATAATAACAACATAATAAATATTATTTTCACTAGCATTTCAATAGCACAGCAGTATTTTTTAGCAAAATGATAGCGCGAATTTCTGATTTTTCAAACTGTCAACATTTTTAAGTTATCGAGGGTTAAGAGAGTGAGTAAGAGTTGTTTATAAAATAATATTGCAGCTCTAAAAAATTGAAAGGGTATGTTTTATAAGGTTTCAGTGAAAAGAAACGAATTTAATTATGTAGTTGGTAGGATATATTTCTTTAGCATCCCATATAATTTTGGAAAGGTTAGAGATATCGGGGAGCACCTTGCTTGGTTAAGAATTCGGGAATCCGTCTTCCGGAGATATGTGTTTTAAACATTTTTGTCTTTGCGTGCCCATGACATCTTTGTAACTTCATGATATCAAACACTTAAAACAACTTTAATTCAATAAACCCTTGCTAGAACGTACCTTTCTAACACGAATTTCGCTGTCACACGAAACGTAACCCGAAACACTTGGTTCCCGGCAAGGAAACAGTAATAGTCTGGCAGATTTTCCTCGTACTATTCGGGAATTATATTTTTCATCAATGGGAATTATAATTTTCATCAACTTTGTTCTTCCATATTCTATTTAATTATTTACCATTGCAAATGCCCTATTTGTATACCGAAGTCGATCCGTCTGAATGGGCCGGTTTGTACTTAGGGAGGAGTGGACTGTATTTGATGTTGTTTTTGTACATGTTGTGTTTGTAAATTTAGCGATAAGGACCATCTGTCAATAAGTTGTGGATTCACTTTGCAATAAATTTGTAATAAATTTCTGCATTACCAGAAACACATGTTTGTTGGAAATAATACCGGGAGCGGTAGCCCAGTGCATCAACTGATGTCACTGCAGCGCCTCTGACCGGGAGGTCCTAGGTTCTCTCCTTCCCATTCCTTGTCTTATCCTCTCCCCTTACATACACACTTACACTAACATGCACTACACTACCACATATTCCGGGAGACCGGTCGGATCTTAGAACTTGTCCGGGCTGGGGCGGAGCCCGCTGGTGGGGGAGTCCTGGTTAGGGGGAAATCCCACTAGCCGACGGTAGGTCTCACCATCCAGCGGGGGAACATCACCGCCATCTCCCGACAAAAAACATGCAGTACACTAACGGGATTAATGACAAACGCAGTTGACGCGCCCAGAGACACGAAAAAATCAATCAATCAATTGGTAATAATGATTGGAGCTGGGGTCAATAGCGTGCGTGCACGCCTGCACGCTGAATCTGCGCTTCACTAAGAGCGTGACGCCACGCCTTGCAACGTGTACGAGATCACATCAACGCTGAACCCCTGATCATGGGTATTACTGCATGTTACGCTCTATCTCTTCAGAATAGATGAGCTGAATGCCTTTTCTCAGAACAATGAAACCGTGTTTTAGTTGTGTGACTTCTGGCTATATGATGTCAGCAATCCAATTTTAAGCACCAAGGTACTACTTACAAAATTTTATCATGTCCAGAAGAGATGTAATTGTATAACTGCAACTTAATTTAATTATCTATTTAGTTAAATTATATTATTTATTGTCTTAATTTGTGTTTTTTCAATCTCCTGAGTAATGGCAAAGTTCCTTGTAGTTAATTCATTACAGAAAACGGTACCCTCATACCTGGAGGTGCTGGTTCTGCGATACGCGTTATCCACGGTAAGATGCTGTGGTTAATTATTTATAGATTAACTTGCAAAACAGTCCACTGCTGACGAACCAACTACATCAATTATACTCGACACCACACTATTTTTCTCTTTATTAATCATATTGCTTTCCCTTACATTTTCATTATTTATCACTCTCCATATAATTCCTTTACGTTCCCCATTGTTATAGTTTACAAAATGTGTTCAACTCTTGTTTTCATTGTAATAAATCATCACAATAGGGATATACAATATTCGGATAATACGAATATTGAATAATTCGAATAACACGAACACTGATTATTACGGTCCACCAGAATTCGTGTCAATTAATTTTTATTGTAATCGAGAAATCAATCCAGTAATTTTATAATACAAATAATGAAATATATCAAATGATATTTGAAGTAATTACGAGTATTTCTTGCGACTAAGGTTCAATGAAACGTTTGAAGGCCTTTTCCTTGCTGGTAGCTACCAAAGCGAAAAGAAGTAGCAATTTGCATGAGAATCATGAGAATCTGAAAACGCCTTCTTGGCATTGGACGAGGCCTTTGAAATATGAGAGCTTTTGAAATTTTAAATATGAATAAAATATGAAAAAGTATTTTATTCAGTTCCAAAAATCAGAAAATTTCCTGATAATGTACCAAACCTCATGCAAGTAACTCTCAGCCATTTTCGTACATATTCATCTAAATCTCTGAAATTCTTCACAATCATAACTAGAGGTATTACAGAATGGCACAGACTTTCTCGTAGTATAGTTTTCTAATTTCCTTGGTGAGGTCTGGCTTTAAGATTTTGCTCCATTCTCTGGCCAGCTGCCATCGATCGTCGCCCAAAGTAGTACATCTTTTGGACATTTTCTCAACTTTTTGCTTTCCTAGTAGTATTACTTCAATAATGTTAAAGAAGAGTAAAAGTACATCCTAAATAGAAATTTTCATTGAAAAATTTGAAGCGGTTTGTAGGAAAATGGCGATTAAGCACTACTGTAAATGCAATTTTTTAAAAGTTCTTTGAAAAATTAATAATGCATAAAATCGATGAAAATGTCCATATTAACGGATTCAGAGGTATTAAAAAATACATTTGTGTAATTTAAAAAACAACAACAAATATACCAAAATGAACTTCACGTCAGCACACATAGGAATATCTATTAGAAAAAAGTGGAGCCATTTTTGAGAAAATGGCGTTTGAGCGTTTTTGAAAATGAGGAATTTTGAGCTCATTTGTGCAGAAAACGGTTGAGTTTACGAGAAAATTGATTTGAAATTACTCAAAGCACATGTACTCGTACTTAGAAATATAGTAATGAGAAGAAATTGCCTTTAATGTATATATTACCGACGTGAGAGGCAAGTAAAAAAAGTTTATATTTCTTTTTTTTTAAAAAAACGGAAGAATAGAGCAATATGGTGTTCATGTCATGGTATAGAGTTTGTTTGGCACTAACAATGCCAAAATCTAAAGAAAAAATTTGGAGCATTTTTGAAAAAATTTTGTTTTTTGTAATTTTGTGAAACTGCAAATATTGCATGCAAAAAAAATTTCCGAAACAATGTAGCTTATTTTTTAAAAATTCTGTTTAATTTTGTGTTGTAGGAAGTCGCCGAAAAAATTAAACTTTTCAAAATTCAGAGTTAAATAAAAACGGACCTATGACACCTTTATAAATGTATTTTAGTCTATTCTTACAAGAAATTTAAAGAAAAAAAATGGAGCCTTTTTGAGAAAATTTTGAAATTGTCTGGAGGCCTTCATGTAAAGCCTTCATGTAAAGTATCTCCAAAATTTTAAAGAATGGTTCTCAAAATTTCAAAGCTTCAACTAGAGCCAGATCGACTTAGGTATCTTCAATTTGAAAAAGATCGTACCGGTGGTTTAGGCACTAGTAGTGTTAACAGACAGATAGACAGACAGACAGTCGGACAGACGGACGGACCGACGTTTTGCTTCCAATTGGTTTATTAGCATCAAGGACCCACAAAACAGGGATTCTGGCTACACCACGTGTTCGAGGATTTTTTATCTTAATTTAGCGACTGGTTTAATGCACTTTTTCGCCACCAAGGCACGTCAATGAATTTTTCCGCCGAAAATCCGCCGTGTTTTTGCGCAGCATTTCATAACTTTCTCTATACTATGTATATGACTCCGCATAAACGTACGTATACGAGAAAGTAAAAGGGATTCCAAGAAAAAGTCAAATTCAAATATCGTATATTCGAGAATTTATATCACAATATTTTAAGCTTTTCTCTCTGCAAAAGGAGAAATGACGTCTCTATAAAATTTCTGAGAAAACGAATTCAGTCCTTCCTGACCCGCGGTTAGAAGAATAAAGTATTTAATTAAAAACACTTGAATTTCGAAGCTGGTTGTGGTGTTAATTCAGTAAAATGTGATAAATTGGATATGGAAAGTACGAACGATTTCGTTCGAAAAAATTATCAAAAGGGGATAATTTTTTTCCACAAGTTATTGTGTTAGTGCCTTTTAAGACAGCTCGCGGCTTAATAATTTCTAGACATAATGTGGCTGCATATTTTTGACCATCAAAATAATTAGACGTAGAGGTCTTACAATCTGGGATGATGAAATTAAAACAGCTATTGAAGAAAAAATGCTAGCGTACATGAGATACTTACAAAATGGCACTGAAGAAACACAAGCTCTCTATCACCAAAAACGTAATGTGGGTCAACAAATTACCAGAGATACTCGTGAAGACTCCTGGAATCATTTTATCAGTAGGATAGAGAATGACATGAAGGCAGACATTAGCATTCAAAGCTCTAAGACACTTAAATACCATGGAGAAAGGTACAGCAAAAGTATCCGTTATATCGGAGAAAGATTAGAAGGTGTTCTATCAGAAGTTATGGGCAACAGATGTAGATGATGGCATAGATGAAAATCTAAATAATTATGACATTTGTGAAGTAGAAGAAATGTCCAAACATGAGATAAACAAAGAATACAGAAAATCAAAATACAGAAAATCCGCAGAATCTAACATTAGTACAGAACTTTTCAAACATGGAGAAAGTTACCTCATGGAAAGAATGCTGATATTTGTTAATAAATGTTGGAGAAAAAAGAAAATTCCTGAAGAGAGGAAATTAGCCAATGTTATACCATTGTTTAAAAAACGATCAATATGCTCTTGTGACAACTACAGACGAATTAGCCTTTTAAATAGAGGTTATAAAATATATAGTAACATTCTAAATGAAAGACATTCTAAATTAAAAACATCTCAGAAGCTCTATTATTAGAAGAACAGAGTGGTTTCGAAAAGGACGCTCTTACACTGACAGTGATTTCACTATTAAACTAATTATTTAAAAAAGAAAGAAATTTCATTTAGAGGCTCACCTAGCCTTCATAGACTACGTCAAACTTTCAATAGAGTCCTAAAAAACAAATTATGGAACATCATGTATAAAAGATGACATCCCATACATTTGATAGAGACAATCCGACAATTATATGAAAATAATAAAGCAATCATTGACCTTGGAGGAAAATGTTCGAAGGAAGTCTTTATAAGTCAAGGCGTAAGCGAAGGTGGTACTAGGAGCGGTAGCTCAGTGCATCAACTGCAGTGCTTCTGACTGGGAGGTCCAAGGTTCGAGTCCTGACGGCGGCGGGATTTTTGACATTAGCGTTTCAGCAAGATCGAATTCAGTCGCTGTCTGAAGGAGAATTCTAGCAACCTGCGGCTCTGATCGGTAGTGGTTTCCGCGGTTTCTCCGATCAACACCAGGCGAATGCAGGAGCAGTACCCTAACAAAGGGACCGCGCGAGATTTTTCCTTCCTCTTCCTTGTCCTATTACCTCCCCTTGCACACACACTAACATGCACTACACTACCACATATTCCGGAAGACCGGTAGGGAGCTAAGAGTTTGTCCCGGCCGAGGCGGCGCCCCGCTGGTGGGAGAGTCCTGGTTAGGGGGAAACCCCACTAGCCGACGGTAGGTCGGCGCCGGATCTTGCCATCCAGCGGAGGAATATCACCGCCATCTCCCGAGGAAAAAACTTACGGGACTAATGACCTTAAGCTGTTGCCGCGCCCGGAACCACTAACAACCAATCAACCGACAATGCATGATTTGCAGCTTACATTTAATAATTACCTCGATATGATACACAAATGGCAAACTAATGTTCTACAAGGCATCATACTCTCAAATAATAGTTTAATTAACATCATGCTGTTCGCAGATGACCAGGTAATTCGATTTTTTTAATTCATAACGTTTCGTGCATTTCTTTCGTTCTATGGAGGGTTTTTGAGATACATTATCTTAAATGCCTTTGTGGGAATTCTGATTGGATGTTGTTGACGTTCTTATAAGAAGAAATAAAGAAGTCATCTTCGTCAACATATCAGCTTTATTAAGATAGCCGGCTTTCGACGGCTTTGCCGTCATCGTCAGTCTCGCTGCTGTCGGCAAAAGTCGAGCGACTGTGCTGTCGGCAAAAGTCGAGCGGCACAGTCGCTCGACTTTTGCCGACAGCAGCGAGACTGACGATGACGGCAAAGCCGTCGAAAGCCGGCTATCTTAATAAAGCTGATATGTTGACGAAGATGACTTCTTTATTTCTTCTTAAATGCCTTTTTAGGATATGGCTATCCTTAAGTCGGGGTTGGGTTCTGAACTGTAATGAAGAGTTGTTCTGTGATTAAAGGATGGTATACTAGTGTAAAGGTACAAGGTAGAAGGCAAGTTAAGGAGGTCTAAGTTTATCTTTCGGGAATCTTGATATATTTCGCCGTCTGTTATTGTTTCTTTTAAGGTTGAATATTGCAGTGCAGGGAGGATTTGGTAGGCGGTTGTAGAAATTGCAGGTAAGATTTGTTAATACCTCCTTGAATTCTGGTATGTCTAATTCCCGTCGGATTTGATGGTTGGGAATAAACCATGGCGCGTTAAGTTTTATTCTCAGATACTTAATTTGGAAAACACTAAATCCGTTGATGGTTCACGATGCACCACCATACTGGGAATGCGTAAATCATTGTTGTTAATATAACTGTCATAAAGATTAATTGTCTGCACTCTAACCTCAAAGGTGAACAGCGATTTATAATAGGTGGTAAATTGGATATTTTAATTTTAATTTTGTCAATGACTACATTAACATGGTATTTCCATGTAAGTCTTTTAACGGAGAGTACTCTTAGATATTTTATTGGAGACGTTGGCCATGGAATTTTTCTTCCTAGGATTGTGAATTCTGGAGGATGTTTGGGACGACGGAGAGTAAAGATTTTGCAGACACTCTTACGTGAATTAATTCTAACACTCTAATTATGACTCCATCCTCCATAGTTATTTACGCTTTCTTGTAGGACATCACCGATATATCGGAATGTCTAGCGTAAATTGCTACATCATCAGCGTATAATGCTTAGAGTCTCCTTCAGATGGAATGTCATGGCAGTAAATATTAAATAAAGTGGGTAAGTGTGCTGATCTTTGAGGAAAGCCTGCATTGATTTGGAATGTTCTCGATGATACGTTGTTGATTTTAACTATAAATTCCATGTTGGAAATGACACTTGTTAAGATTTTGATTAAATATTCAGGGATACCCAGGTCGTGCAGTTTGTACTCGAGACCTCTATGCCAAACGTCGTCGTAGGCATGGCTCAGGTCCAAGAAAGCTGAAGTTGTGTGCTCTTTTCAGTGGAAACCGTGCGCTATGCCATCCGTTAATCTCAATAATTGGTGCGATGTTGAATGATTTGGTTTAAAACCGAAGTGGAAAGGTGGCAACGCTTTCGAGATTGTTAGAAAATAATTGAGCCTCTCCAGAATCAAATTCTCAAATATTTCAGATAGAGTAGGGAGGAGGCTTATGGGTCTGTAATTTTCACGAATTTTAGGATCATTGTTAAGTATAAGCATTGGTAAGACTAGTCTTCTTCCACGTAGTGGGGAAGTAATTGAGCCGTAAAGCAGCATTGTAGATGGCTGTTATATCCGTAATTATGTTTTTGTCTAATATTTTTTTTATTTATTATTGCACCCGAACAGTGGATAAACCACTTTACAGGTCTGAAATTGAGTACAAACACTAACCATTAATACCATAATAACTGAAAAAGCACCGAGGTACTTGCAAAATAAACCATCTCAACCCAGCTTACTTGTGAGAGGGAATCCCCTCTGGGAACCTCATTTATAAGGATCTTATGCACAGGGCAGCGGAGTGAAGGGAGTGGGAAAGGGGGCGGGGAGCGAGCTTAGGATTACGTGTTTATGATGCTTACGGAGGTCTGAATTGATCTTTGGGAAGGCGGGATTTGATTCTGGTTGGACCGTTACTGGATTTTCCTAACTGGTAGAGTCTGGCACCGGGAACTAGGTTTAGGTTGCAGAAGAATTTTTTTGATAATGATGAAATATGGTGAGTAATAGTATCGATGTTCAATTCTCTATGGAGCTGATAATTGGATACATACCACGGTGCGTTAACCGATGTTCGGAGGATTTTGTTTTGGAAAACTTGAAGCCCTTTTAAGTTTGTTTGTGCAGCACCTCCCAAACAGGGCAGGCATATGTTAGTGATGGTCTAAGTGCAGTTTTTAAATATGTAGGGTTATATCAGTTTGTAGCGCTGATTTATGGTTAATAAGTGGATATAGGTTGAAGAGAGCAGCATAAGTTTTGTTCAGCCTATGGGTAATGTGGGTTCCACGTGAGACGGGTGTCTAGGATTGCTCCTAGGTATTTTATGAGTTTGTTGGATGGGAGCCAGGGAACAGGTGAACTTCCTATTGTGAGTGTAGGAGGGTTGGCTATTCTTTTGAGTGCAAAGATTTTAGCTTCGCATTTTGCTGCGTATAAGTGCAGGCGCCATTTTGCTGCCCAGTCATAGAAAGTGTTAATGCCTAATTGTAAATTGTTGATTGCTATTGAAAGATCATGGTGTATAGAGAATATCGCGGTGTCATCTGCATATAAAGCTGTGGAACAAGTTGTGGTACATGGTATATCTGCTGTGAACAGATTGAAGAGGGTTGGGGAGAGAGGTGAGCCTTGAGGTACCCCGGCCTGAATTATTTTAGGGGCGGAGAGTGAGGAATTTATTCGCACCGAGAAGCTTCTATTTTCGAGAAATCTGTTAATGATTTTGATAAGATAATCGGGAGTGCCTTGGTTCCTTAATTTGTAGAGCAGACCTGTGTGCCAGACTTTGTCAAAGGCATTAGCGAAGTCTAAAAAGACTGCAGCGCAGTACTGCTTATTTTGAAATGCTTGTCCTATGTTTTCTACTATTCTGAGAAGCTGGTGGGTGGTCGAATGAAGAGGGCGGAATCCGAATTGAAAAGGAGGAATAGTTTTCGTAACTTGAAGAAATTTATTAAGTCTGATTAGATCAGTTTCTCGAAGATTTTGGACAGAGTGGGTAAAAGGCTTATGGGTCTATAGCTGGAGGGATGTTTCGGAGATTTTTTAGGTTTTAATATTGGAATTACAATGGATTTTTCCAGCTTGCCGGGAAATAGCCTAGTCTGAGGCAACTGTTGAAGATGGCAGTTAAGTAAGCAATGGAATGAGGAGGTAAGTGTTTTAGAACTATGTTGGGGATACCGTCTATTCCTGGAGAAGATTTGTTTTTTGTATTCTTAATTATTTCTTTGACATGCCGTGAAATACCTAGCTGAGGCATCAGTGCGGGAACGTTTTGGAAATTCAAATCAGTAGAAGTATTGGGATAAAGGCATCTCTGAAATGCTTGGCAAGCATTTCTAATTTATCTACTTCCGAGTAAGCGATTTCAGAGTTGGCTGATAATGGGGATTGCTTGGTTGGGGTGGGAGAAATGACGACAGAGTTTCCACAAAGTATTGGAGTTTTTATCAATATTTTGAAGAAGGTTTTGGAAGTTCTGATAGCGAAACTTACTTAACTCTTCGTGAACTTTCTGCGTCATCTGATTTAACGCGGTTTTTAATTGGGGTAGCCGGAGAGTTTGCCATTGTCTTATATATCGTTTATGTCTAATAAGATTCAGGATGTTGGGTGGAAGCGGATTTGATGGGGGGTGCCTCTGGTGGTTGTAATTGGGTGTAGCCGTACTTATTGCCGTGCAGATGGTGTTGCCGAAGAAGAAAATAGCTGAATCGACTTGATCTGGGGTTTTTAAGAAAGGTGGTATGGGGGTGGATGTCGAAAGATACTCTTCGAATAAATTCCAATTGATATTCTTATGGATACGTTGATTGGGGTGATTAGATGCTACGAGATTAGCATCGCAGGATAGAAGCACCGGGCAGTGATCCGAGTTTGATTCTGCTAGAACTGATTGAAATAACGGTTTCGTAAAATTTTTGCAAACTGCAATATCTAGGATATCCGGAAGGATGCGGCGATTATACGGATAATGTGAGGGTTCCGGTGGAGCAGAGATAATTAAATTATTATTGATAGCATATCTGAGTAAGATATTTCCATTCGGGGTGCATGTTCTGCATCCCCATGCGGAATGTTTGGCGTTGAAATCGCCTATGGCTATGGTTGTGGTTGGGTTAGAAAACAGAGTATTAAGGTGTGTTTGTTTCAGGGGGATATTAGGAGGCTTATATACTGCAGTTAATGTAATTGGCGTACCGTGTGACTGATGTAGCGCTATTGATATATTTTCAAGTCCTGGGGTGATAAACGGTGGCAGCGGATCGTGTCGAATCCGTTTTTAATGAAAATAGCAACTCCTCCTGCTGCAGTTCGAGAAGGTCGGTCGGATCTGTACGTCAAGTAACCCGGAACATTAACCTTATCTTTGGATGCGAGGTGCGTTTCGGTGATGAAAGCAATATCTATATTATAATTATTTAGAAGATATTTTATAAAATTGATTTTGGGGATGATTCCGTTTATATTCCAGTTTAGGAGAGTGAGAGACGAAAATTTATTTTGGGACATTTTCTTGGTTATTTTGAGTATTATGGATCTGGGACAAATATGGATGTGAAGCAAGAGTAAATGAATTTGGTTGTTGATTATGGGAATGAGGGCTTTGATTACCTGGTTTATTATTTCTGAAATTATATCAGGATGTAGAGAGGTGCTATGGTGGGCGGGGGGAAGTGGGTGTGCAGAGTTTGTTGATGGGTATTGTGAATAAGATGGAAAAATATTTTGTTGAGGAGGCGGGGGAGGGGGAATGTTTTTGGGGAGCTGAGGAGGAACGTAATGTTGTGGAGGGATTCTAGACTGACGATGCTAGATGAGCTTGATTACAGTTAACGCAAGTGGGATTAAGTTGGGGGTTTAAGTTGCATTTACCCGGTTCATGGGAGTTAGCGCATCTTACACATTTTGAAGTTTTTTTACAGTAATTTTTAGTATGTCCGAAGTCCTGACATCTTTTGCATCTCACAATAAATGCATTACGGCGTCTGAGTTCTACTGAAACCACGGCACTGAAAAGTCTATTGATGCTAAATAGTTTTTCAAAGGTTGATCTGTCATTCATTAAAACTGCACATAATGGCATGGGAGATTTATCAAATCTTAACAAGCGGGTTACTTTGACGTTCAGAATGTCAACCTTGCTAAGTTCTTCAGTAATTTCATCTTCATCGTAATCAATCGGCACTCCACGAATAACTGCACTAAAGGTGTTAGCTGAAGGGTCTTTGAACTGGCAAAGTTTTCTCCTATCTCGGAGGTTAATTTACTGATGAGTTCTTTATAGTTTGAAATTTCGTGAATGAATATTGAGGTGGCTTCTTGATCACAGGCTCTTTTGGGTGAGACGAAATTTGTGAATTTTCCTCGCGGTCGTCGTCAGTCAGAGGCCCGAGCGGGGCAAATCTGTTATTTAAAGGTAGATCCATTACGCCGGGGAGAGAATTAGCCTTGCGTTTTGCGCCGGTTACCTGGAGGTTGTCAAGGCTGCGTTTCCTCGGGTCTGACCTTAGTACTTGAATGTTGTTGTTGGCGGTTGAGTTCTGATAGAGTTGATGGTGATACATTGCAGAGACATCTGGGAAGGGCTGCCCTAGGGGCCTGGATTTGAGCACTATGTAGCACTGTGACAACTTTTGAGCACGAGTAGAAATAACCACTGCACTGCACGAGTTGATAGAGACTGACTGTTCGTCGCGCAGTTGTGCAAGCACCTCTGCGGTCGGCGCAGGAACGACACTGAGTAAAGAAACTTCGCTAGTCGGCGCTAGTTGAGCTGTACGGTGCGGAGCGATCCGCACAGCACGACAGTCGACGAGAGAATGTGTCTAATATTTTGATGCTAAAGTTGATAATTCCATCTATTACAGGTGATTTTATAATTTTCAAGTGTTTTATAATATCCATGGCCTCGGATGGCGATATGTACTTAGTCGCTGCAGCAACTATGGTACTCTCTTGTTTTAAGAAGTCCTCTTTTTGGATGTTGAAGGCAGAGTTTATAATTGGGTTAGGTTGAAAAGTATTTTCCAGGAATTTTAAGATATTTGTTAACTATAAGCAATGGTAGGACTACTGCCTTCTTCCACTTAGTGGGGAAGTAATTGAGACGTAAAGCAGCGTTGTAGATCACAGTTATAACCGCAATTACTTTTTACTCTCTTCTATACGTACGTATATATGGAGTATATGCCTAGTGTAGAGAAAGTTGTGTAACACTGCGCGAAAAAACAGCGGATTTTCGGCAGAAATAATTCATTGCCGGGAACTGACAACGATAAAGTGCATAAATTAAGTTGCTAAATTAAGAAAAAATATCCTCTAACACGTGGTGTAGCCAGAATCCTTGTTTTGTGGGCCGTTTGTCTGGTGTTTGTGAACAAGCGCCTAAATAGCGCCTAAAATGCGTAGGATTTTTTCCAAATTGAAGAAACCCCTGTGGTTTTTGCGTGAGCAGAAGCACTGCGGTTTTGAAAAAAAATCATTACTTTTTGGAGGGACTTTATATGACATTTCTTGTAAGAAAAGAGTTAAATACACTTCTAAAGGTGGTATTGGTCCGCTTTTTAGGATTAATTCTAACGTTTTTGGAAATTGTGAAAGTATAAATTTTTTTCGGCAACTTTTAACAACTACAATATTAAAGATAGAGACTTTTCTTTCAAATAAAATTTGTGACCCATAAATAGTTCTTTCATTAAGGTCATGTAGATTTTTTTGGGAAATTTTAGTATTTTTCCTGCAATAGCGCATTCAATATTTGCAATTTAAAAAACTACAAAACAATATGTTCTCAAAAATGTCTCGAACTTTTTTCTTTAAATTGTTGGTACGGTTAGTGCCAAACGATCCCTAAACGATGACATAAACGCGATATTGCCCTATTCTTTAGCTTTTTTCAAAAATTACAAAAATATTTTTTTGAATTGTCTCTGACGTCAGTAGTACTTTTAGGGTTACTTTAGCGGCGATTTCTTTACAGTATTATGTTTATGAGTACATGTGAAACAAAGTTTCTCAAGCACACAACAGTTTTCTGTGAAAATGGGCTCAAAATTCCGGATTTTCAGAAACGCTCAAACGCCATTTTCCCAAAAATGACTCCCATTTTTTTCTTTACATTTTTCCAATGGATAGTACTTATTATACTGTTCAATATGACGTTAAGTTTATTTTGATGTATAATTTTGTTTTTTGAAAAACTACACAAATGTAATTTTTTTAAATATATGTCATGCCGTTAATATGCACATTTCCATCAATTTGAATACATTATTGCATTTCTGATTGGAAGTGCTTAAAATGACTTCTAATGAAGGTTTTTGAGAACTTAAATTCCTGTGAAAAGAGTCTCAAATTTCGCATTTACAGTTATTCTTAATCGCCATTTTTTAAAAAAAAACGGCTTGAAATTTTATAAGTAGAATTTCTATTTAGGACGAGGTTTTACTCTTCTCTAACATTCTTAGCGGAATAGAGTGGGTTTGTTTTGAGATAACTATCGTGGATGGCGGAATTGTGTATTTGTTTCGAGATAACTGTTGACTACAGATGTCTGGAGTTAGGGGGAATTTCTGACAGGCACGTTTTACAGTTGTATCGAAACTTTGCTTTATTATACTTTTAAGTTTGAATGCATTTAGAATTGGGCAACATTATCGTAGATTATTTTATCGCAGAGATAATGGTTTTTTTTAGATTAGCTATCTGAGTATACATTTTTTTGGTGGGGGTGAGTTTTTGAGGGAATTTCTATTTGATACTTATTAGGTTGGAGAATTTATCCCAGTTGGCAATACCTCTTTGAGTTGTGCCAGAATCTTTGGACATATGCAATGACAGTGATATGATCACAGGATTGTGGTCGGAGTCTAGTTCTGACAAAACACTGCGATGAAGCGAATAGTTAATATCCTTTGTCAGAGTGATATTGAGAATATCTGGAATGATATTTGGGTTTGAAGAGAATCTTGTTGGTTCGTTGCGACCCGTTATTACCACATTATTGGAGACTGCAGTTTCTTGCTCTGAGAAGTTGTAACGTTGCATCCTCATATGCAGTGTTTACAGTTTTAATCACCTGTTAAGATGGTAGAATAGTGATTTTTGAAGATTTCGTAAAGAATGTTTTGAAGAAATGTCTTATTCGGAGGTTTAAATGCAGATATGATTTGAATTCGATGATTAGAGAAGCACATTTGTATAACCTCATCAACACAATATGTAATTTTCTGTCATAAAATTCATGTTTAAGATTTTCTTAAGCTGGAATTTTGCACACACGTCAAGGCTAAGTTGAATTTGTGCTGTTTAAAATATGTTTAAGATTGGTGTATGTGACGAAGAGATACATTTCTGAACTTCAAAACTGGGATTTAATTTAAAAGATTTTTTCTATGACATGGCATGGCAACTGCACCCCATTATCCCGAGGTGGCGGGGATGATCCCGAAGGCGGCGGACTTCCACAATCCACATCTTTCATTACTTCCACATCTTCATCTGATTCCATCATACTGAACGTGTTCTTTTGTTGTTTGCGGTTTAACTTTGCACAGCCAACTTCAGTGAATAAAAAAACATTCAAATTTCCCGCAAACACGAGTAAGAGAAATTCAAAATTACTGAAAATGTTATTATAATAAAAACAATGTTTGTTTCAAGCCATTCTATTCGCAGCCTTTACAGAAGGGAGAAGTGTTGTCATAGAATAGCACATACTTTCTGAACTTGTTACTTTCCTATTCTCTTGCGTCTGGTCTAGCTTTTCGGGTTAGTCCTACACTCTTTTTTGCTGCCAACTAACGGCTCCTACATTTTTTCACATTTACTCAATTTTTTGATCCCTTAATAGCAGACTTGAAATATGGCTTTAGGAATGTTATGGAAGAGTAAAACCCGGACCTATGTGCCGACTTTCACTGAAAAATTGGGAACCATTTTTCAGAAAATATTTGAGCTTTTCTGGAAATATTTCTGGAAATAATTTTGAGATAGTTTCCACAGAAAAGTTTTGAATTTTCGAGAAACTTCTTTAGGAATAATGCAAACACCAGAACTGAATAATGCAATAATATATATAAAACGTCTGTAATATAAATATTAACATCTTGAGAGATGTTTAAAAAAATATGTTAATGTAACTTTTGAAAAATGTAAAGAATACATCAAAATGGCACCCATGACATGCTATTCACAGCATTTAGCATTACTCGCACAAAATATTTGAAGAAAGAAATTGGGTCCGTTTATAAGAAAATATTAGTATTGCCCATATTTTACTCAAACGTGCGATAAAATAAAGTATTTTCGAAACAAAATATTGATATTAATTGAAGAAATAATTAGGCAACCATATTTCATTTGAAGAACAAAACTTGATCTTCAATAATGTATTTGTACGAGGAGTTCCAAAAAATTCGAAATTGGTTTTCTGGAGCCTTACATAACTTTCTCCATACCAAGTATATTACTTCGTATATATTGTGTACGTATACAAAAATGTAAAGAGAATTGTTCAGTTAATAAAAACACGGCAGACATCAATGATTCGCGAAAATATCTATCAGTATAGTATCCAATACATTACCCATGCGTTCTTGTAAAAATACCATTGAAATGTTCAATGATTTAAATGATGATATGAGACCTAACATTATTATATTTTACCACCGACATTTATTTACCATTTATCAAATTGTATTTTCATCATGACTATGATAAATTATTTGAAATGAAAAAAAATATTTTATTGTATTGGATCATATTTTTTTGGATCAGAATATAAAAGTTCATTGATTGATTGATTGGTTTGATTAGTGATTCCGGGCGCGTTAACTGCTAACATCATTAGTCCTGTAAGCGTAGTGCACGTGTTTACTCTGGAGGTGGCGGTTATTTTGCCTCTCTTGATGGCCAGATGCGACCCCGACCTATTGTCGGCCAACGGGCTTTCCCCCGACGAGGTATCTTCCACCAGTGGGATACTTCCCCAGCTGGGACAAGCTTTAGGCTCCCGTGCGGTCTCCCGACATGTGCGATAGTGTAGTACATGTAAGTTGATGTGTAAGGTATGAGGTTAGGACAAGGAATGTGAAGGAACGATTGCGCGCGGTCCCTGGTCCGTTTGTTAGGGTACAGCTCCGGCCCAGCTCATTTGCCAGAAAACCTTTATCACTTGAATCTGTTGGGAATCAAACCACGTCTGTGGAAGGCGATCAGTGTGCAAGCTACACCACTGGTTGCCTTCTGTATATTTAATATATTCTAGAAATAAAAAAAATGAGGAAAGCATTTAAGATTTCTTAATAAAAGAGAAACACATGGTTTTTTATCTGATTTACATATTGCAACAAAATAAGAATAAACTCAATGCACAAAGCAAGACTGTAGTTCCCAATCTCTCATGGATAGTTTTATCCTCAATTTGTGAAGACGGAAGTTTCATGTAGTGATTGTGGCCACCATGTCATTAATAATTCTGTGACTATGACTTGTTAGTGACGCAAGGCCTTAAATAAGATGAAAGCCTGATATTCTTTATTGATTTACGAAATGAAACATGTTCTATTTTTTTAATATTAGGAGGAAATTTATTTTGTTGCAAAATTCTATGATTAATTTACAAAATAGAAAAAACCATACCACTACAATAAATGAATATAAAAATACAATTGAATAAAGATGAAAACTAGAGGTGCTAAATAACACTTACTTTCTCGCCTGTATTTTCAGCCAGCAAAATTACGCAAAAAGTAGGTTATTCAAATTTTCGAAAAATTGTACATTACCTTATTTCAATAGATATCTCTAAGGAACAGATTTCATTAAGGGAAAAATCCTTATCTTTAATATTTTAGTTGTTGAAAGACTCCAAAAATATTTTGAACTTTTGCAATTTTTGAAAATTTAATGAGTTTTCAACGAAAATGAGATCTGCACCATCTCTTAAACATCCTTTGCACTAGCCTAAAACAATTTAAAAAAAAGAAGATGGAGTCGTTTTTTTAAAATTTGGAATATGTCCCAAGGGGCTTTATGTAAAGTGTCCCTCAAAATTAAAACATCGGTTTCAAATTGCAAGGGGCCGTGACATCAGTCAGATCGATTGGGGAATACGAATTTTGGAGAAAATAGGCTGAACGGTTTAACCGCTAGAGTTGTTCACAGACAGGCAGACAGTCATTCGATTTTTCAGTATCAAGGACCCACAAAACATGAATTTTGGCTACATCATGTTTCAAAGGATTTTTTCTCAATATTTAATAAGTGTATTTATCGACTTTTTGGTTGCCAGAGACCTGTAATAAGAGTTTTTCTGACGAAAACTACTCCGTAGCGAAAAAGTAAAAACCACAAACTACTACAATGAATAAGTATACAAAATACTTATGAATAAAGGAAATATATATATATATATATATATATATATAGAGAGAGAGAGAGAGAGAGAGAGAGAGAGAGAGAGAGAGATGACATAATTCGGCCCGCCTGACCCCCGCCGCGCCCACTGCTCCAGCCCCGCCCGCGCCTCGGCCCCGGGGCTCCTCCTGACTCAGCGGCGTGTCCGGCGGGCGGGCGCGGGGCAGCTTTTCCCGCGCGGGGTCAGCGCTGGCCGCGCCGCGCGCTCGTCTTCGATTCATCCCCACCCACCCACCCGGCCGCGGGGCGGCGCGGCGCCGCGGCTGCGGCTGGGGGGAGAAATGTCAACTCACGCGCCCGGAGAAAGCGTGCATCCCCGGGGAACCGGTTGCGGTGAAAGGAGCTATATAATTGACGTGGCGCGCTTTTTGGTGTCTTTTCTCATCTCCTCAGCCGCGCGAGCAGGATGTCCGTGGCGGCGCACGCGGTGGTGGCGGCGGCGACGGCGGTGGCGCTGATGGTGTGGGCGGCAGCGGAGCCCACGCCGTTCCCCAAGCGCCTGCCCACCGACAGCTTCCCGTGCTCGTCGCAGGAGAAGGCGTGCTTCCAGCACGACCGCGTCTTCCACGCGCCGTCCAACAAGTGCTACCGCATCGGCACGCAGGGCCCCTGCGCCAACGGGGAGGAGTTCGTCGCGCTGAAGCGGCCGTACCACGAGAGCGGGCGGCTGGTGGGCGAGTGCCGGTCCACGCATCTGTGCGACGGCGAGGACCGCGTGCGACTCAACGACGGCCGCTGCTACGACGCCACGCCCAGCCTGCTCACCGGCTGGAAGGGCTGCCCCTACAACAGCAGCCTCCTCGTCAAGAAGGACATCTTCGGCGAGGGGTCGTGTTGCGATCCCAACGAATGCCTGCGCATTCCGCCGGTGGTGGTGCAGCCGTCCGTGGAGGGTCGCTGCTACGCGCCCAACGTGGAGTACAAGTTGCCCGGGGACTCGTACCCCGAGATCAAAAACCCCATGGAACACAAGCGAGTGAAGTGTAACGACAAGCAAGTGAACTGTTTCTACGAGAACAAGGTGCTGTTCCTCAAGGACGGCAACTGCTACAAGCTGCTGGAACCGTGCGGCAGCCGTGGGTGGGTGGTGGCGGACAAGAAGAAGTTCGCGGAGACGTCTACGTTGGAGCCCGTCTGCGCGCAGCCGCGTTGCCCGCCCGGTCGCGTGTTCATGGCGCGGGAGCAGCAGTGCAGGAGCCTGTGGGAGCTGCAGGCGACGCTGTGTTCCGGGGACGACATCATGTTCGACGTGTTCGGCCCCAAAGGCCCCGGGCCCCCCATCACCCCGGGCGAGTGCCAGTACTACGCGCCGGTGACGGTCACGCCCACCGTCGCGGTGACGGGCCCCAGCGCGCCCACGGGCTTCGGCTCGTCCAGCGCGGAGGGCCCCTCCAGGCAGCCCTGCGGCCCCAACGACAACAACGAGTGCGAGCGCGAGGGCGAGCCGGAGGCGGAGAAGGCTTGACGAATGTTCCAGCTAAAGGGTATGGCCATGACAGGGTAGCTCAATTGGCGCTCAGCCTGAGGGAAGAATTGGGAGAGAAAGTATTACATTAATATTCCAATTTTCATTGCCATGGTTGTTCCTAGAAGTCACAAAATTAATCATTTACATATATGTTTGATTCACTAGCTGAGCTCAAATGTTATTTGCAATTGCATCTGATACAGATGTCTATGATGTTGAACATTTCTAGAAAGAAGTAAATATCTTCTCTAAAAGCAAATTCATCTGGTTGACGAAAAGATGTATTTACAACTTGATTTCGTAGACCTATATTTCTGAGATGAAAATAAATTCACAAAATATCGTGAATTTCAACAACGCCCTGTCGTTAAAATAAAAAAAGTTAGAGAATATTTTATTTACACGGTGTGCTCTCTAGTTCTTGATCAAACAACGTCTTTCTAGTTATGTGACGATCTTTTGGCATTGTGTCTGACGTTTCAATTCCAGACACCAGTATATTTTTCTTTCAAAATGGGGAATTATAATTTTATTCTCGGGGTTCCACTCCAGCTGAAATTGTGTTAAATTGCTGTGTGTATTACGTGTACGGAATGTTTACGTATTAAGCATTACATCTCTCATTCATGAAGAAAGGGTACAATACAATAGAACACCTCCCATTTTTTTCAGAACGTCTTCAGTTACGGAATTCTCAATTATCTTTGCACATTTCATGAAACTTAGATTAAGGACATTTCAGTGAGATCACAACGATTGTCTTTGAGATGCAAAGAGAATCGTACAATGATTTTAGGAATCATAAATGAAATCACGATTTTTTTTCTTGATAGAACAGACTGTGTTCTCCTCCAGTAAATTTCAAGTCTGTTCTTAAACCTGAGGAGTATGAAAGGCTGAAACACTCTGGGATACAAACCAAAACGATTTATATTCTGTGTTCGGGTGCCATTATACTTAAGTAATGAAAAGATCTGTGAAGCACGCTAAATGAGTAGCATTATTAGCAAAATAGTACCACTCCTCGAAATAAAGTATTCTTTGCAGCTTACTGCTGTTCTCATCAGTTCCAGTGACCTACAAAACGTAATTTCTGAGATACTTTTAATATGTAGATCCATTACTAATATGCAGGATAAAATTCCACCCTTTGTGATGGATTTGTAAAGCGTGTATTATTGTCTTAAAGTATTTAATAATTTTGAAGATCACTGTACTTATTTATACAAGTAGAATAGTATTTAATACTTATATCATAACAGAAGAAGAACAGAAGAAGTTTGAGCACTATATAATATATCTTTTTCATGTGAATAGATTCTTTCACAGAAGGAACTAAGTGAATATCATATCCAGATATGATTTTTTGTATACCGTATACAAAGAAAACATGGCTAATTTGATAAAAAAATCGAAATTCACTTCCATTAACAGTATTTTTATTCTTGAAATATTTAAAATATATTGTTGTCAAAATGTACATATCATTTTTATAATTTTGTAAATAAAGAAACAAGAAATAATTGACACAATTTCTTTGATGCCCCCAATGGCTGTTGTTTCATATTCCTTTTTCTACATTCCTTTCAAAAATGAGTCGTAAATTTACCATACACTTACAGCATCCAGCATTCCAGCAGTGTATTTATTATTATTCGCCAGTTCATTTATTTTCTCATTCCTTTTGCAAATCTCCTTTTCCAATTATATACTTCAACATCTCTTATTATTTCCGATAATTTCTGCCAAAGTTAATAGCAATTTCCTGTTAGATAAAGTTCCATTCCATTCAGTCACGCAGGGATTTGGAATATAAATTAAGGAGACTTGCTACTAGTACACAGAAATTAAATTGGTATCCTGGTATTCATTGAAGACTTGTTTTGATATAATTTAGAAACATTCATTTTTAACATATCCGAATCACGAAACCAATAAAGGCGAGAATATTACTACTACGACTGTCGTGAGCCCAATTTTGGTTTCCAATCTAAAGAAAATGTTAAAGTGACAATACTTACATTGAAGTGAAATTATCGAATGTTCACCGAAGAAACATTTGTTACGTTCATTTTGAAAGAACAGACAAAACACGTGAAGGAGAGAGAGAGAGAGTTAACCGACACAAAAGGCGACGAAAGATTTCTCGTCTTCGCGATGCTCCCACTAACCCGCACGCCTGCAAGGCGCGTTTCTCACTAATCTGCACTTGTGCAAAACACGGCAGCAGCGTCTTCGAAAGGAACTGCGCATGGAAACTCGGCAACTCTCGCTTTCCCGCGTCTCTCTCAAGGGCGCACTGACCTCGGGAGAGCTATCTCATCATCTTCCGCCGCCGCGTCCCACTATTGTGCTGGTCGGACGCGCCGCACTGGCCGGCAGCCGGCCGGCCGGCTGACTGTCTTGCAGCGGCACACGGTGGGCCCAAACGACTCGGCAAGTGGGCAAAGCAAACAATGTTTCTGGTTTTGTGGTATCCAAGCGGTCTAATTGCAAAATTGAGTTTTCATCGCAATAATTCTGCAAACTGAGTAGAGTGTAAACAAACAAAAAGTCTGATATCAAATTTTTAATAAATTTATTCAATGGTAAATGATTAGTTTTAGCGTTCATTGGAATGGTGAGGGAATATGTGAACCTTGTAGGAATAATTTGGTTTTACATCCAGGTACAAGAGGTTCACATCAAATATTTCATTGTTTTCGATGTAATTTTATGCAATTTCCAGCGAAAATACAACACTAATTTTACATTTTCGCCGGTTTCTTCGTGTCACTCTACACACTTACAAACGGTTGCATCTAATATTTCCCTGTTTCGTAGTTTGTAAAAAACGAGTTCAACATTGTGAAAAAATCACCCTTTAAAAATACCAGAAAAGCTAAATGTAATGAGTTAAGTAAGAATATTTTTTTGTCACGTTTTTTTCCAGCAGAAGCCAATTGCCGTTTTCATCGCTACGAGATGTCGCTTTTTAAACATTCATACATTTACGAGATCATCGGGTGGGGTCAGCAAGACCCTACCAATGGCGGATCTAACAAAGGGTGGGGGTGGATATCCCTCCAGCTGTAATACAGAATTTTTATATTTAAACTCAAATCTATTACCACATATTGATCTCATCACATTCCGTAGAGTAATTATATTATGAATACAATTTTTAATTAAAATTACCAATGGTTTTAAAGTCCGGGCTTAAAGCGGTCCAAACTTCCGTCAGGCTTGCAATCCTCTCCCTGTAGTATACATGACACACACACACACACACACACGCACACACACACACACACACACACACACACACACACATATATATATATATATATATATATATATATATATATATATATATTTATTTATATATATATATATATATATATATATATATATATGTGTGTGTGTGTGTGTGTGTGTGTGTGTGTCCATTATCATTATTAGCCTATCTATAAAGACTGATGCAGAGGAAGGTGGATTTGTAAAAATAATATTAATAACTTGTCATGTGTACAATGGAACGGCGGCAAATTTAAAATCGGCGCCGCCAGGCTTGCAAATCTCTCTCACAGATGTATGGATCGCTTTAAACTCGGACTGCGAAAAATTGACTATTTGCCTACTCATGAACATATTGTTGGGACTTTTTTTACGACACAAAGACTCCCATAGTTTCTAACTGATTTTGACTCTCTTATTCGTCGACAGGTACTGACTCAACGACGATTGCAGTCACAATTATCCTTTTCTTGCGTGTTTATCTATCTACCGAAATATGTAATCTGCTTACAGGATGGCAGCGTATAAGCGACTTAAGTTTGATGCGCTGTTGCCACACATTACTGCGCACATGGCATCACCTACAAGACAAATACATAGAATCTCAAAACATTTCTTAACCGACACACGTCTTGATATCAGGTTCATAACCTTCATCACAGCCGAACTTCATCGTCTCCGCGACTGCGTGTGAGTCAGATGAGCGGCAACACTTAATTCTGACAGTGAGAAATTAAACGAATCCTCGCAAACTAATTGCTTCAGAGCAGGTCACACGACGTATCACAGTACGTGGCAAGAGAACTGTCAGAGCCGCTTATACACTGCCGGTACTATAGTATGAAAATATTTTGCAGACCGTTTATCCGTGGCTGTTTTTTCCTCAGGCGCGTTATTTGACCCATTTAGGCCCAGTGTGTGCCGGCCGGGCGCCCGCTACGCCGACGATGACGGCGGCGGCGGAGGCAGCGTGCCGGCCGGGAGAAAGTGATACGCGCGGGGGAGGGGGGGAGCGGCTGCAGGCCCGGCCGGGATAAGGCACGCCGCGAGCGTCTCGCTGCGCCTCGCCGCGCCCGGGGACTGATACCAGCGCCCCGGGTTGGCCAAGTTTTGGCAATCAAGCCAGCTGGCGAGAGACGGCCTGTCACCTGCCGCGCTGCCCCCGCCGCCCGCCCGGCGCATTCAGTAATTACTGCTGGCAGCCCAAGGAGGCAGACACCCGCGACAAGGGAAGCGGGGAGAGAGGGCTGAGGAAGGAAAGGAGAGAGACAGAGGAACTGCCATCCGGGAAATTGGTGAAGGGGCTCGGGATATGGGGCAAGGATTTCATGAAGATGGTGAATCTCTTGGAAAGTAGACTCTGTATGAGAAAGAAATTGCCACTACATTCCTCTAAAATGTTTCAAAAATGACACCTCTAGTTACTTTTTGTTTAAATTTGATCAGAGAGAACTAATAGGTTTGCATAATTGTCTTCAAATCAATTTGCATTAAAACAGCTGAATACTAAACAAATATATGTATCTCAAAACTCACGTGTCTTGAACTAGCGATCTATTTTATAATATTGTGAATTTATGTGCACAATTGTTATATATTATGTCATAAACAAAACATTAAAAAGATCATTCAGAAACTGGTGTGTATTTAAAAAAAATCAAACAAAATATTCTCCAAGATTTTTTTCTTATGACATGTCTTTTTATATTAATTCAGAAAGGGTTTTTGCAGTAGTGCAACCAACGCAGGCGGACTCATGAAGCCGCAGTGACCCACTTCCCCAAAAAGCCGACGAAATATTTTAACATATAGTTTTTTTCTAATGTTCTAAACTAACATAAGTCACTCATATCTCAAGTGAACACATTATAAATAACTGTAAACAAATAAAAGCAAATTTTAGATTTAGTACAGATGAAATTTCTTTATAAGAAAACATCAAGTCAGCTAGACACTACACTTCTATCGCTTTCCCTCAAAAATCCTGGTTGCGCCTCTGCATATTTGGATTGAAATACGACGCGTCCGTTGTAACACCTCTAGTTTAGTTGTACTAACAACAAATGCAACATGAAGATCACGCATTTACTTGTAGTGATATATGAATTGAGTAGATACGCACATAAAAAGACGTACACGCTAAAACAGAGCAGGAATCTGGTTTAACAAGTTCTAGAGCAGGTTCCTTAAGAAATACTTAAATGAGCAACGACCTACAGCGCATAAGGAAAAGGCAGGCGTACCCTAAATTCAGGGTTACAACCGGTAGCGCCCAAGTCAAGATTTCAGCAAAGCGAAAGTGATTCCGTGTTGCAATTGATCCCAGCACATTACAATATACAAGCATGGATCTCGCAGTTGCCTACCCGCGTGCTAACCAGTAAGATGTACTGCGCGAGGATCATGCTCCTAGTGATTCTGCCGTTGACATGGAGCGACACCGCAAGTACTTCGCCAACGCGTCTGAAGAGGGAAAGCGTGGTATGTTTGCCGCGGCATAAAAAACATTTTGGTCACGATCGTGGATTCGTTGATCGCAACAAATGCAATTTACTTGTAACTGGGCTTCGCCAGGCAGGGTTTCTTGGGTTGGGGTCACAACCGTATGGGTTGGTAAGTGGAATCAACAATGAAAACGCACAGTGCTACGTCGAACATAATGTTCACATGGACGATAGACAATGCTACAAAATTGTTCACGAAGAACAAGCAAATGCTCATTTTTATGCCACCAATCCGCGTGTCATATCTGCGAGAAACGTGCCTGCAATAAATGTGAACACTCTACCCTCTCAATTAGCGGAAGTTGTTCATATTCCAAAAATTGTGACTGACACTCGACTCATGAACTATCCACAAATGGTGGAACAGAACGCATATTGTGATTCATATCAACAGAATTGTGACTCAGTAAATCAAGTTATGTTTGTGTCAGACGGCAACTATCAGTGCACCGCTTTGCTGGATTCTTGTGGAGGTGATGGCTGGTTGACAGTGAATAAAACGAAATTTGAATATTCTGGAGAACTTGAGGTCGTGTGCGAAATGTCAGTGTGTGCCCCCGGATACATTGTTTTTGAAGAGGCTGGATGCGTCGATCAGTTGTACGCGCAGAGTGTCTTTTGTGTTGGGGATGTCTTGTTTGACGTTTTTGGTGTGGCTCATTGTGGAGGTGGATTCACTCAAGAACAAATGTTGTCGATTAGTTTCAATCCTTCAAATGGATTCTGCAACTTTATCGCCCCGCAAGATGTAGTTACCAGAGTTGCTTTTGCGGGAGAAAATGTCCTTAGACCACGTTGTGGCCAGGATGATTCTGGTAATTGTAGAATCGAAGTGGTCCCTGAAGATGATATACCATTTTAAGACTCTCTTGAATGAATTTGGATGTCAAATGCTACTATAAATTCATAGGTAAGGAAATAGTATGTCTAGAACAGGTTGAATTTGTTTCTAATACCTGTGATGGTAGTTTATGCATTTTTCAGATATGGTAATTACATAAAAACTATAAATTAATTTTTTCTGCAATTTTTACTGCTAATGATTAAAAAACGAAATTTCAAATACATGTTAAGTACATCACAAATCCTTGGCAATTACCCAACATTTTTTACATTATACAGTTCTAGAGAACTATACACAACCATCAGAGAAAATAATGAAGTCCCTTGAGAAGCCTTAGAAATAATTACGAAATTTAATAGAATGCTTTTAATTTGCTTTTTTGAGTTAATATCAGTGTAACTTTTGCATTTACATTTAAGTGTACCTACTTATGACGATAAAATTAATTAACAAAATATTTATATTAGTTTTGGTTGCGGCCAGTAAATTTCATTGTGTAAATTGAATAATATATGTTATGTACACTGTATAATGTAATTAATTTCATTGTATTTCATTATTAGTTTGATGTAATCAATGAAAATACGTGGTTGAATATGAGCCACGTATAGGAACAGAAAAGTCATGAAACATCATACAAAATACCAAATAAAGTATAGGAATTTGTTACGAGAATTTTTCTGTGAAATGTTGAAAATACTTTAGGCGAATATACGTTAATATGATTCAAATGTTCATTTGTATAACGAAGAATTACTCAAACTTAAAATCCAAAAAATACATATTAAATGTTATAATTTCCTTGAAACAATATGTTTTTAATCTTCCCTCATGTATCTCTTGTTTCTCCACAAAACTGATCATGTTTGCTACTCTCCGATATTCATGTGGTAGCAGTAGGTATAAACGTATTGAACTTCATTCACCATTACAAATTTAATTCATGAACTATCAACATCCTTCTTCACAAAAATAATATGAGCTTAAAAATAAGTGATATGTTGTCTCTCTAACTTACATGACCATTATCTATAATGCTAATCTTGTAATTCGTCTTACTGAAAATGAAAGAGAATCACTGAGGAAATGCTGGGAACCTAAATTTGTGTCGGCACATAAGGGGGTATTTATAGATTCAGTAAATACATTTCAGTTCAATTGACGAAAGTTGTAGGAGTCAGCTATTAAAAATACTCTCTCGCCAAGATAGTAACGATGGAGATCGTAATTCAAAAATATTATTGCACTCTTTTATATACCGGCGTTTTAAATGTATATTTGTGAACTGAACCACTGAGGATATTTATTACGAGAGACGTTAACATTACTTGGTTGGCAACGTTACGTTGACCTCTTACAGTACAGTTCGCTGCACGTTTCAGTTTGCTTCTTTATGCTTGAGAGGAAAGGCAAATTCAGTGACGGAAGTTGTGAAAAATATCATGTAGCTCCCTTTCCACTTGGTTATCTCAAAGGGGACAATACGAGAACTGTCCGTAGTTTCTCGTATTTAAATGTAATCTTGTTTGTGTTTGTTCGTTTTAAAAGAGCATTCTGCTGAAAAATGGGCAATCACTGTACCAGGAAAAACATTTGCATTATCAGGTAAGAAAACTTTTGTAATTGTCTCTTGGGCTATACCATGTTAATAATTTAAAATATAGTAATAGGGGTTGAAATATGTGATATGTAAATTTCAAACATTTATGAATAGGAAACAGTTTCTGGGTCAATAACTGCCACGTCGAACACGTTTTCCGTCGAGTTTTTCTTGATTTATTAAGATGGCCTCTTGCCTTCCTTCTGAAGAGTAAATTATTTTTGGTTCCCAAACGTCACAATTAGTTTTAACTGTTTTGTTTTGTTGTGTTCAGAAAACAACATTCTCATGTGCAGTAGAATTTCCAGTATTTTGCAGTAGAGTATATTAGACGCAATTTCTCCACACGGTTATCTTTTAATAGATGACAGCTATTTAACTCCTACTTCTGAAAATATTATAAATATTTAGTCGTGCGCAACAAATTGGCTTTAACATTCCGTCACTCGCGCGGTCATTCGTAACACGAGTACTCACTTTCCTCGTGTCATCGAATATGCAGTTTTCTGTTTTTATTAAAATCAGTAATACACTTTTCTTATTTATCTGTGCTTATATTATAATTGAATACACTATGGAAAGAAAAAATAAATAATTACAAACCTCTAAAAATATAATAAATATAAATATAATAAAAAATATAATAAAAATAAATGTAACTTCATTTCTGTGCACGTCTTCTAGAATTCAGTGGGAAACACAATTCTTCAAATTATCGTTTCCATGTTGTCGCGGCAGGAAGTAATAAGAGCCAAAATTTATTGCTTATTTTCTTTGAAAATAGATTTTATTACATGGGAGTTTTTTTGTTGTTTTTTTCTCCCTTTCAAAATTCAAAATTTATTGTTATTTATCCTTGAAAATGGATTTTATTACATGGGAGTTTTTTTTTTCTCCTTTCAAAATTCAAAATTTATTGCTTATTTTCCTTGAAAATGGATTTTATTACATGGGAGTTTTTTTCTCCCTTTCAAAATTCAAAATTTATTGCTTATTTATCCTTGAAAATGGATTTTATTACATGGGAGTTTTTGTTTTTTTCTCCCTTTCAAAATTCAAAATTTATTGCTTGTTTATCCTTGAAAATAGGTTTTATTACATGGGAGTTTTTTTCTCCCTTTCAAAAATTCAAAATTTAAGTAGTATATGACTTGGTGTAGAGATCGCAGAATTTTGAAAATGTGCACACAATTCACTTTTCCCCATAGCACGTCATACGCAGTTTTTAACTGTTTTTGACGCAAATAAATAAATAAAAAATAAAACCGTATTTGAAGCTTCTATTAAATTTCCGTCACTCGCACGGCCATTCGTAGCACGAGTACTCGCACGTTGGAAAACGTCCAACACCTGCATTATTTAGTTTTCTACGTCGTATAACTTTTAAGTTTTGCACAGTAACGGGAGAAACGCATAAATGCAACATTTGAAATATTAAACTCTCTCATATTACAGAAAAAATATCATTTTGTCAAGGATTCAAGAACACAGTTTCATATGCCAGTACTCGCATGTTGGATTCTGTCAACAGGTACACAGATTTTTTTCAGAGT
Source organism: Teleogryllus oceanicus (assembly GCA_964035755.1). Taxonomy (NCBI): domain Eukaryota; kingdom Metazoa; phylum Arthropoda; class Insecta; order Orthoptera; family Gryllidae; genus Teleogryllus; species Teleogryllus oceanicus. The sequence goes on along the minus strand of CAXIVR010000004.1, from coordinate 101,582,390 downwards.
ATGGTGACACAGTGCGTAACAGACAAAAAATTTATTGATACCCTTCCCAGACACCATTAGAGGAATAAAAGCATTTTTTTCTTTGTGCAAGGCTAACATTCCTTTTTTAATTAGAAAAGAAACTTATGTTTGACTCTATCCAACGCCGCGATTGACGGAGTGTTTAGAAATAATTCAAAACTTAAACTTCCCACACAAAAAGTATGCAATCGTAATAGAGTTTACTAAGTGCTGTATTTCGGAATTAAGTTGCAGATACAATTTTCTTGATAAAAATCACACTGACTCTTTGGTTTGGCGTTGATTTTGTAAGTGTATCAGAGTTACAATATTTAGTAAATGTGAAACAAATTTCCAAACTAGGAGAATAAAGTACGTTATCATTAACCTTAAATTCCTCTACATTTGGTGAATTTAGAGTACTCATTTCTGATGAAGCTGATAAAAGGAAATGTGAATTTTAATGCCTGAGTAGTATTGATACAGGTTTGGAGTTGAATGTAGGTATGCTGAAGAATAATTTAAAAAGTTTTCATATTATTTGCCTGTTTTCACTTCAGAGAATATTGTGAAAGAGCAGTTTTAATGAAAACTGAATTTGAAATGTGCCATTATCCTCTTAATGGATACTAGTACAGTTCCAGTGTAGATGTAATACTAGTATATTGAAATTGAAAATATAGAGAGGAGAAGATTATTACTTCCTCAAAATGATTTTAAGAATGTAATAACCAGGGATGGGATTTATATAGAATAACATTACCTGAATATGTACGTACGTGTGGACTAAAAACGTTTAAACTGTGGAGTAAAATATGAACGAAAAGTTGAACAAAAAAGTTATAAAATGTTGAAAATAATGTGTAAATCAAACGTTTATAGTTAATTAAATAGAATGGTCAAATAAGTCGGTTGTATTAATACCTGTAGAGCAGAATGTTCTCGTATACTAAACGTGTTAGCAGGAGTACTTATATACTTTTTGATACCTAGGCCAAAAAGACGGATTTGTTCTTTTGAAAAAAAAACGCCAATTTTGGCCACCGTTTATAATAATTTTATCTTTTGTTAATTAATTTTATGCAGATGATTGTAATGGTTTAGTTAAGCATTTACAATATATTTTTCGAGTTCAGTTGGCTTTTCAATTGCCTCGATTGTCATTATTTTGAAATTTTTGATTCTTACTCCTCGGCACTATCATGACATGAAATAATATAATTACATCTTTTCGCTCTGGCACAAATTGTCGCTTTAAAATTAATTTCTTTCTTTTAAATAGTGTACTTTACAAAAACTTGATACCTCACTGTCCACATGTTCAGGGTAGTGTTTTTTTTCTTTTACACTCTTTACTATAAAATCCATAAAAAATTGTGAAGATAAATCTAGAAATACTGGTTCAACGTCCATTAATGTTCCTCTTTACAATTAAACATGTTCTGCATCCACAGTTTCACTTCGATTACGTATCTTACAAAATCGTAAAGGCGACTACATAATGCTAGAGGGGAAGAAGTAACACTTAATGAGACTGAAATAAAACGCGAACGGTTACTCTAACAGCTTCCAATTAAAAACAACTAGCGTGTAAAGCATCAATTTGGCACGCATTAGAATACAGGAAGGCACGTAATTGAAGCTCATCGCCCAAGGTTGCCGCATTCAGAGCGAAGGTCTCCAAGAAGGTTGACGTGTTGAACCAGTATTGTGGTACCCGAGCATACGAGGCAGGAACGTCAGTAGCACGTTAGAATTACCAGCGTGATGTTCACCGCCTTCCTTGTCTGCATAGTGTCTGTCTCTCTGACACAGGGAGATACACCTGTGGTATTCACAACCCCAGTTCCTCCATATACAACAGAAGAGTATTCCACACGACTGAGAACAGATAGTGTAACGTGCACAAGACTTGAGCGAGAGTGTTTCTTACAAGACCGAGTGTTGTATATACCCACCAACAAGTGCTATCGCCTTCTCACCCAAGGCCCGTGCAAAGAAGGGGAATTATTTGTGGTGTTAAAGAGACACTACTACGTGTACGGTCAAGTGATTGGGACTTGTCGTGAGCATACACCGTGTGATAATGCAAATAGGATCCGAATGTCTGACGGACTTTGTTACGACGTGCATCGTCCGTTTCCCGATGCGCCCGTGACTTTCTGCCCTTTCAACGAACATCTCTTTGCGGAGACGAACATATTCGGAGAAGGCTCGTGTTGCTCGACGCCCAACTGCTGGTCCACGCACGTGCCTGTGACGCAGCCTTCGAGCAAAAACCGCTGCTACGCCGTCAACTTAGCGACCTACCGGCAATGGGGGACGTACCCAAACATCCCGTTGAGGGAAGTGGAAGTTAAGTGTAACAGTAAACTCCTCAAGTGCTTTTCACAAAACAAAGTACTCTATTCTCGAGATGGTAATTGTTACGAGCTACTCAAACCGTGCGGCGAAGACCGATGGGTGACTGTGAATAAAACGCACTTCATGACGGCACAAGAGATGGACATCATGTGCCTTCGCCATCGATGCCCACCGGGTCAAGTGTACATGTCGGCGGACTGGAGCTGCCGCACTGTGTGGGACCTGCAGAACGTGTACTGCGCGGGAGACGACATCCTGTTCGACATCTTCGGCGACGCGCACTGCGCGCGTGGCATCTCCCAGGCGCAGATGCTGGCCTTGCCCCCGGCGCCGTGCAGGGACGGCTGGTGCAGCATGATCGTGCCGCCGCTGCTCGGATACGACGGCGGAATCGACTCTGCGTCCGTTCCGGGCGCCGGGAAGACACGTTGTGCCGACCCAGACAAAACCTCGTGTGAACCGGAAGTCGCGGTTCCCACACAGAAACCTCTTGAAAATGACACTGTGGTGCAAGTTTAATTTGCCTAATACGAAGTTTGAGAACAAGTTGTAAAGATCTAATTTAGTTTATTGATCTCTCACATCTTTTCAAAAGTCTGATATACGTGTGTTTGTGTTTATGAATTGCACATAATGTACCTATGAAGTTTATCATGCGAATGAATTAGAATCTATAATAAGGGTTCTGTATTTGTATTTTATCCTTTATAAGCCGTGTATATTTTGTATTCGAGTCGTTCCCAAATTTCCGATTGTAGGCTCTTATTCAATCTCACTCTTCTTAGTGCGCTAGTTATATCAGTCCACGATTTTTGCCCTACTTTTCAACCTGCGTTCTAGCAGAAACTGCTGATTGAAGGATCCATGCTAAAATAGTAAACAGTCATTTACATCAAACAAAACAAATTAACTAGGCCAGATAATATTAAGTGGGTTAATAAATAATTCTGCTATAGGGAAACTTCTCTCGCAGAAAAAAGTGTTTCATTGTTTGACACGATGCTATTTCGGAATTGCATTAATATTCGTTAATAATTGTCTCTCCGATTATTATTTCTGCTCGAAATGATTATGAATTACAGTGACGCGAAATCCATTAATACAGCGTTGACGTATTATTGGGGTTGCACTTTTGTTTCTTCCTCATCCTATCTACATTGTAAAATATAAATTAATAGAGAATATTCTTGCAATAAATAAGACTAATAAGATTATGCATGTTCGTCGCACCGAATCCGTCGCACCCGACGCACTGATCATTTATTTTTTTGTATTTTTCCATTTATTGCCTAGATGAGAACAGATCGGTGTTGTACACATGATCTTTCAGACATCTTTCTGTCCGTATATTTCTTGTTTCTATATTTGAACACATATTTAATAAAAGGGTCCTATTGATCTCTAAATAGTGTTTTTTATTTGATATAGCAATTCTTGGGTAAATTCATGTGCCAAGTTCAGGCAATCAATTCCAAAATTAGTTTTCTCGGCCAGTTTTAATAAAACGCACCACACTTCCTATATTTTCAGCTGACTTAGAAAAACTGACACCCTCAAAAATCCATAAACATCTATAATTTATGTTTGCCAATCAATTACTAATTGTAGTACATTCAAGGCACTTGTAAAAGACCAGAGCAATAGCGCATCAAAATGTATTAATTTCTTAGAATTAATGACATGGATTTTGACATCATCGATCCTATTCCAATTGGTCTTTCTGTTCACCAATATTTTTCTATTTCCCAGAGTAAGAGACAAATATGAACAAAGAAAGTTATTTTCAATTTTGATAATGTGCTCTCATAATGTTACGAAGTGAAGAATTGTGATTAAAAATAAACCTAAAGTACATAGTAGTTACCTTCAATTCCTTCAATAGTTCGAATATCTTTTCTGTAGAGTTTTGTAAAAAAATTTAATGCTACAAACTTTTATAGGATTTTTGACAGTTCGGAACAATGAAGGTTCCAGGAGTTTTGAAATTTGAGTAATATAAAAGCAAAATTGTATTTTTTCTTGGCATCATACATAAAGATATACTATAGTCATAAAAGATAATGAAAATCAACACCAACATGTTTTAAATTTTCAGTATCAGAATAGCTCAGATGGTGATAAAATTAACGAAGATTTCCGTATGTACACTTACATTTTTCACCTAATAAATTTTAGTATATTTCCGTAATATGCTTATCAATTCATTGGCGATTAACCTTCTTCGTATTATTAGCGAAGATCTGTGCATTCTGATACCAATACATTTCTTTTTATTTCAAAAGAAATATGTTCACTATTTTGTGCACACGCATCTTGGCACTTCAGAGATGAGTGGTGACAAATGAACGTTTCAAAAACAACAAAATAAACATCATGTCCACTCTGTACAACGTGGTACTTTTATACACCACATGAGTTCGTGCACCTATAACAAGTATGACTGTACACACTTCTCTTGCAGATTCTATGGTTCAACATCCTTTCAAATTTCACCACCTTCTCACAAGAGAAAACGATAAAAGTTAATTTATTGTATAGACATGCCCTCAATATTTTAAACATTATAGTACAGAACTTACATAAAATATGTCAAATTCTTTGCATTTTGATGCAAACAATGGGGGATCGAAAGAACGTGTAGTGTGGATGTTTGGTACACTGTAATGCACCAAGTAGAATAGTAACCGTGAATAATTTTAGCATCACTCGAGAAACTCGTCTGAAATGTTTTGAATCATCAAAATAAACTACTGACAGTACACGTGTGTAAATGCAATACAATATTTTCATATAAAATACATAATAACAATAAGAAATTTACTTGACACACAAATTCAACCTTTTCGATGAAAGTACATTCATATGATCCTTTTACACACAGTATCTAAATTCACAAAACTTGCAAGGAGAGAAAGAGTAGGATTGGGTACAACTGAACGGCAATTCACTAACATGTTTTAGAATTTTCTTTGGTTTTTATCTACAATGGGTGATTTTCTTTTATGCTGTACAATTGGCAACACCCAAATAACGATTGAGCGTTTAACCTGAGATGGAGAATGTAAGGAACATTTCCGATAATGAAATATATTGGAAAATAATTCACACCGTCTTTTAATGCAATTCTATAAGTTAAAGTTATAATATAAAATACAAATGTTAGTTCACGACTTAAAACTTCTCCGAGAAGTTTAGATATTTTTGCGGGGGATAATTTTCACAAGTACATTATTTCACATTGCACAGTAATAATCAATACAGGCTGCAGTCTATATGGAAACGCAGTAATTATATAAAAAATAGCAAAGGGACATCCAATTGCAGAATTGCATATAATATTCAGATAGACAAAACATTTCAGAACATGTAACAAATATAAACACTGCAGACGAAGACTGTTTCACAGGACATGCCTGTACAAAATTATGCTACACCAAGATACATTGGTATTCGGGGTCTAGAGTATTGTATTCGGAACCAACTAAATTCCCAGGATTTCGTTTCATATGTTTAACTGTTAATATTTGTTCGTTATTCAAGAACATTCCCCACAATTAACAACTATATTTTCTCACGTCGTTACGGTTTAAGTTACTCGATTTCACATGTTCGAAAGTATGAGGAAGACCTGACCAGAGCGAATGAGAGCGTCTTGGCATTTACATTACAGCAGGTAAAACAGTTTCTGAAATAATAGGGATTTCCATGACTCCTGATACATGCAATACAATAAGAGTTTTTGTTGTGTATGTTCATTTCAAATTTGGCTGGAGACTTAAGAATATGAATATTTCTAGATATTTGTTATTTATTCCTTTGTAATGACAATTAAATGAAAAATTTCTCTTAGTTTTCATTTACCAATTTTTTACTTGACTATTAATGGAGCTTCAGTTACGGTGGTAAAAATACGATTCTACTCCAAAACATCGACAAAGGTCGTAACTAAAATCCAGAAATAGCTCAAGATTTATTGAGTAACATTTTTTGTTTTCGGGAGTGCTTTTATAACCTAGCAATGTGAATAGCCAAAACGCCGAATCGAACGAAATCAGCAGCAATTCTTCCACGTATATATTTATTATTTTTTTTACTATCACATGACACACGAACAGACACATAACATGTCACGGTTCAGTATATCCAACACTTATAGTATGGTCACATTTTCACGGTTCCAACACCACACATTGACTGCCAGTCTTCGCAGCACTCGGCTTTCGATGACGGGAGACATGGGTGACGTCACGGATCACCACCGCACATCGCAGAGGGCGAAAGGGGTTGCTTGTGTGACTAGAGTCAATACTTCCCATAATTCATCCCCTGAAGCGAAAGGGCACCCCCGGCCCGTGCTCGGCTCTTAGCACCAGTCTTCATCACCAGTTCGAACTGGTGTAACGTACAACTCAAAATATATTTCCTTCTCAACTGAAATAAAATGTTAGAAAATGTTGCGTGTTCCCTGACGTGAAATAGAAATATGTTACCCACCGATTTCTGCTACAATAACCCGTTTTGTACTTCCTCCAACGTTATTGGCGCAGTTTTATCAAGCTCTAAAATTATTCTATTCTTCTACTAAACGATTGTCTATTTACCCGACAATGTTCACTTAAACGTAAACAAACTTTCAAGTTAGTAGAATACGTTCCTTCTTGAGAACAGAGAACGAACAAAAGTGCTCTGATAATTCATGAACAATAAAACTCTTTCGAATAATAATTATTCTGGAGAATGACAACGTTTCAACAATATCTTTGATTCAATTTTCCTAATAATACGTCAAAGAAAATCATAGTGAATTCGCCTCACCCACAAAATTTCTGTAGCACAAACCATTCCGTTCTCTGACGTGTAACAATGAACATTCAACACGGCTAGCTTTACATCACCGCTTGCCTACCGGACTTGAGTCCCTGAGCCCTACCAGCGTCGCTCGAGCCGGGGGATGCGCGTCCGCCCCAGCCCCCCAGGACCCCGTGCGGGACGGGGGTCGTCGGCCGTGTGACGTCACCGCCGCGCCCGTTGCCGCGTCTGCCGCTGCCGCGTCCGCCGTCGCCGCGGCTCAACCGGCGCGCGTCGCGGCCGCGGCCAGAGCCCAGTCCTGCTACCTGGTGAGCAGCGCGGAGAGCGCCACCGTCGGCAGAAGCAGCCACTCCGAATACCACCGCATGGCGGCGCCACCTACAGCAAGCAAAGAGACAGGCATATTACAAGGAGGTTATAATTCGTCTTCTCTCAACTAATTAATTATTTTATTTAATAAAAGCTATTGTAAATTTCTTGTCAATGACAAAAAATAACACACTGCTATTAAGTTTTACTTATTTTATGAATGTCAAAATTAAGATCATATAATTAATTAATTTACGTTTAGATCATATAAATAGTTTTTTATTTGACACTGTGACAATAAAGGGTGTGTGAATGACAATTCCTTTTTTCTTTCTACCACCTGTATGTCTGGAAGATATACAGAGCTTTCAGATACGGCAAACTTGTTGAATTCCGACAAAAGAAACATTGTCATCAATCAAAATGAGGCCTTCCTCATATCAAACCCCTTTATAAAATTTTATACCCGACAAAATGCCCGAGAACATTTGGGCCGAGGTTGTTGTCACCCGAGACCATTGGAACGAGTTAACGCCCGTGGTACATATATTATTTTATTTTTTACTTAATTTTAATGATTCAGATTGACTTATTTACTAATTAACTAGTTGTTAACGTAACTCGGTTTGTCTTTTCCTATTTCCCTCTCATATTTCCACCATGACCACGAACCTCTCAATTCAGGTATGTTATGCAGTGTAAGGAGCTGTGTTTGAAGCTCCGTATTGAAGGCAATAACAAGCTATTACGTATCAATACAAAATAAAAACTATGTAAAAATAATGTCCATGGCAATGTATAGGCAAAGTTCGTATTGTTCGACTATAAGAAAAAATAAATTGCATAATGGACTATTATAAAAAAACTAAAACAGTTTAACAACACTGTTTATTTATTAACAGTTTTTAATACTAACATTATAAACGACCTTTTCTGTCGCAGAAAAGCATTCATAACCGGGCATTTTACGGGACATATGTTATGACGTGTTAGCATTTTTGGCACGAATGATTGTGTCATCACACGTTCAGCCAATCGCTGCGAGAGAATCGTGTGGAGATAAAGATAAACGGAACAACCGACCACCGTTTTCTTGCACAGATGTCAACAATGCCATCTTGAATTTGCTTTCCAGAGGGCTTTGGATGTCAAATACCCCAGACGTCACAAGAAAGATGTTGCGCGAAATTAAGTTCGATTCTCTTATAAATTTATAAAAAAAAATTATATAATGCTATTATGCAAAACATAGCGTATGTAACTCGTTTATAATGTTGCTTTATTGCATTCGTACAAATTTGAAAACTCGCTCCTAACGTCGCTCGTTTTCAAAACATGTACTCATGCAATAAAGCTTAACATTACAAAGTAATTGCATAAACTACTATTTAAATATTAAATGAAAGATCAATCAATCAAACACTATTATGCTTTTTTCTTTTCATACCTTAAATACGGCAAAATTAAATAACATGTCTTATTTTATTATCGAATAACATTATAATTGTCACTACAATTAGCAGTGCTGTCTTTGGTGCTCGATGTCACAAAATTCGTACATATACAGGAAGAAAGTTAGACTAATCTCAAATACCAAACCAATATTTTGAAACAGCTGATATCAAGTAAAACATTGAGCAAGAGATAACAAGAAAAACGAATGTACTAGAGTTGCAACTCATATTTGTTATTGCATGCATATAAACTGGCCGGCAATTCGCGACCATTGTTCTCGAAATTAGATTAAATTACATTGTAAATCCCTGTGTCCCATTTTGCATGATGCCTCTTCCACTGGCGAAAACCGCGATACCTCTATTCATTATTCTCCAAAATTTGATTTAGTACTGACAGAATGCTGTAAGTAGATTAATAAATCAAACTAGATGGTTAATTAACGGATCATACAGCGAAATATTCCTGAGTGGACTAAATGTAATATTTCCGACAACAGTATCTATCCAGTTGAGTTTTCTTTTCACACAATATTAATGTGACAGGATATTCTTTTAATGAAAATCTATTGTTCCTTCGATGACGAGTTTTGAACAAAGTACCAAAAATTATATTCGACGACGAATAAAACAAACAAATTGTGTGTTCACCAATTTCTGAAGCATAGAGAGAAGTCATCGCCCAATGCATTACGCTTCATGATAATTCACCTTCATACAAATCATGAAAACCACACGTTGCTATAAAGAATGTTACTTCATAGACATTAACCCTGAGTCACACGGCTTGAACGTGTCTTCTGAGTTATCACAGCATCGGAACTTCAATATCTACCTCACGAGTATGAGTCAGAACCACAAGCTGAAGCAGAGTTCCTGGTCATATTTCTTTATATTCTGATGGTTCTCAGGCCCTTCAAGTGGAAAATACCACTGATGGTGAAGGGCATTACAGTGAAAAACAGGGGAAGATTATCATCAGGTTCCTTTTTCTTTATCGGGTAGGTTACTTATTTAACGTCTCTCGTAATACGGTTTGCCACTAATTCACAAAGAATATTTTATTTGGTGTTTTAAAATTTACACGTCCCTCTATTTTTTTTCTGAGGTTTAACGAGCATAGGGAGTCATTTATGACCCGAGCAGCTGTTCAGTTACAGAAACTTTCATATACAGAATCAGATAAATAATTTAAACAGACGATTTACCTTGACTCTTCATCTTCTGGAATTTCGTTAGAATCAACTGACACTAAGTACCTTTTTTCAATAATATTGTGTAATTGAAAAAATACATGAGTAAAAGCTAACCTACATAGCGAGAACATAAATAAGATTCCAACAGTCATTCATTTCCGGAAGAAAGATACAAATGCAATGTTTCATGCAAATTGATACATCCAATCACGTTCTGCTTGACAAAAAAAATGCTTTACTTGATTTTCTGAGAAACATTTTGCCGTATATTATTGTTTTCTGCAATCTACTACATATGTGCCTAGATATCGTTGAAAATAAAAGCGGGAGAGTAAAAATAATTCTATCCTAGCACCGATACTGGCTGAGCAGAAAAAAGCCACAAGTTTGAATCACTCTTCCCGTACGAACTAGGAGCATGTCGAGAAAATAAATTTTACGACGTCCAAACATTCAAATCTTCACAGAAATCAAGCAGCTCTTTTCCTAACCACAACTTAAACTGCCACCTTCTCGTAATTGATAACTGAAGTTGGCAAAAGTTGCGCTGAAACTCTTTCTCGAGACGCTTCCCGGGAACGAAGGCAGACGAACTTGCGAGCCCTCGCGCGCACCTGAAACGTTCCGGCGGGCGTGATATTTAAGTTGAAGGCCAGGTCCGTCATCAATATTACTTACGCCTTAAGAATAAGTTACTCCGCGCAGACTTGCGTCGGGGCGGGAGGGCTCACGGAGGTGGAGGTCGCGTGTGGAGTAGCTGGCGGCAGAGAGGGGAGCGCGATGAATCGAGGTTAGCAAGGTGCGAGGGAGGCTCTGGAAAAGAAACCTGAGCAGCTCGTACGGTGGAAGGCAGACGCATCGAGAGAGGACAAGCGGGGGGAGAGAAAGACCAGGACGAGAATGAGGCGTACGTGGCGAATATATTGTGATTGTTGGTGATAGCGAGGTGTAATGTAAAGGAAGAGAGACCTAATTGTGAGAGATTGAGGTAAAAGTACACAACGGAAAAGAAAAAGGGAAAAAAGAAGGAAAGGGCTATCAGCACGCCACGAAAATATTGTACCAGCAGTGGAAAATTGAGGAGAAATCTTTCATTTCTAATAAGAAACACAATAGAAATAGTGATATGCCGCGGCATTGGTCCGGCACATAAAGAAAAAGGAAAAATTGAGAAGTCCCAGTCATCAGAGATATATTTTCGAGAGGTCAGAAATCGGTTGAACTGTAAACGTTTCTTAAATTATTGAAGAATTGAAAGTTGTTCGTCAATGTCTGACGGAGAAGTCTGACTGAGAAAAGTATGTGGAAATTTAGATATTAGTTGCAAGTAAAAATGATTGTCGGCAAGGCAATATATTGAAGACAGACAATGAAGAAAATGTAAATTCCAAAAGAAAATGAGGACTGAAAACAAAAACTGCCTGCCGCATTGCCAAGTTGTAAGACACAAAATCGGCAATAAAACGACAGACCAATAGTGAAGTGTCATTACAATTAACTGAAATAGTGGTTTAGCGGTGAGTTGTGGCTGACATTTAAATGGAAATAATTAAAGGTATTGCCATTGCCAACAGTATTATTTATTATATGACCAGCTTTCGATAGCCTAACCATCATCATCGATTCCCTGATACAAAAAATATAAACAAATTAAATATTCGAATAAACGGATAATAAAAATATATTAGAATAAATAGATAATAAATGTTTTAATTTGTTTCTATTTCTTGTATTAGGCAACTGCTGATGATAGCTGAGCCATCGACAGTTGCTGTTGTAATAAATAATATCGTTGGCAATGTCAACGCCTTTAATGAAATAAGTGAAACCTCATGAAATGACCAAACAGAGAATGCGACGGCAATGAGCGTCAGGCGAAAGCGCGGGGAGGAGGGGGGGAGGGCAGAGCACAGCGAAGATGGCGGCGGCGCACGGACGTGGGTGGCGCGTCAGGCGGCGAAAGGAGAAAGCAAGACGCACGCCCTCGCGCCCAGTTTATTCTCATTAGCCGGCTCCTTAACGTTCCCGCCCGCCACTCAGCGCGCCGCCAAGGCGCCCGCGGGGGCGGGGGCGGGGGCTGGGCTGGGGAGGGGAGGGGCGCACCGAGCCCCTTCGCCCTCGACTCTCTTGCACCTGTCCGACGCCATAAATTAGTTCTTTCGCACCTTCACGCCTCTCCTTGCACTCGGTAACGGGATCCTATTACGGGAACAATTAATTCTGATTTATTAATTTGCGCCCTGAAATTACTTTGGCTAAAGCGGTCTCTGTAAAAATGTTCTTTTGTGTAAGGTGCAACCGCCGAGATTTCATGACGGTAGAAAAATGAGAAAATAGATTGTTTTGTGAAGAGGTGGGACACAGTCAACAGAGGGAATTGTGATTAGAAAAATCCCCTGACAAAATAACGCTTCATAATTTCATCTAACGAGAAAAAAGTGATGGTGAAAAGGAAATACATTTAAGGTTATTAGTTTTCACCCATGAAGAAGTCAGTAGAAGACAAAATCATACTGATTACCATATCCATATTTGTACTTTTATCTTGCCTTAAAAGTTCATATAAAATATATCCTCTAATATTAATGACGAATCTGAGTTTTACAAGAGAGGTAATAGTGACAAAATAGAATGAATGATTAACTACTACGATTCAGATATGTTTAATTTATTATGCGCTTGTTTTTTGCGTAGGAAGACAGTGTTTCTTTGTTAATAACCTCAAAAACAAAACATCATTAAGGTCATGACGAAAATCAGATAGCTCATCTTGTACCTTACATTTCAAGTTGGTATATTCTTTGCTGTATAATAGATATTTCCAGGAAACTCCAGTTAATATTGATTTTTGAATTATAAAAACTAGTGTACCATTTCTCCTCAGATATTATTTAAGTAAGATAAGCATTAGCGACTAATGTGTATGGGTGGTGACAACAAATACATTGGATAGTATTACCTAGACACACATATTGCGCTAGAGTATTGTTACAAATTGAAGGGCGCCATATTGTAAGCAACTAGTTCACTGACGGGTATGTTGTTTGTTCGTACGTAACGAGAGTTGTGGTTATTTCCAAGTAAATTTTGATTTTGCAGTGCTTTTGAGTTACTAATACTTAGTAAACACTACTAATACTTAGCTTTATCATTACGGCAAGATCCTGTGCATAATATGGCTGCACAAACAGAGATGTACCCGGAAACAAATTATCTTTTTACAAGTGAGTGTACATGTGTTTTTGAAAATGTTGATGCATATCTCTAGTTTGGAGCTGATAACGTGTGAAATGAAGTAGTGATATAAGAATACATATGTTTACCAGTTTCCGATGAATGATAAACAGTTATAGAAAAAATGGTTGATTGCAGTGAAAAGGAAGAATTTTATCCCCACTCAGAATCATCGCTTATATTCCGATCATTTCAAACCAGAAGACTTCTGGTAAGGTGGTCAGAAAAATATTTTGAATAATTCAGCAGTGCCTTCTACATTGTTTCTCTGAAAAAGAGAATGGATTGCAGGTATGTGAGCCAAGAAATGTAGTAAATAAAATGATGTATGATGAAGGATAATGTAATGACGGAAATATAATATTTACGATACGAATATGCACAATACCGTCGTGATTTCTAATATGATGTATTGAAGAACATTAGTTCTTGTAGAAAAAACTAATTTCCCTTCTGTGATTTTTGCTAGCAACAGAATTGGTAACATTCCAATCTCTTTTATTTCTCACACCAGAAGTAATCAACGTACAGACTGTAAATTAATTTGGGAGGGAAATATACAAATTACATTTACTAGTACATTTTAGCGTAGGCATGACACTTTGAATGCAAGTGAAATAAAATAATATCCCATTTTATTGCTCTTCCCTCAAAGAAGCGTAATTGTTATGACAAATGTGTGATATCCAAATTAAACTCGTAATTCTTATCAAGAGAAGTCTAAACTCAGTAATATGTATTTGAACACACTGTTATATTTATTTTTTTGTGCTATATGAGAAACGTAGGTAAAGGTTTTTCTTTTTTGGTTTGTAGGGGGAAAAAGAAAAGAGCTTCAGCGACATCTGCCTTTTGCTCCGCATCAGGAAGAATAATCATCTGCACCAAAATCTAGTTTAGTTTGTGGTGAAATTTCTAATGAGCACAATTATGCTTTAAGTTTTAGTTCCTCAAAAAAGGAAAAGATTTGTTCGATATTGTTAACTTGCTTGTTTCTTTGTATTTTAAAATAAGGCTTCATCATATAGCTAAAACTAACAGTAGGCTGCTGCACAAAAAATTAATAAGACAGCACTGTAAAAAGACAGTATTATTTATGCAGCAATAATGCCGTGTTGTTGTTATGTTGGTGTAAATTTAATATTAAGAGTTTTTTGCTATTAACCTTGGATATTCTTGAAATCAAATTTGTGATTATCATTTATCCTCCCAGACAGCAGAAAACTGATGATGATGGCTAAGCCATCGAAAGCTGCTATTTGTGAAATAAATACTATTGTTGACAATGACAACGCCTTCAATCATTCCAATTATGTAAATGTCAACTACACCTCACCACTGAATCAATAACTTCGATTAAACCAAGCGCAAACCATCCAAAGTTCTTTCCATGGTATATTTAGGCTCTAGAATTTTAATTTATAGTATTTTTTTCTTTACGTTTGCTCTAATTTTTTGAGTTTGGACTCTAATTTCTGTTCAGTGATTTTGGATTTAAACCTACAATTCACTGTAATACTATAAATCTCTTGCTAAATTATTTGAAAACAGTCATAGCTTGTATTCAAACTTTTATACAAATAAAAATGCGGTACTGATTTAAATGATTCGTAATTTATTTATTATAGTTGATAGAAACATTTACAGTGTGATTTTCTAATTTTTGACTCCGTAATATCCCGTGAGAAGAGCGATAAGATACACAGTATCATATGACCGCGCCCGCATTTGCCTACAATATGGCGGACTGCGCACCGGCCAATTTGTTACACTAGTACTCGCCTCTCACCACACGAGTAGTGGGCCTTGGGTGACACGGGTCGCACACATCGATAATGTCTCACGCAGTCCCATAGCACATTAGCATTAATAATTCAACAACAACATGCAGAAGATAAAGGAGTTGCTACAAACTCAAAGCTCGTAACTAACACTGACCATGATTCATACGACGTTTTTCCTTCCCAGATGTTCATAACGGTCTCGTTTACTTTATTTACACTTCAGATAAATAATGTCGAGATTACGAACGTCTTATATGTACGGAGTTAGTCTTCTGTCGTCTAGAATTTCTTTTACTCTAAAAACTTTTCTACGCAAGTATACCAACATACGAGAGAGAAAAATGAACGGAACGATGTACTGTTTTGGGCGTGTAACTTCGGCTTATAAAGCAAAGTTTTGATAAAATATCTAACTAATACATTTGAAAAGTGAAATAATAATGCAAATCGGACGTACAAACGTGATTTCGTGGTATAAAAATGTTTCCACTGCTTAATTAATCGGCATGGATTAGACTCTGTATTGAAAGCATTTAGTATGACTTAT
Organism: Teleogryllus oceanicus; assembly: GCA_964035755.1. NCBI lineage: Eukaryota > Metazoa > Arthropoda > Insecta > Orthoptera > Gryllidae > Teleogryllus > Teleogryllus oceanicus. The sequence goes on along the minus strand of CAXIVR010000004.1, from coordinate 101,566,693 downwards.
AATATTATACCTACGTAATGCCAGTACTTATTATCCGATAATAGGATCAGGACTCGAATGAGATATTTCTTCCTAAGCATGTTCCCATTTGTTTTCTTCCACAGTAGTGGTATACATAGTAAACACTGAAGTCAGAGAGCACATTGATAATGAGGGAACATTAATCCTAAATATTGTTGTCGGTCTCAGCGTGAATCGAAACATTTCTTTATTTAGTGAGTTCATTGATGAAAAGTAAATACGCGTTGACAGTCACGTATACAGTCATCTACTATTCTCGAAAAAGTAGGAGATGAAATATTATTTATTCACCGCCTACATAATTAGTTGTCAGGATCTCACTCGCAGTGACAATAGTTAAGACCATATAATTATTATAAATCAATGTAATAAAATATAATCCATAAATATAATTAATTAGAATTTGCAGCACCAGAAAAGCAAATGAAAAGGTGTATTTGGTATCATTTAGTATGGTTTGTGGAGATTGGTAACATTTACTTCATTAATATAATTACTACTGTTATTGTTCTAACTTAATTCATTGTTAACTACCATTATAAATATTTACTAATAGACTACAATGAAATCTATTGGAAAAATTATCTTACAAAATGTAATGTGATCACTAAGTTCACTTGTCCAATCCCCGGTGGTGCTCATGTTGAAAGTTGGAGCTGTCAACCACTAAAGTAAAGTATTTCTCTAACACATGGGCTTGCACAGAAAGTGTACTCCATCAGCACTAATCATGCCCAGTCAATTATTTCATGCCTCATTGAAGCCACTTTCTCCAGGCGACGTGAACCGGCCGCCGCCGCTTTATTTACTCCGAGGGGTAATTGACGCAGGGTTACCGACGTCCAGTATATCCGGGGCCCCACGCACCGAGGGCCATTAAGCCCTGCGGGAGGGCACGAGGGCGCTGGGCGGCGGGCAAGGCCGCGGCGAGCGCGCTCATCGGTGACGCATCGGGCGCTGCCCTGGCACTCGGCACGGCCACCGCCGCCGCCGCGTGTTAATCACGCGGCCGTGTTTCCTTAAACACGACTCCGCGGACATGCGTTGCGTACAAGTTAACACGGCGTGACATTCGGCCGATATTTTACGTCTGTCGCGCCGATCTTGCCCTGTAGATGCGGTTCTGCTGGGCGATCGGTGGCGGCGGGGGTGAAACGGGGGGTGATGGTGGACGATATTGCGAACACGAGGAGACGCTGTATACGGTATTGATTGCTTTGATAGTTTTTTTTCTCAAAAGAAACGAAATATTTGGTGTTGACTACCGGTAGGGCTATGAAACGATTGTAAATGGTAATGATAATGAAAAAAAAAATCATTGAAACGTGAAAATCATTCATTTATTCTAATTCATTTCATTTAAGCGTGACGTTCGTAGGCAGTAATATTTTGGTATTAAAGTAGCTTAAAACCGATATCTACGGTATTATTGCGGTCTTCACTTCAAAATATGCCACATCTGTATTACTATCAAAGTAGAATCAGATGAAGCGGATTTAGCGTACGTTTCGAAGTTTTCTCGTTGTCATGCACCTCATTCCAATTTATGGCCACCGGCATCACAATCACCAATATCAACCATCATCCATAAAGCTCCGTAATGTAAGTCAAATAAGAGTGAAATAAAAAAATAGAATGGTGCAAGCAGTAGTGGAAATTATGAACCTCTACGTTTGAAAAATATTGAAATATCCGAATTTATGATGTGGAGAGACAGTGAATGTATACCTCAAATGTTCTAATAACTGTCTCAAGGAAAAAACATGTGAGACCTGGCATAGGTAACAATTTTGACGGTATAATGACAATGATGAAAAAGTGAAAACTCATGCAGCGGGGCATGAGTAATACAGCGCTTTTAACTGGAGGGAGCCAGTGGTGAGGGTGGTGGTGGAGAGGGCGGCAGCGGATATAGCATGGAGTGGCTGTCGTTTGCATTGGAATCGATGGGAAACAATCCGGAAAATGGCCGGCGGCGGCGGGGAGACTTGGCAATCGAGGTCATTACAGTCGAGGGAGAGCGCTGGATCGAAGAGCAATGTCTGTTTGGAGAAAATAATGAAGGCATCGCGGCACTTTGCGTGTCGGCATACACAGAAGAAAGCATCGTTTCGTTGCTCGCGCGACAACGAGGACTGATTTTCAGGTTTTGTTCATTTCGAGCGCTTTGAGGAAAATGAAACGAAACGTGCTTCCTAAAAAGAATCTGTCATCGCTTTGTAGGTTTGGAAGCGTAGATTTAGAAATGAGTAACAAAACCCATTCAAATTTTGTATTTCCACAAGTACATTTGCAAGCTGTGTGCAATTGACACAATGATATTTTCTTCGAGATAGACTTTCAATACTTTAAAAGTCTTTCACTTTCGTATTATGTAGCTTGAATGATATACATAGGAATGATTTCAGCATCATATTAATATGATTTTTCCTAACAATTATTTAGTTAGCAGTAAATGCACTCTCTGAATTAAAAATATTTTCTTCGAGATAGACTTTCAATACTTTAAAAGTCTTTCACTTTCGTATTATATAACTATATATATATATATATATATATATATATATATATATATATATATATATATATATAGGTGAACTATAGTTTCACCTTAATATTAATTAGTGAAAGCATTCGTGCATATTATTACACACACAGTAGTTTTCAGTATAGTTCTAACTAAACTAATGACATGGAAAAGTTAATTCCAATCGGTTTTTGTTTCTCAATCTACTATTATTCCTGTCGAATGTAATAGTATTAGAGATTTTATTATAAGGATTTAGTATTTCAGTACATTATCGAAAAAGCCCCAACATTCGACGATAGGAATTTTAGAAAGTTTAAATTGCAATTGCAAGTGCATTTAGTGTGAATAACGTTAAGAAAATTTTTACCTAGCATCTAAAGGAAACTTTAACTTGATTGGAAGCAGTAGCACTGAGTTTTGTTGCATATTTAATTCATAAGACGATAAAAATAGAAAAGGAAAATTATAAGTGCTATTTCTTATCTTCATCCCATATTTCAACGAAAAAAGCTGACGAAGCACATCCCTACAAATTCGAAAACGTGTAAATGGAAGTGAAATTTAGGAACTTTTAATCCAAAAATAACTTTCAAATCGTTCGCGAGTTTTGTGATGGACAATACAAATTAAATTGTTCAGCCTTTAACTTTTAAAAATGAATAGTCTTTGGAAACGCGTAGAAATTAATATTGTATTACACTATCAGTGTAGAAATTGCTTACCAACGGACTCGTGTACCACCCATTTAATTATTCACATATTTTATCATCAGAGGAAATCACATTACAAATTATGTTTTATCTTGTGTCACATTTAACCAAACAAGTGCGTACGCAATATGAATCGATTCATCATCCGTTGAAAACAGCGCCATCCGTAGTGAAATTCGCAAAATTTGCAAAGCGATATGTTTCATTGGGGCAATACACAACTCATCTCCAATTATCACTCATAATAAATTATTTCTAGGAGTATTCGTTAAACCAAAAATATAAAAACAACCTAAGATATTTCTAATAACAAAAACATCAGGAATTGTTTGAGACTGGAGTAATCAATTCCAGACAGGTTCGATTAATATTAATGAATTCAACCCTACCACAATTGAGAGATTTCTGGTTAATAATATAGCATTTACCAGGGTGATATAAGAGCAATATAACTAAGGAATATACTTCGTTAAGAGCAGAGGGTGTGACTGGAAAAGAGCGTGTTCAAAGAGGAGATTGGACGTTAGTAAGAAGTATAGAGACAGGATCGCCGTGGACAGCGAGAAGGAGAAAAATGTAGGACGCCAAAAAATACAGAAAGGGCAGAAGCAATAAGGATGGGTCAGCAGAGAAGAAACGAGACTAAGAGGAACATTAGGAAGAAGAATTTGAACCTCGGTACGCAAAAAACGTGAACAGTGTGTCCAATACACCACGATCGTGTAGGAAGCAACATGAGCATCCATGTCGAAAATATCTTTCAAGAATGCTCCTTGAGTTACTGGAAAACTGGTGGCACCACAACAGACCGTACTATCCTGCATTATTGTAACGCTCTCTCAAAATTCCGCGAAAACTACTAATTGTTTCAAATATTTTACATGACAAAACTTAAAAATTACAAGAACAGATTTCATTAAGAAAAAGCTCTATCTTCATTATTGTAGTTGTTGTTAAACTTTTGCAATTTTCAAAAATTCAGGAACTTAAAAGGAAAAGGAGGCCTACGCAATTTCTGTAAGAGTACTTAGTCCTAATCAGGAAAAAATAACCAAAATCCATTTTCAGCAATTTTTGAGAAAAGAGCGGCAAAGAGGGAGGCGCGAAGGGGTGGGTGGGGTGGCGGCAAGAGGAGAGGGGTATGAGGAGAAAGAGGCAAGTGCGCTCGGTGAGGGGTGACGGTAAAAGAGGTGGGAAGGAGGAGGGGAAGGTCGGGTAGTCCAGGATGAAGGACGAAGGTTGGGATGTGACGGGCGATAGGCGAAGGGCGACGAAGCGAGGGGCGAAGAGTGTGGTCGAGGAACAAGGGGCACGGAGTGGGGGCGATGGGCAAAGAACGGGGTATGGTGGCGACGGGCGAAGTGCGGGAGTCGAAGTACGAATGGTGATAGGTGATGGGCGAAGGGTGCATGGCGAGGGGTGAGGATCGTGGTGTGAGGGGGCGGAAAGCGAGGGCGAGGGGCGAGGGGCGGCGGCGGGCAACTGGCCAAGTGGCGCCAACGATGAGCGACGAAGCGGTCCCGGCGGCCCCTGCGGCCGCGCGAACCCAACGGCGGCGCCGGGCTTCGTTGGTTCCCGTGGGTGCCGTCCGCCGCGCCACCGCTCCCTCCCAAGATCTCCTCTGCTTCTTCGCGTGCGCCCAGCCCCCTCCCGCTTCCGCCCAACATCTCGCCACTCCCATCGGCTCCGCTTGTCTGCTTCATTGCAGGCCAATTCATAGAAAAGCAGCGCCCCTATTAGGGAAAAGTTCGCCTTGTACTGGTTTGCATGTGCAATGTAATGGGTGGTATTCACAAGTATATTTCGTACCAGTTCGAAGTGGATGCGCTGCGAAAATTATTACTATTGACTAGTTTGGTGTGGAGAAAGTATTGTAGGTCCTGCCCTAGGGTATTAGAAGGTAATCATGTGTTGGTTGCTTTGATTTCGAAGGCGATGAATGAAAATGGATACATGCTTAGGAATTATGGGTTGCACATTGTTTGGCACGTCTGATGAAATAAAGTTAAGCTTTACGCCTTTAATACGAGTGTGAGAAGATTGAATTCGTTAATCCATTGTATCACTCGAGCTAGCCCTATTCTGCCTAATCTTAAGATTGCCTAAGTCATCTACTCATTTCATTGTGGTCCTGGATTGATTGATTGTTTGATTGATTTTTTCGTGTTTCCGGGCGCGTCGTAGGTCATTAGTCCCGTTAGTGTAGTGCATGTTTTTTCTCGGGAGATAGCGGTGATCTTCCCCCGCCGGATGGCCAGATCCGGCGCCGACCTACCGTCGGCTAGTGGGGTTTCCCCCTAACCAGGACTCTCCCACCGGCGGGGCACCGCCTCAGTCGAAACAAGCTCTAAGCTCCCGGCCGGTCTCCCGGAATATGTGTACGTGTAGTGCATGTTAGTGTAAGTGTGTGTGTAAGAGGAGAGGATAGGACAAGGAAGAGGAAGGATAGATCGCGCACGGCCCGTCGCCCGTTTGAGAGGGTACTGCTCCGGCATTCGCCTGGTGCTGATCGGAGAAACCACGGAAAACTACCGATCAGAGCATCCGTCCGCTAGAATTCTCCTCCAGACAGCGACTGAATTCGACCTAGCTGAAAAGCTAGTGTCAAAAATCCTGCCGCCGTCAGGACACGAACCTAGGACCTCCCGGTCAGATTGTGGTTCTGGAGTAGTATATGTCTCTGGATGAGATCTAAAATGTATTCAACTTTTAAAAGCCATTTAATTGAAATGAAATATTGTAATAATAAGTTATAATTATTATCGTTAGTGAAATAAACGAATATTAATTTTAGAACACTGTGCAACGAAAGAATTGTGATGTACTGGTACATGCACATAATAGGTGTACTCGGCAAACGTTGATGCATGGTTTGGAAATGTTCTAGCAGACGAGGAAACGGCGGGGTTTCGTGGGAACAAAATTCCTTTCAAAATTCAAAATGTATTGCTTATTTATTTTTGAAAATAGATTTTACTACATGGGAGTTTTTTTCTCCCATTCAAAATTCAAAATTTAAGTAGTATATGACTTAGTGTAGGGATCACAGAATTTTGAAAATGTGCACACAATTCACTTTTCCCCATACCACGTCATACGCAGTTTTTAACTGTTTTTTTACGTAAAAATAAAAAATGAACAGCAGTCGCCCAAGAGAGGGGAGGGGTGTTCGGACAGACGCGAGTGGAGGGCGCGGCGAAGTTTTCGGCAGTGAAGAGACGGTCGGTGAGCGACGAACGAGACATGTCAGGAGAGTCACGGGGAAGTGTATTACCAAGAGCATTATAAGTTTGGATGTGACAGCAACGTACGAGAGTGGATTGTGTCTATTAAAGTCCGTAAAATGAAGAGGTGGTTTGTGGCATCATCTCGAAGGCCGCAAACGCACGCTGCGGAGGCGGACTGGGAAGAGAGCAGCCGAGATTGATCCAGCGATTATTTGGATACAAAGGCCTTAACAATTTTATTTTTTCCTAGACATGTGTGTGGGTGTAAACAGATGTGGAGTAATGTTTAGTATTGATGTAAGAACATTTTGGGAAGTAACAAGATTCTTATTCTAAAATTTATTTGTATTTATCAGTTCAGTTAATGTATAGAATTTTACAAAAAATTTTTGTGTTTGTTTATGTTTATCTGTTTTTTTATTTTATATTTATTTTTGTTTTATTTTATTTGGATATATGCATGTATGAGAAACCCACAGGTGTTCCCAACGTTAGTAGAAAAGGGAGAATAAGGGAAGAAGGCATTAAGAGGCAATCAAGGAGGGCGTTAGGACCTCGATGGTGGCTCCCGAATTTGAAAAGCTGGAGGCAACCCAGGGATCCCGTATGGGGATGGCTCGACGGCCAGATTATTTGGTAAACTAAATAATAACATTGCAGACAGGCATCACGTGTTTGCGGCGAGAACCCGTCTCGCCCCTTTTGTACTGTCACAGTATCAGGTTTAATGTTTTGTTGTTTTTAATAGTTATGTGTTTTCATTGCATTGTGTGTCTATTGTTTTGATTGTGTTTCAATTCCAATTTTGAAATTCCTGTTCATTTTATTTATTTTATTAGATGTTCTAATGACTACCCTATCATGCGTCATACACAGTTACTTCCTATGCCTTAAACCTTTCAGCAATCCCTGCTTTTGACACCTGTTAAAATACAAACCACCATTACTCTCGCGCCTATTTACTTTTCTTATGTCCACAATCGCATCGATTCTCTGTTGAGGTAGAGTTTCAATGTTGGTTTCTGGTTTGCAAAGTTTCAAAGTAGCAGTCCTAGAAACACACTGGGTGGTTCAACATCAACATAGTGTTTCTCAGTTTGACTTACCTGTATTTAGTAGGTAGATGACAAAATAATACGTGTTAGCAAAACGGGAAAATCAGAGTTTGGAATATTAATAATTGACAGAGGCAGACATTTGTGCTGTTGATTTTGTGAGTCAGTGTTGCCAGTGAGAAAACACACACCCATCCATTTCGACTGCAACCTAACGGGAACTGCAGTGTATGATTTAAGAAGATCTTGTATTGATTAAATTGGGTTCATATCGGTGTAATAAAATGATTGCATTGATACAATGATGAATGCACTGCACTTTTGCTACAACCAACGTTTATAAAATAAAAATTCAGGTGAACACATAAACATACTCACGTCGTGTCATTTAGAAATTTTCTTGACGTTATTAAATTCCTCGTTGCTAAAATAATTAACTTCCTTTGAAGTCTTTTCCGCTTGGTAAACACTCGCCAGACTTCAAAGACTCGTCACCCCATTCGACGTCATTGAATGTTTTCATAGGTTCTTGCAAAAGCTGTGAACCAACACTCCAGGCTTTTGTGGAAAAAGATCAGTGAGGTCCCAAGAAAGCGGTACGACCTACCAGGCGACCTGTTATTTCTCGAATCTTGATGACATGAATCAGTCTTAATTTCTTATATGTATTACGATAATACGAGTTGTTCGAGATTTATTAACATATGTACTTCGTGAAAAATAACTGTGTATCTCATGCACTAAATTCTCACAAAAATTAAATAAACTTGTAATTGAAATACTTTAATAAATGCAGTATTCGAAACAAACCGACAAGTGAAAACGTAGCGGCCCACTCAAATCTAATGAAAATGGAAATATGTTCAAATATTCACACGCATGATATTTGCAGTATTTAAAATGAAACTTCATTAAAATTCTATAAAAAAAATTCTCCCCGGTTTTAAATATGCCATTTTTTAAATAATACATTGTTTAAACTGCCGGCATAGTTAAGAGTAAAATATGAAACAGGGGAATATAATGATAATGACTAATGGTCGTTATTATTGAAAACAGTAGTAGCAAGAGAAAAATACTTAGAAATATCTTAAAAAAATAAATGCAAATTAATTACTTGCATAGGAACAAGATAGAAAATACGTTAAAAATTAAAAAAAGAGGGTTAAATAGGAAGAAAGGAAAGTAAATATGACAAATATTATTCAATAACAATTTTACATTCCTTAAAAAACACCATATAGCGATAGAAACCGATGGAAGAGTATGAGCCATGTAATTAGGAACCACGACACAACATCAGCTAGAGAATTTTGGAAGAAGCCGTGAGAAAAATAACGTGAACTTGGCTGACGGAGCAACAACAACACACACATAACAAATTTTAAGCAATGACTTATCTCACACAAAACAACGTGCTGGTAGCGAAAGTTCAAAACCACAGGCTTCGCAGGGTGTAAAACTAATTAGCAAACGCGAACCGTTGGTGGCGCGCGGTGCAGCGAGCAGGTGCTTGAGCAGTGCTATTCCAGGAGGCAGTGCTATTGGCCGGCTCTCGCCGCGCCGCGCCCCGGCAGGTGGCGCTTTCTCAAGGGGCGGCGCGGGACGCGGCTCGGGAGGCAGCAGGCACCGGACGCACAGAGGGCAACGGTGCAGAAGCATCCCTGAACGTTTTCTCACTTAATAGTTAAAATAGTAGGCGCTCTATGAGTCTCCAGAACCATTTTGAAGTTAATATAAGTAAATGTTAAATTAGAATAAGTATATTTATAAGTTAACAAAATTCATAAGAAGAAGTTAATAAACTAAACTATGTAAACGTCAACAATAAATAAATCAGCGGTCTTCAAACTTAGAAAGCTTCTGAGCAATCGTATAGTTCTAATCATACCGTAGCTGTTAAGAGAAATTAAATAAGAAATAATAACTTTTCGTCTAATGTTATTTTGTTTATTGCTTATACGCATACATTTCGTAAATATGAATTCAATTTTATTGAAACTGTATATGAGAAAAGTAATTAAAATTGAGTACTCTTGTTGTAAGTAACAATCAACATTGAAGGGTCTTTGGTAATGCATTAGAACCGTAAGAACAGTTTTCATCAAACATTAATTTTAGAAGGACAGCACTTTCTTTGGTCATTAACACGTTTATTTTTATGTTGGGAAGGTGGTAGTTGCTGCCATTGAAATACAGTGGTCCACATGCTCATCCGTCAACGTTTCAGTTCTTGTTTGTTTATGGATTCCATATAGGAAAAATAAACTTCTTACAAATGTGAAGATCTGAACGTTGCCCCCACTTGTAGAACAGCCCAGACCCAAATTGGGTATTGATATTTCCGTACGCCAGGAGGGGCCGTCCTCCGCGGAAGAGCGGCAGCGAGAGGGAACAGAGGCCTCGTCAAATGACGCAGAATGAGGAGGGGAGGGCAGCTCTTCCCCTGCCGAAGAGGAAATATTGCGTGAGAGAAGAGCGGCTGATTCGGGGTTCATTCTGTTTACTCACATTGTATTCGTGTTTTGGCTTGTGTAATTGTTTTTCTCTCCCGGTCTTGGGTTAAACATTGCTACATTTTACTGGACTTGATTCTGGGATTTGGCTGGCAAAAGCGGATTATATCTTTGTGTTGACGGCCTGGTTTGCACACGGTTTGTGAATAAAATTGTATTAAACATTTTTCGAGGGCAGTTATTTTACGTTTACACACGAAAAGCATGACGGACCTCACGCTGTCACAATCAGCTGTGAGACAGACAGTTGCCAGTTGCGGGAGAGACTGCAAGCAGCTTTTTCGTGACTCATCTCTCCGTGCTATATGGAGCATCATTCACATCAATAATACTTATTGAAAATTATCTTTACTTAATGTGTTTAGAAACCTCTTATTATTAACTCTTATCTAAACATCAAATTCATCTTAATATTATTGTACTACATAATTAATTTTTCTGTTAATGTATTACGCACTTAACAGTTTTTGAATGGAGTTATCTCAAATACCGCCGTCAAATTCACAAAATGTCCAGACCAAGCGTCTTATTAGTGAATTGTTCTTCCCCTTTGCTTTTGTGATTTTGAGTGTACATTAAAGTAAACCAGGGACAATAAGTTTTACTCCAATAAAAAAATTATTTTTGGATTCCTGTGTATACAATTATAAATTTCAACACGTATCTTACAACGAAATCTACATTACTAATTTTTAACGAGCGCAGTTGATAGAAATTTATGCAGTCCCCGGCCTTTCAAGGAATATCTACGATTTCGTTATCAAGAAACTCGCAAAAACACCAAAAACAATTAACTAATTTCGATTTTCCCTGAAAAATGCAAATATGATTGTGTTATTTGGTCTACTCTCACACTCAGAGGGCCTCAGCTTACTACAAAGCTGGCGTCATGCAACAGGTAGACTCCAAGGAAGAGGCCGCACGGCGTTAAATGTTTGCTATTTACGTGTTTTCTTATGGAACAACAACCTTTTGATATTCTTGCCATGAAAAGAACTGATGTACGCTATACAGTTGTGTATCCACTGTACAACTCTAGTCCATATCACTGTTATTGCAATATCCTTCAAGAGATTTTTGTTACAATATTTCATTTATTACAGAGTGTTAAGACTTATTTTATTTGCTATTCTTGAGTAGTGCGGGTGCTACTTTTGCAAAACCGTTGTGTGTCTTTGTTCAGCAGCATTTTTTCCTCTAATATGACCTATCAATGATTAAAACTATTGACATCGATTTTCTACTTATTTCTATTCAGGTGTATGCAATTCGTTTTCTGACTTTCCAATATCTCTAGTAGTCAATGTGCCGAAATATGGGACGAACACATGTATCTGTGGTGGTAGGGTGGTGGATTCGATAGAAGGTGTTGGAACAGCAGTGAAGGAAGGACGTGGCGTGAGTGGCGAGGCGCGGTGTGGCGAGGCGTGGCGCCGAGGAGCGAGGTAGCTTCGACTGAAGGAGCAGGATCCTTCCCGCAGGGAGAAACAGAGCAGGCAAAGAGAGGTGTCGAGGCGCGTAGCAAAGGTGCGAAGAGGGGGGGAGGTCCTCTTTTGTGGGAGTGTTACGCACCCGGGCCGGGCGCCGGGCTGAGCGCGGGGCCGGGGGCGGGGCGCGGGCGACGCCGCTCAATCGCCCAGCGCCGCGGCCTGAGCGATGAAACGGCCCCGGGCCGAGCCCGTGAAAAGCGGCTGCCGGAGCGCCGCGCCGCCCTCGCCGGCCGAGCCGAGACGGATGGGCGCGCGATGCGTTTGGCTCGCCCGCGCGGCCCGCGCCGCCAGGAGGGGCCGGGCGACTCAAAGCGAGGCTCATTTTCTCGCAGGGTGAAATTTAGGGAAGATGAAATTTATACTGTATCATGCGCAGTGAAGTTCCTTTAGAATCGATTTGGTCTAGGATTATACAGTGCGGTTTCAATACTTTCAAATTACTCCCCAATCACAGAAGTAACTGTCAACCACCACTATTTCATTCGAATCAACCACTGAAAGAACGTTGATATAGACGACTCAGAACGAATGTTAGAAACTTCTGGGAAATGTAGGAGGTCGCAGATCATCATCTTCGGCCAATAAACCTGTTGTTGAAAAGCGCGTACAATGAACATCTACCCCTGAGTGATAGGCAACACTTATTACTCCTGTGCCTGGCACGTACCCAGAATCCTTGCGTCTGCGTCAGAACGTGTACCTCTATAAAAGAGCAGTGCCCTTATTCTCGCATATCCATTTACAAATGCAATGATTATTTGCTTGTCTACATATCTGGTTGGATATGAAAATTGAATATTTTATGTTTTGTACCATATGATTTTATCATGACGGAGTAATGATTCTGATTTTTTTTCAATTCATCAAAATTCATCATCAATTTACGAGTACACAAACAAGAAAAATAGGTTTTTTACATAGTAAAAAATAAAAAAGTATTAAAGTTACATTTCACATTAAAATTTGCAGACATCTCAGCACATTATAACATAGTTTCATCTGCATAAAGTCAATAATGTAATTTAACACACTAATATTTAAAACCACTGAGTCAAGAAATGGTGACGCAGGCAATGAGTGTCTTTTGTATTCTATTAGCTTAACCTTCGGGCGCTCGCGCGATTTAATGTTCCATGCATGATCGCGGGGCGGTGTTTTTGCCCTACATCCTTCCCTTTTCTCAATTTTACAGCTTCTCCTTATCGTCAGTCATGGGGAATTTATTCAATGACATAATGTTGGCATTTGAATATATCAAAAATGTTTTCAAGTAGTTTTAATTCTTCGCTATAAAAGGAAATTCTGAAGGAGATAATCGGCAAAGTTAGTCTTTGTCTTGGGTTTTAAAAACCATTGATGACTAATACATACCATATAATAATGACATAATAAAAATTTAAATTAAAATCTAATGAAGTAGGAAGGTAAAAATCTAATAAGTAAGATGAAAATAGGGTGTGATAGAATGTGTACGTAGCTAAATATGTTATAATAAAACGACAATAGTAAGTATTAGGAATCTGATTAAAAATAAGGGGATCATTTAAATTTTTATTACAAAAGTTTACGAAAAATATACTTCTATGTTCATTACACAAAAAAACTGGAACGTAAATGTGAATGAGTCTGGGAGAAGACGGTAGCGCTATTTTGTGCCTCAGTAGATAACTAGAGAATACCTGGTTTCCCGCCATGCCGCATTCAAACATCAAGGCACAGCGCAGTTTTATTGTCATAGGCGGCATTTATCCCGCCCGCGCAATCGCTCGAAGGTTAACAAACGTGATTGAGATCTACAACACGCTACATTTTCAATTATGTATATTCTTCAACCCCCTCTGTGAAAGGTCACACTTAAAATCCGCCCCGACTCACAAAATCCGCTGCAACCGCTACACTGACAGAGCTGGGTGAGTGGCTCGAGGGCAGCGCAGACAAAACCGCGCCACAGTTCCAGCTGCTGAAGGCGAGCGGGCGCGTGGGCGGGCGAGAGCAAAAAACAAGGGCTGTGTGCGTAAGTGCAAACGCACGCGCTGCCGACAGCGAAGAAAAATATGAAGTCGCGCGCCCGCGGCGGGGACAGCAGCGGAGGGCGCGGCAGGCGCCCGCCCGCGGCGACAGCGACGCACTGCACGCAGCGAGAAACGCGCCGCGAGGTTCACATTATTTATTTAGCAGATGGAGGTGTGCGGTCAGTGCGCCCGAGGAGTGAAGTTTCTTTATGCGCTCTCATCCATAAGCTATACTTCGTGCTGTAACCGCAATTTAGAAAATGAAAATGCATTGTAAATTGTATTGATACCTTATTTCTTGTCGTTGCCTTCGATACGGAGTTCGATATCTACTGCATAACTTGCCTGGGTCGAGAGGATTGTGGTGACGAGGGAAGTATGAAAAAAGTTGAATAGAACTACATGTTCTCTTAGGGAGGGAATTATGGGTGAAAACTATGAAAAGACAAACCGAGTTAACATGTAGCTAATTAGTATATAAGTCAATCTGAATAATTAAAATTACATAAAAAATAAAATGATGTATGTATCACGGGCGTTAACTAGTTCTAATGATCTCGAGCGACAAAAAGCCCTCGTTCCAAAGGCTCTCGTGCTTTTTGTAGTCGCTCGATCATTAGAACCCTTAAACCGTCCTTGGTGCACAAATAATTATTGAATTAAATAGGGGTACGCTAATGTTCAAATCTTAGGGAGAAATGTGAATAAACACTGACTTTACGTACATCGTTTTGCCCAACAAAAACTTCGTATGACGTGATCAAGTTTTGTTACTGGAGGTAGAATCGCTTTGGTAATTAAGTGAGACGCAAAAATGGTACTGTGATTGTGAGAATTTCAGTTTTGCTCTGTTAGAGGTAATACGAGCAATGGTAGCGATAGAAATTGTTAATATCGTAGCAGACGTTTTTGTGAATAAAACGAACTTGAGATTGATGAAGAGATACCTGCGGTGTTGGTTAGTATTGTAAAAATGATGGTAATCCCTTTAATTACACACAATGTTGACGATATTATCTACTGTTCAAAACAAAAAGGATGGAATATCAAATTAAACAAGGCGACTATGTTCAAAGTGAAGTGATGCCAATGACACCAACGCCTACGGCCACAAAAGTTTGACAACAAAAATGACTTCGCAATACACGACCTTCATCATTCCAACGACGAAAATTCACAAGAATGATGACGAGAGTAAAGACGATAAGAGAGACGATCACATCCAACATCCAAGGTGGTTACTATGACAACGGCCATCGTACACGCCAGTTTCATTATCATGATCAAAATCAAAGAGAAAACTTACGACGAGAAGCCAGTAAAAGACCGTTAACAAAGGGACGAGCGAGGCACACTCGAGCGAAAAGCGCGCTGATGCAAAATGAGACGAGGTCATGTTGGCTGCCGGGGCGGGGGGGGGGGGGGAGGGGGAGGGGAGTGGGCGGGGCCGCGTTGCGTTTTGTTTCCGACAGCCGCGGACGGGGCAGCGCAGGCTGCGGGCGATGCGCGCCCGGACCAAAGGGTGGGGACACTGATTCGTCTGGCGGAGACTGAAAGAAACAGCATTCACACATGAGATAATGAAAGGCGTTCGACCGGCGGCTATGAGCCGTGCAGCTCACCATTATCTAAATTACAGGCGCCCGCCCGGCCCTCACAAAGCTATCGATTCCCAGCCTTTGTTTGTTGTTCTTTTTTTCGGCGCCCGATATCACCCCCTTTTCCGCAGTGACCGTTATTTTGATTTCTTTTTTTTCCTCGTTGGCTCAGGCCATTTCATTAACAGCAAAATATTACTCAAGCATGAGCTCTGAAATAATGAAAATTAAGCGAGCAATAAGGGGATTGGTCGCGGAACGAATAAAACTGCGAAGAATATTTGGCGATTCTTTTTATTGGGGCTAGTTGTGAATGACTGGCCCAAGTCCTTCGGTTGATAATATTTTGCATTAGACAAGACTGTGTCCTAAGTTACGAGTTACGTAGTTGTGACGTCATACAGATCTGTATGAATCTAGCAAAAGTAGTTAACTTGTATTAATGAAACAACAGTATATAATTCACAAAAAACAATAAAATTTGAGCAGAAAACGCAGAGTGTGAATAAATATGCGCAACAATTTAGGAGGTATTAGCGAGTACTTGTTTAAAATATGTCATCCCAAGAATTAGGCTACTTTCCGAGATTATTGATTGTGACAGAAATTCTCATGGTTTCTTCTCACCACGTTACCAATTACATGTTCATCAATTGTGTATTTGCGGAAGGCTCAAGAGATAGTTGAGTAAAACAATAGGATTTTTGCTGGTTGGTATCCAACTCAAGAAATGTTAATGTAGTTCTCTTTTAAGTGTATAATGTAAGTCTTTTTTAATAATCGAATAACAATGAAATGCATAAAGTACTCGCTTCTCGTCTATTCAGTAGGATTATAATTATAGTTCATTAGCAACATTACTCGCCAGAAATAGACTAATTACTCATTTTATTATAACGTTAACAAGATTACATTAAATTGAAGTAAAATATTTACACAGCTCAAATGTACGGAAAGATATTTTGTGTTTAATATTTTTTAATGGAATCACTTTCCCCGAAACATTAAATGTTGTTAATTAATATTTCGCATTTTCTTTCCATATACATTTAATGTACCTTTTCAAAGAATCTCGGCTCACCCCAAGAGCTATGGAATCTCGCACGCGCAGAAACGCAAACTTAAGAAGCACCTCATGTGCTCCAGTAACCGCTGATGCAAATTCTTCTTCCCCCGCGGGGCGTACTTCCACGAGACTTCTATTTCGATGACATTTTGTACGTTCGAAAACAATAAAAGGGAGCTTAATTTGCTAAAGTGCTCTTAAGTTGAAAAGAAAGGACTTCCGAAATAAAAGAAACTGGTGTTTCCCTTTCACGGCTCGAGTTTAACAAAGCGCCGCCCCCGGCCTCGCCGCCGACGTCGCCGCCCACCGCCCTCGTCCCCCGCCCCACCCCGCCCCGCACCGTCTCGTGTCGCCCGCGTGCTCTCTCCCAGGGAGCGCGTAAACTGCTAGCAACTTGTATCTGGGGAACTTTTAAAGTTGTGGCCGTGATATGCACGGGAAACCGAGCGTTGCGCGGAGCGGTGCACCGCGGAGCAAGGCGACAAAGGAGAAGAGGGCTCATCTTTGCGAAGAAGTACCAGAATGTAACAAAAGTAAGAATAAGAATAGGAATAAAGAGTAGTAAAAGAAAATATGGAGAGAAATTGGACGTAAGAGGCCAAAGCACATTCGGGTTGGTATGAAAAAGAAATAGTATTTAGAGACAACAGGGGAAAGAAATCTCTATTTTCAAACTACAATGATTGACAAATTAGTATATTATGAATATGATAACAAAAATAATAATAATAATAATAATAATAATAATAATAATAATAATAATAATAATGAGTGAAAGAAAGAGCAGAAAGGAAAGAGTGGGCGTTAAGGGAAGAGAGGGCAGCATGAGACAGTGACAGGGACGAGACAGCGGCAAGGGAGAGAGGTGTCTAGGAATAGGGGAAAGGGGGGCAAGGAAGAGGGGGCGAAAAATGAAAAGAGGGCGGCATGGGAGGCTAGCAGAGGACGAGAGGGTGGAATGGAACGAGGGGCGGTAATGGTCGAGACTGTGACAAGGGAAGAAATGACGGCAAAGGAGTGGATGGCTGCAAGGGAAGAGAAGACAGCTAGGGAAAAAAGGCCGGCAACATGAGACGAGTGACATGGGACGAGACAGCGGCAAGGGAGAGGGCGACATAGGAAGAGGGGGCGAAAAATGAAAAGAGGGCGGCATGGGAGGCTAGCAGAGGACGAGAGGGTGGAATGGAACGAGAGGGCGGTAATGGTCGAGACTGTGACAAAAGGCAAAGGATGATGGCTAAAAAAAGGCCGGCACGAGACGAGAGGGCGGTAAAAGACGAGAGAATAAGGGAAGTGAGGGCAACATGAGACGAGTGACATGGGACGAGACAGCGGCAAGGGAGAGAGGGTGTCTAGGGAATAGAGGGCGTCACGGGATAAGAGAGCATCAAGGGCAAGGGGGGAATGAAGGGGGCATGGGAGGCTAGCAGAGGACGAGAGGGCGGTAAACGAGAGAACAACATGGGACGAGAGGGCGCAAGTGGAGAGAACGACGGCAAAGGAAGACGTTGTCGAGGTAAAGAAGAGCGGAAAATACGAGAGACTGGTGAGGGCGACGATTTCGGCCGGAATGCTGGGGATGATAGAAACGGGACACGCAGAGGGACGGGATGTTGCGCAAAGGGCGTGCCCTCCGTGGTTGTTTAGAGTGCTCCGGGTAATGGGCGAGCGTCGCGCGGGGACTGTTAGGCCGTTTCTTCTGAGCTGCACCCGCCGTTTGTGGCTTCTCTGCGGTCGACCGCTGCGTTTGGGATGCGCTGGTGCGAGTGACGTGAGACGCCAAAATGCTCTATCTGTTTTTGAATATAAAATCAAAATGTGTACCAACGATGCAAAGGTGTAACATAAATTGTAATTTACATGTTTAATACTTAATAATTAATATAATAATTTAATTTACATATAAAATACTTTTAGCTATTTACTAGCCTTCCCGTGCGTAAAATCCGCGCTCTGCAAATATAGCAATGATATAAGTAGATAGAGTGATAGAAAATATATTTTAAAATTAATAGACATTTGCGAAATAATTCATGATTTCGGCATAACATTTTATTATCGTGACAAACAGTTTTGGAATGCGAGTTCTTCTGATTCGGTACATACATTCTAAGTTGTAACATTAAGGCTATGGCACATTTCAACATTACTGGTACGGTGCGAGGTGTGTCAGCGGATGCAAATATTCCAAAGAGATCCTCTTCAGATTTAATCAGAGTTCCCTATTCCATCTCTTGCCATTGGCTACACAATGACATGATCGTTGAGAAGTTGCCACGTTTTTACCTTCGGCCCAGGAGGTGCCTCGCTCACTTGTTTATGGAACAACAGGTTTGTTGTATATTCACCGCGAGTGCGGAAAGGCATGCTTACTTACGGTGACCCTTTTGGACTGCCCGAGTCGTCCCAGTCACGCTAAAGGCACCATATGTGATTTCTGTTGTGAAATTGCAAGAAAATATTTTCAGTGTATCCGGTTCCGAATATAGCCAAATCGGGTCGAGAAACGTCTTGTAATGGCATAGTGTAATAAGAATTCACATTTTTTAATTGAAGACAGTGTTTTGATTTCATTTTTTATTCCTTTCATCTTACATTCATATTAAAAATAAAAAAATCATGCTTTTGATTAAGGTACAGATTCATATTCGTTTCACATCGTAATATTTTGTCAGTAATATCCGAGATCATTAAGATGATAGCGCTTTCACTATCTTGGTTCAGAGCGGCGCGGATTAAAAACAACATCGGGTATCGATGGTTACTTCTGTAATATGACGTGATGAGGTTCTCTTCCACCAAGTACCAGCATTCAAACCCAATGTATTTCAATTCTAGACATAATCTCCTTAATAACTGACTTTGCACACGAGGTGCCACGGTATTCCAAAAACCATGAAATCTAGCCGAGATGATCCCATTCCAACAGTTTAAAGAAACTTGAAAAGGGCGACGGAGTGAAAAGATCTTGTATCTCCAAGGAAAGGAAGATTTATGGTAACTGAGATGTGTGAATGAGATCAAATCCAATAAGTTAAGACATGTCTTGTATACATCAATCATTTATTTTATAATATTTAATTAATTAATTATAATTTGAAATGTACATTTGTATACAAACAAAATACTTTCTCAGTTCATAAAGACATTTTAATTTTGTTAAAAGTTGATCAGATTTCTTTGCGGGCCAAATTTACTAACCATCTGACTTGTAAAACCTGCGAATGATTACATTTCATCTATTATTATACTAGATATTACAACGTGCACCGAGATACAAGTAATAACTAAACCGCAAGTGTTGTAAAATCCCTCCACGAAGCAACTTCCTAAATTCCGCAAGACGTAGCCTTTCACCGGGGCTCAACGAGGCGACGGCGGTCGCCACCCCGATGTGGGGCGAGAGGGATCCCACGCGCAAAAGAGCGGCATCTTAACGCGCGTGCGCGAAATACGACATGATTATGTCTGCAGGAAGAGGTTTATACATCGGGAGGCATTAGCGGCGAACATAACGCTCGCA
The DNA here is from genome assembly GCA_964035755.1 of Teleogryllus oceanicus. Lineage (NCBI taxonomy): Eukaryota > Metazoa > Arthropoda > Insecta > Orthoptera > Gryllidae > Teleogryllus > Teleogryllus oceanicus. The sequence goes on along the minus strand of CAXIVR010000004.1, from coordinate 101,546,945 downwards.
ACAAATAGGGTCCCCGAGCGCGCGCCCGGCGGGTGGGCCGGGTCGCAGATTCTGCGCGCCGCAATCCATAAGCTCTTTCCTCGCCGCGCCCTAGCACGGCGGTCTACCACCACGAAGCAGCGCGGGGGATAAGACGTGAAGAAGCTCACTGGAGAAATATTAGTGGTTTACTGGTGCTCAAAGCGAAGACCAAGAAAGTTATGTTTTTAGAATAGAAAAGACAAATAGTGTACGCATTAATCACAGACGAGGAATCTTGACACATAAATAGCATCTTTATCGTCGTTTTGATATTACGTTTGGGCTCTATTTAAGCTATTGAAAGATGTTACATAACCGCACTTTTCTTTCATATTTTTTCTTTAGTACTTTGTAAATAATTGTTTTCAAAGTGAAAATACCTTCATACTCGATCAAAACTTACTTGAGGCTTTCCATTGCTCCTATTAACACGTCTTATTAACATGTAATGTTTCATAGATTTCTAGTTTCTTCTTGTTGCAATATTCCCTCATTCACGTGACTCCTCGCTTCACGTGACTCCCGCATCCCTACATGGTCCCCAATAAATTCCACTCGCATGTTCACCGCATGTTCCCTCATGTTTACCATGTTCTCACATGTTCACCATATGTCCCCTCTCATTTCACATGCTCCCTAGCATTACACAGGTTCCCTCACAAATATTCGCTCGCATAACAAATGTTCCCTCGCATTACACACATTCCCATCCATTACATATATTCGCCCATAATTCATATTTCCCAATTCCTTCCAATTTCCCTAATTCACTTGCACGAAACCACATGATTCGCCCCATGTTCACCACCCACGTTCTTGCATGTTCACCATAAGATGATTTCAGCATGAACTCCGCTTGTACTAAAGTTATTTATGTAATCCCATATGTTACCTCGCTTGTTCAGGACTGGTTCTCATACGTTTCACATACATCATTATTTAATTTGTATTTTGTATTTGTATTTGTTTATTATATTTGTAATATTGAGTTAAAATAAGACACATTTATTTTCTTCATGACTTTCAGAGAAATTTTACTAGAGTAAAGTAATAATATTTTGCAGGACTGTTGTAAATGGAAAGGAAACAAATCCCTTATAAAAATATTTTGAGTGAAAAGAAAAATATTCATGCTGACTGGTATTGTTATTTATTTCTGAAAAACGAGAAAAAAACTACATTATTTTCATGAAGAAAAATTCTCACTTTTTCCTCCCTCAAGTTGAAATTGAAACTTCCTTCAAAAGTTTAGAAAGTTTTGTAATAATTCCCCATCTTCCTCTTCCATCCACTTTCCCGACCAAAAAAGTGTAATAAAGAATTATACTATGAAATAAGGGAAAGCGATCCTATAAAGTACTTACAAAGGTTATTTATTATGTTTTAATGTTTGAAATGCGTTTTTAAGTATACTCAAAATCACATCTAAATAAAAATTAAAAACAGCTCCTAATTGTAGGAAAATATGTTACTGAGCCATAGAACTACATATTTGAAAGAAATTGCAATGACTGCTCTCGCCTGATCAGAATAAAGGATTTTATTTAATTAGAGATTTGCTGATTGCAAGTTGTAATTAGGTACTTGGAATCAGTGTTTGATGAAAACGGCGATTGTCGGATTACGAAACGGTTTCCCTGAAAAATAAATATTGTAGGGAGAATGTAATTATAAATGCACGTTTTTTCTGATACATGAACTTTCAATGTTTACCGCATACAAAGAGACGAATAAGAATGATAAATATTATACGTGTGTATTTCAAATTCTACCAAGCTTCCAGTTAATGAAACTGAGAAGACCAACGCGCTTTTTCTGCTCTCTGATTGCGATACTGTTGAACAAACAAAAACCAACGCAAGCAACGTAGAAATAAAACACGGAATAAACACAGCAGGTTTATGCAAGGTGAATTTTACTGACGTTGTGAACAGAAGAGTGAACTTCGAGTAAATCAAAATCAGTGGAAAGTGGCAAGCAACAAAAGAGAACAATATTTCACGCACTCCGGTGCACCTTTACCGTTAGCATTACATGGATCCGTTTTTATAGGGTTGATTCAAACATTTCATTTATTGTTATTGATATTCCCTTAACGAAGCTGCGAGTACAAAAACTATTCATTCTTAGTGGTTTACTCAACTCCTCGGCATCGTATTCATGGTTTATTTGGGTTAACATGGCTTGCTTGTACATGCATTCAGACTGAACACCATCTGATAATAACTCTTCTTGCAGTTAATAATATATGTAACTTTCCTTTATTTACTCAACTTCAATTCCCGTTTACCGGAAAAAATCATCTTTCCCGGAATTAATTATTTCATTGTGTTTCTGAATAAAATGTTTCCCATTACGGAGTCGTTTTCACAAAGCCGTGTTAAAACAGGCATCCCTCCGCGAGGACAGCCGGGTGAGCATGGCGGTGTCGCGTTTATTCTGCTCGTATATCAAAGAGAAATTTGCGCGGAGCGTGGCGAGCAGAAGGGGGTGGGAGGCGGGCACGAACGCGTGTGGAGACCGCGAGGGCACAGACGCAGGCGCTGGCACAAGCAGCCACCACGGTCGACGTCACCTCACACGGTGGACCAAGCAGCTGGTGCAGTAGATTTCGCTTCGCCACGAACAAGGAGACTACAAAGAAATCTTTTCACAAATACTAATTACACCAAATTCGCCACAATTGCATAAAGGTGGTGATATTCAGAAACAACAGGAAACTGTCGCAGAAACAGAAGAATAGGAAGAAAAATAATTATAATTTTAACAAAACAACCAAAGTTATAGTTTTAGTTCCAGGAAACACCAATAGCATGTCATCAATATAGAAGGTCTATTCGGAACTTCCGTCATTTTGGGTTAAAAGTTCCGTCATTTTGGGTTACACTATCGTCTCCTCAATTTTGAGAACAAATGTTTTTGCTGACAAACACTTCGTTTTTACAGAGCAATTACTTGACAGTCTCTCTTCTTTTATGCTGTACACAAGGTTGTGTTTGACGATAGTCAAACTTTGGATGATAATGGAAATAGGGAATATCCAATTCATTTATTCATAAACAGCTCTGTATAAATACACCAAAATTTTGATCAATACGAATGGTTCGATGCGATCGAAACAAAATCAAAAGTAGATATCGCAACCAACCAGAGAATGAGGCAAGGACGCGCGGTGACGCCCACATTTCTTAACATATCTAATATATGAAGATCAATGTTTGTTTGTTTGCATTTTATGTGCTGCTGTATCGTTCATCCGATTGCGATAAAACTTTGTCACATATTGTCAGTACTTGCGCGAATAATATAGACATAGTACAACGGGAATGTGCGTTTGTCGCACATAGACGCGCGTTGATGATGATTTTATGCATTTACGCTGACTCAAGCGCCACTGAAAAGTAGATCCACGCAAACCGCCGCATCGCAAGTATTTTTTTTATTTATTTCCACAGACCAGCATAACTGCTTTACGGGGATTGTTTACATTTAAATCTCAAATCAAAACACTTACAAAAATAAATAAATAACAAAGAAATTAATTTCATTCAGCACTCCCATCGCAAGTATGAAGCGCATCTTCTCTGAATATTCTGCCCCTATGAAATATCGGCCTGAGTTATTACGTGAACATTATCTCAGACAAGTAAATCAAATTTCTCCAAGATATTGTGGAAGCGAAAGCATACCCAAACTTGCGGGAGAACGTTTTAACAATATGATACTTGACAACTATGTCCAAACCAGTACATATATCAAACCCATATTCGCATTGCTGTGTTCACTCGAAATGCATACACGACTTAGTACGAGAATGGAAAGAAACCCCTCCTCCAGGAGAAAAAATGTCTATCGATGTGAATTCCTGAACATCATGCTATGTGCCGATGTGCAGGCTATCATGCAAGATAAAGAAGAAAAATTGCAATTTCTATCTACAAACTAAATCTGTTATTAGAATGCTCACACCAAAAACCAAGATCATGGCATTCCTAGGAAAAGATCCGCTCCAAACAAAAATTATTTTGTCTATCTTATGACCAGATCCCCGCAATACCTGACTCCTCACCACCAATAACACTGGTCGGCAAGGTTTTCTTGACAAGAAATTTGATTGGAGAATTTTGGGCGTTTTTTCTTACTTAATTCAGATATGTATTCAGAATTTTTCCCCTTGTTTTTTTTGTCCCTCCCTCGAGCACAGATACTTTTTAAAATCTGATTTTAACACTGTCTTTGACCTGTCATAGGACCCATGTAGCGATTTTATTCAAGCTGCATTTAAGGAAACTATATGTAATATCATGCTTCAATACCAACAGACAATACTGTGCAGGTTCATGCAGGTTTTGACGGGGTCAGAGCAGTTAATCTGGTATTGTGATGTGTCAATATTGAGGGTGTCTATGAGCTTGTTAGCAGGAATATCACTATGATATATTTCCTTCCTTGGTTTTTAGAAGTGTACTGGTAAGTGTGTTTTAGTGTTTTCTATTTTCATAATGCCAAGAAAATGTGAAAATCGTGCAGATCATTTCTGCTCTATTTGTGGAGAACTGACTTGAAAGACTCAGAGGCGAAATTTAACGCCGCTTGCAAAAACATATATAACATTATTCTGTCAAGATGGCTGGCATTTTCGCTGTCAAGTTGGTGATTTTGTTAAAAAGTGGGCCCCAAACATATGTTTTGTATGTGAAGACTGCGGTCTTGATAGAAAAATGTTAGACATCAAATGCCATTTACAATTCCTGTGATTTGGAGGGAACCGAAGGATCATCTAAGTGATTGTTATTTTTACTTCACAAATATTAAAGGATTCTCTGTATCCTCGATCAGAAAAATGTGTAGTATGTCCATTTAGTGAATCATGAAACATAAATTTACCTCCATTGCATACTAAATTAGGAGGAAAAGTTTAGTAAAAGCTATGGATATACTTTCTGATGGATTCTTGTACTTGAAATCAAAATTTTCCAAATTAAGTGATGATAAATTGGAAGAAGGGACTTTTTAGGTCCACAAATGCGGTCATTAATGACTGATGAACATTTTAAAAACTGTTAAATCTTCTGAAAAGAGCAGCATGGCAGTCTTTCAGAAATTAATATTGCAATATTCTAGGAAACCATAAAGCAAAAAACTATCGGGCATAGAGGCTGATATTCTGCATTTTTATAAAGCTAATGGATGCAACAGATTTTTGAAAATTCACTTCTTGGACTCTGACTTTGATTTCCACCTGGAACATTTTGGGTTGTCAACGATGGTTGTCAACGATGAGCAACGGTGAGCTTTTTTATCAGTAAATTTCTACAATGGAAAACATGTACTAAGGCAAGTGTAGTTCTAATATGTTGGCTGACTACTGTTGGACCAAGAAGAGAGATGTTCCAAATACAGAAAACGCCCGAAAATCATTATCACTTTCTACATACAGAATGAGTAGTCGGAATGTAAGTCAGCACACCATTTACAATTGGATAGCTAGTTACTGAATGTATTAAAAAAAATTACAAATATTTCAAATGAATATCACCCAAAACTCCTGCCTGATTGGAAAGAACTCAAATAATATTTGAATTAAGTACAATAGAATCTGATACTTTCATTCTTGTAGCCCAGTGTAATGAACACAGTTTTAAAGATATTGACTTTAGACTGAAGATTAATAAGTAGAAGAATTTAAGTATAAAAATGTATTTAAAACGTCACTCTACCACAAGATCATACTTTGCAAAACAATAACAGTTTTGGAATTTTGATGCAATTTCACATTGCGTTACAATTCACGTACAACAATAGTTCAATTTGCTGTAGAAAATAAAATTGGAAAGTAAACTCTTTCATAGAAAACTCGTTTAGTTTGTCCGTTCACTCTCACATTTACATTGATCTGGCACGCCTTCTGTCAGCTGTCTGTCTCATTTTCTCTTTCAGTCACTTCGAGTTTGTTTCCATTTTGAAATTCTCCGCTTCACTCATGATTAAAATCCTGGCATTCTTTGCCGTCAGCTGTAACAATGGGCAGATAGAACTTTTCGTAAACTCCGCATAAAACCTGCCAAGTATCTCATTCGCAACTTGTTAAAGGGAAGTTAAAAATAACAAGAAACTCCTGCTAGGAAGAACTGCAATAAACCTCCTGCGCGAGGGGATAGAATGACGGACCGACGCGACGAACCAAGAAGAAAAGCGCAGAGAGGAAGGGAGAATTAGTTTATTGTCCAGATTTACCATGACGCAGCAAATCATGTACTGACTATTAAATACAGATACAATGTAACTCATCTGCAAGGTAATCAATTTAAAGGAAATTTCGTTAACATCTTTCTTCACTTTTGTTGAATAATACCGGGCAGCAAATCCAGCAGATACGTACTGTTAGAAGATTTGCATTAAAATTTGTCACTGGTACACAGTTTAGAAGTGAGGATATCCCATAATATAATAAATAAATATGTAACAATGACAATAAATGTTTTGTTTGGTGTTTTTTTAATAATGCTTCAGCCTCGTAAACATATTTAATTCGGGTAGATTGTTTATGGAAAGTATTAAATCAATCTTTTACACCATCCTACCTAATAATAGTAATTTGTTACATTTTGATTTTTTATATTTAACTCTGCTGTACCGTTCGGCTTTAGCACACACCTGCTCTGCTCGAGTCTACATAACCTGTAATATTGTTTTGCATACTAGTGGTTTTTTTATAGAAACTACCTATCCATAAAGTTGGTTGTAAAGGAATGTTGTTATACAATAAAATATAATGTTCGTATTAACTGAAGCTATTAATTATTAGCATTTTAATAACTTTGCAAAATTTACCAATTTCACATTTCACCAGTAAATACCGAAGCAATTGTTGCGGGTTATTATTTCTAGTGATACTTCTGAAATGCCAGATATTCACTAATAGGATACTCGCCTAGATCAATAAAAGAATTGGCAAGATTGTTTTGGAATCAATCAGGGTTTATTGAACTCCGTAATGCGAAAACTTGTATTTGAAAATGCCGCTATGAATGCCTCTATGCCGTAATGAAAATATCGTAACACTGAATGATAGGTGATTTTTTTCCTATTGCAAATGAATGCTCTTGTAAGCTGATACGGACTACCACCAGCTCTTTTAATTTTATTGAAGTCTAAAATAATGTCTGTTTTTGAGTGACAGTTACTAAATTTTATATCTACATGAAATGCGCTAAAGTTTTACGTTTTCTCCATTTTTAGAAAATAGTTTACAGCAAAGAATATGGTAAAAGAGGAAATAATTTCAACATTTTTATTGCTTATTTGCCTTCCAAGTTTTGGCTTAATATTTCCATTTCTGATATGTATTATTATTTTTAATTTTTAGAATTGTTCTAATTTCAATGACGTACAGAAATAATGGTAAGTAAAATGGTTATTTAAACAAACTATTTACTAGACAAGAGTGAACTTTCATACCTTGATTTTCTTCTTCTTCTCTCAGGAGTATGGTTACCTGGGTTTGTTATGAAAAGAAAGTTCTACAGTCCTAGTACCATTTATCATACTTCACATGCTAGTTGGGTTGATTTTCTACAATCGTGTCACATAGATCCAAACAGATTTAAATATAAGATATTCACTCTACTGATATTCACAACACAACAAAGTTACCAAGTAAAATAATGCTTACTAGTCAATTATGCCTCTGAAAGCAAAACATTTATTTTCGGGGCATACTAACCCGAACAGTACAGGAGGGTTAAAAGAGTATTTCAATTCTACTCCTTATTTGAGCACATCTATATTATATCAACGATGATTATATTTATTAAAAAGACTCGTTAATACTTCCGACAGAGTTTGAGAGTTGGAGGAGAAAAAAGGAAAACATTTTCTTCGTTCCGTGGATACGAAGCACAGAGTAGCAGGTTTTTGCTGCTACGAAATAAAATATCTTTAAAAACAATCCACATTTTTTCATACTCTAAAAGGGTCTTAACGTAACATTTCTGATGCTATTACACATTTGTTTCAAATATCTTCCATTTTTAAAGCGTAACGACTATGATTATTCGGTGAAGAGCTTCAACAAACGTTCAAAACTTAATCCCAGTTCCCCAAAGAACGTGCTTTTTTTCATATTAGCTTACTCAGAGTAACACAATCTCATGCTTACAGCCAATATAAACCATATTCTTTGATGCAGAATCGATTAAAAAGCTATTACCATTGTAGAAGAGGTAATACAATAACGGCTCTCGCACTGAACCCACTCCCGTCTTTGGAAGCGGCGCGGGATGAGAGAACATAATTTGTACTCTAAATCTCGCCCCACAGCGGCCGCTCAGCTTAGCGCGATGTGTGTTTGAGCTGCGGCAAGTATGAAGTGATTTCCCAAGGGGAGAGATGCTCGGGGCCGGCGGTGGGAGGGGGAGGAAAGAGGGCGGTGGGAGGCGATGTGGGTGGGGGGGAAGGAGGAGGGGACGCGCGCAGTCGTCCCGGAGAGGAAGCGACGGCCGGAGCAGGCGGTCCAGAAAAGGGGAGGGGCGGGGGAGGAGAGCGGAGGGGAGAGGGGCGGGACAGACAATTGCGCGACACAATTGGCTGCGCTGAAAGGGTGAGTGATGATCCCGCTTACCGAGACCGGAGAGCGTCCCGCGCACCAGAAATGAACAAATGGATAAAGGAGCCACGGACACAAGGGGCGCCCGCGCGGTGGCGGAGGGTTGGCGGTGGGGGCGGAGGGGGGTGGAGGGGAGGGAGTGAGCGCCCGCCACTAATTATAAAAGGTCGCGGTGTCCTTACCGCTCCCAGAAACCCCGTGCAAATTACGATTTGTATCGCGAGTCCTTCGAAGAAAGGATTCGAAGATACGCGCCAACAAAGGACGAGCATTTTGCGTGAAAACAAGCAGAGGATGCAAGGAAAGACTATCTTCTTTGTGAGGAACCTCCGATGGAGACAGGCACAATATCATCGGCACATTGTAATTTCGCTTTTGTAAGATAAGATTGCTGAAAATTAAATTCTAAATATTCAATAAAAAATGTGATATAGATGAAAATAACTGTAATGATCATTAAAATCGCAATAATATTATCAATTTGTATGCGGAAAATTGCTGACAAAAGTTATTCTACATCATTTCCCTGATACATTCAGAGATTGCATTTTTATTTTTATTTTTAAAATTTATTTTTAGCCCTACATATTTGAAAGTAAGGGTAGAATCCCAAAACATTTCACCAACATATTTTAATGATATTTCAGACTAAAAATAGGCCAGAGGTGTAGTTAATCGAAGTTAGAAACTTTTAAATTTCTGAAAAAGTTGTCTTAATAAAGAAGAATCAAAACTAATGAGCTTACATCACCCATTTTTGCGATGTGAATGCAAATGATAGAGATTTACAATAGTTACAATGAATATTTTATGATATTTGCCAATAACAATGATTCAGATGCAACTATTGGATAGAAATGACGTTGACATTTCTTAAGTTTACACATCGTAAACCTGAGTCTAAAGGATGGGAACTTGCGATGTGAATGAAATGATAGAGATTTACAATAGTTACGTTAATTATCTATTTCTTGGGAATAACTAGCATGCCCATTAACACGAGGATTACTCTTCATTTCAGAGATGAAGGGTAATATTAATCCTGTGGTTGGGAATTTACTACAAATTTGGATGTTACTATGTATTCTACAGATGTTTTGACGTTGCCAGGCATCAGTCGGGAGTAGTTTGAGGTTTATAGATTTTAGAATGTATTGTGATAAGCCAAGAACCCCGGGTTTAATTTGAATGTTACATCTGCATCCAGCATTAGTAATAATGGAATTTTACGCAAACTCGGAAGTCAACTCGGTTCGTTGTTAGAGCGAACCAATAAACAAAGTGTAGTTTTCCATGCTTGGTGTCTTAACTGTGTATTTATGGTTTGTTCTGCGAACAAACGAATTGCTAATTTGGTCTCTGAACGGAAAGTTGAAAAGTAATTTCTTGCTCGTTAAGTCAGCCGCCTGTGATGTATAAATTACCCGATGATTACCGATGATTCGCGACTGCGTGTTTAATAAGCAAATGAAGAAGGATCGATATGGAATGACCCATTTACACGGCAGTGTCGAATTCCACAGCCATCAATATCTTTGAGGCGTGTCGACATGGTAATGAAAAATACACACCGGGCCAGCAGTTGACACCGAGAATGGGAACGCATCTATAATGTATGCTGTTGGTTTTCAATCAACTACATTGTAATGTATAACGAAGCAAATATTCTCGGCGGCAACGGACAAAACCGAATTAGGGAACGAATATTGCACGGCACATGAACTCATTCGATTATTCATACGTTTAATTAAAATTTCTTTAGTTCGTCTAGTTTGCAACGCTGTCAACACGGACAATGCATGGATGTCTACATGATCCACATGCATGGAGAACACCGATTAATAAAACAGTAGAAGCTGAATAATATCCTTACGAATTATTTATGTTGCGGACCATGAAATACATTCGTACTTCTGTCCTTAGAAGCAAAATATTTTCCGAACTATCTGTACAATGCGAGTGATGCATATACTGCGAATACATGAACAAATTATACTAAATTAAATTAGTACCTACCTGATCAGCTTTGGAATATGTATTGATATGCACAGTTGATGCAAGTATCGGAGCACCTATTACTCAATTGCTTATCTCAAACTCTCTTGTATAGTACATTTATTGGCTTAATGTTTTTAAAGACTTCATTTGTTTGGAATGTGTCGATTAAATCAGAATTTTTCAGCATTTCTCCTTTTCTCTGCATCTTTGAGTACGGTATATTATATACCAATTATTTTTTTTTTTTTTTTGGTTTTTTTTTCCTCATCTTACCTTGGTTCATCATCCCTTATTTTTGCTTTATTTAAAAAAAAAAATTCATTCTTTTGGATGTTAATTCAATTTTTGGAATATAATGTTCATTTGGGATTCCGACGGTTTGTGGATATAAAGTGAAGAATTATGTTCATTCTGTTCAACTCTAAAAGAAAGGAACGCTTATACAGTTATTTGTTTAGGCAGCCATTAATGAAAATTCTTTCAGAGCATCTGTAGCATGTTGTAAGTTCACTTTTTAACACAAATGCTAACAGTGAAATGATGCTCAAGTGCTTAGATAAATCTGCGTAAGCAACAAGTGAAAACAAAATACTCCACCTTTCGGTCTCTTGTCGCAACCTTTTCTACTCGTAAAATAAAATGCAACTTTTTCTATTCATATCATAAATAACTATGATTATTTCAGTTCCCTCTCAAGATCTGGAGCCATCAGTAGCTGAGCCAAGCACAAATTCACCAGGGTGTTTTTTAAACTTTCCAGAGCTTCCTAATTTGAGTTGAAACCTTGAGAAAATTTAAAAAAAATATATTCTATACCTTTCAAGTATGATTATATAACTGAAATGTTCACTATTTGCTTTGTTATGTAAATTAGTATTTATATTTTGGAATGACATTCACCAGAAAGCCATTTTTTTGAGAAGCCCATCTCGATACACGTTTCGTGTTGTGAAAGTCTTACACTCTGTTGCTGATTCTCGTATTTCCGACCTTCTAGCATGAGATTTTGTAGATGATTAGGGAATGTCAAATTGATCTACATATGAGAATTGAGTATCAGCCAATCAGTTAGTTCTAAAATGAGTGAGGGCAGATGTAGGTCGGGAAGGAAACATTGTGTTTCTATTTTTTTCTTTAAGATTTATCTCCGGTGTTCACATGAAACTGATCGGTTTACGAGCATGGCAACAATCTTACGAATAAAATTGAAGGAATTGAAACTCATCAGCTTCTCATCTTCATAACATGAATTCGTGATAAGACTGCCTCTAACCTGAACGTTTCTGCAGGTGTACCTCAGTTGAGTACAATTTTGTTAATTCCTTGAAGGTAAAAATTTATTCGTTAAGTATGATATGCTGTGAGTCAGTAAACGGCTTCTGTCGATTGTTTTGTGTTTCCGGGTACGACAACTGCTCTGGCCGTTAGTGCTGTAAGACTGCAAGCTTTCTCCCACGAGGTGGTGTCACTGCCCGCTGAAACATGAGATCCGACGCCGGCCTACGCCTCAGCTTGTGGTATTCCCCCCCCCCAGGCATCTCCGCCAGCGGAATACCGACCGAGCTGGCACCGACATTATTCAGCCCATTGATCCCACAGGTTGTAAGGAAGTGTAATGCTTGTACTTGTAAGTATGTGTGTGAAGCGGAAAGGAGGAAATTAGAATAAGGAAGGGAAGATGCCATACGTTCCTCAGCCCGTTTGTTAAGATACTTCTCCGGTATTTGTCTGGTTTTGATCGCAAATACCACGGAAAATTACCGATAAGAACAGTCGACCTCTTAGACGTTTCCTCCAAACAGCGGCTGAGTTCGACCTAACTATGTAGCTCATCGTGAAAACGCCATCGTCGAGACGGGAACCCTATAACTTCCCGGTTCCCATGCCCCATTAGAGTCCCTACGGAAAACATGAAAAAAAAGACGCCCAAATCAGATGCCAGGCACTCCGAACTTGTCCTCAACCCCCCCCCCCCGCAAAAATGCAATGCTGACTGCAGTGGGGACGGCAGCGGCGGCGGAGGTGGCCGCGACGGGTGAGGCGGGAGTGCTTCTGCCTGATCAATAGGCAAGCAGCGGCGGGCGGCGCCCCCGCGCGGCCAGGCGAGGCAAGGCGCGGCGAGGCGGCGGCGGCGACCGCGCCCGGCGCCGCGATAATGAACCCGTTACTCGCTCTAGGCCGTACACGGCCGCTCCGCTAGCCCCAGGCCGCCTCCCTTTATACGAAAGCCTGCGCCGGCTATAACATTTCCATAATCGATCCGCCGCCGAAAAAAGGGCTCTTTCAAAAATACTTCGGCTCCATACATTCTCACGACATTAGCTTACATGTTGATACGCCGGAGTTTCACTTGTGCTCGCCGGTCGGCTGCAGCGAAGTAAATTCAAATTCCTGGTAAATGAAAGCTTCGGGACGGTGCCTGAATATTGCTCGCTCCGCAAGCCCTATTCTCTCATAAAATTGATGTAGTTAGATATTCATAAAAGAGATTCATAAGGATACAAAAGACGAGAACGTCCAAAAAGCTCATAGAATTACGGAACACGGTTTCAGAAACTAATTGGATAACACTTTGCATAATGTGCATATTGTTCGCTTTCCACCAATGATGAACCAGACTACCATTAAGCTTCATCATTTTATTATTATTACTATACACAATATTTAATTGGTCCTCCACAAGTAATTTTATTACAATTTAAATTATTATTAAGTCGGGAATGCTTAATAACCTCCTCGAAATACTGCTACTTTTAAATATCGATTCAAGCATATTTTGAAAGACTCCTTTGTTGGCTTCTTCAATGGAGAACAATTTCCAGTTAATACGGTATTCTAATTGCTCATTCAGAAAAAATGAGTCTTATTAACTATTCTTTCTGCATGGAATATATTATTGAAGAGTCTCTCCTTTAGGTATTTTTTGCATTCGCCACATACTAACAATCATTCAACGTTAATAATGTGCGTCTTTTTACCTTTTTGTACTTACTTGTTTTTGCCGTAATTTTCCTCCTACTCAAAAAAATTCTTTGAAAAACTACCCATATGGGATACCCATGTGGCAAAATTATGCATTAACACCGTCTGAGTAGAGACAAACGAATCAAATACAAGCAATTCAAAACGGGAAGACAGTTTAATGAAAACAATTTAATTATTTTCCTCATCGTAGTCCTATGGAGGGTAGAGTGCACAACGGGGAGATAGAGGATCAAATACGTACATGCATTTTTGACTTATGCGGAGTTTTAGAAAATTGGGAAACACTAGGAAATCGTGACTGCTCCCGCTGCTGTTAACAACCAGTCCCTGCGTGTACTGAAGAGCGAAAATGTTATTGTGTTGAACGTTTCCGCTGATGAAGCTCAAAAACGCTTGTTCATTGTTCGACTGTTTCAAAGTGAAGTCACTCAGCGTTTGTAAAAAGGAGATTGAGAGCCGAGATAGTTTTCACAGCATGCTGTTTTCTACACACTAGCAGTAGGTTTGTTTTTCTTTCCACCGATGTTCATTTTCTTGTCTGATTGTTATCATACCCGAGATCGAAGATAATGTTTAACGATGTACTAAGTAATGCATTCTTTTTCAGCTCTTTCGGAAGCCGTTTATTCCGGAGGGATGCGCTGAAATGCTCTTTGAGTATTGGGAGGCTTTGGGAAATTTCCAAGAAGCACGGATAATCTACGCTGAGAGCTATCACGATAAAAAATTGCCCCATATGTGAACGGTTGCTGCAGTAGTTTGCCTGGTCAAAGAAACTTTGCATATTGTCCAAACGTGTTGAAGGGGTCCCGCGATTTGACCGCACGCATCAATTCGAAGAAACCATTTCGTAGCATGTGACTATGAGTCCTTCAGAAAGCACTAGGGAATAGGGAATGAAGTATAAGGCAATCACATGTGTGTTTGGAGACTGCTGCACGCAAGCAGTCAACATCCCTTCAAGTTAATGAGCGTGGAGCGTGTGCATGAGACTCCTCACACATAATTGAAGGGCTCAAGTGGCTACCCCACATGTTTTGTGAAATTGAGTTGTTTGGCTTCCCCACATGTTTTGTGAAATTGAGTTGTTGTTGTTATTATTATTATTATTTTAGTATAATGTGTTATTTAATTCCAGTATGAACGTATATGCAAATGTATTGTGTTCAAAAGTTTCAAAATGTTTAGTGTTATATTATGAAGGTTCTACTAAAACCCTCAATATATCAGAACTAGTTTAACGTGGAATAGCCCCTTGTTCTGCTGAGCCATTCAATATTCCCAATGGTTTCTCCAGCAATCACGAGTTCGAAAACCTAATTTTGTTTTCTGACGAAGCCACATTTCTATGGAAGGGTCTATACAACCAGTTCTTCTGGGCTGAGGCAACCTCACGCCATTACACTCACGCCATTACACATTTGCTGTTACCTTTTGCGCTGACATTGTCGGGGATGTTCCAGTTGGGCCCTTCTTTTACAGTCATAGCTCATCGGTGACGCAGAGCTACTTACAACTTTTGCGAAACCAATATTGCTTGAATAAGTGCCATTGAAAGTGCGAGCGCGTATGTGGCTTTTACATAATGGATGTCTTGTTCATTAAGAGAGAGGAAAGTAATTTTTTAAGGAGCAATTTCGTACCAGGTAGATAGGAATGGCACGCCCGATTGCCTGGCCATCAAGTTCATTAGATCTTACCTTCTTAGATGTATTATTTAAGTTTTCTTACATGTTTCTAAAAAAATATAAGTTCTGTGATAAACGAAGTTAAGATTCACCTGCACATTCTAGCGATTCACCTGGGAATTTTCATGATATGTGGCAGCAAGGTTTCTAAGGCAACTGGATCTTAGGAGTCTGAGGCGATCTATGGTCCGTCGCTTTGAGGTAAGAAGGTAAATACGTCAGTTCCGAGAAATTTTTGTAAAAATAAAAAATGAAAATATTTGTGGATATTTTATTTTTAATTTTATCTTATAAAGTACGTGTAATTTACTAATGGTAGTGGTGTCGGCAGGCGCGCGTTTTCAGTTTTCTTGCCCCAGCTTTCTTTCTCAAATTGCGGAGTAAGGGAGCGTCTTCGACACCCATGTCACCCCCTTTATTCCCGCTTTGACTTCCTGCACTCAGTCCTAACTCGCTCCCTGTAATCCCATTAAACCCAGTCTATCGAAGAGAGGCGTTCAATGCTGGTATCTCCTACAAAAATGGAAAAGGTGGTTTCAAATATTATCGTGTCACGATGTTAGAAAATAGCAAAAGGATTCTAATGTAATTTGTCCACACATACGTATCTATTGTATAATGCAGAACTCTAAAATTAAAACAGGATAAAATGCGACTTAAATGAATCTTTGACTGAGTCTTATTCTCAATAAGGAGGTTATGCATGAAACTTCAGAATTAAGTAATATAATTGTTTTGTATTCGTGAGAAATTGTTTTAACAAAATCACGAGATCTTATACAATCGTTAAAATACAATGACACAGAATGAATTAAAATCAGTTACGTTCTCCTAGAAATGAGTGGGATCGCAAAAATTGAAAAATCACGAGATCTTATACAATCGTTAAAATACAATGAAACATGCGCAAATTTACCACACTTTATGCATGTGTGGTCTCAGCGTGCATCGTGAGATGCTGGATTTAGTTAATGTCCTTCTGCGCGAATTTTACAAATTTGAAATTATTTCGGCGTCAAACAGTCATCTTTGCTTGCTCTCTCAAATTGTGAATGCGACGAATGCTTGTGCAGTCCATTTCCTATACCTCACTTTCTAAGATACGCTTCAGTTAACTTTTAACTACCAGTTAAATGAACTCCTATGCTATCAAGGTACAACCGCCGTCGCTGCCGCAATCGAACAGAGCTCAGTAGTTGCCGTCGCTTCTGCAGTCAAAGAGAGTTCCTCCGAGGCGCCGCGATACTTATGGCACTCGCGCCTGGGGAAATTTTGAAGGATGAATATTCTCCTCCTTTCGTGACCTCCGAAAAACTATTCGCTAGTTCGGCTCATAGTTCGAAAGCTGTGGGCAGATGGCGCGTTTCGCCATCGCCCGCCGCGTACCCTAGGCCTCTCTGTTCGTGGACTTCTTTCGTAGCTGATGGTGGCGTTATGGGGTTGTCTAATATATATATATATGTATATATATATATATTGTGACGTCATTGGATTAGACAACCCCATAACGCCACCATCAGCTACGAAAAGAAGCCCACGAACAGAGAGGAGTAGGGTACGCGGCGGAGCGATGGCTTGTAAACGCGCCCTCTACCCACAGCTTTCGAACTCTGACGCCCGAACTAGCGAATAATGTTTTTCCGGAGATCACGAAAAGAGGAGAATATGCACCTCTCCAAAAATTTCCCAGGCCCGAGTACCATAAGCATCGCGGCGGGCCTCGGAGGAGGTCTCTTTCATTGCAGCAGCGACGGCGACAAGACTGCGTTCTGAAGGTGATTGTAACTTGATAGCATAGGAGTTTATTTTAACTTGATAGTTAAAAGTTAGCTTGAGATGTGTATCAACGAAAGTGATGTAATTGAGAAGTGGAGTGCACGAACATTCTTCGCATTAACATTCACAATATTTGAGAGAGCAAGTGAAGTGAGGTGACTTCGAAATAATTTCAAATTTGTAAAATTCGCGCAGAAGGACATTAACTAAATCCAGCATTTTATGTTGCACGCTGAGTCCACACGCCCAAAGTGTGCTAGGTATGCTGAGCATTTAAAGCATAACTTCAGCAACATTCGAGGCTGGAAGCGCGAACAAACTTGTACGAGGCGCGTCCGAAGAAGGACGACCCCAGGAAGGGCGAAGCGTAGGTGAGAAAGATTTGGACTGGAACGAGAATCATAGGAGTCCGGAGAACGGGAGAAGGGTGGAAATTAGAGGCGTTTCGGAGTCCAGAGCTCGAGGGAAAGAAACTGGTAACATCGTGGACAGCAAGCGAAGACAGGTGGTAACGCGAGGCTGGGAGCGGCAGAAAATCCCCAAGGTTATTTACAGGCGAGCAATGCGGATCTGTTGAGGTAAAAGTACTGGCAACTTTTGTGCGGTGATCAGTTGGGGAAAGAGAATAGCAGTAAATACACGACAATTCGTGTTAAAAGTGGGTGATAAGTCCAGAAGAGGTGGAGAAGTATTCCGAACGATGTGTGTGGCAGTTTCAAGTTCATTTACTGCGCGTGTTATTGAATTCATTGAAGAGGCCATACCTTGTACAATTTACTTAAATAATTCATGATTTTCACATGTTGTACAGTTGCTGTTATCTAAAAAGTCGTAGTTTATTGTATTGTGTTAAAAGTAATTGCTTTCTGTGATATTTAAAGGGGTCAGTTTTAAGTAATGCGTATGTTACGCTTTATTGTTTTTCTCTTTAAAGTTCACAGTGTTATAGTGAATGGGAAGCCCAAGGCTAGCATCTGTGACCTGGAATACCTTAACACAAGTGTAAAACTCATTTTAAAAGCCATGCACGGAAAACTAGAGAGTAGAAAGAGTCAAATAAAGTGGTAGATAAAAATTCAGAAAGAGGAATTAGCAAATTGTGAATTGTAATTGGTGAAGGTGTGTTCAGGCAGTCGAGGTGTCGCCAATTTTTCGTTTTGCTTTGTTTTCTGTTTTTTCTCAGTGACTAACTATTTAAAGTGTATAATCCTATTTTATAATTGTGCCAATGTAATTTTTCATTGAATATATGCTCATTTTATTCGTGTTTTATCTGATTCATTCTGTCAAGGGTTCAGACCGTTCTCATACCCAAAAGATCCTGCTTCCTGAAATTTTAAGCTCGCTTCACGAGCATTCATACTATCACGATCTCCCCACGTGTCGAAGGTAGTAGGTAGTTGTGTTAGAATCTATCTATCTATCTATCTATCTATCTATCTATCTATATATATATATATATATATATATATATATATATATATATATATAAATAATTGTCACCTTAGTTATTAGTAGACTATAGTGATTGTCTCTCAAACATTCGTAAATAAGTGGAGTATGATTTTAATATTTTCAATGCTTAACTAAGTGGATTATGAAAATTAGTTAAAACCTCAGCATTTTTAAATTGAGTTCCACAGTATTTAAGAGCAAATTGTACAGTAACAATTATTGTCAAGAAACCTATATTTAAAAACAAATCCATTTTACAGATCTGATGAAGGCGCTGTAACAATTAAAATGGCATTGGACCGGTATAAAGTAAATAACGGACGTGATGGAAGTTTGTAAACCGAAGTGATAGCCATGGCTTATAATAAACCACTTCTTTACTCGTGACAGCGACTTTGTCACGTTCAATTTTTTTGTAATAACTCTCTCCTTATAAAATCATAAAAATAATAATTACATTTCTATTCAATATGACTACTCCAACTTTATGTACAAATCATTTGTTCGATAAATCGATTGTTTTAATAGATAGCGGGCTGATACATTTTCAGACCCTGAACATTCAGAGACCCTTTCCCCTCTTATGTTACGTTCTGTGAAGTCGATATAGCAGAACAGCGTTACGAAATCGATCGAACGAACGTTTTCATTCATAAGTGTTTCATTATTGCACAAGATCTATCCAAAGACCCATTCTAGAAAAAGGAGCTCTAGCTAAACAGATGGTCTTACAATACATATTACAAAAATCTAGCACATGTAGAAGAGTTCAAGATTATCTATTTTTGCCAGTTCAGCACATATCATTTGGGGCCTGCAATAGTGGCACAACTAAGACATATTCAAGTATTCAGATAAATGAGTTTGAAGTTTTCACTTTGTATTGAAAGGCATAATTGTAGCACTCACACGTCTGCCATTTCCTGGTGGAATATTGTACTGTATGATTTGTTGAATCGTGGCCGACGCTCTAAACTGTATTATAAGTATTTTCATGTGTTGAAAATTTCTTTAATACTTTAGTTCTTTCATGCCTAGCTTTGTTCAAATATGTTCTTACAGTACCTGACATTGAACTTACCAGTGAATCATAGAGCTTGTAACCGCCAATATGTCGGTTACATTGATTTTTGAGAAGCATCCGAGAACGTCAAGACACGACAAGATGCAATTATAGTGTTACCAAATTGCAAGAGATCGCGCCTGAAGTAAATGGTATCCGTTGCCAGAATTTATTAAAGTTTCTGAACGCACTCGCGCAGAATTGAACGACAACCAATCAAAAATCACCCTTGAAAATATCAGTACTAGCGCAAAGGACCATTACGAAAAGCTTTCTTTCGCTGCCGACCGCCGATCTGGACACCGGAATTGTTCGTGTTGGATGGAGAGGAGAATTCGCCGTATTTCGACGATAAGAAGCTTGAAAAA
The DNA here is from genome assembly GCA_964035755.1 of Teleogryllus oceanicus. Lineage (NCBI taxonomy): Eukaryota > Metazoa > Arthropoda > Insecta > Orthoptera > Gryllidae > Teleogryllus > Teleogryllus oceanicus. The sequence continues at coordinate 101,526,983 of CAXIVR010000004.1, read as the reverse complement.
GGTAATTCGTCTCATCATGTTAAAATAACGATTCCAGGTATGAGAGAATTGAGAATTTTAAATAATGAATATTCAGATAAATTCATGTGAACGCATTACGCAGAAATATACTATTTTTCTATCAACGAGGAAATAATATATTTCAACGTTCAAGAACGTATACTGAAGTGGAAAGCATGTGCTATAGGAAATGTTTCTTTCTATTTCTAGCTTTTTTTGTCTTAAATCTTGGCTTACCACATAAGAATATCATTACGCGGAGATATTGCAGTCATATTGTATAAAATTCGAAGGACTGTGGTAGTGATTCACCAGAGCACGTGTTCGCCGAAGCAAAGGGGTTGCCACGACCTTGAAAGGATCTGGGTCGCCGTCGCCGCTCCAAGCTGTGGAAATATTTCTTCGAGACGACGTGTTGTGAGTTAGAAAACTTCACTAGAAATTCTAAAAAAAAGAACTGTTTAAAGAAGCGAGAATTATTATACAGAAATAGAATTCACCTCACTTCCAGACTAGATGGTCGAGTAATTATATTAAAATAATTTAAACGTAATCTTTTACAATATTGCAGTCGTAAAAGGAAGCCAGAGAGCTAATTCCTGTAATGAATTGTAAAAACCTATTTATTTATTTTTTCTATTATCGATAATATTTGTTCTTTTAGTGTGTGTTTTCAATTTATTGTTTAATCGTTTTCAAATTGTTCAAAACCAATAATTAATAAAAGTGTTATTATTAATTGTACGTTCATTGCATAACGGCATTTTCTTTCTTTGCTGGCTAAATTGTATAAAGTAATAATCTACTGAAAGTGAAACGTCTTGTATATATTTCATTCACTATTCAAGTGACAATTTCTTTGAAAGTGTATGTAAAGGGTATTTTGGTAAGTGATTCTTTTTCAGTATTTTGTGTTTCCATGTATTATAGTCTTGTGTACAGTTATTTTATTGTGTTTTTTTGTGAAGTGAATGGTAATATAATTTTATGTAAAGTGTTTAAGCAAGTGTTAAAACGCAACTGCAGTTGTTAGGTAATCACGGAATTGCTAAAGGTAGAGCAAGTGATAACATTTTTCGATGCAATGTGTAAATGCTAGATTAGAATTGTATTCAAGTATTTAACAGAATATTTCTTGAACTCGGTTCATAATTAAAAGATTAACTTCCTATGTTTCTTTTATTACAAAAGCAGGTTAAAAGACGAACCCACTCCTGTAGGGCACTTAGGACATTTAAAACCATTCCTAATTTTTGTGTGATATTGTCATAACACGTCACAGGTCAAGTAATACTACAAGGTTACTTGAGTGACCCGCTGTAGGCATTTTAGAGAATAGTGAAAAGGTAGAGCTGTCACAAGCTGTCAATGTTATACTTCCGATTAAAAATTCCCACCACCCAATGGCCTTGTATATTACCTCCATACGATATATGAATTGGTAATATTGCAATTTCAATATTATAATGGCCGTTAAATTCTTACAGGAATGAATAATTCAAATAGTTAGAATTTAGCACAGATATATTTTTCCGATTTGTTTTCAAATATTAACATAAATGATCACTTGTAAGCTGTTCTTCAGAGTTATTCTCTATTTCTGTTAAAAGATCATTCTCAATTAGTTCGGAAAATTCCGACGCAAAAGCTTCTAGAACTACTTTGGATTCCCCTAAGTTGCTTGTCACATCCACATTTTTGTCCCCTAATTTTTTAAGATTTTAAAACTCCACAAACTCAGTCTAATTTGTGTTCTGTAGGCAAAGTATATAAGCATGAAAAGGTTACTATTTTTTGTGTTTGTATGATTAAGGTGAATAGGTTTTAACTCACATTAAATTTAAAATCTATCTTTGCACTCTTAAAAAATGTATTTTCTCTAGCATTGTACTTACATTTCTGGTTTTCTCTAAGGCAATTTGCAAATTTATTATAAAAAAGATACCCATGAAATATTTCGTATCTTACAAATTCGCGAGCGATTTTCATTTCATATGGCAAGATTGTAAACAATCAGGATGCCAACCTCATGGAAGAAAATTATGGCACCGTGGACTGAAAATATCCACGGGGTACTGGGATTTAATCAACGCCACCAACATAGATCTACATAGGTGGCGTTGATTTAATTCGGGGTTTGGAAATTTCTTTGTATTTTTTTGATCGGATCCGAAAACAAATTATCAGTTCCCCGTTAGGAGATTGAAAGGCGTGTAATGACACCTCATATGTGTCGATTGGTGCACGGGAAGCGGTCTAGCTGTGAGTGACGGAAACGCACATCTGCACACTCGGGAGGTACCCAAACACTGTGTAGGGATAGACTGTTGTTGCTGCTGGAAGGTAGATGATTCTGCCGTTATAGAGAGTGCATTAACTCAAAATTCGTACTTTTAGAATTGTGTTACTATGGCAACTTCTCATGCACCTGTATTCCGGTAGATACAACGACAGCACGCGACCTGCCTAACTCTAGTGTATAATTAGATGCGCAACAATCAGAGGTAAGTGTCACATGTGTGAATCCATTACCGCGAAAGTTTCCACAGTATCTTCATTGCTTCAAAAAATATCTTCCCCTCTACAGGGTGTAGAGGTTTATACTATTTATTCTCAGACACTTTGTAGACGAAAGCACGCTCTTTTGTAAGACGGGTGTTGAGATTATGTCAGGACCAAACATTAAATACGTATTAAAGAAAACGACGATTAAAAAAGACATGTTCGTTATAATGTACTGTTATATTGACATTGCGCAATCAAACAGAAGAACGAAATACCACACTCAACGGCCTGAGTCCGTTAAAGAATTAAACAGGCCGTCATCAGTTAAGGAATTGAAGTTCGCCGTTCGTTATGATCAATCGAAAGATTTTACCTCAAAACATTCATTTGGCTAAAAGTGATATCTTCTCTCCCACTACGTGCATTAGAAGCTTGTAACATTCATTCTAAAACATTCCACAGCGACTACCGCCGGAAAACGAACGCGAGCTGCGCGCGGGGCCGAATATAGCGTTGATTTCGTTGTGGCATGGCTGGGCTTATCGCCAGCACCATGTAACTACTTTCTTACACCATTCCTCTCTACTTGTAAAAGGTTCACACGCTTGCCTCGTACTTATGACTAACAAACGGCAGGAGCAAGTGCTTAGTCACATGGGCTTACGAGCCACTACAGTTTCTGAGTGGAGAGTGGAACCAACGAATGCGGGAATAAAAAGGCAGTGGTATCTACTGAGAACGGCAAGCGCCGGCGGATCACCGAAAAGTTGATGTAAAACGCCCGATCACATTGATGAATGGGGACGGATTTTAATGAAATGTATTTTTTTCTTTTCACTTTATAACAATTTTTTTAGTATCTACATTCATTTTATACAATATTATCACAAAAGCGAATGACTCATTCTTATTTGGCATTTTTCGTCAATTTCTACTAATAAGTTTTTTTTACCTTTTCCCATCATTTTTAAGCATTTTTAGCTGATTTTATCGATTTTAATATAATTTTAATCGCACCTACCACAAATAACATTTACGGGATGCAACAAATGTTCTCCACACAATTACTCAGCAGCCTATTCGTCTTCTTCACTCAGAAATTGTAATGTCAGCCGTTGTGTGTATGTAATCTAAGGTTCCTGTGTCGCCTATCTGCATCATGGTGAGTTCGACCGATTTAGGGATAACTAAAGACAGAAATTTCATGGTCACGAGCAGTCCAAAGCAAAGAATTTCCAAGCTGAGATCACTTGAACGAAAGGAAAATGTATCGATTACATCAGTAACAAATCCAATAATTTGAGTTGTTCATCTGAATTGGTAGTGATCAAATTTTTTATGTCATTTTCCTTTACGTTTAGGGAATTTAAAGACAAAACATTTTAAGAGCATTTTATTGAATTGAATTTGCTTTATTTTACGTGGCGAGACTCAGGCCATGAGGCCTGCTCTTCCGTCTGACCACGCCAATTTCGTTACACTCCTTTCACCAACCATGGGAGAAAGAAGGTATTACTTGGGCGACGAAACAGGCGATTTGAATTTAGCTCAGAGGCTTCATTTAGGCTTGAGGATCTTTTACATGCAGTAAATGTACTAACATGGGACAGCCGGCTTTACTTCCCCTCCGAAGGAAGGCGTACGAAGGAATTTTTCGCCCTTAAAAATCCACGGCTTCGATCGGGTTTGAACTCGCAAACTTGGATATAGCAGTCCGATACGCTAACCGCTACACCATCGCCGCCGCTTTTATCCCTCATTGTTGGCGATGTTTTTTAGGTGATCTGCTGATCTCACCTGGCGACGAGGGCTCGAGCGAGCCGCGCACCGACGCCAGCCGCGGCCGCTCCTCCTCGAGCGTGACCTTGGCGCTGGCGTGGTACAGCTGGAACAGGTTCGCGTCGCACTGCACCTCCACGCGGCTGCCCTGGAAGATGGCCTGGTTCACGTCCAGCTCCAGCCCGATGGTGGTGACCTTGCGGGCCGACACGTCCCCGCTCCGCACCACCGGGTGGCTCACCCAGAAGCTCTCGTTGATCTGCAACACCAGGCGCAAGGCAGCGTTAGCAGCCATTCGCAAGGCACCGAGCGGTAGGGGGAGAACAGAAGTGCTGTCCTACAGTGTATTTTGTTGATGAAGCTTTGCTTCAAGAAGTAGGTCGCTTATTAGTGTGTATTTGGTAAAATTACATAAAACCGAATAATGATCATTTCGCTTTGGTATGAGATTCTTTCAATTCTCCACATAAAAACTGAATATATCAATCATAAAAGTATTTGAATGTAAAATTCATCAATTACTTTGAGAAAGTGATATGTAAAATATTGTTTTATATTCTTAGTATAGTACTTTTAAACACAAAAATAATTAATTTGTTTAACAATCGCTAAATAACCATATTTTATATAAGCGACTATCAAACTTTCGATACATTCCATGTACATGATCTGCCGTTACATGACCTGTTCCAGTTAAATAGAACAAGAGCAAGCACAGGCTGCGTTGTTATCTGCAGGACTAAGCGATAACAAATGACGGCGTGTTCTGTTTTGCAACAGCACCCTTAATTGCTCCGCAATGGTTCGGGAAATGACCGACTCTTCTGATCAGCGGTATTTGCAAACGGCGCTCTGGAAAATAGAATACTAGATACATTCTCATTTTCCATTATTATTTATGTTGTATGAAGTGACAGAGTATTTAGTTACGTAAGAGTAATATATCCCCCAATGTTGCACCTATTTTCAATTCAGAGCAACGCAGTGACTTGGATGGGAAATCATTCATTTCAAATTCGTGTTTGAATTTGAATACAATAATCAATTAATGAGAGTTCATAATCAAAGTTCATAATAGGCAAAGGAAAAAACTCTTTTCACGACAAGGAATTAAAAAAACTGATACAGAATACTATCAAAGACTCTCTATAATAGCAAAAATTACATTCATCTATAGAGAAAAGTTCCGCATTGAAAAGATATATACATTGCTATTGGTTGCTATTGGTGAATTAATATTGTATACATTTTTACAGTTTCTTGCTACATGGCCTTCTTCCTTGCATTGATAACATTTAATATTGCCATAAGATATATAAATCCAATTTCTCTCTCCTTTATACTCAACTGCTATAGAATCAGGTAATTTGTTTAGTGAGTCTTCCGGTACATACATTTGCCTACGAAAGCTTCAAATATGTGTGAATTCTTCTTTTCCGAAACCCTCTCGAAGGAATGACACTAGTGAACTTCGCACTACGTTCAATTTATCAAGTTCTTCTTCGATTATAGCATTAGGGATCATTGGATATACATTTAAAAGAACTACTCGCCACTGCTTACTAACAAATGGTCGCATATTTTGATCACTGCCATCAATATTAATGGTTTTATATTTATCTGTTATTTCATTAACTAGTTCTTTACTGCTGAGAAAGATGCACACTCTGCTGTTCGAGATCTTCGACGCGTATATTATGTTTCGTGGTGAAACAATAGTAGCTAAGGCTTCTACATACCTTTCTAGTGATGTGCTATAGTCCTTCCCATCAATTAACGAACCTTGTTCTTTGGCCGGATACATAGAATTCTGTACGATTTTGTTCCAGTTAGTGCGACCTGAGGCGGGTTGGCTCCTGTAGTCAGAGACCTTCCTTCAGCCGATGCGTCATGCCGAAGCGAGGTCATTTCACGACTTATCCCTCGTAGGAAGGAAAATGAAACAGTTTTATACCACTCTTGCAGTATTTGCTGTTCGCTAAAATGTCCACTAGTAACACTCAAACTAAAGAAAATCACACGCTCTCCACGTACAACGGATACTGTCACTGCGTACAGCACGATGTTGACTCGACCGCTGCCTGTGACGAACTGACTATCAACAGAGCAAGTCGGATTTAGAAAATTAATTATCCACCATTGACCACTTACAAGCTACAAGTGTAACAATAGAAAAAGTCAAATAATACATCTTGAATCTTTGTTTAGATAATATGTGAACTGATATTGCAGGGGAAACATTCGTAACAAAAAGCCGAGTAAAGCAAGGATATCCTGTTTCATCTAAAAGTCTTACTACTCGTAACGATTAAATTTTAAAGAAATTGAATTGGGAGAACTGCGCATTAAAATCAATGGGGGAAGATTAAACAACCGTAAGTTTGCAGAAGACACAGTTTTATTGTCAACTTCTTATCACCAATTGCAAAGAACGCTAGAAAACTGAATTGCGAAAGCAGAAAGATAGAATTTCGATTAAACTCAAATAAGACCAAAAACAATCGCCAGGATCGAACACTAAAACATGAAGAAAATCGTTTTCAGTATGTGTCTCATTACCATGATTTATGATTTACTATGATAATAGTCTAGACAATGAAATCAACAGGAGCATCATCCTTGTATAACAAACTTTCTGAAATCTGCTTTATTTTGATAGAAATGTAAGTAGTTTAAAAATTTAAAAATTATGTATTAGACTTCTGAATATTGCCTACTTTAATCTACGGATGTTATACTCTGTCATTAACAGCGTCACAAAAACTAAATCTATCTATTCCTAAAGCAAAACGGAAATGAAAATATTGAGATCATAGAACATGCGATGAAATAAAAGAATCATGATGAAAGATGCAATAGAACAAGCATCTATATTAAAATGGAAGTGAGGCGGACCTGTTAAACAACCAGATTGTACATGGTCTTATGACGCAACGGGAGCCGAGAACCAGCTGGCGTCATCCAGAAAGATAGCTTCAGGGGAGATAGCTGGCGACAAATAGAGGATGGATAGATACTTCGGATAAATCGTCGTAGAAATTACAAATAACAAGTGAATCGTAATTAACTTGAAACACTAAGACCTTATATCAGTCAAGTGAAAATATATCTAGAAGTACTTTAACAAGAGTGATTTTTCATAACAGAGCAACCAATCATGCTACACAAATTTTAAATTGTGTAGCACTTTTCTGAGAAAACAGGAGGCTCTAGCCATAAATTGGATTGTAACGGGTTAATAACTAAATAAATAAATCAGTAATTGTTGACGTTCACATCATTCATCTAAATGTGTTAATTTACCAAGTTATTGTTTTTAATTTATCCTCAAAACAATGTTTTATTAATAATATTTCACTTTCAAGGTTTTTTACCCAAAATGTTTTATTAACACAGTTAAAAATGTCCTTGATATTTCATACACAGAAAAATAAGATATTTAAAAATAATTTTTTGACACGGTTTTGCTTAATACAAATGAGTTCTTACTTCATCAAAAAAAAAAAAAAAGAATGAAAAAGTAATAAAAATAACAAAAAATATTATTTAGATAGAACAGTGTAGCGCAATATTTACAGAAAACGTGTCACACACGAATAGCGCCCGTTACAACGAAATGTCACATACAAAGAGAAGATATTGAACTTCCAGCGAACGAGTTTAGACGCCCCGAAGCTCGACAATCGTAAACACGACAGACAACGTCACCGAAGTAATTCTCGCAGGAGAAAGAAGCTCGGGGCACCCTTGCCCTCTTCCTTCGGGGACCGGGCTCCTCCGCCACCGATGCAGCCTCCGCCGCCGCTAAAGGAAGGTTTTATTTCCCCTCTGAATGAATGTTGATCGCAGGCGGAAGACAGCGAGTTTCGCAAGTCAAAGGAACGTCATGTCCGGCTGGCGTGACGGCGCGGCGGAAGTCTCGCGGTTGACGCGCTTCCGCTCAGGGCGGCATTGTCTCGGGCTTCCGGCCTCCCCGTTCTCGCCGCCCCTCCCTGTTTCATCTCCCGTTCCGTTTTCCCCATGTAATTTACAATGCGCTTCAGAATGCGGGCACTCCGCCGCTGCCATCATCACCACCTCCGCCGCGCATTATCATATTGGAGAAGAGACTCTACCCCCCCTCAAGCCTCGGCGTTTAACTTAAGAGTTTGTTTTGAGGAACCACTGCCTACTTTTGCCCGTAAACTTTTACTTATTTTCCACTTTAGTTCGTCTTTTGTTCGCGCCCCGCGCGAATGCGAATTTTTAATAAGTTTGGGCGGTCGGCTTTCGCCCGAAGAGCTGACAGCAACGTTGGATAATCGCCCTGCACCTTCAAGAAGAGTTTGGTGGGATTCGGTTTTGTTCTAATATTTCGTTCCAACGAGCACAGCATTTCAGTCACGGTAGCTTTTTCAAAGTTATGGAAATGCTCATTCACCATGCATTTACTGTTAGCGAAAATATCGGGTGACCCTTATATAATACCAGAAAAAAATCTGCTTAGCGACAAGCTATTATTACTTAGTTATTGAATGCAAGTAAAAAATATTTACCGCCCCTGCTTCAAAAACATCTTATCATTTTTTGGAATACAACTAAAAAGAAAGATGCTAGATAATTGAGATTTTGGAAATGAAAAGTCTGTGCATTTAATTGGATTTTTTGCTGGTTTTCTTCTCCCCATTGTACTACTTATTTTGCGAACAATTTAATTGACCTTCTTTAGCTGATTTTTTTATACGAATAAACGTAGCATCAGCGAGCATTTTAATGTTCAGTAGGTATGCCCTGCCTTTAATTATATAAACGGTAGTTATGAGAATTACAATTTATACTACTTGCAGTTTTAATATCATTGTAATTTTTGTTACTTCGAACAATTTCACTAGAATAGTCGGTTAAAATAACTGAAGGAGGAAACTAATGTTCTTCAAATTTTTATTTACTTCTACCGCAATTTCAGTTACGGACTGTCAATGCAGGGAAAATTATTAAATAAATTTGACGCTTCTTTCTTTCCGCTTTATAGAAGATTCAACTAATGAAAAGATGAAAAATAGTATGAAAACATTACATATATTTACACTAGCATATTAATCTCCTAAAACACAGTGATCTTTTGCATTCCTTTTCAAATGAAATTTTTAAAAAAAAATTAATTTCGTTCAAAAAGTGATATTATGTACTCTCAAGGGTATCACATAAGTTAATAACACAGCAGCATTGCAACTTACAATGTTCACTTTTTCATTACGCATGTTTTCTCTATTCAATTTTACACTTAGTGCAATAGTATAACAGTATGTATCATAATTGATTAATAAAACACATTGGTAATATAATTGTTTAATATTTTTGCTCCAAAATGCTCTCCCTCTACAGCAATGTTTATAAAACATTTACATCTCTTAAAGACTCCGATAGAAACAACTTTTCACATTTTGAATCCCACCAATTATAATATTGTTGAGACGAGCATTCTCTAAGATTCCTTCCTTCGCTTAAAATACTCCGCATAACTGCCACCCTCCCCAAGAATCTCCACTCTCAAAACATCCGGGTCGGGATCCACATGCCGTTAATCAGTGAAGAGTGAATACTTGTTGAGTCAAATGGGGAAAAGGCAAACCGAAGTATGTCATTCTAATCATGAAACAAAATCTACTCTCAACTTCCGGATGGATCGAGATCCGTAAGTCGTCAATTAGTGAAGAGCGAATTCTGGATGAGTCCCATGGCGGTAACGCATGACGATCATCCATGCCATCCTACCCACGAACGAAAGATGGCTTTTAACCTTCAGTTCAGGATCCACATGTCGTCAATCAGTGAAGAGCGAATACTTGTTGAGTCAAATGGGGAAAAGGCAAACCGAAATATGTCATTCTAATCATGAAACAAAATCTACTCTCAACTTCCGGATGGATCGAGATCCGTAAGTCGTCAATTAGTGAAGAGCGAATTCTGGATGAGTGCCATGGCGGTAACGCATGACGATCATCCATGCCATCCTACCCACGAACGAAAGATGGCTTTTAACCTTCAGTTCAGGATCCACATGTCGTCAATCAGTGAAGAGCGAATACTTGTTGAGTCAAATGGGGAAAAGGCAAACCGAAATATGTCATTCTAATCATGAAACAAAATCTACTCTCAACTTCCGGATGGATCGAGATCCGTAAGTCGTCAATTAGTGAAGAGCGAATTCTGGATGAGTCCCATGGGGTAACGCATGACGATCATCCATGCCATCCTACCCACGAACGAAAATGGCTTTTAACCTTCAGTTGAGGATCCACATGTCGTCAATCAGTGAAGAGCGAATTCTTGATGAGTCTAATGGCGATAACGCATTAACCCCAATCTTGTGAAACATCATATCCGCGATGACATCCGAGCGATAGCTCATCGTTACGCGGCGTCCCCTCGCAGGCCCACATAATTACCAAGGGCTGCTCCATCTGCTCCCGGTTACGGCCGCCGCCATCCTGCCTGCTCTATATTCAATACACCCATCTCCAAATTGCCATTACACCGCGCAACGACGCAAGTGGTGCCATTTTCGTGTAAGGTGCAATAAAAGCAAATTTACATGACGATAATAGCTTAGGCGCACTCTATTACCACTCTGGAAGCTGTCAAAAGTACACCATTGATTTATCGTTGAAATGGTGATTTTGCTGGGTATTGAAATTAATCTTTTTCATTTCGAATATTGGTGCCAATAGAGAGTGTCAATGTATTTACAAGTTCATTTCAATTAAAGTGAAAGCAATCTTGGCAAATCTGTTTACAATAACGAGTTCATTAATCAGTAAGGAAATATTTTGACGGATAAAAACTAACACAGAATATGAATTATTGAAATGTTTTATTAAGTTTTTATAATTTTTAAAATATTTTTATTGTCTAATAATTGAACTAAATATGCATTAATATCATTTAATTTTCCCTTTTGTTTTTTTATAAAAATAATTAATGTTGGTGTTGAATTTTTTCCGATTATATTCGAATGCTTTCCGCAAAACTTGTTATATGGAATAGTTAATCTATATAAGGAGTTTTACTGTTGACATTGACCGCCCAAAGTACTGTACTACTCATTCGCAAATTGTTAGAGTATATATATTTTACAGAACGCCTTTCTGTCGTAAAATTCTTTCATTAAGGTCATTGTAAAATGTTTTTTCCTCACTCCTACCAGCTAATTATAAATAAATAATTATTATTATTTTTATGACAAATAAGAAAACATTTACATTTTCAGTAACATGTTTAACTCTGTGTTCGCAGTGAATAGTGATTCCATTGTTCATGATTTCTATTGTTCCAGAATTTAAAAACCCATCTCATTCCATTAGTCCTGAAGAACATGTAATGAACGATATGAAAAAAATATCTTTAAGTTGTTCAGTCTTTCATTAAGTGCAAGTACCACTTTTCTTTTGTAACCATTCTAAAGCCCTAGCTTTTGTCCTATGTAATCGCAAGAGTTCCGCTGGTTAAGTTAAGCGTCTTCTGATGAATAAAATATATTTTATATTAATATAATGCATCATAAAATGAAAAGGATTAGGTATGATCTATCAGATATAGAAAGTTTAATTTTATAGCAAACGGTTGTGAGTTCGCATTACACTCACTACCAAAGGTCTACCTATGTTTGTGCATTGCAGTACTCCAATTATCGATTTGTAATACGTCTAATTTTTTACATAGTCACGTACGCCTATAAGGTGTAGTATAGAGAAAGTTATGTAATTATCATGTGAAAAGAGTTTTTGAAAAACCTAGTTTTTTCTCTCTGCTCTAGTAAACGTGCATTTTATCTTATACGAAGAAAATTTAATTATCTAATATATAGTCATAATCATCATTTTGTGGTCTTTTGATACGGAGATATTGGTTTTCGGTAAAACATCCGTCTTGCCGTTCGTCTGTGACCATCAACTACCATTCGTAGGACCTTTTCCAAAATGAGGATTCTCCTTAGGACCTGACCTGACAGAAAACGCTGTGATTTTGAAAATAATTCTTTGAGTATTGGGAGGACTTCATATATAATGTTCCAGCGACGTTTTAAATTTAAATTTTTCAAGATGTCATTTGAGAAAATGATAAAGATATTTGGAGAAGAAACCCTCCAAACCATTCGGCATTCTTTAAATGGTTCAATGGACAGAAACAATGAATGTATTATTAAAATAAAACTTCCATTCTCTCTAAGGAATGTTTTATATCTTAGATAAAAATATGTCATTTATTGCATTAAACAAAAATTTAATGGAAAAAGAGACCCCGATGGACACAGAAATGTTGCACGTCCTCCATCTTGTTTTAGGCAGGACATGTCTATGAAAGGGTGTGGCTATATATTTAGATTTAAGCACAGTGGTACTTCGAGGTCACGAGCTGGAAGGAAAGGGGGACATTGTCACCCAATCAGGAGCTTCAATACGAAAAATTTAAGTCGTTACAAAGCTCCCTATTGGATGATCCGCCCAGCTCGTGATCTTCAAGTGTCATTGTGTTTAAATCGGGTTATAATCCGCCAGAATTCGACAGACGCATGCCGTGGCAATGAGCATAGCGTTCTTCAAGGAAGAAGCCCCCGCCCGCAAAACGTTTCAGCGCCTGCGGGGAGACGCAACCTTTGCAAGTTTTTCGCACCTGCGCGGCTTTGCATTTTCCTCGAGCGTTTCTTTTAATTCGCGGGGCGGCCACCCGTCGCGCTGGGAACCTTTCGCCCCGCGTGGGCCTCTCGGGAATCCTCGCCCTTCCCCATTTCCGACCGCCTTTCTTTTCACTAACACGCGTTCTTTTATCCGGAGACTTTATTTCTCCGCAGAGTTTTACTGTCAAGAGTTCAAAGATGTGTGTACCAGGAATACGAAATGACCAGCCTTTTATCCGAGCGAAGCGGCAGTCGCAGGGATGGGGATTCTCTTCTACGGAGGGGTGGGGAGAGGAGCTGTAGACCGCTCAGGGGGCGGGGCGGAGTCGCGGGAAACCGACTTTTGTGCGCGAGCTGAATGATGACCAGGCGGAAAAGAAGAATAAAGAAAGGGTTAAAGGACGAAGAATAAAAGTATGCGAGGCTGTTTGCAGAGGAAGAGCGGCGGCGCTGTCTTAGAAAGGGATGAAGGAGAAGAAAAACGATGACCGACCAAAGGGGAAAGTGATAACGTACAGGGGAGTTGGTTATTCTTCGCACAGTGCTCCGGGCTAATACAGAGTAAGACGGGTTGAGTCAGTGCCGCTAGAAGCGTTTTCAATTTACTCGACATAAAGAGACAGCGGATACGGTCGCGTGTTTCATTACCCTCCGTGCTTCGAAAGACGTCTTACCCTCAGTGCTGAATGTGCCACAAAAATCGGCGAAAAGGGTGTCACTGCTATCGCGTGTTTGGGCAAGACTTATTTGAAGAGCGGGAACATACACTATAGAATCATGAGAAGTAAGACTTATGGGAAGGAAACAAGGGAAGAACAATGACATCTGAAAAATGATCATTGAAATGCAGGAACAAAATTTATTGTTTTAATGTCATTGGTTTTCGTCATTTTCATGATATGCGTCTGGCAGTTCTGAAGGTTTCGGGTCCTGACAACGTTTAGATAGCATTCTGCAATTTTGAAGAAGGTAATCGTATAATATTTCGTTTGAAGTAAATGCTGGTCAAACTGAAATAAGGTATAAATAATGTACTTCATCTCGAGGATTGTAAGTATGTAAATTCGAAGAAGAATTGCATAACTTTACCGCTTGATAATGTAACATGTTAAGCCCAATGTTCATTGCCAGCCAGGGAACATTCTGTAAAAGGCTATCTTAACGAAGACTGATTGCAGAACTCTTCGAGGAAGTGCCATATCCATAAATGACTCATTTCTTGCAGAGGGTGTCACTTGTTACATAAAGTTTTTCTCGGTTGTCTTTCCTGACTTCATTCATTGTAACGTTCATTCTAAACATAACACAGGAATTACTCATATTTCATGTAGGCAGGACAAAATATATTTACGTAAGGAATTTTATCACTTTTGTCGCTTCAGAGAAAAATGTAAATTAAAACTACAAGGTACTTCTTTTAAATATTTATTCATGCCTCACATTTTATACGTTGTAATATTAGTGTTTTTAATAGTTATACGAGACATACCGTGTACTTAAAAACATATATTTAATACCATTGCCCTATAACGTCAAGACGAGATATTTAATCGGTATTTAACATTTATTACATACTTTCCTAAGACAAAATTAAAAGCTGTGTTAATTTTTTGACTTTGAAGCAAGCAAGATCGTTCGATTGAAGAAGAAACACCCTTATTATTGAAAGACAGAAGTTAGAGAACCATGTAATTATGGGTTATTTCAAGAAACCTTAGTCATACAATAAAGTTCGCATTTTGTCGCCATTAATGTGTCTCAAAAAGGGCTAAAAATTAATAATTAAAAAAGTATTTTGTAAAAAATTGCTTATAAAATAAACTCAAAGAACATACGTAAACGATTCACTGAAATATCTGCCCTCATTCTCTTTTCTCAGAACCTACATTTAATATAAAAGCTTTCTCGTCAGAATGACATGGCAATATAGTCATAATAAATACAAAAAAGTCACTCTAAAGGTCCAACCGTATTGAGAAATGCTTATAAAGCAATTATATTTTCAGAAGACGTAAAATTTCAGATGATGGGCTCACATATCACAAAACAATATTAACAATTTCTACAACAACGTGTTAGATTAAGTAACTTTCCACACACTAGAAGATGATGTATCAACGTTTTTTATATCACCCCACCCCTCAACCCCAACAAGATGTCTCTGAAAAAACGGCGGTTTTGGCCAGAGAATTATAATACTTTCCCTTTACTTCGTAATTAGTATGCGAGAAAGTAATAATACATCGCAACGTAGAGACAAGTTGAGAATATGGCTCTTGGTGAATACAGGTTCTGCAAAGGCATGCTAACGGAGTCCATGTTGCGCATTTACATGGCATCCCTGAGCCTTGAACTGCAACCCGAACAGGGCCAAAGCAACGCAACAGAACCTCATAGCGAATGTCACTTCCTCGCGGCTTCCTCGCGGTTTTGGCGTGCGGTCTGAAACCTTATTTCTCAAAAATATTGCTTGTATTGAGAAGCATTCTCATTTAAGAACTTGTCACTTTACGTTCATTAACATGAGGTAAAGAAATCTGTAGGGTTTTATTTAAAAAGTCGAAATTGTGTCGATATCTCTGTAAGAAAGACAACTAAATACTGTATTAGGCTGGATCTTATATGTCATTCGATTAGAATCATTTTACTGAAATACGCATCTCCTCAGGTGCAACGGTTCAGAAAACGCTAGAGGGAAACATCTTAGACGAGCCATCCTGTATAACAGGACTCTGATAATGGAACAAAATTCTGTCGTAGTAGTTTAATGATAACACTGGAACACGTGCACGTCCTTATCGCCTGAGAACGTCGTTATTATGTGTTTTTGAGTGACAGTTATAGTTTAGGTGCTAAGAATCATTTACAAATTGCCGTGATAAAGGCTTAATAACAGCCAAAAATGTTACAAATGTTATTGTCTGCTCAAAACAGTCGCAGAAGAAACTGAACGGGACCACGTAAGCATACGTATTTTTGTTGGGTTTTATACAAACAGACGGTTACCCTTTACGTCCCGATGAGACGCATATTCACCCATGCACTAGACACCCACACACTTACGGGCTCCTTCGAGTTGGGACCAGCAGAACGCGAGGCCCTCCGCTTCAACAAATACATGAGAGATAGGGACAAACAACCTTGCTTAAGAAGGGACTCGAACCCGCGACCCTTCGGACCGAAGCGCTGGGTCGGTAGACTCTCTAACCCACCTCGGCCATCCAGGCCGGCACGCATATGTACGTACCCAATTCACAAAGTCAGGGTTATTCAACTACGCAGCTGCCAATGCCATGGCCAAAGGAACCACGGCATTGGGTTCAGTCTGGAAAATCTTAATATCAGGGAAAAATGATAGCTGGCAGACTGATGGAAAACTGTTCGATTCCATGATAGCAACTATTGTGCTTTACGCTGCAGGTATCTGGGGTTTAAGATACACTAATCAACTGGGTTAGATACAAACAAACTTCTATATATGTGTTTTGGGGCTGTCGAGAACAAGTCCTGGGTACATGATTAGAAAGAAAATTGGATCAACTAAAATAGAATCACAAACAATTAAAAGATCACTGACTTACATGATATAATTGCTATCTATGGCGCCTTGCCAATACCCACGTATAATTTTCAACAAACTTTTAGAATAAAGAAATGTATATCCTAATTCTAGTAAATACAACTGGGTGTCCGTTCTGGACGGGTTGATGAATGATTTGAACTTTCATAACTTAATTACGGAACAAAATCCGATTGTAATTAGAGATGGTATTCACTCTATTGTTGCAACAATTGTAAGTAAAATCTTTATAGACAATACACGTAGAATCATGAATTTATCATACAGTACAATATATCGAGAACTTAGAGATCTGAAATCTACAGAAACAGATAAATATCTAACTTTGGCTCATCTCACTTCCATTACTAGAGTAGCCACTCAAATCAGGTTGTCCAGTGACAAAGATATCAACATCAACAGTAGACATATGTGACACAAAGCACACTTAAATTCAATATGCTCCAGATATAATATGAATACTGAAGAAAATTTTCATCATATTTTATGTGAGTGCTCGATCTTTAAAGAGCTTGGAGTATCATACCACAGTGATTCATTATCATTTGACAATTGTTTGGGTGATCTAGACACTGAAAGACCTAAAACTCTGTATTACTTAATTTCATCTATTCTGAAATTACAGGCATTCATTATAAATGAATAGTTCAAGCTAAATTCCACAAGCACTAACGAACGACCTTATTATATCTTATATTATATTATCTTCTTATTATATCTTATTATATATTATATCTTCCTTGCAAAATACTGAAAAGTAATCCTGATCCTGAATATTATAACGGGCGGTACGGCGTTTAAAGAGAAAAGTTAGACTAGCATTTAATAGGAGACATCGTAGCATTGCTGACATGATAACTTTTAAAAATTCTACAGGAATTAGAAAAGAAAAGAAAATTGCGCATGAATTATTTTTAAGAAATATTTTGGAGACAGGAAGAAATAATTGGTCAGACTTTTACAAATATGTCCGCAGACGCCGGGGGAATAAGGAAGAAATTCAGGAAATTCTAGACGCAGATAACGCGCCATTGCACGGCGACCAAGCGAAAGCAAATGCGTTCAACGCGTATTTTGTATCAATATTCAAACCAAAACGGGCGCAGGAGCAAGTTCATTATTTTCCAATAGAAAACCAGTTCAAGTTCATGCATGGAACTCGGCAAACGTATAAAATCACTTGAAAAGTAAATCACGCGGACCAGACGGCATCTCGACAGATTTTATTAAACTCGGTGGGGAGGCAGTATTGCCGTATTTGTTAAGATTATTCAATGTTTCAATCAATAATGCAAGTCTACCAGACGATTGGAAGACAGCTATAGTGGTCCCTATTTTCAAAAAGGTGATAAAACGAAAGTTTGTAATTATAGACCAGTATCGCTCACATCAGTAGTATGCAAAATAATGGAGCATTTAATAGCCGGGTACATTCGCCGCGAATGGGAAAAAGCGAACTGGATTTTTCACGGACAGCATGGGTTTAGAAGTAAATATTCGTGCGAAAGCCAAATCGTTTCTCTTTGCAAGATCTAGCTGACGAAGTTGACGCGGGTGGAGGGTGGATGCAATCGTAATCGACTTTGCGAAAGCATTCGACGTAGTACCGCATAACCTACTTATCAGGAAATTATTAACTTCAGGAATTGATGCTAGAGTCGTGAAGTGGGTAAGCGAATTTCTTAGAGACAGGAAACAAAAGTTGAATTGGCACTCAGTTTTCGACTACGGTTATTGTTACTTCAGGGGTTCCACAGGGAAGTGTCATAGGGCCATTACTTTTCTTAGCGTACGTAAATGATCTCCACGTTAACATACAATCAAAGGTGCGTTTATTTGCAGACGATTGTGTTATATACCGAAAATCAAAAGTAGCGCTGACGAACAAATATTACAGCAGGATTTAGAACATTTACGTGATTGGGCTGAAAAAATGACATGGAATTAACGGATCGAAAAGCAAAACAATAACGTTCGGGCGGGGACGAAATTATGAGGAACCAGACTATCGTTTAGGTGAGGTCATCATCCCAAGAGTCTCATCATGCAAGTATTTAGGCATTCATATAGATAGTAAATTAGGTGGAGAAGCATATAAATCAGGTAGTTAGGAAAACGTGGAAGTCTTTGCATTTTGTAATGCGAATTCTAAAGAAAAGCTCTGCAAACGCAAAAGAATTAGCATATTTTTCGCTGGTTCGCCCTCTCATGGAATACGGAGTGGCATGTTGGGATCCATACAGAAAGTCGCACCGGAAAAATCTAGATAGAATACAGAGAAAAGCGAATAAGTTTACCTACAGAACTAACGCGATAAAAAGGCATGGAACCTCTAGAAATGAGAAGAACAAGGGCGAGGCTTTGCGCTCTTTATAAATCATACGTAGGTCAAACAGCTTGGAAGGAAATTCAGGTTAGACTAGAAAAACCAAATTATTTCGGCCGAAGCGATCACACTCACAAAATTCGAACAAGGAAACAAAATTCAGATCTTGGGAAATTTTCCTTTTGTAACAGAACAATTAAAGATTGGGAAAAGTTTACCGCAGCAATTTTCAAAGCCTTTCCTCTAAGTGTCCGAAGTTTTAGAAATAAGTTAGAACAATATGATAGTAATAGACATTAAATGAGTAAGTGCTGTGAAGTGCGGTGAAGTGCGGTGAAGTGCTGTGAAGTGCGGTGAAGTGCGATGTAGTGCTGGTCAGTGTAACTCAAAGCAAAAACAGTGTAGTGTAGTGTAGTGTAGTGTAGTGTAGTGTAGTGTAGTGTAGTGTAGTGTAGTGTTGTGCAGTGCAGTGTCGTGCAGTTAATTGTAGTGAACGCGATCAATGAATTAAAACAATAAATTTAGCCAATTTTTATGTAGTTTGTATTAAATTTTTAGCATCCCCGACATATAATTATATTTTTTATATATCATAGAGATTGAAATATTTGTTATAATACTTAATATTAGTGATAGTATGATTATTGCATGTTCTGGTTGTACTGTACTTCTTTATTATTATTGTTATTATTATTAATATCGTTATTATTATTAATATTGTTGTTATTATTAATGTTAAGTGTTATTATTATTGTAATTATTGTTAATTAACTGCCACCGGGTCATACCCAATTGCAGTTCAAATAAATGTATGTAAAATGTAAATAAATGTATATCTAAAATCTCACTTGATACAGCTTGTTTTGTATATATTTGTATGTTCCGCTGTCTCAATTATTTTGTATCTTATGTTATTGAATTATTTTGTTCTGGTGTTACTTATTATTTGTATTTGTTGTATTGTATCTTATGCTATCTGTTCTATCAGAAGTTATTTGTAAACTATATGTAAGAAGCCATTTGCGTCGAGAATATACTCAGCAATGTGTAATAGGCTAATCCCGTAAACAAATTACTAATAAAATTAAACTTGAATTGAAAAATTCTGAGCTACAATTTAAAATCGAAACAAGTTGGAGCGGCAGCAGAAGAACGGTTGAGAGGGGGGAGAGACGAAAGCTTTTCGTTGACTCCTGCGTTTCCTTCGCATTACAACGCAAAGAATCGAAGGCCGTAAGCGAGGGCCGCACCGACCATCAAAGTCCTTCCGGCTCCGCGCGGCGCGCTGCCGTCACAGCGAACGCGACGTGAAGCGCGGGCGCCGGCTGGGGATGAGCCCGCCGCCGCAACACAGCAAAACATGCCGCAACTTGCATCGCTTCCCACGCTACAGCGCTCCCATCGCGGTCGCCTCCGATTACCCAGCGCAAATGCACAGAATCCACTCGCTCTGTATTATCTACAGTTCGCAACCCCTGAACCAGTTCGTGTGGGGAAATGTAAAGTGTTTGTCTCAACGGGGGGCGTGGTTTGACCTCACTAGTTAAACTGAATCCTTAGTGCTGCAGAATCGTGTAGAGTACATAAAAGGGAATCCAATTTGTGTTCCCAGCCATGTTGAATATCTAGTTGTGTTGGGTGGTGTTTCGTGCTGGGAGAATGAGTGTCGGGCCGCGGACGTATCATAATTTGAACTGGGCATCACGGTAAATAAAGCGAGTATCTATGAATAGTCAGTTGTGACAATCGTGTGTTTCTATGACTGTAAATCGTTAATGCCAAGCACAAAACATAATACACTTCCGTAGTAGCACGAAATAAGTGCGGTTAAAATATACGATGCGTGGCATAAGCAAAATTGCAAATTACAATAACACCATTGCAGTCAAATTCATAGAATGTTAGTAGTAATAATTATGCCATTTTATTATGAATCAATATTGTTCAACTAGAATTCGATAATAAATTATAATTTCAGAGAAAAGGGCACTAATCGCTATCACAAACACAAAGCTTTGAATCTATACCACATACCTGGCTGATAGAAATACTTAAGATCTATGAGGTTGATACAAACGTTGTCTCTTTCTTGGAACATGTTATGTCGAACTAGCGAACAAAAATTATCTTAAGTACTCCTGTTTGCAACATCCAAACTGATACAATCAGTGTGCGAAGAGGTATTTTTCAGGGAGACTCACTAAGTCCCCTCTGGGTTGTCATCTGTATGAATCCGCTATCTAATCAATTCCACAAATGTGGATTTGGATAAATTGGGGGCAAAAAAACCTTATATATATATAAGAATAAAGTGCAAAAGGAAAACTCCATGAGGGAGCCTTTGAACTTGAAAATAAACAGTTGATAGAAACGATGTCTGCTGAGGAAACGTACAAGTACCTGGCCATGAGACAGGCAAGGCACATTGACCAAGGTAAAATGAAAGATGAACTTGCAGAGGAATTCATCCGAAGAACCCGGAAGCTCCTGAAAATAAAGTTGAATGGAAGAAATATCATAAAAGCTATTAACACCTATGCTGTCCCAGTCTTAAACTATTCATTTGGCATTATTAAGTGGAGCAAAACTGACACTGAGAACTTACAACGGAAAATGAGAGTTTTAATGACGAAAGCAAGCATGCACCATACAAAATCTGCAGTCGAACGTATAACACTTCCGAGAAATATGGGTGGAAGAAGACTCACAGATTTTGGAAACGAACTTTTCCGGCATGAGAATGTATTTCCACTCTGCGACAAATACATCAAAACTTCATAAAGCAATTTGTGAAGCAGATCCCTATACTCTGATAGAGCTGTTGCGACAGGATGTTGCGGACTTTTCATGCAATGACGGCCGAAAGAGAGATTTATGAATGGCCAAAGCTCTTCATCGAAAACATCCACATGAGATGAGTCAAGAACATGTCGATATGAAACCATCGAACTACTGGCTTATATCAGGACAGATCTTTCCAGAAACTGAAGGGTTTATGTTGGTTGGAATTATTCCAACGCGTAACTATTTGAAGCGAATTGTTAGAGATGGAAATGTTCAGAATGAGTTATGTTGTTATGGTTGTCCAACAGTGGAATCAATTCATCATGTTACCTCGGGCTGTACACATTTGGTGGGCACCGAGTATAAACAGCGACATGATTCGGTTGGCCAAAATTTTACATCAAGCGTTGGTTCAGAAATGTCTTCTGACTGAAGATAAGGTAACGTACTTTAAGTACCAACCTGTGAGAGTTCTGGAGAACGAAGAGTGACGCTTGTATTGGGATAGAGCTATCTTAACAGACCAGACAGTGATTCACAACTGACCGGATTTGGTTGTGATTAACAAATGTGAGAAACATGTCATGCTTATTGATGTTTCTATCCGAAATACTGGCAATATTCAAAGCAAATACTCCGAAAAAATCAGTAAATATGCAGATTTTGTTGAACCCGTTGAAAAACAGTGGAATATGGAAAGAATCAACATTATCCCGATAATTGTTTCAAACCCCGGAGTCATCCCTAGGAGTCTGATGTGGGGCCTTAATCAACTGGATTTGAATGAAGATCTGTACAAACTCATGCAGAAGGCAGTTGTTATTTCAACACCAAGGATAGTGCGGTAATTCATGGGAAATAATGTATTATAATTTTTTCTTTAAATACATGTATTGTGCTTTGATTTTATATATCTGTACAATAATTCATTCAAATGTATCACTAAAATGAGAAAATAAAAGGATAGCAATAATAATAGTAATGATAATAATAGTAATAATAATAATAATAATAATAATAATAACTGACCAAAGTGACTCAGTGCGTAGCGCTCTCACTTCGCTGTCAAGAGCCCTGGGTTCGATCTCCGGGCCGACCATCCTGACCGGGGTTTTCGTGGTTTCTCTCGGTCATAAAGGCGAATGATGGGATCGTTCAAAAGGCCATGATCACCTTTCATCATAATCCTATCACTTCGTAATTCAAGGCTTAACAACGTTCTTGTCCTACCAAGGGATGCAGCCGAAAAGTTGATCCCTATAATGACACACGTTAATTTCTCTCCGGGATAGAATATGACTGGGTCTCGGAAGAGAACGTGTCGCGTGGTCAGAAGTGACCGACACACAAATAATAATAATAATAATAATAATAATAATAATAATAATAATAATAATAAACTCCGTGTGGTGTCGGGAGTTTTAGTAGAATAGCACCCTGTCGTAAGAGCCGACTAACCGGAGCAGCTGACCGCTGTCCTTTACCTAGTAATCCATTCCCGTCGCACCTTTATCTACCCCCTCCCCCCCGGATCTCGGCAGGTGGATCGAGTAGCTTGTCGTCCTCCGTTTCATCACTCCCAAACAATCCTATTTTCCTACCCGCACTTATTCTTACCTAGTTTCCTCTGTAAGCTGGCAGAGAGCTATAAAATGCATAACCCATTGGATATGGAGCAGTTCGTACAGAATGAAGCCTCGGATGTGCCAGGGAGTAGGGCTGTACCTGGCACGGGACCCCAGCCCGATGATGACAACGTAAGCGATCAAAATGGCAATGCCCACTCCAACTCCAGTGAGGAGAATGCGTTGACTTCATCTGGACTGCGTACCAAGAGGAATGCCTCCAGAAGAAATGAAACATCCAATAGAATTAAATGGAGCAGAGAAATGAATAAAAAGTTATTAGCACTTACCTGCTCATAAATGAATGTAAAGCCGAACCCTTACCGGGTTGGAGACACAAACTTCACTTTGAATTTTCTAAAACCTACCCAGAATTCAACTTGACTGAACAAAACCTAGCCGACCGTAAGAATGTAATTATGAAAGGTAAGTTTCTTACCCAGATAGAAATTGATGAAATACGTAGGAAGTGGGTAATGAACTTCAGGCAGCTGTAGAAGATCATCAAACTGGTGATAATAACGACACGAAAATAGAGACAAATGATTTGAGTATAAATAAGGAAACCGCTGAAAAGTTCGTAGGATATTTCTGTTTCGAGACACAGATCCTCTTAGTAGGCCTAAAATACCAAAGTTGATCTTTATCAAACCAACTAATATTCGTAATTAGCAAGTTGATCAGGTAATACCTCAGGTTGCTGACCAATTAAATAACTTGGCAGATATTCATACTGCCTGTGTGTGCTGCTGCAGTTGCTGTAATTGATCTTAATGGACAGCGCATTCAGAATAATCCACCAAGCAACACAAAGAAAGCGAGGAGACCTGCATGACAATTTAGACTGGAAAAAGTATTGTTAAACTGAGAGATTAATATAATTCATGAATTTCTTTCAAACAACAAAAGTAGAAGAGTAAAGCATAAAATTAATAGAATTCTACATAAAATGCAAATCAACATCAACGACTCCGAGTTAAGACAAAAACTAACCCTGTACCACGATGAAGCTAGACAAAACTCAAAGCTAAGGGTGCTAGATTGCGAAGATACAATGAATGCTCAAAGTGGGAACAACAAAATATGTTATTTGAGAGGAACCAGAAAGTATTCTATCGGAACTTGGAACACAAAGCTGATAGCCGGAGAAAGTTGATAATCAATTCATACTGGCAGGAAATCTGGACCAACCCTTCAAGCTACAATCATGATGCATCATGGCTCTCTGAACTTCAGAAAAAGATGGGCAACCTTCCAGAAATGTCTGAAGTCCACATTACCACCGAAGATATTGAAGGAAGTCTTAAGAAATGCCAAAATAAAAATCAGCGGGATCTGACAAAATTCAGAACTTTTGGTTAAAGCGTTTTGTCTCTCTGCACAACTTGATTTCGAATAGTTTTAATGATATACTTCAGAAGCCTGATCAGTGCCCAAAATTCTTAACGCAAGGTATTACTTACTTACTACCCAAAAGTGTTCCTAAATCAGATCCCAAAAATTACAGGCCAGTAACATGTTCTCTGTTCTATATAAGTTATTAACATCAGTTTTACATGAAAAGGTATACATGCATTGTGATCAGAACAATATCATCAGCATGGAGCAGAAAGGATGCATCACAGGTATTACATTTGGATGCAAAGAACAGTTGACTGTGGACAGCATAATCATAAAACAAGCTGAGGGAAAAAGCCGAAACTTGAGCATGTGCTACATAGACTATAGAAAGGCATTTGATTCGGTATCTCATGAATGGCTGATACACATTTTGAAAATGTATAAAATTAATACAAAGGTTGTAAATCTGCTCTGCCTTAATGAAAAACTGGTGCACGGAGATTAATTTGGAGAATTGTACATTTAAGATTGATATTCGTCGAGGAATATTTCAAGGCGATTCATTGAGCCCTCTATGGTTTTGTTTAGCTATAAAACCCCTATCACAGCTTCTAAACAAGGAATGTCTAGGGTACAGACTCCGACTGAGAAATCCTACCTCCCGAATCAGCCATTTATTATTTATGGATGATCTTAAACTGTTTGCCGAGAGCCATAACCACCTGAACGCGCTGAAGTATGTGACGCAAGTATTTAGTGAAGACATTGCTATGTCCTTTGGATGTGATAAATGTGCCGAAATACACCTAAAAAATGGTAAATTGGTCGAAGTACCTAATGAAACTTGTGATTTTCGACAGCTTTTGTACCACGACACTTATAAATACCTTGGTATCCAACAAAATAGACGAGTGAACCACACAAATATGAAGTCGATATTCAAGGAAAGGTACAAATCAAGAATCAAAAAGTTTGATGAACAAAAATTGTACTCTAGGAATCTAATAAGTGCTATTAACACCTATGCTGTTCCAGTATTGACATATTCCTTTGGTGTCTTGAAATATTCAGACACAGACCTTCGGGAACTGGATACGATTACTCGAACCACACTCACAAAATTCAGAATACATCATCCCAAGAGCGCTGTCGAAAGGCTTTATCTTCCCCAAAACCAAGGAGGTAGAGGCCTGCTTAATATCTTCAATCTGTGCAGGTCGCAAGAAAAGAAAATGCGAATGTACTTTCACGCCTCGGATAGTGTGTTACTGAAGAATGTAGTTGCTGTAGATGCAAACTATTCAGCTCTAAATCTACAGTAGACTGAAACCAACACTGAAATTGTTTCCCAGATATGTAACATGCAGACAGATTGGAAGAACAAGACCCTTCATGGAAAATATCCTAATCTCTTAAATAACCCATCAGTTGATAAAGTCTCTTCTCTCCTGTGGTTGAAAATGGGATATTTATTTCCTGAAAATGAAGGATTTATAATAGCAATTCAGGATGGGGTAATAAAAACACGCAATTATGACAAACACATACTGAAGAGCAGCATAAAAGATGTCTGTAGGATGTGTAATCAACCAAATGAGACCATCGACCATGTGATTGCAGGTTGCCCAGTTCTTGCCAACACTGCATATCTAGAGAGGCACAATCAAATAGCCAAAATAATCCATAGACAATTGGCATCAAATTATAGACTAATTGAGAACCCTCCACCATTTTACAAATATTCACCTTCACCATTTATAGAAAATAGTGAAATAGTACTCTACTGGGATAGGCCTATTGTCACTGATAAGACTGTGGATTATAATCGCCCGGACATAGTAGTTATCAATAAAATACAAAAGTATGCAACAATCATAGATGTAGGCTGTCCACTGACAAAAAATCTGAACAAGACAGAATCGGAGAAGATTTCAAAATACCAGAATTTGGCAGCAGAAATCCAACATGTTTGGCAGCTGAGTAAGGTTGAAATAGTGCCAATAATCATCTCAGTCACAGGAGTGGTGACAGACCGATTTGCTTCAGGTCTTACAAAAATAGGATTATGGATAGGAATAGGATATCAAAAGGAATCTGCATAACCATCCAAAAAGCTTTAATCCTACAGACTTGCCATATTGTGCGAAAATGTTTAAATTGAAATAATACTAGAAAAAGAAGGAATAAATACTAGAAAAAGATAGGTACTGAAAGGAAGTTAAGCGTAAATAATGAAGTGCCCATTCTACGAAATGAAATCATCCAATCTGGAAGTACTCAAATGATGACCCCTTGAAATAAGAACGATTAATTGTTAAATCGATCATTTATTTAGATTACAAAGGGAATGGGGTGATGTTATAATAATTAAACAATCGAAGGAATATTAGCAATTCGGTGCGGGGAAGCGGAGCAATGCGAAGAAAGAGATGACCCCTGAGCTACACCTACCGACATTTTGAAGGGAGAAGATTCCGAGATTTTAACCGACACAGAAAAGGTTATGTCATATTATAAAATTATAAGATTTGTTGATGTAGCGGAGCCTCGAAAACTCTTAATTTTGTAAATTAATGCTAAATTGCTGGGCATGATTTCTGGCCAGAGGAGAGGACAAACACTTGGCTTGACACTTCGATTTTCAGTTTGACCAACTTTTGTGAAATCAAAACTAAATAATTTTCCATTTAACTGTAATATTTCTACGAACGATAACCATAAAATATTATAAATTTTTTTCCAATTATTATCATTTTAATCCAATTGAATTAATGCTGCTACTGTTGCTAATCGTTAATTAGTATGATTTATAAATATTAAATTATATTATAAAGATATAACTATTTCCCTTAAATTTGGGGCGCGTTCCGGGGCCAAAAGCTTTTTAAATCAATCACTGCTAAATGGTGCATGCAGAATCTTTAGTGATTCCTAGAACTACGCAAACCACAAGTGTTCCAACCAATCTAGTTTTCAAACGAATCAGCAGTCGATTCAATAAGGCCGCTAAAAAAGAGAGTGTTCAGTGTGACAGCACATACGTGGAGTGGCTTGAGGGTATCTAAGCCGCTGACAAGACGAAGACCGCCGCGTCGATGGAGGCTTCGCGAAAGCTGCGCGGAAGAAGCAATGGGGGACTGGCAGCGGCGGCGGCGGCGGTTGGCTTTGACGCGTGAGGCGAGGCGGGCGAGGCGGCACCGGAGGCGGTCGCGCACCATGAAATATGCACGCCTCGCTCTTTGAGTTGCGAGTTTTCGACATAATAGACTCGCCTCCCGGTTGCTTACTGAGCCCGCACCGCCGCCGCCGGGGAGTGGCGGCCCACCGGTCGGCTGCTTTCTGGCAGCGGCGCGGCGCGGCAGCCGAATGGGCCCACGCTCTAATTTGCTGCAGAGGACTACCGTCAGTTTTCCCTCGAGCTCGTTGTTGGTTCGATCCGTGAAGGACGGTTTCCCACTGCTCTCTATGGAATCTGAATTTTGCACAGCAGGTGGAATCATCAACCATTGGAATTAGTTTTCCTGTCACAAAACAGGAGCAGATAAGAAGTAATACAGCTAGCGTGATATTTTAAAACTACTAAAGATTTATGGTAATGTTGTTACATTGGGTCAGTAGTTAATGAATTAATTTGCGTGCAGGTTTTCAGATTATGTGATGTTTAGCAATCCGAAATCCATCACAACGTATTCAAGTAATACAAAAATTACGTGAAAAAATATTTTTATATGAATTCAATTGAATAAAGCAAGTAAATGATGAACATTCGAAAGCTAAAAAAAGTACAATTTATTTAGTATTAGACGCACAATGAGGATTTTTCTACAGAGGGAGTTATACGTGTAATATTCTTCCCGATTGATGTTTTTCTTAAAAATAATTTTCATGTTTGCTACATTTACAATATTATTCGTTATTTTGGGGTTGTTGATCATGTATCCAACTGAGATGGTGAATAAATTTTTTAACAATATATAAAATTGGTAAAATCTTTATTTGTGAATGCTTATACTTCAGCCTCATGACGCCATCCCTTCCGGTGCGTCAATTTTTACCATATATTAATTTAATTGGACTGTGATTACGTAGGCTTCCGCGGCCGGAGTATGTCTCTTGGCTGTCCGGGACAAGCCGCGTACGCTCTGAGGAAGACCACAATATGTTAGCCGAAACGTTAGCTACGATCAAACCGACGCGGCTTGTCCCGGACAGCCAAGAGACTTAAATGGACTGTAACCGACCCCACCTTGAGATTTTTCATAGTAGTCTGTTATTGGAGGGAAACAAAAATCAGCTGCACAAATGATGTAACTACCAAACGTGTACATAAAAGTAATGTATTAGGCATTTAGTATTTATAAAGGGATAATACTTCTTAAGGAAGTAAAGTAACCTGAAATAAATATTAAAACAAATATTCATTTTCTTGGGAATTTTAAAATTCTTGAAAAGACTACTATTGACGTAATATCGCTTTGCCCTTCAGATCTTAATGCTTTCCAGTCAAGCGTTCCAAAAAGGCTTACTTTGATACGGCAAGCAATTGAAACTAACGCTTTTCAAGTGGACTTAAAGAGCACGAAAGTAGAGAAATGAGTTATATTCGAACTTATTACTGGCGAGGAGAGGTCGCCGACTTCGGAAAACACCATAGAAGGTACGCTAAATTAAAGTGCTCACTTATTTGCGACAAAAGAGAAAATAGCAGTTTCCCGAACTTTCCACTATCACCCATCATACAAAGGTTCAAAAGAAAAGATGTAGGGGTAATAAGAAAGGAAGTTTGCGGACTGAAGTTCGGTCAATAACTCCCGCGGTGCAGGAGTGCAAGTTTCCCTTTCTTTCGTCCGCAGGGACACCCGCGCGCCGGTGGGTGGGTGGGTGGGTGGGGGGTGGGGGGGGGAGGCTGCGGGGCGGCGCGAGGCAGAGAGATCACGTCGCGGGGAGACCACACCAAATGTGGACTCTCGGAGTTCTGGGAACGTCGCCTTCCGATTCCTGTCCGATAGTACCGCCCGAGACAATTTCGTCCATAGCAAACAACTCTAGCACAACTCGAAAAATACAGATTTTTATTTACGACGATTAGTTAATAATATATTTTTTTTAAATATCTCTTGTATTTTGGCATTTTTCCAAAAATAATTTAATTAGCACAGCTATTCTGGAAGTCTATACTTAATCAACTTCAGATGCTTATATACAAATACAATTTGTATAGTTTTATCGCGTCAAGATTACTCATTTGCGCGTGTGAACCGCAACTATTTGACGTTGACAATAAGGACCGATTTGTATGTCTTGCCTACGATGTACTTCCCTATAACAACTACATTACACAACAAACTCTTTGGCATTAAATGTCACAAAGTCATGTGGCATTAAACGTATGCCAAGGTATGTCATGACAGGCATTGTACATGAATGTAAAAATGAGAAAATATTTCATAACTTATTTTCTAAAAGATTGTAGTTCCTTAATAATACTGTTAAATTACTTAACCTTAAATCAATATTTTAAAAATCACACTGAACCCACTGTTATCTATATTTTCAGTATGAAATTATGCTACTTTTATTGACCATACACAATTTGAACGTAGTTACCCACAGCACATTTTTATTTCTATGTTACTTACCCCAAGAGACCGTGACGCATTCGTTCGGCTGTTCGGCTTTTACAGCTGGGACCACGATATGAATCAACGCTAATGAATATGGAATTTTCTGTGCACAAAATTGGATCGCAAAAGAATTACACGACGCATACAGTTTCCCCCTACCTCTCATTGCATCATATTTCCCTCACATTTCAACCTCCTCAACAATTATTTTTAAGGTCATCACTTTGTTTAAAACTCAATGATAATTACCTGAAATTAAAACAATTAATAAATAGATTCACAAATGTGTAAAATGGATGAAGATAAACAATTCATTTTTTTCAGTAACGAGCGGATTTCTGTGATTTTGCATATTTTTGTCCATTGCTTCAGGGCTTAGCTAAGTGAAATTTCATGACTTTGATTGGAATTGGATGCTATGAAGATTTATATGTTAGTGCATATTTGGCGATTTGTTTGTAATGGTGCATATTCCTATAATTATAGCAGCTTTTATTTCGTTAAAATCGAGAATCTATTTATTTGTGAGCATTCATTGATTATAAAGAGCTTGTCACAGTTTGAATTATTTGTTTCTTTTCTCTAGATTATAAAATACTTGCGCAAATTTAGGATATTTCTTGATATAACTTTTGTTAAAACCAGACAGAAAAAATGAAACGAGATATACAATGTACAACTTCATTAAGATGCATATTTACTTCGATTATATATCCCGCGAAGTAAGCTAGATTATATTATGTTTATACACCAGTCTATTTTTTTCAAGTATGTTTCTTCTGAATTTTATCAAGAAAGGTTTATACAGGAAACGAAATATTGTTAATTTTATATTAATGGGCATATTTTAGATTTTTGGGGTCATTAATGCATATTTTTAAAAGCATATTTCGAGATTTTTTAGAGCATAAAAAATACTCTCCCTATTTATCAGCATAAAATGGCATCTTTCTAGTACTAGCCCGGAGCTCATTAAAATTCAGCTTGCAGTTCTTATAGTGTACACACTTTTTGAGAAATATCTGTTTTATTTTCAAAGAACCATCCACATCTTCAGGACCCTCGCAAAGTATTACGTACCTCAACACACTATTAATCGAACGCAGAGTGCTCACGAGTACACAATCTCTTTGACCCCTGCGTGGCGTATCCTCTCCCGCTCCCCTTGCCCCCCCCCACCCTTCCGCAACCCTCCCCGCTCCGCTGCGTTGGGGCGGTGCCCGGAAGGGAGGTCGCGGAAATGCGGGCAAAGTGTTTACCGAGTCATGATCCGCCTGCGCGCTGCCTTACACCGTCGCAAATTCAAATGTCTTCCGCTCGAACTGGCCGCCGCCGCCGCCGCCCCCTGCTACCGCTGCTGCTGGAGCTGGAGCTTGGGCAAACAGCCGACGGCGGGGCGGGTAGGGGCGAAGCGTGTCGGAGTACGCAACGGGAGGACGAAGCAGAGTGGAAGAAGGAGGCTGGAGAGACGAGTCGAACGAGGTGGGATGGAGTGGAGCGGAAAGAGGTACGATGAGATGGAACGGAGTGAGAGCGGGAAAAGTGCGAGGGGAAAGTTGGGCGGAGAAGGGAATTTACGGGCAGAGTCGGAAAAGCCGGGGGGAGCCTGGAAAAGCCCGGGGGGCGGAGAAGGGAATAGCCGCTCAGAGCGGGAAAAGTAGGGTGGAGCGGGGAAAAGCACGAGGAGCGGGGAGAAAAGTGGGGGCGATGGTATAGCGGTTAGCGTATCGCACTGCTATACCCAAGTTTGCGGGTTCAAACCCGATCGAAGCCGTGGATTCTTAAGGGCGAAAAAATCCTTCGTACGCCTTCCTTCGGAGGGAAAGTAAAGCCGGCTGTCCCATGTTAGTACATTTACTGCATGTAAAAGATCCTCAAGCCTAAATGACGCCTCAGAGCTAAATTCAAATCGACTGTTTCGTCGCCCAAGTAATACCTTCTTTCTCCCGTGGTTGGTGAAAGGAGTGTAACGAAATTTGCGTGGTTAGACGGAAGAGCAGGCCACATGGCCTGAGTCTAGCCACGTAAAATTAGGCACATTCAATTCAATTCAAAAGTCGGGTGGAGCGGAGAAAAGGCTGGCGGAGCGGGGAAAAGTCGGATGGGGAGGTGAGAAGACGGAAAACGTCAGAGTTGAGAAAAGCCAGCGGAGTGGGGTTTAATGCAGCGGATAAGGGGGGCCGGAACGGAGTGAGACAAGTGCGGGAAGGTGGGAGCAGTGGTGTGAGGAGAGGAGCAGGTGAAGTGCGCGGAGCGAAGTGGGGAAGGCTGAAAGGAGAGGGAGCGGTAGAAGCGCACCGTCAACGTACCGGGATTGCCTTCGTCCTTTCTTTTCGTCGCTCCTGCTTGCAGCGCAGCATCTGCGTGCGCGAGTGAACAGCGATTTCAAAGATTCAAGAGAAATGAGAGCGTGTCATTGTATGATTTATTCTAGAAAAACTGGGACAAAATAGTCTAGAAAATATAGTAAGAATACAAATCAATGCACTAAAACGTACTAAAAATGTATTTTAAAAACACATTTCTTTTGTTTTCGTGAAGTGTAATAAAAGGTATTATTTCTTATTAAAAAAAGTCGTGCATTTTCATGGATTGGGAGAGTTTGTACGATTTGAAGGGGATACATTTAAACGATTTTGAAGAGCAATTTGTAAACTGGTCTGACTATAATTTCCTCTATATTAGAAGTGAAGGAATAACTCACTAAGCGATTACATACGGGTCCTGAGTAAGGTAGTATTCAATACAGAAGTAAAGCTAAGGACATTCTAAATGAATTTTATAGCTAAAGAGATAAACTTCTAAAGAGTTTTCATCATAAAATGTTTTATGACCTTTAAGTGATGATTGTAGTTGCTCATAGCATTAATTATTATTTACGAGGTCAATTTATAGAAAACATACTAAGTTCGTGAATTTACTTAGTGAAAATGTATTCGCATTGTCCTTGAATTGTATTATCTGATATCTATATAATCTCTATATAACGTGTATGTAAATATTATCTTGGATTTGACTTCCTTAATCTCGAACATGTGTCTCAAAATCATTATTGTTTCCAACTCATCTCAAACATGGCATTTTTCATTAAGAAGATATAGATGATAAATGAATTTATGTAAACGACGTAGAGAATAATACTTTAAGAAAACAGGAATCCAATAAAAAGCAAACAAACCAGGTTATAAAGGGATTACTTTGTAAACAGTCTCTTGGCTAATGATTATTGGAGGGAAAAATGGCGAAATTGCTATAAACGTTTCATTGCAGGGCGTGCCTCCGAGTTCAGAGCGCGTAGTTAACGCCAATCGCGACGCTTCAACGGCTGCTTCCGTGCTATTGAGTCCCGGATACCTTGTCATTAAAATTTATTGTTAACTCGTGTCCCTTTATGACTCTATCCAATAGATTTGTGCCTTTCGTAGCGCGTATTTCTTACACTGAGACAAGGTCATGATGTATTACAAAATGATACATTTTCACGTAGATTTATATACTCTTATGTCCATAAATAATATACAAAGGAAATAATAAGTCAACTTATTGAATTTATTCGACAAATTCCATTACATTTAGATGTTTTTATTTTCTGAGATATTCTAATCAATATTTGTTCACTGCTCAAGACCAATATCGAAAACAATAAAGATATATTGGTGTTGCAAAAAGCAATATTAGAACAATATTTAAACCTATTCAAGGGACACAAGTTAACAATAAATTTTAATGACAAGGTATCCGGGGCAACTCCATTATTGCCCTCCCAATTATCCAAGCAAATAGAATGCCAGTCCTGAAACGTTCGATCTTATCGCCCGCTGGCGGAAGTTACGCAGACGCCAAAAGTTTCTTCGCGTTAATTATTCTCACCTTCAAAGTTTTCATTGAAGGCACTTCATGTCAGAGAGATAGGTTAAGAGATTTCTTCCCACACCTTCTCCGCCATCTAATATTGCAATTTCCTTGACGATCTTCCTTGAAAGCAATTTCTACGAATACGAAGTGTTTGTTACAATCGACCGTGTTCTGAACAAAGTGTTCTAAGAAAAGCTCTTATCACGTTTTGCAAATGAAAATAACATAAATTAAATAACTAGAAGTAAACTACAATTATCTTATTCGAATTTCCAACTTCATCTATAAAGTAGAGTCTCTCTGAAACAAAAAATGAATTTCTAAGATTAGCATTTATGAGGCATATGTGCTCAAAGAAATTCTGCGTAACGTTCAAACTCCTACATTCATATAATATTTTCTGAAAATACGCCTTTAACTATACAAATATAACTGCGACAAACTTCATTTAAATTCTTTATTTTTATTTTTCTGTGAGTGTTTAGATGAATTTATGCCTGATTTACATCATTTTCAGAATATATTACCTTCCATAGGGTTCCTGTAACTGAAAGTCCCTTGTGTTCAACTATCTCATGAACCACCGTCAGCGATAGTTATTTAAGTATGTAAAACCATAATTACCAATATGTTTCTATGTGTAACGTAAGTATCGCCAGCTCTCTTAATAACAAAAATATCAGAATTCGTTACTTCAGCAAGTACAATATTTTTCTGAACTTTAAGGTAAAGCGAGCAGTGTAAAATTGGAAACACCATCCAAAGAGTTTTCAATAAAAGGAGGGTTCAAAGACATTCAAATAACCCCTCCAAAAACTCTCCGGTTTCTAGAAAGTGAAGAAATAAATAATCAAATGAAGACATGAGAGGAGCTCCTCGAAACATTTAAGGCGGCATAATCTCGGGACTTTGGAAACCCCAAACGATTGGATTCAGTTTTTGAGAGTTAATTTCCCTTCCGGTCTGTTCCAGATGCCTTAATCCATGCTTTATTCTGGGATAGACCACTGCATTCAGCAGTGGAAATAACAGTGCTGTAAGAGATGAAAGGTGACACACATGTCTTGCGGCCTTGCATATCTACTTCCAAAAGAATAGCACCTCGAAGCCGAGCACTATACAGAATGTCCGGGAAGGAAACGTCGAAACTTCGAAAATAAGTTCTTAAGACAATTTTAAGCATTTTTTCCTAATAAACTACATGGATATTTGGAATGGCTGTGCCGCAATAAACACTCAAAAGTTAGTTTGAAAATATGGTTTTTAAACAAAAATTTGCATTGTAGAAGCATATAAACCCTCCATAAATATGTAAATTGTTTATTATTAACAGAATAAACGAATAAATTAGTTCAGAAAGAAAAATTAATCGAGAGATAAAAAAAGATTCGAACTGTGTAAATTGGATGTTTTTTTTCTTTCTGAGTTAATTTTTCTTTCTGGTCAAATATATTCATTTGTTTTGTTAATAATAAACAATTTACATATTTATGGAGTGTATATGTGCTTCTACAACGCAACGTTTTGTCTAGAAAGTATATTTTCAAACCAACTTTAGAGCGCTTATTGCGACTCAGTCGTTCGTAATCAACCAGGCAACAGCCGGAGTACTCCTCTAACAAACTGGGCAAGGGGCGCGCGCGATATTTCCTCCTTGTCCCCTCCTCTCCCCTTACACACGCACTACCCACCACACATAACGGGAGGCAATCGGAAGCTGGTAGAGGGGCGGTGCCCCTCTGGTGGAGTCACCTCAAGGGGGAAACACCGCAAGTGGACGAGTAGAGGTATCCATCTATCGCTCACGTTCTGCGGGAAGGAGCACGCGACTACTCAGAATGTAGAATGCACTATGCTTACAGGACTAACGGTTATATTAGCTGACCGGTCCGAGCACTCCAAATCATCCCTCCCTCACTACATGGGCGCAGATGAGAGTTACGAGAGTGGCAGGCAGTGAGTAGAGATGATAAAGAATTAGCGATATAAACTACTACATTTACATTAAGGAAAGAAATGAAAATAAATCATTTCAGACTCTGCCTTTGGGAGAGGCATCTATGAGTTTGCTAGATAACCAGCAACTCGGGGAAAAATACAAATAATCTATATTATTCATTTTCAACGCGCGAATGTGCTTTTGATATGCTGCCTCCAATCGTTTAAGAGGCATTTAAGGTTTCGTGAGATACCCAGGAACACGAGGGAAAATACCAAAGCAATGAATGACTTTCAATTTGAGAATGTTAATATTTGTTTATGTTAATCGACAATCTCACATCATGTGCATGCCGACTGAATTCGCACACTGCACTACGTATACTTAGTACACAGCTGACGTCATGCGACAGGGAGACTCCAAAGAAGAGGCCAACCGCCTTTACATTTTTGCTATTCACGTGCTACGTTATGCAATAACACTATGTTATTACAATATTGATGAATATTATGATTCATAAATTATTTAATTTACCACAGTGATGTACGAGTGTATTTCACTTTTTGCTCTTAATCAGTGTGTGCGCTACTTTTTGGGAGACCATTTTGTATGGATTTGTTGTGCAACATTTGTGATACTGCAGGCTACTAGCCAAGGGTTAAAACCATCGACACTCTTCATTAAATTTTTGTCGTGACCGGTCGCACAGTTTTGAAGGTGCCGCCACAGTAGGGCGTTACCGCCCCTGGCGGCAGCGGCCAGCGACAAGCGCAGGCCAGCGGGACTCGACGGTGTGCGGCCACCACGCCTGAGCGAGCAGGGCGAGGCCCAACCCCCGCCCCCTGCTACGCCTGCCAGTCTGCGGACCTACGGCCCGGGGCGAATATAAGTCGGCCGTGGCCCGGAGAGAGGCAGAGAGTGAGCGGCAGAGTAACGGTGAAGAGTGGTGATAAGTGGTAGTACAGTGAAGATTGTGATTACGACGGACAGTGCTGCGACAACGGACTTCCCTCTACGGAGATTTGGTGACTCGGCGATATTTTGGTGCATCTTCTGGTTACGACATCTCGGCTACGTTTCACTGTACATTCTCCTGGATATTCGGCACTATAGCTCTGTACCTCTTTCAACCAATAAATTGTTTATTGAATTTTGTGTGTGTTGAATTTGGACACATCAATTTTATTAGTTATACTTATCTTTAGAAGTCTAATTTATCTTCTTCTAATGACCAAAGTACTTGCTACGCCCGGTGACATGTACTCACTCTCTTCCTCAAAGCCGAGCAGACTCGCGTAGGACTCTGCGTGTGAGGGTTCGGCGGCTGCATCGGCATGCGCGGCCCGTGCGTCCTGCATATCGCGCGCTTAAGCCGCGCCCTCTTAACGGGATTAAGCCAGGGCGGCGCCAGAGGCAGCTCCAGTAGCCACACGGTGGCGCATGGGCTGCACTTAGGTTCCAAGGCACATAGTGTGGACCGTATGGAAACCGATAGGAAAGGACGATTTTGTCTCAATGGAAGTATCGATATTTACATTTATCTGAAAGCAATATACATAGGGTGCCCTAGGGACATTCCTGATGACTTCTAAACTGATCACAAATTTCTAATGTGGATATCATTCTTCACTCGCTCACTCCAGGAGTAATAAACCGAAAATTATTTTCTAATTTTCTTTTTCAGTGAAACAGAATAACGTTTGTCTTTATAAGTGGAAATATTTTGTTTTCTTAGCAACAATGGATAGAGATAAAAGTAAAAACTACAGTGTATAATAGTTGTTGAGTAATTGAAGAACAATTTAAGATTTAAAAAATATATACTTATTTCAAGTGGCCTATTTCAAGTAGCAACAGACACAAAAGTATTCATTCAATCGGAAGTCACTGGCTATTCTTGTTGTAAAAATATATTTTTTTAAATTTCTGACACT
The DNA here is from genome assembly GCA_964035755.1 of Teleogryllus oceanicus. Taxonomy (NCBI): domain Eukaryota; kingdom Metazoa; phylum Arthropoda; class Insecta; order Orthoptera; family Gryllidae; genus Teleogryllus; species Teleogryllus oceanicus. The sequence continues at coordinate 101,489,035 of CAXIVR010000004.1, read as the reverse complement.
TCCAATGTAGTAACTGAAGTCATAATTTAAGGAAAAATTATATGCAAAACAAGTATGTGTAAAAAATTAAAAAAAATTTTTTAATTCCAAATTAATTGTTTAAGTATAAGTCTCAAAGTATCTGGACGATTTCGCTAGGCTATCCAAGAAATATTTTATTTCATAGGTCCATTTTTTTATTACATTTATTTATAGTCGCATCAACTGCGAGGTTATTAGCGACTATTCAGTAAGTTACAATAAGGGTTTTTTTATAGCATGGTTACATACTTCTTTACATTTTTTACATTTTTGATCAGTGAATTACATTACAGTTTACATTGCACCAGTGGTTGGAAATATTTCACATGTTATGGTAATACACACAATACACACACTTAAGAAAAACAGTATTACAGTTCGTGAGAGACATTAATTGATTTACAAAATTTTATAATTTTTTCTTGTTGGATGCTTAATTGAAGTCCATTTTGTTTTTCAAAACGTTTTAAAAATGGAAAATATTGGAATTGGAAACTGTCATAATTTTTCTCAATCCTCTACACATTGCATCATTATTCAGGTAGTTAAATTACACATTGAAGTTTAACTACAATGAAAGATCAATACACGAGAAGCATTATGCACGTGAAAATGTTTTTAACATTGGTAAAAGAAAAGAAGTATGTAGTACCCACAGAGGGGCTCTCTGTTTCTCGGTAGCACACATGTACTACATACACACGTTAAATGTATGTACGAAGAAAATAAGAATACTACCGGACTAGACCTCGGCAAAAAAGCTGACAAAGATTAAAAACTTGAAAATTATTGACAATTATATGAATTTTTTTAAAAACGGAGATTAGTGGCATTATTTTAGCTTCAGATTCGGATTCAGCATGTCCACCTACATAGAGAAACATGTCCAAGCCTTTGGGTGTGACAACGTCTTTTTGTCCCATTAAACGCTATGTGTGTATGCGACACTGACGAAAGACGTTTATTTTAAATCATAACAAAACGTGTCACACAAATGTAGAAAGATAAGTAAATAATAGCTAGATTTATCTGAAACAATTAACGAACGCGAATGCAATATCGAATAAAGTGTGGAGTTTGATATTTTTCTACATTTAATATAACATATTAAATATCAAGTAAAGAAATACATTGAAATCAATAACAATCGAATGTAAGGAAACAACTTAGAAACTGAAATGAACTCTGAGAAATATTGAAATAAAAGAAGAAAATCGAGAAGTATTGTTTTAATAAATCTTATTCCCACGGTATGATCTGTGCCTATCGATACTTTAGAAATTTCCACATTTTTTCGTGTGTACATAAATCCGTAAATCGTAACTACGAAGTACGTTCGAAAAGTATAATTTAAAGAAGGGAACCAATATTGCAAATTAAAAAAAATAAACTAAATAAAATAAATACTGCAATGGACTTAAAATGACGTGTTGTGGTTTGAAAGTAAAGAAATTGTTTACACTTTTGTCATGTTAACATATTGACGAAAACGAAGTAGAATTATTGTTCCTTTTAATAGTCTTAACATAAAAATGCATTCCCTGTATCAGATAATTTCGCCAACTTTTATTCCTTAGTACTGACAAAAACAAAGATAATAGTACTAGTACTTGTGAATTCCACATTTGCATTTATTTCTGTTGAGATAAAAGCATACAAGAATAAACATGGTTGAAAAAAGACTATTTTTTTTAACGATCGTAATTTTTTTGCACTTTTATTACTCATAGTTCTGTGCACAAGAGAGAAATATTCAAACTACCTAGTTAAGTAATGGATTGCAACGCAATCCGTTGCAGTCTTAATTCCTTCCAACATCACGGAAAGCATTGCGCAAAGCAAAGAGAGACAACAGACGACGAACGCAAAACGAGACTACAGAACGCTCTTGCCGGGCGGTCTTCCACCGGTGACGCTGGTCGCGTAGGTTTTAATCAAATTAGCTCACCTGTTTCATCAATTCCGCCAACGAACACAGGGGCGCTGCCTGCGTAGGACGCGCGTCCTCCCGACGCGACAGGACGCGGCGGACGCTGCGAAGTACTGCGGCCGCGTTGCGAACTAATGCGCGGCGAACGAGACGCGTCGTAGTAATTCTGTTCGATACGTGTTCGCGTGGAACGAGCCCCGAATTTGTCCCTGCGTCCGTTTTATTGGTGTTTTTGTCGGGGCTTTCCGCAGCAATCCCATCGTTTCGAGGTTGGGCGTGGTAGTGTTGGTGCTCATGTTTTGAATGTTACGTGGCGGCACGAGGTAAACATGAGTTAAAAGGTGTGGAGGCTGATAAATTTTAAAATAATAACTATATCCTGAGGTTGTAATACAAATATGATACTTAAAGTTGTGAGGGGAGAAATGAAAATTTCCTTAAGTGGTCATCAATTGGGTTGGTAAATAAATATAAGAAAGTGGAATTTCCAAGGACGAAGGGAGGACTCCATAGCTATGAGTGTATACGAAAATATAATACATAAAAGTATAAGTGATGAGCAAAATAAAGGACGGTTCTGTATTGAAAAAAGTCACGATGACTGGTTGAAAAGTTTTATAATTATTACACTGTGTAAAACAGTAAGGTTGTCGTCAACATTTTGCAGAAATCCAAAATAATGAGAAATATTGAAGAATAAGCATAATATTGAAGAGGCAGAAAAGGGTACAAAGACGCGGAAAACACCAGAAAAGAACAAAAGGACAAATCCGATGAAAACAATTCCTAACAGTGAGTTTCAATGTTAAATGACAGGAGCATTTAGTCGTAGGGATGAAAACTGAGGTTGCAGAAAACAGTTGAGACCGTCAAGAGACAAAGTGTTTAAGATCTCGAATGGCGTGCACTAACAAACACACAATGAAACAAAAAATAACTTAATCAACAGTGAGAAGACAGTAATAGGAGCTCTAGGTGGGTGAGACAACAGATCTTAAAAGAACCCGCGGGGGGAGCAGAAAAGCGCAGAGGGAGAGGAGAGAAGAGAGAAGACAGAGAGAGAGAGACAGAAGAGAGAGACAGAGAGAGAGAGAGAGAGAGAGAGAGAGAGAGAGAGAGAGAGAGAGAGAGAGAGAGAGAGAGTTTTCGAAGCGAAGTATGTAGTCATGGGAGATAAACAAATAAAGGGATGCACATAGAGGAGCAAGTGCGGAGGAGTTCAGCATTGAGAGGTTAGCAAAGCCAAGACTTTGTTTCAAAGAATGGAGAGACAAAGAGGGATGGCAAAGGGGTAGAAAAGAGTGTACGGAGCGTCGAATAAAGTGTGTGTGTGTGTGTGTGTGTGTGTGTGTGTGAGAGAGAGAGAGAGAGAGAGAGAGAGAGAGAGAGAGAGAGAGAGAGAGAGAGAGAGAGAGAGAGGTGGTCATTGCCCCCAAAGTAGTTTGTTGATGCAGAGGCGACAACGGATCGGCTTAAGAGTATTCTGTTTAGCGTGGCCGGCAAAGGAACAAAAGAGGCGTGCCGGCAGAGGCTGAGAGCCGCCAGCGAGGCGCGCGCGCCGAGCAGCGGAGACGAGATCGCGGGCGCGCGACGCCCCGCGCGCGGTCCCGTTATTCAGTGGAGTGTGAAGTTGGCGGCACCGGAGGGCCCTCGTCGCCGGCTCATCACACTAATGGGCGGGCATCGATCACCGGCCGCGCCCGAGGGCCGTGCCCATATTTCAGCGGCGCCCCCCCCCCCCCTTAACCGCGCGCGCGCCCGCCGCCCCCGCCCCACCACCACCACCACCACAACCACCGCAATCACACTCCTCCCAGGGCAGCTGCTTTCGTCGAGAATGCTATCTAGAATAAATCTTTCTCGTTAGAATCTTTGACGGATTCTCGAAGCACATACTTTTACGATTCTAGATGGTGAATTAAAACTCTATTGCTATTATTTTAACAAAAAGTTTAACAAACGTTTAATAAAACAATCACTGAAAGCACTTGATTTATGTACGGATAGTCTTCACTTGATTATTCTTTATAGGGCACACTTCTCTTGATTATTTATTTACACTACACCTCTTCAGTATTCACTGTTCCCTTCTTTTACACTGTCGCACAGTCCTAAGCACTAGCCACGGTTCCACGTCACTGACTACAATCACTGCACTCCTATTCACCGCGATGCACACACTTCACAGCCCAGCTTCCACTTCAGACTTAAGACTGACTCGCGGTCGCCGGCCGCCGCGTATTATACTCGAAGGGCGCCGTCGAGAATTTTCTGGACTTTGCGATTAGCGCCAAGAACACTCTGGGACTAGCTAGTTGGAGGGCTGCCGGCCGATGACGCAACCCGTGGGCACGGCGTGGTGGCGCCGGCAGATGACGCAATCCGCGTATAGAAGTTCGTGGTGGTGCCGGCAGGTGACGGAATATTCGTTGCACTACCCCCTCATTGGATGCGATCCGTCTCGGAGCGCGTTTAGTGAAATCATGCAGATACTTGCAGCTGCCTCTGGTGCAATTGGAGGTTAAGTGACAGTCAATTGTCTTCTTTGGCTATGATGATATTCCATGGTGGTAGCTGCAGACTACGATGCTAACCCCACTGTACCGGAATACTACTTCCAACATGCTTCTCACTATTCTTCAGTTCAGTCCATCGAAACCACATCCTTGTTTGGAGAAGGCAATCTTCTGGACGTTGTCTTGCAGTACGTGTTGGCGTGATTCAATCAGTTTCCCAAAGATTTTTATAGGATGCCTTTTGGTATAATTTATTTTTTGTGACAAGGTAATAAACATATCGACTCACGTCGTGCAGTTGCAGAACCTTCCCAATATCTGATTGCTGGTTCTCTAATTCTTCTATCCTTCTGTATTTTCTCTTGGATACAGCAGCAACACATCTGGTCATGTCTACATCTTGGGCGATACAATGCGCCAACGCATATTCCTGGGGTACCGCAAACAGATCCCGTTGCACTTCCATTGTTACACCATGACGCGCTTTATGCTTTTCACTATAATGGGACATAAACTCTTCAAATGTGAGCTCTTGCCTGTCGAGCTCACAAACTCGTGCGGTCTTTTCTTCGTCATCATTTTCATTACTTCCTGCGTACGGAGCCAGACGATTCGAATGAACGACTCGTGTTTTTCCATTCGGCAATTTTTTAATTCGGTAGACGTCATTAATCCTCTTCACTACCTTGCACGGTCCTTCCCACTGTCGTTGTAATTTTGGACATAAACCACGGCGTCGTTGGGGGTTAAACAGCCAGACATGATCTCCAGGTTGATAACCTCCTCCTTCAGCTTTGATGTCGTACCGGTCTTTCATCCTGTCACTTGCGATTTGGATGCTTTCACGCACCTTGTTATGAATTACGTCCATTTTCCGTCTTTGGCCATTTACAAAGTCTTCGCCGACTATTTCTTCATTAGTTTTACAACCAAACTGTAGATCACATCTGGTGACGATCTTCCGGATTCTTGAAGTTCAGCAGCCATTTCAAAGCAGCATGATTCGTTCTCAAAAGAAATTATTTACCGTAGAGATATTAGTAGAACTGCTCAATGGATTTCACCACAGCAAGTAATTCTCTCCGGGTTACACAATAGTTACGTTCTGGCATTGATAGCACTTTACTGTAATAATCGATTACTCACTCTCGTCCATCTTGTATCTGCGATAATACCCCTCCAATACCAACGTTACTTGCGTCAGTATGTAGTACATAATTCCCTTTAGGTAGTGGATAGCCCAGTATAGGGGAACTCAGCATGGCGCTTTTAAGCTTTTCGAAAGCGTGCTGGCAATCTTGATCTCATTGAAACAAACGCTTTTCTTCGGTCAGCTGAGTCAGCGATTTCGCGATGTTGGAAAATCCCAAAACAGCGGCGATAATAGCTACACAGACCCAGGAAACTTCTCAATTCATGTTTATCCTTTGAGACTGGCCATTCCTTTACAGCTTTAACCTTCTCCGTATCAGGTTCTTCTCCCGTGCCAGATACTACATGTCCAAGGTAATCCACCTGCTTGCGAAATAAATGGCATTTCTTTGGGCTCAGTTTCATGTTCTCTCCTTCCAACCTCTTGAACACCTGTTCTAAGTTCTTGATGTGGTCTTCGAAAGATTTTCCGACAATAATTATGTCGTCGAGGTAGACAAGACATGTCTCCCACGACAGACCTCTCAACACGGTTTCCATCAATCTTTCGAATGCAGCTGGAGCATTACACAGTCCGAAAGGAATTACTGTAAACTGCCACAAACCTTATCCGATGGTAAATGCAGTTTTCTCTCGATCTCTGGGATGTAATTTTACTTGCCAGTATCCACTTTTCAGGTCGACTAGCGAGAAGATCTTGGCCCCAGAAAGCGTGTCCAACATGTCAATACGGGGCAATGAATAGCTATCCTTCTTCGTTACATTATTGAGCTGTCGGAAATTAACACAGAACCGAGTCGACCCGTCTTTCTTCTTTACCAATACGACAGGAGAAGTTCACGGACTGCTTGATGGTTCGTTTCGCCATCCTTCTTCATCTCTTAAATAATCTCATCTGCTTCTTCTCTTCCAGACAGAGGTAATCTTCTAGCAGCTTGGTGAATCGGTGTGGCGTTACCCGTGTCTATTCTGTGACGAACAATATTAGTATTTCCCTTTTACACCATTACTGCATTCAGACATGCTGGTATCGCCACATTAGGTTTTCAGCCTTATGATATTCTTCTCGAGATAAACCTTTACAGGCCTCTGTAACCAGATTCTGCAGTCGTTCAGGAATTCCTTTAGGTGATGGTTAGGTACGGTTCACATTTTGCTCAACCGAGGATACTGTAGAACAATAGCCAATTACTGTTTCTTTTCTCAACTTAACAGTGGTTAATGTTCATTATTCTCACAGGTATTACTCTATTCAATCTGACCAGTTCTTTGGCTACTAGAATTCCTCGACCAATGTCTTCGTCTTGACTTCTGGGTTCCAGGATAGCAATCTCTCCAGCTGGAACGTCGCCCTCAGGGCTCGCTTCTATAAACATTTCGCTACGTTCCGTCAAGATTACGTCGTCAGCCGTAATCACATTCACGGCAATGTTGTTACACAAATATATTACCACCTCCACTTCGTTGAGTCTCGGCAGATCGTGTCGTAAATCCAGCTGACACCCATATGTCGTCATGGGATCCATTCCTAAAATTGCTTCTTCTTCTATGTCAGCGACCAGCAGACAATGATTGAAAGCAACAGTTCCAATGGCCAGGAGGGCATTCACCTCTCCAACAACATTCGCCGAGTCACCAGTCGCTGCTCGAAGCTTCCATTTGGACGGCATAAGACGAGATGACTTGGCAAAATCTATTTGTATAATGCTCTTGGTTGCACCAGAATCCAGAAGTAAGACGCAGGGACTTCCATTTATGAGTGCATCTACGTAAACACTGTCATAACGGTGTCGAATGGACTTGATTTTGGACTTGTATTTCGTAAGATACAAGGGACTCTTGTTTGACAGGTCGATGGATGCCCCTTTCCATCAACTTGTAGTTTCTATGCAGACTGCTGCTCTTCTTGTTGCTTCAGTGGACGGTCACATCGACTTTTCATGTGCCCTAATTCTTCACAATTCCAACATCGAGGCTGTCGCCTTTTGCCTCTAGAAATGCGTACGTCTACCAACCTCTCTACCATTGCCTCCAAATATTTTTCGTCACAGGTATCGATGCCGGTCTGCAATTCTCGCACTCGTCCGTCACGTTTCGATACTCTTTTTGCAACCTGGAAGTCTAGTGCTTGACTTAATGCGTCAGCTAAGGTTTTCGGTCTTGTCAGTCTTAATGCCTGTTGGGTTTCTGCATCATGGAGCGCTTCAATAAATCACCGGACGGCTGTGCATTGCAGGGAACTTTCTGAGGCATCGGGGTCCGAAAGGCTCACCAAACGAGATATATCAGCTTCCAGTTTTTGAAGACTCTCTCCAGGCTTCTGAACACGATTCCTTAGCTGGGTAAAATATGTGTCTTCCAGGTGTGCTTGCCCGTTCCGTATTTCGAGTCTCTTGACAATTAGCTTGAAGTTTGACTGTTTATCGGTCGGTATTGTCTCTATAATATCAACGGCGTTATCACGCAAAGCCAAAATCAGGGCAAAAGCAGAATCTGTCGCGGACCAGCCATTTACCGTTGCAGCAGCCTTGAATTGTTTCAAATAATTCGACCATGAAGAAGTGCCACCAAAGGTAGGTGGTTTTACTCCTGCTTTTCCCAGTGGTTCCCGTACGGTGGCCACTCGCGCCATTCCCAGTGGTTTCTGTACGATGTTTATATTTGATTTTTCTGTTGGGGGAGTAAAAACCTTCTGCTTCTCTTTTAACAGATAAAGTAATTTTTCCTTATTCTTCAAAATTTTTCTCATCTATCTTTTCAATTTTCTTTTCTATTTTTTCTTCGTTCTTCAAACTTTTCTCAATTTCCTTTTCATTCCTCAAAATTATCCCCTCAATTTCTTCTCGCACCAATTTATTGAGTTATTTTTTGTTCTAACATTTCTTCCAAAACTCTGGAATTTTTTATTATTTCCTCTTTTAAAATTCTGGAATTTTCTGTCAACTTTGCTTCTAGAAATTTGGAATTTTCCATCAATTCTCCTTTTAAAATTCTGGAATTTTCAGTTAACTTTCCTTCTAAATTCTTGGAATTTTCTGTTAACTTTCCATCCAATATTTTGGATAGGTTCAAAAAGTTCCCCGTTGTCTAGAAGAGAAAATTCTCTGGATCCTCGCCTGCTGCCTTCATCGCGTTAGCAAGATGTTTTTGTAATACTGCTTTCGTTCAGGAAGTGTCTTGTTCCATCTCTTCTAACTCTTTCTTCAACTCCGTCACTATCAGATCCCGTAAAACTTTTGTGAAACTCATCTTGATTAAAGTTTTAATTCACCACACGTTACTATTTTGACCCCACACCTGACACCAAATGTTACGATTCTAGGGGTGAATTATAATTGTGGTATTATTTTAACAAAAACGTTTATTTTGTTTCTTAACACAATCACTGAAAGCACTTGATTTATGTACGGATAGTCTTCACTTGATTATTCTTTATAGGGCACACTTCTCTTGATTATTTATTTACACAACACTTCTCTTGATTATTTATTTACACTACACCTCTTCAGTATTCACTGTTCCCTTCTTTTACACTGTCGCACAGTCCTAAGCACTAGCCACGGTTCACGTCACTGACCACAATCACTGCACTCCTATTCACCGCGATGCACACACTTCACAGCCCAGCTTCCACTTCAGACTTAAGACTGACTCGCGGTCGCCGGCCGCCGCGTATTAATACTCGAAGGGCGCCGTCGAGAATTTTCTGGACTTTGCGATTAGCGCCAAGAACACTCTGGGACTAGGTAGTTGGAGAGCTGCCGGCCGATGACGCAACCCGCGCACACAGGCAGCGCGTGGTGGCGCCGGCAGATGACGCAATCCGCGTATAGAGGTAGTTCTTGGTGGTGCCGGCAGGTGACGCAATATTCGTTACAATACTATATCTAGATTTTACTTGAAACCGTTGTCCGCGTGATAAAATCAGAGCTTGAATTCTGAGGGAGCATGCCAGTATCTTCGGAACAAAATAGTGAGATAAACAAAAAGTAGTGAACAAACTATCACTTAGAGACGTCAAATTTTAGTTCATACAACATTCGTAAACAAAAGAAAAAAAATCACTTATTCAAAAAAATTAAATTTTAATTATTTTAATTTATGACTGTTATTATTATTATTATTATTATTATTATTATTTATTATTATTATATTGAGAGTTGACTTTGAGTGTGTAGTGAGCCGCTGGTAACGGTAACTTTTACGTACAATGTAACGGTCACAGGGACACAACTTCACAATGACGTTTGAAGAGTTGTCTGTCTCAGTAACTAAAGCTGTTGTTGCAACTCCGCGAATATCGAAAGATCCGGGTTTGACTCCCGGCTGGAACAGTGTATTCCAATTAAAATAAGTAGTTTTCTCATACCGATTGGGTTTTAGAAAATGTCACCACTTGTTAATGCTACAATGTAACCACACAAACTTTCCACAATACTTCATCAACGAAAGTAATCATATTACTACTGATAATCTAAATCGTATAGCATCTTCATCTTCACTACAATGCGCTCACACATCCCGTTTCACCTTTCCCCAAGCCAACAAAAACTATTTTGCACCCTTCAACGTCGCGTCCCCATTTAACGGCTGTTATTGCCCTCTTCTCTACTGTGTCTCTCGCTGGGAGTAGCCCAGTGTCTTAGAGGAAGTCCCAGGTGCAACATAACAACAGCTCTTGACATTCGCGTCATTGTATGACGGAACCCAATGGGTTTAAACGGGCCAAATGAAGAGAAGTAAATGAATCAATGAGAAATATTTTATCATAGTAGTCATAGATGTAGCCCCAGCAATTTTTGTTGTTACAGTATGTGTTTTGAATTATAATCCCCTCATGGCAAACGTTTGATTTTGTATAACCCAAAACATTTTATAAACTCTATGAGGAATAATTACAAGCTACACTGCTGCAATTTTGAGTTGTATTTAATTTAATATTTTATGGACACCTATAAATCAATGCAGCATTAATAATGCCTGTCAATTCTTGTTCCATTCCGTTAGGAAGTCGAAACCTGTTATATGGAAAGAAAGTTTCGAAACTAGAAAAGAAAACAAGTGGTGCTACAACAGCACATACTTCCTTGTATTATTTCTATCTTTTGTTATTTTCTAAACTTAAGAGATCAACAAAATAAGATCAGTGCCATTTTATAAGCGACTTCTACTCTATCCGTGGAAAATATGAATGAAAAAATGGAGCTGTTTTTGATATTTTTAAAGTAAAATTCATTAATTTCAGGCAGAAATTACGTGATTATTGAACCCAATATTTTTTAAGATATTATTATTATTTAGAACACATTTCATTTCAGACAAAAATCTCTATCCTAAATATTGTACTTTTACAATGTTAATTGTTTTCAGTTTTGTACATTACCAAATTGTACATGACCTAATTTCAAGACAATTTTTTAAGCAACATATTTTATTAAGAAAATAATATCTATCTTAATTACTGTAGTTGTAGAAAATCGCCGAAAAAATTATACTTTTTCAACTTTCGAAAAATTAGGAAGTTCAACAAAAATGTGACAGACCCCGTTGTTTTGGGTTCGTAACTTCATCCGAAGACAATGTTTAATTATAAAATTTGGAGCCATTTTTGAGAAAGTTTCGTTGTTGAGGCTTTATGTGAAGTACCCCTCAAAATCAAAATATTCGTTTCAAACTCTTAGAACTTGATCTTTGTTTAGATAGATTGTGGATTATCAATTTTGGGGAAAATAAGCAGAACAACTTAGGCGTTAGCGTTGAGTAGACGAATGTTTTGCCCAGAATCGATATTTTGGTGTCGAGAACCCACAAAATATGGATTCTGACTATACAAAGTATTAGAGGAAGTAATGTACTATATACCGGGTGATTCATAAAGACGGAGCAGATTTCAAATATCTACCACCAATGAATGACAATAGATAGAGACAAGTACTACACATCACTGAGGAATGTGTGTAAGCACCGTTTGTTGCGCGAGAAATCTAGAATCGAAACTCCATTGGTTGCCATGCACAGATTAACTGGTCGCTGGTTTCTGAGTTCACTGCTGCAACAATGCGATCTAGATGATCTTAAAGAATATGAATAAGAATATATAATAGAATATGAAAGAATATGGCAGATACACCTTATCGTTTATGAATCCCGATATATCGCACTGCATCAGATCTGGAGATCTGGGACGATGAACAAGATGTTTCCCACTTCTTCGAATGCATCGTTCCGAAATTCTACCGTTCAGATACGTAGTGAAAGTGAGGTGGAGCGCCACCTGGAATAAATATAAAATCATCCTGATGTTTTTGAATTTGTGGAAACAGCCACATTTGGAGAATGTCTTGATAAGTAATTCCAGTAACAGTTCTCTCACCAAAAAACAAAGGTTCATAAACTTTGTAAATACTAATGGCGTTAAACACATTCAGTTTTGGAGAATCTCTTTCATGTTCGATGACAATACTGGGTTTTCATTCCCCTAAGTTCTGATATTATGGCTATTCACTTTATCAGATATATGAAATGTTGATTCATCGAAAAAAAATGGTAAATTCAACAAACTTGTGATCTTCCACATCTTCCAACATTGCAAAGCAAAATTCTGATATTTTTGAATTATTTCCAGGTCTATTCATTTTCATACTCCTTTGAATATGCAACCTTCGACAAATTCTTGTATGATTATGACGAGTGGAACTTGCCTCGAAATACATGTTGCACTACAACAATAAATACACTCTCTGCTTACTTCAGCACACAAAACAACTTTTCGCGTGGCGTCACAATTTTCTTCTAAACACACTACAGCGCCACTGAATGAAATGAATAAGTAAAAGCTTAAAACTGAATTTTTCTCTATCCAGAGATGTGTCGTCTGTCTCTCCATCCATTGTCGCTCATTAGTGGCAGATATTTGAAATCTGCTCCTTCTTTTTGAATCGCCTGTATTTAAACCAAATTAATCAACTTTTACGTTACTAGGACCCGGCAATAAGAACTTTTGAAAAACACAGTTTTTTCCGCAGCATTTCAATACTCTCTCTTTACTGCGTAAATTGTGAGCGAGAAAGTAAAAATGATTAAAAAGTAAACATTTTGTAGAAAAAGTAAAAAAAAATTGGTGATTAGTTCAGACTTAAGGTTCCAAGCTGTCTTGATACCTATAATCTGACGAATGTTTGAAACCTAATTAGTTAAACTATCGACAAAATGGCGGCATATACAACACGAAATTATACAATAATTTTTATTTATTGGAATTTAGGAGTTAAGTGCAATAGGGTTACTAGAAATGGAGTGCTATATTTGATCGGAAAACGTGACATACAAATAAAGTATTAGTCATATTTTTTCTTAATATAGTTAGCCAATTTAAAACCGTTTATGAATTAGTACTGTAAAAAAAATAAAAATGTAGATATAAAAAAATTAAATAAGTGAACTAGCACGAGAGCGGTAAGCATTATGATTTTCAAAAAACAAAGGCATCCATCTCAACAACCAACTGAACTGCAGGCAGGTGTTTTTAATTAATGAGCTCCTTCCTCTCTCTCTTTCATTTACCGACGGAATGCTCACTCGTTCTTGTTGGAAATGATTCCTATCCCAGCCTCTTTCTCACCGCTCCCGCTCTTGACGTCACCTACATCCTTGCGCACTGCACTACCCCATCTCCGGCGGCCGCCTCCACCTCCGCCGAACTGCTTCCACATCTCACCAATACCGACGCATTCACAGCGCACTGCTTCCGTCCTACCTCAGTACTTACCAATTTTCACTCCGGGCCTCTGGCCCTCCTCGTCCGGCTCCTCCCCGGCCCCCCGTCCGGCCCTCCTCGTCCGGCCCCTCGGATCTCCTCCGTCCGGTCGTGTTGCGTCCAGGCCTCTTCCGTCCGGACCTTCCCGACTGGACATCCTCCGTCCGGACCTCCCCGACTGGACATCCTCCGGTCGGCCTCCTCCGTCCGGCCGTCCTCTGTCTGGACCTCCTCCGTCCGGCCTCTCCGTCCGGCCTCCTCCGTCCGGACCTTCTCCGTCCGGACCTCCTCCGTCCGGACCTCCTCCGATCAGGTCATCCTCCGTCCGGACCTTAACGACTTGACCTCCTGCGCCCGGCCCTCCTAGGTCCGGCCCTCCTCGGTCCGGCCTTCCTCCGTCTGGCCGTCCTCCGTCAGGCCCGCCTCTGTCTGGATCTCCTCTGTCCGGTCGTGTTGCGTCCAGGCCTCTTCCGTCCGGTCCTTCCCGACTGGACATCCTCCGTCCGGACCTCCCCGACTGGACATCCTCCGTTCGGACCTCCTTCGTCCGGATCTCCTCTGTCTGGACCTCCTCCGTCTGGACCTCCTCCGTCCGGACCTCCTCCGTCCGGACCTCCTCCGTCCGGACCTCCTCCGCCCGGACCTCCTCCGTCCGGACCTCCTCCGTCCGGACCTCCTCCGTCCGGACCTCCTCCGTCCGGACCTCCTCCGTCCGGACCTCCTCCGTCCGGTCGTCCTCCCTCTGGACCTCCTGAATCCGGACCTAATCCACCCCCTTCCATGCCTTCCACCCTCCCCCTCGCTTCACCCCCTCCTGCTCTCGCCCCCGCCGTGCAGATGGCGTGCGTGTGCCAGGCGGCACCGGAAACATAAAGGTTCCTAATGGAAAGTGCGTGTTAGAAACGCAAGGTACATGAGAAGGCAAAATATATGTAGAAGGAGCTGAAGAATGGATGAAGCAAATGTTGGCAGACGAGTCTAAAGAACCATAATCTCTTGATGCGAAGAAGGTTGGACTGAATGAGATTGGACTGTTATAGCGTTGTGTCTCATCCCCAATATTGAACAAATGCTAGGAGATGAGTTAAATCTGTTTTTGACATAGCGCAAAGTTGGATGTTGATGTGGAAATGCTTTCAAAATCAAATTAGTTTTACCGCTGATAATTCGAAATTATAAAAATAACAAATTAATTTCAGTTGTTAATGTTCACAATAACATAGAAAACCTCGTTGTTTGATTTGCATTATTATTTCATTTCACCGCAGTAATTGTTGCATAATTCCGCAAAGCTAAATTAAATATTGCCTAATTTACCTACAATAAGAGATGAATTAACAGGCCGTTAAAATACATTAACTGAGGTAAAAGAAGTAGATACTATTTAAATTTCGTGGCGGCAGCAGAGTTAGTTACCATTTAAGTAAAACATTATTTTTTTGGTTTGAAAAAGTAATTGTAGTAAGTAAACATTCACAAAATATTGAACGCGAGGGGGAAGTTTGCTATTACAGGCTTTGTAAATACACATATACGCATAACAAATATATGCAAACTTCAAAATTAAATGTGATTCCATAACTTTTTGTTATTTCCAACATTTTCTCCAATATTGAGAGAGAATTTCTCAAACAATAAACCAAAGTCAAATTAATTTACTTAAAAGTATGAATAAATAACTACAGAGGAGTAAACATTTTGTCAACCGTACCATGTTTTTGTAATTGTTCAGCAAAACATAACAGTTTTCTAATAACCCGGAAAGCTGTTTGAATTTCCCTCCACTTTCGATTATTTTAGACCTTGCAAACATTTCCCTTACACCGTTCATGATATATTATTAAATAAAGTGGTCCTTGATTCAAAAACACTTAACAGGTTTTCCTGCCTCCAACACTAGATGGATTTTTGAGCGTTGGGACATATTTTCTAGTGGTTCTGGACCTAACCACAGTGGGTGATTCGTCGCTCGGTCTTTAGAACAGGAGTGGGGACATGATTGGGAAGAATCAATTGCTTTGGTGCTCTCCGGCTTTCGCCTGGAAGCGATCAGGGAAACCATAGAAACCACTGTTCAGAGCAGTCAGAAAACGAATTCGATTTCGGGAGGCGCCACAAATCCACGGATGTCAAACGGAAAGCGCAAATGTTCAGCACCAAACGGGGATCGAACATTCGACCTCCCTATTACCAGTACGCTTGACCCATAGGGGGAGGGGGTTGCTGTAACACTCGACGATACTGGTAATTAAGTAATGTTACTAATTCTTAGATGTGGTATATCAATATTTTTACAAAAAATTCAAACTTTCAGAATCTCGAAATGTATGTCAATTTGAGAAGAGAAATTTAAACAGGTACAAATAATTACATAAACTTACGTTATTTTTGGTACAGTAGTTGCAAATGAACGTGCTATATTAATCCTATTTGAATTAATATTTTATTGATACAAAAAATCTCACTAATGCATTCATGAATTTGATAATAGATTAACTTTTGTTTTTAAATGACACTGTTGTTGTAATTGATGACCATTATATTTCGGTATTAGTAATATTCTTGAAAATATATGCATTTTGTAAATAGTTGACATTTTGATCCGTTTTATTGGGATTTTATTCGCTTCACACAAAAGAGAGGCAAACATTAAATATAATTATTAAAAAAAATTAAATCACAGATAATTAAAATTATTGATACCTAAGTGTAATAAAAACATTTAAAATATTTTAAAATAGTAATATGAAGCAATGTGCAAAGTCGATCATTTAAAAATTTGAAGAACTTTACTTAAAAGAAATGCATTAAAAATCCAGTACCATTTACAAAATGGATATGACGGAAGATTATTACTGTCTGTAAATAAAAAAATATTAATTATAATAAAACATTGTATTTTCATCATTTTACATAAGATTTTCAAGAGATTTTTCAATGCCACAACGTTGAACCGATTATCACCTCTTCTGCGTTTCTCGAGTACTACATATTTACGTAGTAACGATAAAGTATTGTGATGCTGTAGCTGAAAGTGGTAATTTTTTCTGTTTAAAAAGTCGTGAAAGCAAATGGAAGAATGATTCTGAAACACAGATATATAGTACATAGATTGGTAATGGGTAGCAGGGGGTAGCAGTGAAGGCAAGAAATTGCGCGTGACGCCATCTTACTATTACCCCGTTCTGAGGCTTTGTACACACCGATATATAGAAATTATATCTACGCGAGTGCCTGTGCGAGAATTAATAGTTAGTTAGTTAATGCCTTATTTTACGTGGCGAGACTCGAGCCATCAGGCCCGCTCTTCCATCTAACCACGCAAATTTCGCTACGCTCCCTTCCCCACCTAGCGGAGAAAGGATGTATTATTATCTTGGGCGACGAAACTCAATTTTGGTCAGGGGCTTCTTTTAAGCTTGAGGATCTTTTACATGCAGTAAATATACTACATGGGACATCCGGCTTTACTTCCCCTCCGAAGGAAGGCGTATGTAGGATTTTTTCGCCCTTAAAAATCCACGGGTTTGAACCCGCAAACTCGGGTATAAGTCTGGTACGCTGACCGTTATACCACCGAATCCGCACCGAAACCCCAGAATTATCGCATATTAACCTCTGCCCTCATCTCTATTCTTCTATTTCCATATTAAGAGGGAAAGTTTTTGTTAACGGTACGTATTTATAATTCAAAACATGTATAAAAGTAAAGGATCTTTTCCGTTATACGTATACCACATCACTAGGCGAGAGATTCAGTTCCTTTGACACGAAAAATTTCGTTCACCTGAAAGGAATCGGTTCTCTGCAATGTGAACAGACGAACGTGATACCAGTCAATCAACATTTACGCGGTACATTTAAACGTTAGTTTTACACAAAACACTCATAGTATTATTACAATTTAATAATAATTCTATTACTATATTACTAATTTATTAGTGCTCTATTGGCTACCACCGCTCCGAAATCCCTGCTAACTCTCAATACGACTAATTTTATATTACTAGTTGGTAAACCGGAAGTTTATGGTGAACATTCTTCCTTTGATCCAGTAAACTGGTTATTCGTATTTTTCACGCTAGATATCTAATTTTATCGCCAACTCAATTTTATAACCAACGCATTTTGACACTAAGTGGTCCGCGACGTGTGTTAGACGGATCCACCATGCTTCGTTCGCGAGGATCTACCGGCTCTCGCTCGCGCGACCTGGTTCGCCTTCTGCTCTCGCTCCGGCGCTGGCGTTGCTTTATAAACCACTCTCCCTTTTAACAGAATTTATTTTGAAGGAAACGCTCCCTTTTAAAAGAATTTCTTTTGATTCTACTGATTCGCATTATATATTTTTGCGATGTATTATAGGAATTGTTCATCTCGGTAGACAATACAAACCAATTTAAAAGACTTACAGGGCGAAAAATCACACATTCCTCACCAAAAAACACACAATTTCACGCCAACACAACGAGAAAAATGTATTATGAAACGCTTCCACGTACAATTAACTTTTGATAATCCACAAACTAAGCGAACAACACGAGAAGTGCACAGAAAAATTGCGTAAATAAATCAAAGTTGTCATAGATACTTTAATTCATTTTTTCCATCGTTTTATAGCTTCTTCTAGAGTGGTAGGTGGCCATGTAAGTGATGTGCGTTCTTTGCATTAAAAATCTTCAGTGTTATAAATCATAAAATTAGTGGCAATATTGTGAGGTGATTTGCATTAAAAGAGTATGTGATGTAATTTGTAAAATAAGTGAAATATTGTAAGTGATTAGTAGTTGTGAAGTGCTACTTTAAATGTTTCTCAAAATAATATGAATTTTCCCCACCAAAAAAGAACCATTTCTAAAAAAATAAGAGAACCGAATCTTTTGGCTAGTGAACTGGTATACGTATAACGGAAAAGATCCGAAGTAACGTCTAATGTACTTATAGCATATCAAACAATAAAATAAATTGATGTTTGACTCAAATTTTGATTAAAGGATTATTAAGTTACTGATAAATTTTGTTTGAATAACTTACAGCAATTCCTTAAAAACATTTTAAGTAATTAGACAACCTTCCTTGCCAGTTAGCTTTTCGCTTTTCTTCACAGTCACGAAAATATTTGAAAAGCTTTTTACTCTTAAGAAAGCTACGTAAAGTTGTCCTTGCAAAAAATCAAGATCGGTAAGTACAACCCTACTTTTTGAGTATATTTAACTTTATTACCGAACTGAGAGGTACACCCGTGCAATTTAATCGCCTAGTATATCAAGTAATTAGTTTAATTTCAAATACATTTGCGGCTTATACACGTTACTGAACACATGGGCTAGTATCGAGATGCGCTGGACCAGCAAAATGTAATAGAATGTCCAAGAACCTCTTGTCCCTTACATTATGTAGCGAGGAACATATTCTTGAGGCCAGTGTTCAGAAAATTCTACATTTTAAGAACCTAGAGCACTATGTTTATGAGTTATTTAACTAAATAGATTTTAACAATGCTGACCAAGTGTTGTATATTGCATTTCACGTGAATATTTAGATTTTTTCGAACAAATCCTTCGTATTTTAAAGTCAAAGTGTAATTCGTCACCGTGAAATTCTCTTTCTTTAGAGACCTCATTTATAACAATGGGTTGCGTGTGAGAGCTGCAAAACTCATCTGTACTAACAGTTCAAACATAAGGTGAAGTATTCCCTACGCATTGGAACTAGCGTAATTAGTTCAAGCATTAAATAGTTTAATGATGAAAAGTGCACGTACTAACTCTCTAACAGTTTACGATTCGAAGCAAAGGAATTTCTTGAAATGAAAATAATATTGTATATTTTAATGGTTGGTTATTACATTATTGGTGTGTGTGTGTGTGTGTGTGTGTGTGTGTGTGTGCGCGTGTGTGTGTTCTGAAGTCTTTAGACTTTAAGTTGAAATCAGATGCAGAAAATATGCACTAATAATTTGAACAGATGAAGGAAATAACAAAGTGATGTATTGTTTTATATTTTAGACTGTTCAATGTTTATATAATTCATAAAATACATTAGTATAGAAGAATGCTTTTTCTCTCAAGACCGAACACAATGACTGAACAGTGGGAGAATATCCCAGGATTCGGATAATTCTATATCACAGTGGTAGTTTCTCTTGTGGGTGCCTGTAGAAGCGGTATCTCCTGTAATTGGAATTGCACGAAGCTGAGCCAACTTGCGTCAGTAATTAACACCGGCACGTGGTTGTACAGCAGAAGGAAGGGGGAAGGGGGTTCTATGTGTAACACATGGAGCGCAGCACCCTGGGTTCGATTCAGTTTGTACTGCGTTGCTCTCAATTAGGTAATGCAAGTTTCAGTTGCATTTGCATTGAGGGTTCCTTCATGCCAGTGAACTACAGGCTCAGAGGCGCGACTTCTCATTCACAAATACATTTTTTTCGTAGGTACCAGACGAATGTGACTGTGAAACTGATGATGTTAGAACAGTAAGAACAATCCTGGACAAAATCTCATGCCTGAGTTACGTATCACGTGCAGAAAATAAGTACGAGAAATTTAATGTTACTAACTACAATGGATCCTCCCATATGTCAACTTCGTGTACAATGTAGTATATTTGAGCTTGATGTTAAACAGCATAAAGTTGCAGTCACTGACTCTCCTTACGATGGTAAATCACGGGATTAGGTGGCTCAGGGCATCAATTGATGTCACTGAAATGCCTCTGCTTGGGAGGTCCTACATTTCAAGTCAAGACGGTGTTAGGATTTTCGACAGTAGCTTGTCAGCTTGGTCAAACTCAGTCGCTGTCTGGAGGAGAATTCTAGCTGCAGTCTGCTCTGATCAGTAGTTTTCCGTGGTTTCTCCAATCAACACCAGGTAAATGCCGGGGAAGTACTCTAACAAACGGGCACGATCGCACGCGATCTTACTTTTCTCTTCCTTGTCCTATCCTCACTCGTTACTTACACATACACACTTGCACGCACTACACTTCCAGACATGTCGGGAGCTTTGAGCTTATCTCGGCTGGGGAGATGCCCCGCTGATCGAAAATGCCAGGTTGGGGAAAACCCTGTACGTCGACAGGCAGGTCGGCGCCGGATATCGCCATCCAGAAGGGGAAGATCACCACCACTACTAGCGATAAAAGCAAGCATTGCACTCACGGGACCAATGCCTTAGCAGTTGACGGACCCGGAATAACTAATCTATCAATAAATCAACAATAGTAAATCAAACGTTTGCAAATCAACTTTTCTGTTCACCAAATCATTCAAAGAAAAAGTTCACCCTCCATAATAACCTTTAAATTGTTCCTATTGGTCATTCATTGAAAATCATTTGCCTAGGTTTTGCTGAGATTTGCACAAAACCAGTGAATATTTTCAATTCTTTCCTTTACTGTTTTCTTTACCAAAATACAGTTTTAATACATGTAGGTAAATTACTAACTTGTTTAAATAGCTAAAAATTGTAAGATTCCCAACATTATTTTAAAATATTTTAATGCAACGTAAAATACATTTTGTTCATGTAAATGTTTGTCAACACACTAAAACTAAGAGATATAGTAAAAAATGGACCTAATACGGACGAGATAATGACAAAAAGAAGCACTATGTGGTTCACAAATCTGAAAACTTTTAATGAAGAAGCAAAAGTAATATTATCGCTGTCCATAGGTGTGTTTGTTTATCTGTAAATAATATTTTAAGAGGAAGAAGAATGTTTTAAAAATATAACTTTATAAAAACTATTCTGGGAGACAAACACATTAATTATTACTTTAATTTTTGAAATGAGTAGTGATATCTTGCATCATTCGAATTAAAATTCAATTACCCCTGGACGAAGAAAAAAACTAATTATGTGTTTCTTTCATAATATATACATATTTACAACGCATGATAGTTGACACTGCTTACAAATTGCTTTTCAGAAACACTGCATTTACACACACTCACATATTCAATAAGTTCGACTATCGATTTGAAAAGTTTGCACGTGGAAATCCGAACAGTTGAGGTCGAATCGCAATCACGAGATACACAAGCAATACAATAGCTTCCAACCACAAGGCCACCACTTGGATTTCTATTCAGACTTTGTTATCCATTGTTACCAAATACAATTGCGTCGTTCACAATCTCTTCTATGTGCAAATTTGTTTTGATAAGATTTGATTCACCTCCAATTTTGTAATTTACGTGTAGAAGTTCAATACTACATGGTGACCTAAAACAACATTAAGAGGTAATTCGCAACATCGTCATTATAAATGCGTATTCTCAATTATGTCATATAGGTAAGATGTATAGGTAAGAATATTTGATTCACCTCCACTCTATTTTGTAATTTACGTGTAGAAGTTCAATACTACATGTGCCCTTAAACAACATTAAAAGGGAATTGAAAGACTTAGGGAACAAACAATGCAAAAATGTTATAAGCTATTGTCTGAACAGGAATGCAAATATAATATTCGAAAACTCTGAAAGATGCGCTTTTCATGAAAAGTCTAACTTCTCAAAATATGACGTAAAGTAAATAAAACAGATTAATAAGGTATCAACATCACCAACAGTCTAATTAATATAACGTAAATTTGAAGATTTGAAACATAATGGTTAGGTACTAAAATATTTAGATCAGATCAATTTATCAGCATTGTTACCATCAAAGTCTGTTTACATATTCTTAGGTTTTTACTTTTATTTATTTAGCTACTTTAAATAAAATATTTACAATTTCTTTCTTCTTCTATTGCAACATCTCAACTTTGATATCAACTGTGTTAGGTGTAGCATTTATTAATGTAAATCAAAACTTAAATAAACACGTTAATATTTAAATATTTCCACTCATGTTAAATTTCTAATGATATTTACACATTTTTTCATCTTTATATAACATATAAATCCCAACCAAAAATGTTAGTTAG
Source organism: Teleogryllus oceanicus (assembly GCA_964035755.1). NCBI lineage: Eukaryota > Metazoa > Arthropoda > Insecta > Orthoptera > Gryllidae > Teleogryllus > Teleogryllus oceanicus. The sequence goes on along the minus strand of CAXIVR010000004.1, from coordinate 101,466,723 downwards.
TTAATGCCTTATTTTCCGTGGCGAGACTCGGGCCATCAGGCCCGCTCTTCCGTCTAACCACGCAAATTTCGTTACGCTCCTTTCACCACCTAGCGGAGAAAGAAGGTATTATCTTGGGTGTCGAAACAGGCGGATCTCAATATTGTTCAGAGGCTTCTTTTAGGCTTGAGGATCTTTTACATGCAGCAAATCTACTAACATGGGACAGCCGGCTTTACTTCCCCTCCGAAGTAAGGCGTACGAAGGATTTTTTCGCCCTTAAAAACCACGGCTTCGATCAGGTTTGAACCCGCAAACTCGGGTACAACAATCCGGTACGCTGACCGTTATACCAACGAATCCTCTAACGTTTTGCTGAAGTCCTTTCATTGGTGTATTTGTGCGCGACCACCTCTTTCTTTACTCAATACATCGTATCAGATCACATGAAGCATCTGAAGCCCCAAACCGTTCCAACCCACTTCCCAAACTAGTCCCAGTCGACCACTCTTTCCAACTTCTGTTCCAACCCGTTCCTCTGACGACAACCACCACCCTCACCACTTGTCGCAGCGCCACCCACCGCGAGGCGAATCCATTAGGCAAAACACCCCATCGCCACCCGGCCGACCGGCGACCCGTGTTCCATTTTCAAGTCCCAATTTGCATTGGAATAACACATTACTTGCGACCATCACGGCGCGCGGCATGCTTCACTGTTTATATGTGCGTGGGAGCGGCGGCAGCGGAATCGGCTGTAGGCGGTGGCAGTGGCCGTGACGGGGGTGAAGCCAGGGCAGGGAGAGGGTGGGGCGGGGGTGGAGATGGAGGTATGATGATAATTGGGGCAAGGGTGAGAATTGGGTGGAGTGTTAAAAATGGAGGGAGAGGAGAATAGGAAAGGGATTGGGAGTAAGGTAGGGACAAGGCGATATTAACAGAGCGTTGGGACGAGGGAAAGGTCAGAGGGTGGGAGTTGGGCGAAGGGGATGGGGGCGAAAGGATGGCGGTTCACCGTACGCCACGGTCGGCGGCGGCGACGTTGACGAGGGCGGTGGCGGTGGCGCGGTTCAGGCAAGGGTGGAGTGGGAGAGGAGGAAGGCACGAGGGTGTAGCAATGGGCGGGGGCCAGGGCTGAGGGTGGGGGCAAGTGCGGGGATGGCGTGGCGCTGCGTGAGTATTCGCGTCCGTTTGGCTGGCTGACCAGCCGAGTCAATTTCCTATCAAATGCAGCTGGCGACGCCCACATCGACGTTTTGAGCTCGCGGCAGGCATAGTGCAGCAGTTACATTGATCTGATCCGGTGACCTCTGTGCAGCCTATACAGGGAATGGCCTCCGGAGCCTCGGAAATAGTTTCAGCAGCTGTGAGCGAAGAGCAACATGAGCAGAATGTCAGCCTGATCAAAAGATGTTTATATGCGAAAAAAAGAAAGTATATTCTTATTGGCCTTGTAAACTGATCATGTAATAAATTGAATTAGGTCATAAAAATAATCTCTTAATATGTTTAGGAGCTAAATATAGATAACTTAACAACACCTTAAGCTCATCAAGTTTTGTATAAAGAATAGTGTTCTCAGAATATTCGACACAGTTACTAAGTTAATCCTTTGGTTAATATAAAGAAATATGAGGCTTATGTGCTCAATTTATTGAATACATTAACAATGATATGGTTTACATTGTTTCATTACTTCTTATTGGTAATCTTGTTTAATGTCACGTAATAGGTTTCGTGTGACAAGTTATGTGTTATACAAAGTGAAACAAAGGAGTGAGGTAGAAGTTGATTGTAACTAAGTAGTAGTTTTCTGAAATAAACCGGAATATCTCCTCACTTAAAACCTGTTATATTTATTGGATCAGAGATACAGTATATCTGTAAATTGATAATTGAGCTTGTTATCCAATACTTCTCACAGAACGTTTGTATTGATGACAGCAGAAGCTGGTGTCATCAATAAGTGTTCACTTGCTGCTCGTGAAATGAACTATATTCGTCATTCAAGGATTTATTTTCGAAATACTGTCTCTTACGATTATATTTTCCACATACAAACGTCTGAACTACGTTTTGCTCATACATTGGCCTCCCATATGAAATTTCTTGGGACCAGAAATACTTGTTCAAGCTCCTGTTGTCAAGTTTATTTTCGCTGGCTTAAGACGAGTATGAAAACTGTTTTTACTCTAAACGTTCGTGGAGAATAATTGAAAAATGAAGTAGTAGTTTGCAGTTCAAAACCATCCAGAATAATGAAGAAGCAAGATTAACAAATTACAAAAAACACAATACATAATAACAATAAATAAATGCATGATGAAGTATTTCCTAATAGATCCTTAATAATGTATTAATTGTTACTATTTACAGTGTGCAAAATATCCGTGCAAAGTAGTGCCGTATGGAGTGAGTGAAGTAGCCGCAGAGTGATATAAAACAGATGACTCCTACATAAGGTATTCTTAATATTATTGAACCGTACAGCATCCGCCTTATCATATCGATATATTATCAGTGGGATATCAAATCAATCAGTTGTCAGAGATTTGTAAACGCATATTTCACTATTATTCTTAAGATAATTTGAATACTTTTGAAAAAAACAACAAATACATTACAGAAAGATTAGAAATTAAATAAATGTAAATGAAGTGTCCGAGTTACAATGACAAATTGATACAATTACTAAAAAACAATTTTTTATTTTACTAATTTTCATTATGTATCATGCGAAACACTCGATATTGCTGTTGAATTTGTTTTATCTAAAAATATTGTAACTCTTCTTATGTTTCATCTTGTGACATACCAAAAATGACGGACATTTTATTTAGGCAAATCAAGGTCAAAATGTTGTAAATATTGCAAAAGACGTGGATTTCTATGGTGCAGATACGCAGATGATACCGTAGCAACGCGAGTTCGTCCTAAAATGTGGATTTCTATGGTGCAGCAGGGTACATCATAGCAATGTGAAAAAAACAATAGAGAGAAAATCACAGCGAGCTTTGATGGGTGGACCAGATTGGGAATTAGGGCATTCCGCCTCGTGTCGTGGTGGTGAGCGGATCGCTTGTGCGATTTTTCTTGAGGTTAATTATCAAATCGGGGCTTGCGATATTTCGTGAGAGTGAACATTGAACTTGAACTTAGAATATTTCTGCATAGGGAACTTGCAACGGGAACTTGAAAAATTTACGTGTTGTACCATTGCAAACTCGAACTTGTAATTTTTAGAACTGGAAAGTGAACTTGAATATTTTGGTGGAGTTACATGATTTGACTTATAAATTTTCCAGTGAATTGTGAATTGCCAGGTTAGGTGATAGAAAATAATATTAGAGGGATATTATTCCTACCCGGGAAAGTAATCAGTTTGAAATAGGTGCCCACAAGAGGCGCAAGATAAAGAGTATAGGCAGTGCTTGTGAAGTAGTTGGAGGAAGTTTCGACTTGGTCAGTGATCATCGTGGACTTCAACAAGAAGGAAGATTGGTCTACCCTACGTGACGACATCGAGCGACGTGCGCGCTAAGAGGCAAGAAAGGATAAAAGGTCCTATATCGCTGTTATTGCAATAACGAGAAAAGTAGTCATGACCTAACGATAAATTGTAATGATTAATGATATACTGATAACTTTTGGTATGCATAATAAATTATAATTCATAGTTTGAAAGAAAGCTAATTCTCATTTGCCATTACGTGCAAACCTAGTGTAGACAGTTTAGAATTATTTTCAGATTCCTCGCCATTCCGTATGGATGGCAGATAGTGTAATTGGTTGCGAAGTAAGTAGCTACAATTATTTCATAAAAATCCGTCGATCGAGCTAGCGGGATTTATATTTATTTGTAATATATCCGAAAACAGTAATAGATAATGAGGAATTCAAGTGTAACCTTTTCCTGGCGCCCAAATTATTTATAAATTAGGAAATTGGTTAAGATTTACATTTATTAGTAATTAATAACGTTTCAATATCTACCAATGGAAATAAAGTAGTGTCTATTTGAACAAGAAACATTTGTTCTGGCAAGAGCGCACATATTAAGGCGAGAAAACGTCATTTCTTATACCTAGAACAATTAATGTATGATATATATTTATGGTAATGTTGGGTGTTTCACAAAACCACATTCAGTTAAGTGAAACTATCAATTGTTTTCATGAAAACCGTTAGTTTCAATAGACTCAAAAAACAAAGTAAAAGTTAACAGAACCGTACCTTCACCGAAATCACATACATTGTGATACAAACAACATTAATCCCGAGAGGACGGTAAATGGCACCGGCAACAACGCAATAAATTTACCTGTATTAAACGAGCACAATACCTTCTAATTACAATCTCACTAATTGCAACTACATGAACGTAATTCACGAGACTATCCAACAAAGGTAACGGCTATTTCCATTTCGTGTCCCAAAAACCCGGATGGAGGTTTTGGTGGAATAAATAACAGAAGAATTGTATATCTGACAAAATTATACTATAAAAATGTGTTTGATAGGTCTTCGGCGAGACTAAACAGCTGGAAGTAAAAAAAGGGAAACTTTAATTTGTAGATAGTAGTAATATATCAAAAAGTTTGTGTCCCGCGTAGTTTCATAAAATGTAAGCAATAATCATTAGCAATGTTCTTAATTTCATATGTAGTCGGCATCCATTTACTCATTTATGCAGAGTATTTTGTATTATTAATGTACTTTTAGAATCGATCTACTCCTCTAAAATTATGTACTGTAATAAACTCGAACACTTACCTAATTCCCTTTTTCGGAGCGTAAAATATCTTGACAAGAAACGGATGAAAATATCAGATTTTTAAATTAGTCTCTCAGCCTGAACTAACAATTTACTTAAAAGGTCCAGTATGTTTTTAGAACGCTTCTGTCTGTAGACATTCGAGCTGCCAAGACGCATCGGGGCAAGGTGTGAACGCGGCTCGGCGGGGAGTAGCCTCGCTTTTTAATAACCTCTCTCCTTGCTGCTCCGCGCCGTCCCTTTTCTCTCCAATCCCTTCTGCAACCACCACCAACACCATCACCGTCGCCAACTTTGCCGCTCTGTTCCGGTCCTTGCCCCAAAACTAAGGCACCCGTGCTCTTGCCCAACATGTTCCCTGCCGCTGCCCTTTTCCAATGCCAAGCTGTCCTCCTTTCCGTCCCAACCTCAACCTCTTGCCATCTCCCCGGAAACCCCCCCCCCCCAATTTTTTCACCGGCCCCCTTCCCAACTCCCTCACCCTACCACGGTCGTTCACCTCCGCCATCACCACCGCCTCCACATCAGAATCATTCCCATCATCATTAGCAACATTATCATCTCCCTTATATCCCACGTTCCAACATCTTCTACCAACTTCCAACCTTCTGTCTTTGGCTACCCCCTTGCCACATCGGGTTTCCCCTTCCCCACACTTGAGCTGTCTCCCCAGCCCCTGCGACCCACGTTCTAATCCCATCTTCCAACGTTCACATTCCACGCCCAACATCTTCTACCAACTTCCCACCTCCTGTCTTCGGGTTACCCCTTGCCACATCGGTTTCCCTTCCCCACACTTGAGCTGTCTCCCCAGCCCCTGCGACCCACGTTCTAATCCCATCTTCCAACGTTCACATTCCACGCCCAACATCTTCTACCAACTTCCCACCTTCTGTCTTTGGCTACCCCCTTGCCACATCGGGTTTCCCCTTCCCCACACTTGAGCTGTCTCCCCAGCCCCTGCGACCCACGTTCTAATCCCATCTTCCAACGTTCACATTCCACGCCCAACATCTTCTACCAACTTCCCACCTCCTGTCTTCGTTACCCCTTGCCACATCGGTTTCCCTTCCCACACTTGAGCTGTCTCCCAGCCCCTGCGACCCACGTTCTAATCCCATCTTCCAACGTTCACATTCCACGCCCAACATCTTCTACCAACTTCCCACCTCCTGTCTTCGGTTACCCCTTGCCACATCGGGTTTCCCTTCCCCACTTGAACTGTCTCCCCAGCCCCTGCGACCCACGTTCTAATCCCATCTTCCAACGTTCACATTCCACGCCCAACATCTTCTACCAACTTCCCACCTCCTGTCTTCGGTTACCCCCTTGCCACATCGGGTTTCCCTTCCCACACTTGAGCTGTCTCCCCAGCCCCTGCGACCCACGTTCTAATCCCATCTTCCAACGTTCACATTCCACGCCCAACATCTTCTACCAACTTCCCACCTCCTGTCTTCGGTTACCCCTTGCCACATCGGGTTTCCCCTTCCCCACACTTGAACTGTCTCCCAGCCCCTGCGACCCACGTTCTAATCCCATCTTCCAACGTTCACATTCCACGCCCAACATCTTCTACCAACTTCCCACCTCCTGTCTTCGGTTACCCCTTGCCACATCGGGTTTCCCCTTCCCCACACTTGAGCTGTCTCCCCAGCCCCTGCGACCCACGTTCTAATCCCATCTTCCAACGTTCACATTCCACGCCCAACATCTTCTACCAACTTCCAACCTTCTGTCTTTGGCTACCCCCTTGCCACATCGGGTTTCCCCTTCCCCACACTTGAGCTGTCTCCCCAGCCCCTGCGACCCACGTTCTAATCCCATCTTCCAACGTTCACATTCCACGCCCAACATCTTCTACCAACTTCCCACCTCCTGTCTTCGGCGCCTCCCCTACCTCCGTCGGCGTTTCCTCTCCCCCTCCTCTAGCACTTTGCCACCCAGCCCCTGCGACCAGGCCGTCGCGCGTCGCCTCCTGCCCCTCTCCTCGCCGCCACTCCCTGGAGCCTATCGCGCGCCGCGAGTTTGCGCAAGTTGCCGCCCGCGGCGCTGACGTGTCTCGCCGTGATTGATGCGCCAATACCCGCGCGCGCGAGGGCGCCCCGCCAGCTAATCGCGAGTCCGCAATGTTTACAGCGCACACAACTTCCGCCCTCACGCCTGGCGTCGCCTCGCCCCCTTCGTCGGGCTCCTTCTCTGCCTTCTTCGCTTCCGGTGAGCCCGTACTCCCAGCAGTCTTGCTCCAACTTGGCTTCTGCTGCATGTTCCTTTGGCCCCAGCCGCCCTGAAACAGCTTCCTTTCTAGGTATGTATTTTCTTCGCTGTTTACTTTATCTGACAGTGTACACGAGTGACTGCACATTTCTTTCTTATGGTTAACTCTTTACATAAAAAATAATGTTTTCTCTCATGTGGAAGTGGTAAATATTCTTTGGCTCAAATTGAATTTGTTTTCATTTTCAAACTGTATTGAGGCATTTACATACTAAAAAGAGAGAAGTGTATGATCAAAGTTCGGGAAACTGAAAATGAAAAATCACTGAAATCTCTGCAAGTAGCTCTAAGACAATTACTTGATAATTACAAGGGCCAAGTGTAAGAACAAAAGTAAAGGTGAAAGTACAAATTTCTTAGATACACAAACGGGGAAAATGAAAACAAATAAAATTGTTAAGATTGCAGTTTGGAGAGAATGTTTTGTCCAATGTAATTCTATAACAGGAAGGGAAGTCACGAAAGACACTGTGTCTGCTTTTGAATGAGACTACATGTCATTTGGGATTCGAAATAGTTAAACAATATGATAGAAAAGAGATGAAAGGACTAAACGTAACATTGGTATAGCCAGTATTGTGAGGGTGCTCTTTTTACAGCAAGAGTCTCTTAGGGCCCACCACGGGGAGCGGTAGCTCAGTGCATCAACTGATGTCACTGCAGCACCTCTGACCGGGAGGTCCTAGGTTCGAGTCCTGACGGCGGCAGGATTTTCGACACTAGCTTTTTAGCTAGGTCGAATTCAGTCGCTGTCTGGAGGAGAACTCTAGCGGCCGGCTGCTCTGATCGGTAGTTTTCGGTGGTTTCTCCGATCAACACCAGGCGAATGTCGGAGCAGTACCCTACCAAACGGGCCACGGACCGCGCGCGATATGTCCTTCCTCTTCCTTGTCCTATCCTCTCCCCTTACACACACATACACTAACATCCACTACACTAGCACATATTCCGGGAGACCGGTCGGGAGCTTAGAGCTTGTCCCGACTGGGGCAGTGCCCCGCTGGAGGGAGATTCCAGGTTAGGGGGAAACCCCACTATCCGACGGTCGACGGTAGGTCGGCGCTAGATCTCGCCATCCAGCGGGGGGAAGATCACCGCCATCTACCGAGCAAAAAAATGCACTGCACTAACGGGACTAATGTAGTTGACCAAAGCAGTTGACGCGCCCGGAAACACGAAAAAATCAATCAATCAATAAATCAATCTTAGGTACCAGATAAGAAATGGTAAAATAGATGGAAGAAGTGGATCAAAGGAGAAGACTGCTGCATCTCCTTTCTAAATTTAACGCTACAAATATTTTAAAAAAATATGGATGTTAAAATGTTTTGCATGTTTAAGAATGATGTATTTTGTAGTCAAATCATTGGAGGAAAAGTAATACATTTGATTTAACGTAATTTCCTGTATTCACTACTGATGAATATTGTGAACGTAAAGTTGAAAACTCGTGTGATTTAAATAAGAAACTCTGAATAACTTTACTGCGAGAAATACATTGTTTAATTTACTACATTTAAATTTCAATGTATTTGATTCGTCAAAATTGAACGAAATACGAATTACAACCTTGCTGACACTCGTCTGCTCAAATACAGTGTTAAACACAGTTTGATATTCTGAAGATCCTGTAACTGGGTCATTCCATCCAAAATATTTAAGATTATGACAGTGAGTTTCAGATAATTTTTGTTTTTTAATATGTTAATACCTTTATAATGAAAAGTTAAACTGTCGAGTACGAGAGTTATTATCAATGGTTTTCCTACAATAATCAATAAAAATTATTGGCAACATTTAGACGTAGGGTAAAACGAAAAATATTCTGGAAAGCACATGCGGCGTAGCAGGAAAATGAGAGATATACCACATAAATTACCATATTTTAAATGGATAATGTATTATTAAGAATATTTGTTTTAAATAAATATGAGCAATTCTTCTCCTGACCAACACAGACCTAGTAAGAAGATTAAAGGGAAAGAAACCTTTCGAACTGGTGTAAAGTGAGGTGAAAATGTGTGTTAAGAATTAAGGACTAAAATAACAGGATAAATACCAGTAGATCTACAAACACAAGAGAGTGTGTTTTAAATTCAAATTAAATATAAGAGGACGCTAATGGTCTAGCTCTTAGAACTAATTTTATTTCGTAGTAGTTTAAGACAAAAGAAAATTGCTTGTTAGTCTAGATGACTAGATTGTAATGTTTATGAAAATAAAATTAAAAAATGAAAACCAACAATAAAGTAAACGAATATTTATAATTCAAAAACCAACCTTTTTTGCACGATTTTTGGGTAAGGGTAAGATTATTGCTTATTTATGCTGTCTCCCAAATTTCATGATGGAGCGCCGAACCATTTTCAAGATAATAAAATGTTAATTTTGTGCTTAAGGTTGAAAGTCCCATACGATGCTGGGGATAGAAGCGCTTGCTCAATGTTGCGAATTGTTCCGTGGCGAAATGTTCTTCGATTTAGGGGAATCACAGTCAATCTCTATTGAACGTGTAGTCGAGATGTTCTCATTGGTGATTGAAGTGCTGTCTAGTTGGCATGGTTGTGAAAATCAGTGGAAGTGAAACAACTGATTCACTGTATCTAAACTTTTGAATAAGTTTAAGAGTTTGTTTTATTGCAATTCGTTTTGTTAATAAAAGCATATCGCACAGAAAGAAGAAATGTATAACAGGAAATATGTAATATATTGTCTAGTTTAGTAGTAGATGACAGGATATGTTGTCACTGCAGGTTTAAGATATCGAGAAGATCTTACACAGTTCATACACCTGAGACAGGATATAAACTAAAGAGAAAATAAAACACTAAGAAGGAGTATATGCAACTAGGAATTGAAAAACAGCTCACAATAAGTAATAGAAATACATTTTTAACTCCTCTCGGTCACTAACCTGTAAGAACTTCATTAACTTGTTGCATGACAAGACTGATTTTCAAACAATCTGAATGACATTTCTTTGTTTACCAGTCAGTGTAAGGGTTCCTGTGATGGCGTAGGCGGAACAATTAAAATGCTTGCTATGTTCACTAGTATCTAGGGAACTCAGATCACGAATCCTAAAGAACTTTTCGAATGGTCACAGACTAACGTTGAAGGAATTTTATTTTCATTTACAAGTAAAGAAGAAGACGAAAAAGCCAAAATGTTAAACACGGACAGGTTAATACGACTAAAAACTGTGCTATGAACACGTAGCATCCACAGCTTGAGTCCAATGTGTAAAAATAAAATTTCTATTTCTGTGGTTCTCCTGGAGATTTTAGAGAAGTAGTTCTGCATCCGGATCCGCGAATACACCGTGGAGAGACGTCCTGACTGGTCAGCGCTGTGCGACTTGCTGAATGGGTTACCCTGCCTTCGGCGTCCATTCGCTCCGGTAAGTTGTTTCTATTTATAAATTACGTGTTTTTTAAAGCTCCACTTTAAAACTTTCAGAGTTAAACGATGTATATAAAGCAATTAGACGGAGAAAATTGTTAAAATAAAAAGGTTGGTTTTGTTATTACATCCTTTAAGTTAATTTAAAATTTTTAAAAAAATTAAACTTAATTTTATGTGGGTAATTCCCATCATCCTTTTAGATGAATTCTAATTCTTTTAAACAATATTTCTGTGTGGCAAAACTGATGATAAACATTAACGTGCGCTCTACAAACTGCAAAAGTATTTTAAATGCTCATTGTTAAATTACACAACTTAGCGTTAGCACACACAACTTTAAAATTATGACTGATTCGTATTTGGGAGCAAGGAAAATGACATATTGCAGTATCTTTGAATTTAAGGAGATGGAGATCATGAGACCTACTTTTTTTTGCATGGAATCACCGAACTACTAACCACAATGTGCTTTTGTAGTTTCCAACGGTTCAATCTATTCAGTAGATCGCTGAGTATCGATAAAATATTTTTCTGAACGACGAGTGCTATACTATGATTCCGAGCGCAGGGAAGGAAGACGCTTACGTATTATGTTTTTTTCTTTCCGTATAATGGTGACTACATTGCCTTTCAGTCGATGGCTGTCGGCACGGTTTATAATGCTGAATGAATGATGATGAGATATGAATATTATATGTGATGATGGCTCAGTTGTTGACAGTGCTGAGTGAGTGATGATATATGAATATTGTACGTGATGATGGCTCAGATGCACTACGTGCACGTAAGATGCCAACCATACCACAACACTCACCACACCATGCACAAGTTGCCCATGCCTCACGCGGGGCTTGAAGTCGCAGCCTGAGACTCCGTCCACTTGGACACTGCCCCAAGCCTACGTAACCACGCGACATAGAGATCGATGTTCGAGAGCGGCTGTAGGAAGAAGAGAAGCAACAGACATTGGCAAGCGCCTTCAGAGCCCACCGAAATCTCCTGCTACACGATGACGTCGCGCCGATAAGGGAAAGGACTTTAATTACACCTCCAAAAGTGCGGAGGGAGATCCGGGGCCCCGCTCTCAGCGCTTAGACGCCTGCAGCCCAGCTGAAAGCGCTCGCTATTTCTCGGTGACGCAAAAGGCGCTTCGCGGAGGTATTAAGGCATAAACAGAATCTCCCGCCGTAGTGAACAGAGCACGGAACAAGAAGAGCCATCTTTAAGACATTATTTCAAGTAGCGGCTTATACGCTGCTTCACGACACGCGTTTGAGGGATTCACGACATAACAAGTAACTGTATAGGCTGAAGAAAGGAACGTAATGCTGGCATTGGAATACTCAAAGACCATCCATTTCTGTTAATGGTTTTGCAACTGGAAGAAAGCTTCTCAAAGAAAAGTAAAACTCTAATTCTAAGAAAATTTTGAAGGTACTTTGCACAGAATATGTACCGTGAAATTCGTTTAACGTAATACGAATTAGCTTAAAACAATTTTTTATAAAGCAAGAAAAATTGTTTAAAAACATCATATTAATATTTACAAACCCTACAGCACGCTTTTTGAAATTAATAACTTCTTTACTTAGATATTCTAATTAGCATTTCCCTTCCCTGTATTTCTACAGCTTACAAAAATAAGAAGTACTGAAAGCAAGGCAGTCCCCAAAATACGAAACATCAAGGGAATATTAATACGTTTACATTGACGTGGATGTTGGGTACAAAAGAGAGATTTGCGTTATTCTACACCTCTTTTCAATATCGCTCCACGATACGAAAGACATTCGAAAGGTATTTTGCGCTCTGGCTTGGTACTATGGCTCTGTAACTGGCTCATAATGAGGATATCCTGTGTTCATTCTTCGTCTGAATAGCATTCGGGTCAATACATTGATTGATCGGTGATTCCGTTGCACAGGAGGTGGCGGTGATCTTCCCCCGCTAGATGGTGAGATCCGGTGCAGATCAACCGACGGTTAGCTAAGTTTTCCCCAACCAGGTATCTCCCACCAGCAAGACACCACCTCAGTCGGGACAAGATCTTAACTCCTGATCGGTGCCCCGGCATGTGTGGTAGTTTAGTGAATGTAAGTGTATGCATGTATAAGTAAGGGGTGAGGATACGACGAGGAAGAGGAAGGAAACATCGCGCGCGGTCCGTGGTTCGTTTGTTAGGGTATTCCTCAGGCATTCTCCTAGTGTTGATTGGGAAAATCACGGAAAACTACCAAATAGAGTAACCGGCCACTACAATTCTCCTGCGACTGAATTTGACCGAGCTATGTAGCTAGTGTCAAAAATCCTGCCACTGTCAGGATTCGAACCCTAAGACCTCCCGGTCAGAGACACCGCTGTGATGTCAGTTGATGCCTTGAGCCACCTCTCACCGTTCTTACAATAAAAGTAATGAACATAGTTTGCGTTGGGCATTACGCTCACTTTTGCACTGAAGACATTTGGAAAAGCACAACATAACGTTCAACGAAATGACGGCTGCAGAGTAGCTCCCGATTTCCACTGAGCAGCCCCGATCTCTCGGGCCGGGAGAGCGAAGGGCTTCGATTGGCGAAGCGAGAGTTCGCCAGCGGTCGCTTGGCCGCGGGGCGGGCGGGCGGGCCACCGCTCGAGGGCGAGGGAGCCAGGGCCGAGTCAGGGCGGGGCGCGGAACGTGGAATGCGAGACAAACCGCAAGCACAAAGAGAAACGCAGCGGAGCGCGGAGCTCAGATACGACTGCCAGGAGGGAGAAGCATGCACCGGACGGCAAGAGGAAAACAGCGCGCTCTGCAGCACGGGGCACAGTAGTGTGTAAATCTAACTGCAGTGAGGGTTGATCAACAGTTAGAAACGTTAAGCAATAAAAATGAGTTTTCCAAAAACACAAAAAAATATAATTTGGAGAACAGATGAAATTATTTCAAATATTAATACACAGATATTATATTAATTTTCTACGCTCGATGTTTTCAGAGCAGGTAGGCTGTATGTTGTATGAAAAAACAAATTCGTAGGAAGCGTTCTCAGAACTGAGGCGTTTGTATCAAAACCATTCAATTATAAGAAGAATTGAATTAAACATTCAATTATTTACCAAAATTAATTTTAGTGCATTTTTACAAATTTAAAGAATTCTTCTAAACCTCCCAAAGTGCTACAGTTCGATTTCAGCTTATTCTCCTCTACAATGTGACGACAACATTGCCCCCTGGTATCATGCCGCGTGAGGAGCTAAGAAGATTGTTATTTCTCTTATAGAATCTCCGCAAATTAAATGAGCTGGTTAGCCTCAACTTATGCATTGTACAGAAAACAACTGTATACATCTGCTATATTTTGGCTCCTAAGGTTTCATCCGAGAGTCATTCTAAGATGAAAGATTAAAAGTTCTAGTATAAAATTCACACCGTGGTGAATGATTGAGTTTAGTGCAATCACATTCAGAGAAAAATGCAAGAACAGAAATAAATTTCTAATCGGCAAACACTAAATTATGTGTTAGGCTGGATACTTAGAGAAATATTATGGAGGAAGCCGGGAATTATGTTGCGAGTTTTTTTCGTGAAAACAGTACAATTCTTGAAAAGTTCTCAAGAGAAAAAAAAAAAAGAAATGTAATGAATACTGAGAAAAGCTTACATGAGGAAGAACATCATTAAATTTTCATTGTCATGATAATGCCTTATAACAGGCGTCAAATGTATATCCAAGAAGATCCAAAGAAAACCAACATGATTTCACACAAAAAAAATGTTGGAAGACAAAACAAAACTGTAACAAATAGTGCAAGACAAAGGGAGAATAACAGGTCACGGCCGCCAGCAAGCAAAACACGAAGGAAAATTGGGAACCAAATCGGCAAACGGTAGATGAGATGCGATCAATCACACGGGGCGCGGACTGCAGGCCTCCGGATATAGGAACCGCCGCGCCCGGCACGGTGAGCCAGGGCTGGCGTAACGGGGGGACGCCATCGGCTTCGGAGCGCGCCGGACACGCGGGCCAACGAGCAGGGGCGGGAAGGGGACGGGGGGGGGGGGGGGGGGGGGTGTGGTCCAGCCGCAGACCGCGTGGAAGGGGGATGGTGGCGGGAGTCGTGGCGACGGAGGCAGGGACGGGGGCACGGCGTTGGTGGAGGCGTGGTCGGAAGACTGACGGGGAGTGGGGGAGAACAGCAGCGGTGTTAGTGGTGGGAGCGGAAGCGGCAGCTGGTCGCAGGGCCGGGGCGGTGGCAGCAGAGGCAAAGGCGGCAGCAGCGAGTGCGGCAGAGCGGTGGCCGCGGCGATCGAGTGCGTAGCCTGCAGTCCGAGTCGTTCTGCCGGGGGGGTTTCCGTCCCTTTCCTCTTCCCCGCCGCTGGCCCGGCCACCACGCCGCGCCGGGGCTCTGGGCGGGCGTCAGCGTCGCCCCAGCTGTTGTCCTTCACTGCGCCGCTGACGCCTCAACTATCGCAGCTGACCACTGGGCCGTGCGAGCTGTGTCCCGCATGTCACCACGAGGAGAACAAGGAGCTTACGATGGTTTCGGAAGGCCGCATTCGGCAAAAGTACACACTCTGGTTAAAAAATATGTTTAGCCAGTTGAGAAGGCAGCAATTGTAACTCCCATATCCCAAAAGAAAGAGATACGTAAGCATTAATTAGGAAAATCTGATTTTGGTTCACTTTATTAATTTGGTCGTTCATTTATATGTAGTGAGTTTTACATTACTGAGAATTAATAAAAAACATAATTCACATGATTAGTATGCGTATGCATATACGTTTATTGCATGTTATAAAATTAAATATTTTGTTTACTTTCTCGCATACTACATACGCAATTTAGAGTAAATATTGCAATGATACGAACTAAATTGATAAAAACTATGTTGGTCCTTGATATCCAAAAATCGCTTTACGGTCAAACGGCTGCCCGTTTATCTGTGAACAATGCTGGTGGCTAAATCATCAGCAGAATTTTTTTCAAAAATGATACTTCACGATCACGCTCGCTGATGTCGCTGCTCCTTGAAACTGAAACGTATATTTTGATAATTAAGGTACTTTACATGAAGCTTCAATATTTTCTCAAAAGTGACTCGAAATGTTTTCGCTAAATTTATCCCTGGGACAGATCAAAATATATTTTAAAAAATAGGATGGGTCGCATTCTCTTCAAACTTGCTGAATTCTCGAAAATTGCGAAAGTTCAAAATGCTTTCGCTGTCTTTCAACAACCACAATATTGAAGACATATTTTTGCCTCAATAAAATATGTTCATCACAAACAGATTTTGAAATAAATCCAGGTACAATTTTTCAAAGAACATTTTCTTATTTAATAATATTTAATAATTTGGAAAGAAACAAGTAATTTTTAAATAATTATTTACTCTAAAACGGCTCCAGATTTTTTGTTTATTTTTTCTCGCATGTAGAAACGAAGGGAAAAAGTATTGCTGGTCCCATTTTCGGCAAAAAAAATTAACATGGCAAAACTTGAAAATTAATGATAGAGATTTTTTGTTAAACGAAATATGTTCTAAAAAATAATTCTTTAAAATACGTCATGTATATTTTTTAATTCATATAGTTTTGCGCAATCATCCAAATTGCAAATTGAAATTTGTTTGATGCGATGTCATGTCACAATACAACAATAAAATATGGTTTCTAAGATGGATATTACGCAATGACACTAATTATGTGAATAGTTTCCCACACCAGATACAGACGATACTCAAATGTTGAGTTTGTCATGATAAATTTACGTTAAAATAATTAATTTCATACAAACGTTTCTATTGGGTTCCAGTGATACTATTTAAATGATTAAGGCGAATAATATGCAACCTAATTTTCATGCATTTATAAGGCGATATACTGAATGACCTCCAACTCTGGATTATTAATCTTTATATTCATTTTACTTTTAAAATATCTGATTGTTGGTAATAGTATAATAACGTCTCACTCATGGAGCACTCAAACGCCGCATAAGCCCCGCTCACAGTCATCGACATCTCTCTCGACTATTACCCGCTCACAATTCGGCCCTTCGAACTTTACTTACGCTAAGCAGCCTCCCACCATATGCAAAACTGCTAATTACCTGTAGCTTGCGTGTCACCCGATCTTGCCGGCCTTTCCACTGCTTACGATATCCTATTCGCCAGTATATTTTGCTCACTCGCCGCGATCATTCACCGAACTGTTAAGGGACATTCCATAAAGTTTTTTTCAATACGGAAGTAATTTATCTCATTTTTTGTTTCTACACGACAAATTCCACTTTTCCATTGGAACTGTGAAACCTAGACCAAGACCTTCTAGATTCTTTTATTATTTCTGTTGGCGACCCCCATCCAACTCCGCTCATGTCTCATTTCCACGGCCCAATTCCTTTGGTGTCCCCACCCCCTGGCAGCTCCCCCAGCGGCGGCAGTCTCCGTTCTGTTTGCCCGCGCCGACCATGACGAGTGCTTGTCGTTGTTGCCGCAACCGCCCGACCGCTGCCCCCTCCCGCGTTCCCCGACCCACATCGTCCGATGGCGGTTGCACGCACTCTCTGCCGCTGAGACCTCAACCCCCCTTCGCCCGCCTCCACGTGACCGCCCTGCCGCATCCCTCGGCTGACCCCCGCCCCCCCTCCTGCCGGCGTTACCGACACCGCAGCCGCACAGACTGTCGCTAAACCCTGGCACCTCGTGTTTATTGGTGCAGGCGCCACCGGTCCTGATTGCTGACCAGTTAAAAGAGTACATTACTTTGTTGAGAATTGTTTGTCTCGGTAGCTTAGGAGTTAGAGCAGCTGGGCGTAAACCAGTAGGCCCAGGTTCGAATCCCGTTCGGGACGACCAATTCTTTGAACTAATTTAATTAGTACATTATTTTGTTGAGAAAATCTACGGTATAAGAAAAAATAAGTTTTACTTCGTTCCCTTCAATAATATTTTGTCAAAACTTTGAATTTAGTAACTTTTGCTTTCGAAAAAAACCGTATATTCCTTTTTTTATCATTAATTTTCACATTATTGACCAAAAAGGCTTAGTACGTTATGATTAATAGAAAATAATTTAAATTATAGTCATATTAAGAAGAATCTTATACAAAATTAGTAAGTGAGGATTAAATATAGTAATAAAGTAAATTTTTTCCAACTTTGTTGTCTTTGATCAGAGTCGATGTGATTGTAAAGAACGACAGGTAATTCTAAAGAACAATGTATAAACAATAGTAATTGTTTACTTTTTGGTTTATATTTTCAAAAAAATTTTTTTTTTGGAAAAAGTGTACTTAAATATGCAGATTAATGTTAAACAAGAATTAGTTTTTCAGAGCAGTTAAAATGTCAAAATATGCCGCTTAACCCAAATTTTTTAATTGGAACAGCTAAAATTCAAAATATATCGCTTTAATTCCAGTTAAATGTTTTGCATTATGAATTATTATAATTAAAAATTACAGAAAATCCAGATAACCGCGCAGATAACTTTTGAACTTTTCGTGCGTACAATGCATAATTAGCATACGTTTGCACCCCAAAATTATCTTCGTTTCCGTAACGAACATCTTAATTTTTACGAAATTATTCAATGGCACATGTAGCAATTATTGTATTTCCTCAACATATTTGTAAATTCCTGGGTGAAAAAATTGCGATTAGTAAACATCAATGCCACCGTTTCGTACTGTATATTTGAATCACAGAAGAGCTCTTTAGGATGAGTTGGAAAATATGAAATAGATCTGTTACAAAACGCTCCTTTCAAGCGCGGGAGGTTCGAGTTGACTACGTGGCACCCGAGACGCTCCGCGAGGTATCGCTGCAGACGGCATTCGAGAGAGTTCCCACGCTCGTTCAGCAAGAAGCCAGCCTGGGAGTGTCGACGGTTGGGACCATGCGCTCGCACACGCCTTTAGACGACAAGCAACATTAGTTTTGTTTTTCTCGTTCACGGTCGTAATTAGCGACGCCACGTCACACAATTCAAGTTAACAAGACTTAGTGCAAATCAGTTTACGTACTCAAACATTCCTTCACGTGGAAGGCGCATTAAACTCAAAACAAATTGTGGTTTATTTTCGTCATATAAGATCATGGTGCCGAGAGAACATCATTTTTCCAACCTCTTCAGTTGGTGAAGTTATGCAAAGTTACGCAGCACAAAACAAATGGTAAATACAAAATCTGATAGTGCACGTTTGGAATCTGTAAGGTACTGTAAAACATTTTAACTAAACTTTCAACATTCCTAGCATCAGCAAGACACGTGGTTAACAGACAGAATGAAAAAAAACATGTCACACTTTTGTATTTTAAATTTAAGCGTTATTAGGTTTGCAACTCATGTTCATAATTTCAAATCCTAGCATGTGTAAATGAATCAGTAAAAACAAATTATGCATATCCCATCATTTTATGCAACAATAAATTAAACGATACTGCAGTTAAATTTTTTTATATATTAAAGTTCATTTTTTTTTTTTCAAATTATTGGTCTGAATTTTCATACATCTATTCCGTACTTATATTTTGTAAACAGAAACATAGTCTATCGATAAATTTCAAATCATACTCAATATTTTCCAAAGTAAATAAGTTGAACAATTGCATTTACATTTGCATTCAGCTTCACTTTTGGCATTCTAAAATAATGAAGTATGACATAATGATGGTAGAGATCACAAGAAATATAGATGATTTCGCCTGATTTCTTAGTAAATGAGCAATATAAATGCTTATGTTTCAACCCAATTTCATTGCCGAGACAACCAAACAATAGCAGACAATATTGTCAGAGATTGTGCCACATTTTATTTCTTTTTATAATTAGCAGTGACGATTAGCCTTGACATTACGGAAACGACCAGAATTTTTTCGGCAACGCTTGCAAATCGCGGCTGACCCTGCAATAACCAGAACACAACAGCAAACTCCCACAAAGCAGCACTGCTCCTGTCGACACTACAGTCACGCGGCATTACGCAAACGCGTACCCCGCAGTGGAAGATTTTTGCATACGAATTAACGATTCAATATTTCTATCCATTATAAATGAAGCGTCAAATGGGGCATGCGTGCAGGACACTCATACATTCCTAATTTGTCCGCCGTGTGTGCAGCGACCGCGCTGTCGGCACCGCCTGAAGGGCGCTGTCGTTGTCCGCCAGAGAGGATTATTACAATACCCGTGTCGCTTCCCGAACAGCAGTCAGGAATTTTTCCTCCAGCTGCCATGTTTTTTTTTTAATTTAGCTATCGACCGAAAAAAACGGCAATTGCTTTCTCGGTTATGGGGGATTGTTTATGATGTTATCTGTTACTTAAATTCAGATCTAGACTATGAATTTTTTAATTTATTGTTGGTAATTTATTGTTGGTCTCTTTTGTTGAAAATTATCTGAATCCATCTATGCCCAGAATTGTCAAAGACAATGGATCCTCATTAAGTAATTCACTCAGAACGTGGTTAGAACCTATGAGTAATAATATTCGTTTAAATTGCACTCTTTAACATCGGATTCAAAATTTCAGAGAGATTTAGACATTGTTGGATTCAAACACAATTAAAAACCATAACCGTAAATGGTATTGTTAGTGTTCTCTCCTGTAAAATGATATCAGGAATGGAGAAGTAACAACTCTCAAAACAAGAAACAAAATATCTTAACGAGGGATAATCTATCTCGTATCAGTCGCCACGTGGTCCCAGAACAGACATCCTAAAATAATCAGTCTTGTTGGTGTGAAGTTTCCCAGACGACCGTTTAACAACCGAGATGGAACAACGTGCGGTTAAGACTGTGCGTTCACATCCCATGTCAATGATTTTCACAGCATCCACAGCTCCCTTCCTGAAAATCATGCGCACGTCATCACCCGCGGCGACACGGCAGCTCGCGAGGCCATCACCCTGCAGAAATCCGCAACCAGCCTCCTTTCGAGCTCGCCAGCGGCGCTTCGAATTGTTTCGTCGGAATTAATACCCATGAAATATTTATGTTTGCTTTCGACAACGCTATACGTGGAAACGTACGAGTAGCGTGCATGGAACATTTGCGATGCCATTTCATTTTCATTGCTTGCGGGCCGATAAAGCGGGGGAATATTCTGCTCAAGCGATGGCCACGGGGCGAGCATACTGGGGCTGAAATACGCTCATGCGCGACTTGGAGCCGCAGCGTCAAATGCAGATAATGCAGGAGCGCGCGTTATTGCCGCCGCTGCCGCCGCGTCGAACTCTGGGAAGCATATGTCAGATGCGGGGGCGGACGGACGGGCGCTCGGAATGGGCGGTATTGGATGTCAAGAATTAGCGTTCTGCGAAACGATGATGCGCTTTGAGAGTTCCCTGCATCGTTTTGGGCATTGGAATATCTAGTTTAGCAAGAAGAGGAGTGAAGGAATGTATGATTGATTGATAAGTTCGTGTTGCCGATCATGTTAATTACTACGGTCGTTCGTCCCGGAAGTGTAGTGAATGCTTTTCGCGGGAATTGACGTTGATCTTCTTCCGCTGAATGGTGAGATCCGGCATGCAGATGACAGAGTACCTCCCACCAGTGGTGCACCGCCTCAGCTCCTGCAAGCTCTAAGCTCCCGACATACGTGGTTGTGTAGAGCATGTAAGTGTAAGGGCTGAGGATGTGTAAGTATACGTAAGTAAGAGTGTGTAAAATTGCACGCGGTCTGTGGCCCGTTTGTGAAGGTACTACTCGGGCAATCGCCCTTTTATGATCAAAGAAGCCACAGAAAACTACCGATAAGAGCAACCGGTCACTACAATTTTCCTTTAGGCAGCGAAAATTCGACCTAGCTACGTAGCTGGTGTCGAAAATTCTGCCATCGTCGGCCTTGGACCTCCCAGTCAAAGGCACTGCACTGACAGTAACTGATGTCGTGATCTACCGTAACTGGTTAACCAAAGTGGGGTTAAGAAGAACGGAGAGCTACACTTTTGGAATATGTGTGTTCTGTCCTCTAGGGGTAATGATGAAAACAGTTTTTTAGTAATTCACAAATCTTCAATTAATTATTAAGACATTCATGCGATATTTGAAAATTATATTTCTAGATTTCTCTATTGAAAATCACGTTGATCTCTGATAGATAGAGATGCCAAATAAATAACAAAATTAATTTTTATCCAAAAACGTAGATGTGTAAAAGTAATTAAGTTTAAAAGTGCAACTACTGTACTTTTGATTTTAATGTGTACGTTTTCACCGTAATTTACTTTACTATCTTTATACGTTTCTGGCTTATCCTACCCACAATTCAATTGCATTAATAACTTTTTCAATTTGTACTAAGAAAACATAAACAAAAACTAATATAAAATACTTATATTAGGATTTTTCGGTCTATCGCAAGTATCTGTCAAAGTTTTTATGAGTTTAATTACAATAGAAGACTGTGTTTTATGTTAATGTTATTTTAATCTCCTATGCTTCTTCATCTGTTCTTTTGTGTTCAACTTACAATTATTAAGAGATCATGATGACCTCAGTGCATAATTAGAGGATTATTTCATTATTATTTTATTTGGGTTTGCTGAAACGAAATAGATTTCCTAAACGTTCTAGTAATTCAAAATTGAGTTAGGGAACTTTTAACAGTTTGTCATTTGAGATTAGATGGTATTCGTGTTGGTAAGCCACTTCAAGCTACTTTTGCAGGAAAAAGTAGTTGAAAGTTCAAATAATTATTTATATCAGGTTATTAACATAAAACATATTAATTGAATTAAAATATATTACACTTGTTACTGTTTTTTATTGCTCTACGTTCCTAGAAGTTTGTCAATATCTGGGAGAAAGAGGAAAGATATACACGTATATCCCAATTTTTCTTGTTGAGTGGCTTGTTATTCTCTAAAATAAAAACTAATCAAAATGTTAGATGCCTACGTTTGAGCCATTTATTGGGTTATTTATTTCTACTCTTGCTTCCAAAACCTATGAACCTCCACATACACATTATTTGATGGTATACACTTGCACATTTGTACAGCCACAAAAGATCTTAATAGCTCATGCCAACAATAATAGAAGTAAATGTAAGCCCTGAAACTGGAAGTATTTTAACAATATCACACACATACAAGGATTTATGGACACATATCAAGAAAGTAATGGATGAAAAGTGGAGCAACCTCTGGAAAACCATGAAATACAGCCCTCTACACAAACTAGTTAAAAATTTTTACTCCCTGAAAACTTTCAAAAAATTCTCAAGAAAAGAGCAAGTAACAATAACAAGGATAAGAACTGGTCATTGCAAGTTCAGTCATCAACACTTGATAACTGGAAATCCCCCACCCACCTGCCAGCACTGTGATACCTTTCTTAACTTTCAACATATCTTAACTCAATGCCTTATGTTTCAACACAGCAGACAGAGATACCTAGAAGATGAACAAAACTCCGAATTGATCCTATCATCCAACGAATTCCAAAATAAAATAATACAATTCTGTAAATACATAATTTTCTTAAAGAAATCTAATTGTATTAATACTGAACTAATATTGTAACATTGAAAATACATATGTCTGTATCACAAATTTGTATATATTTATGTATATTTAGTGTAATATTCTGTTTAATTGCCATATTAATATTGTATAGTTGTATTTAAAGTAGTCGCTAATGACCTCAGTTGTTGATGCGACTTTAATAAACAAACAAAAAACAATAATAGAAGTTCTGATGATTCAACCAACAAAGGGTAGAAGCCATTTATTGGGGCATTTATTTCTACTCTTGCTTCCAAAACCTATCAACCTCCACAAACACATTATTTGATGGTATACACTTGCACATTTGTACAGCCACTAAAGATCTTAATATCTCATGTCAACAATAATAGAAGTTCTGATGATTCAACCAACAAAGGGTAGAAACATAGGCTATCACATATTTAAATATGTTTTCATTTAATAATGGACCTAATCCGAAAACCTACCAAAATATATTTATAAACGAGATCACGACGAAATAATGTTCATTTTATAGAAACTATTACTATAATTAATACAATGTTCGTTTGCATAATTTTAAGAATTTTTTGGTGCCGAAGACAGGAAAATCTATGATTAGTAAGAACTCGTGAAAGTTTCATTGTATTATTAAAATCGAAATTTGTGACTGGTTAATGTGTAAAAACAGTCACCCAAAGGAACGCTATATTCACTCAGAATTCTCTCTCGTGTTCATCTCGTAGTAAGAGAACTTGATGGGATTGAATTTCACTATTATTTCTGTAGCAATGAATGTAATGAAATTATATAAAAATCGATTACTCTACAATATTACTCTACATTATATATTTGATGAACATTTAACTGAATCAAAGCACTGAAACGATTAGTGCTGTGGTAGAATAGCCTAATTTTTTTACGACGCAAATATGATGTACATGATTCATTAAATGGTCTTCAGGAAATAATCAAGCATCATGAAATAAACAGAATGCAAATGCTAGCAATACTACGTGCGACGTACAGCGATGCAATCAAGTGTACATGCCCATACAGAAAATAGTAATAAAAATCTCCATTTGCCTACCTACTTCAAGGAAATAATTGAATGCGTCAGTATGTTCTGTGAATTTCTATTAAAACAATGAACAACACTATTGTACAAATATCTTTTAAGATTCTAATATTTCACAGATGAGAATTGGGCTGTGAGTATCACCGCGGGAGAAAGCATCCCTCTCAGTGGTTTCGTGTGGAGATGGCAACCTTTCGTTACCACACGGCATGTCGCCGCACACGACAAATCCCATGACGTCTAGGTACGGATACTTGCGAATAGCAGAAAAAGAAACTTGTGGTCTGAAGACAGCATTCGGCGTTGAAGGGTAAAAATTAGTTAATACCTTATTTTATGTGGCGAGACTCGGGCTATCAGGCCCACTCTTCCGTCTGACCACACAAAATTTGCTTCGCTCTTTCATCCAGCGAAGAAAGAAGGTAATACTCTGGTGGCATGACAGACGGTTTTGAATTTAGCTCAGAGCCTTATTTTAGGGTTGACGATAGTTTGCATGCAGTAAATCTACAACTTGGGACAGTTGCACTTCTCCGAAAGAAGGAAGGAGTACGGAGAATTTTTTCGCCCTTAAAAATCCACGGCTGCGATCGAGTTTCGACGCGCAAACTTGTGTACAACAGCCCGTTACGCTAACCGCTGTACCACCGAACTGGGAGAACCATTTCCAATGAGGCGTGTGGGTGGCTGGAACGGCACTTACCTTGCGCCCGTTGACGACCCACGTGAGGTTGGTGGGCGGGTTGGACGCCGGCGAGGAGCAGTTGCCCCGCAGCGTGTCGCCCACCGCGTAGCGCAGCTTCTCCATCGACAGCTTAGGCTCTCCTTCCGGCAGATCTGGAACACAGCCAGGGCGCGCGCGTCACATTTTCCGCCTTAAAGGGAAACGGCATTGCGCGTCGGGCGCGCCCTTCACGCGGGCTCGCCCGCTGCGCTCCAACGGAAAAGCCGCGAGCCCGTTGGCACGTCCTAAGCCTTGGTTGTTTTTCCTGGCTGAATCTTTTACGGTTTTGATTGGTGCAAAGATAAATTTTATTGTTTTCAATCGTTTTGGAAGTATTCACTTAGGTGCTCGTGCACTTGTTACCAGGTCGCTGTATTCAAAGACCTACCCTGTAGCAAAATACAACAAAAGGATATTCAATCTGATAGAAAATGCTTTATTAGATGTAAATGTAGTCATTATCAATATTACCGAGGTAATAGTTCTCTGACTTGAACGAATTAATAATATGATACAATGAGTTGTGAAAACTAAAAATTAAAATCATAAAAAGTGATTTAAAAAAATTTTAAAGTTGTGATTGACTTTAAAAATGAAATTACTATATACAATATGATTAATTTTAACTATAAAGAAATAATTCAGTGTATTTGCTCATTTGCGATTATTAGACGTGCTAATGAAAATGTATTAATTTTCAAGAAATGAAAATGGTCTTATCAGACAAGGAATGTCTTGCAGAAAGCGATATAAATCGCCCAAAAATAAATAAAATTTTTAAAAAATTTACCCATAACTATAATTTAATAAATTTTATGAGAAATATATTGAAAATTTCCTAAATTTTAACTCAATTGAAAATATAATTTATAACAGAATCATCTAATGGAATGTTTTCGAAAATCTACTCATTTTCTATAAAACTTCTAATAAGGAACAATACTGTTGGTATAAAATAAACTAGTTGGACCCGGTGTGAAAAATTGGTAGTTTTTAAATCGTTGTTTGTAACGTGAAAATGGCTTCACACTCGACCCGAACGTTTCTGAAATCCCATGTTACAGAGCGATGGTATCCTGTAAAAATGTAATAGAACGTCCAGAGAGTCTCATTTTGTAGACTACGGCATTTGCAACGTAACTTGCGCCCTAGTTGGAAGTCGAATTTTACGAACTTAGTGTGCGTTGTTTTTTAGTTATTCGCGATGCTCACGTGTGTTGCAGTATAGCGTATGACGGATTTGCACCTGATGTTTTCCTTATAGCATTATAACAAAATAAAAACAATCGTTAAAAACCTCTTTAGCGCATCCCTTGAGGGTAATTCCCTCTTTTGCAGTAGCACACTTACGCGGTTTTGAGTAGATGTCTAATAAATCTTACAAAACCCATCCTCTCCTTAGTACATTTAGAGGGCAGAGTAGAAAAATTAAGATTGAAGATGCACCAATTGAACAAATTCGCATGTGTTCAATGAGTGACATTTATCTTATATGAAGTACCACGTGCATTTGATATCCCCCTTGGATAAATCCCGATGTGTGAGCAAAGCAGCATCGTGTCGGACGAAGTAATGCGTGCGTCAGTTCAGCCACATTGTCCATGCACGCCCCACCGGAATAGAAGCTTTATTTATAATGGTCGGGCACGCAAATTTATTTATAATGTGCTTCAATAAATCATTAAGCGACACGCACGTGGTGGAATTAATCCATTTCGCAATTCTGGCAGCGACAGCGTTTTGGCAGCAGGTTCAATGAGAGAATGTTGTCGTAACTCTGAGGTCAACTGGAAAATTTGCTTTTGAGCCTCGAGAGATTAAAAATTGGAAATAACGGTTTTCACATGTACATGTATTATCACTTACGAAACTTAAATTCCAATCAGGGGGAGATGTATATTCCAGATGAATGTCATTTTTATGTTGGGAAAAGGCTGTATATTTTTGACAAAGATTATTCAATTTTATATGTGAATTAAATTACTTACGAGATCAATACGACTTACCAATACCTCTGAAAGAATGTATGCATTGTATTCTGTTACGAAAAAATATACTGTAAATACCTTACAAATTAAAAACAACAACAACAACAACGGAAGTGTAATTTTTCTAAAGATCTTGAGGGATAATGTTTTTTGCCTTAGAAAGAATGTCAGAGCCATAATGACACTATTATTTTCTGCAGTACCCAGCATATTGTCTCATGACGCGGAGTTAATAGAAAATATGATTTTGTTTCGGAATGTGTATGATAGGTACCAGAAACAAATAATATGGTAAAGCTAAAATATGAAATCCAATAATAAATCTGCACAAAAGAATAACGCTAGATAAAATAAAAACTGGTAAGTAATTTTGTGCCGAACTTCATTGTTTGCAAAAATACGTCAAACGCATGTGAGTTAATTTCTATTACTGATATAAATACTAAGAAAAATCTTTTACTGTATATCATTCGATTATACTTAGTGCTATAAAAGGAATATCCGATTAATAAACACCAACATCCTGAGTCACACACACAATGACTACTAAACAGTGACATCAGCACAAACTATACGGAATTTTGAACTTAGGCGTAAGGCAAGGGTTCCGGAAGAAAAACGCCGCTGCAGCGGACAGAGTTTATAACAGATTTCCTTGGCCTCGGAGAATTGGGCTACAAATTTTCCGTGCGCATCTTAATTACCTCATCCTTTTCCCTGGCGTATCGTTCTTAATGAATAATTCAGCGCAGCGCCCGTCTAGAGAGACTCGCGGACCCCGCCCCTTCACACGGCCTAGGTGGCGGGAGCCCTCGACCGGTGGCCGCACTGGCAATGCCAACTCGAGGCGACTCCGTCGATTTTTAATATGCAGATTACTGTATTACCACTATCGATATTCAAATGGCGGCAAATAAGCGTCACCAAATGACCGCCTCCTTAATATGCGTATTTGACAGTGTGTATTCAGGAGATGCAGATTCATAATGAGACAAGCGCTGGTGTAAACATGAAGACAAACACGGACGCATTAAAAATACAATGTTATTCGGAAACGATGCGTCAAAACTAATTAATCCTCTTGTTTTTGGAAACAGTAAAATACATTTTCACGTATGAATGAATCCAGCAAATTTTTCGCTTTGAAAGCGTCGATGAAAATACCTGAATGCAAATTCGATTCATTTTTTACACTCTTCGTTAAAAATTAATTCTCTTATTCTTTCCCGAATGAAAAATGGACGTTTGGAAATTTCATTTTCTATTCAAATGTCCAATTAATAAGATAATTGTTTTAGGTAGTAATGATATAACGAAAAGTGGGCAAAATTCCAGCTGCTATTATGGCTAATCAAAATATTCGTTGATGCTTACTAGCAACGTATTGAAAATGACATTTTCTGCCTACTTAGAGAATCAGTAAATGTACAAGCAAAATAGTAAGTAGAATTTTAGTATGTGAAAAACCTAGGATAAATATACACAACGAGATTGTTCTACGTTCTATTCTATTAAATATACCATGCCGATCTGTATGGCCGGGAGGTGGCTAAGAGCCTATACCGACTCAGCGCTTTGATCCGAAGGGTCGTGGGTTCGAGTCCCTCCTTGGACAAGGTAGTTTGTTTCGTTTCTCTCATCTATGTGTTGTCGCGGAGGGCGTTGCACTGTTGCATAGGCGGCGGTACTGTTGCTAGACGTAGCGGATTGGAGCAAGCGGAGCATATTAAACTCATTCAATCGTATCTCTCTAATTTGATTCATATCTCACTCACTCATATCAATAACATTCCCGGTAATGCTAGTAATGTTAAATATACCTTGAGTAAAATTTCTTGAACAACTGAGCAGGGCAACTGGAGTGGGATAGTATGGAGGGAAGTTGACAACATACAAGTGGGGTAGTATGGAAGAAATACCTCATGGCTTCTCGCCCACCGCGGTGAGATGTATGTCCAATGCAACCGGTGATAGATATAGGAGTAAACACGTTAATGAACTTAAAGATTGCAAACGGCTGTTAATGTGTTATGAGTTTCCCCTATCATCATACCTTGTATTTTGACTTCTATCATTAAGTTATACTCGGAAGCGCACAATTACCAAACAATAACGTAGTCTTAAACCACACAATGACATTGTACAACTAGAGGTACTACAGAATGGCACAGACTTTCTCGTGTTAGTTTTCTATTATCTTTGGTCTGGGCTAGCTATTTGGACTTGCTACATACTCTTGCCAGCTGCCATCTATCGCCGCCCAAAGTATACTTTTTTTTTACATTTTTTCAATTTTTTGGTTTCCTAATAGAGATACCGAAATATTAATTTAAAATATCAAAGAAGCGTAAAATCTCGTCCTAAATGGTCATTTTCATTGAAGAATTTGAAGCCGTTATTAAGAAATTGCGTTTAAGCGTTATTGTAATTTGAAACTCTTTTTCAAAGAAAATTTTTGTGTTTTCAAAAAACATTCAAAATCATTTAAAGCACTTCCACTCACAAATACAAGTCTTTACAAATCGCTGGAATTGTGCATATTAACGGCGTGAGGGATATTTCAAGGAAATTACATTTACGTAATTTTTGAAAAAACAAAAGAATACACCGAAATCAACTTTACGTCATGTTAAACAGTGCAATTAGCACTATGCACTTGAAAAGTTTGAAGAAAACATCTGAAGCTGTTTTTGAGAAAATGTCGTTCCAGCGTTTCTGAAAATGTGGAATTTTGTGCTCATTTTAACAGAAAAGTGTTGAGTTTTCATGAAACTTTTTATGTGACATTATTTAAAGCACATCAACTCCCAAGTACAAGAATGTATGCAACTAATATAAATATTAACAACGTGAGATGCAAGGAAAAAATACATTTTCGTAATTTTTCAAGAAACAAAAGAATCCAGCAAAATGATGTTTATGTCATCTCATAAAGTGCATTTAGCACTATCTCTACCTAAAGTGTAAAGAAAAAATATGGAGCTGTTTTTGAGAAAATCTTGTTTCTGTTATTTTTTAAAATTGCACATATTGCACTCATTATTCCGCGAAAACTACTAAAAGTATTAAAAAAATGTATATGACCTTAATGAAAGAACTAAATATGAAAGACAAATTTTACTTCAGAGAAAAATGTCTATCTTCAATTTTGTAGTTACAGAAAGACGCCGAAAAATTCTAACTTTTTCAATTTTCAAAAATTTCAAGTTAACAGAGAAAAACCGACCTTTACCACCTTTATAAGTGTATTGTACTCTATTCTTACAAGAAATTTAAATAAAAAAGTTAGGGCCGTTTTTCAGAAACTTTTGAAAATGTCCCAGGGGCTTCATGTAAAGTACCCTCAAATTTTAAAGAATGTTTTTCTAAATTTCAAAGCTTCAACTAGAGCCAGATGCACAAGGGTTTCTTCAATTTGAAAAAAATCTTACGTACGGTGTAGGCGCTAGTAGTGTTTACTGAAGAACGGACAGACGGACCAACGGACGGACGGACGTTTTGCGTCAATTGACTTTTCGGTATCAAAAACTCACTAAACAGGGATTCTGGCTGCACCACGTGTTAGAGAATTTTGTTTCTTAATTCAGCAACTGAATCTATCAACTTTTTCATTGTCAGTGCCAAGGAATGAATTTTACTGCCAAAAAGTTGCTGTTTTTTCGCGCAGCATTACATAACTTTCTATACATTAGGTATATTACTACGTATATACGTACGTACACGAGAAAGTAAAAATGAAAACAAAACGGAAGAAAAATTATCCCAAATACAGTAACCACACCACTCTCAAAAGAAAAACAGCTCTAAGGGTCCTTTCACAGCAAGCCATTTCGCGGAGCTTCCGTGTGGCGTTTTTGAAGGCAAAGCGTTGATTGTAATGAAAATATTCTCTCACATAACACAATGATGCTGCTGTGGTGGTTACTGGCACACTCTCACCACCACCAGTGCAACCTGCGCAGCGCTTCTGCACAGCCGCTAGCAGAACTCAATTCCAAACGGCCGTTTTCACAATAGGCCACTCGGAAGGAACTCTGAGCTTATTGGTTAATATACCGGCTGCAGAGTCGACGCCCACAGCGGAAATTCACAATTTTTTTCTTTCCTACGCTGAGTGGCGTTAGTCAGTGTCTGTCGGAGGGGCCCGACGTTTCATGGTGGCGCTGTCGAGTGACTGCGTGTGAAGGTCGCTCTAACACACAATTCGTTCGAATTCCATCTTTCACAAAACGCTCAAACTGACGCACGCGACCATACACGCAGAGCGGGCGGTAATACTTTGTTTTCAGATTCCAAGTGGCGACCGTATGCTCATGGGAAAGCTTCTGATTGGTTGTAAGCCATGAGGTGCATCACGTGACTACGAACTCTCAGACACGAAGAAATATTATTCAAAATATAAGAGAGCAAGTGGAAATCTTCATGTATCCTCCGTATTCAGTCTTGGACAAAATATATTAGAAATTTCACGTCCTTAGTTTGTATTTTCGGCCATTCAATTGTTTGAGAACATTTCTTTGAAGTCCGACAACTGTCAACAAACATTTCTTTGAAATCAGAACTTCCATTTCTTCCTCGAAGCGTTTCTCTAAATCAGAGCGAAGCATTTCGAAATCGGCTGCGGAGCACTTGGGCGGGTGAGGCCAGTCGTTGCGACGGCAGAGATCTCCGTGGAGTGTCCACGCAAATCATAGGGATTTCGCTCGGGAACGGCCTATAGAGAACGCGGGCTGCCTGCGAATGGTCGCTCCGAATGCGAGCGCTGCATTTCGCGTTGAGCGTCGTCTTTCCTCGACCGGTTTTTTTCGCGCCGTCCACTTTTCTTTCGACAGTCTTCGCCGGCCTCGCGTGCTTTCCGGAGCCTTGGAAGCGCCTCGGCTTGCTTGCAGCTGGGCCGATGCCTTAGCATTCACCGTCTCCACACCTCCGTGTTGTATACTCTCTGAATCCCTTATCGATTTTTCTGTCTGTGTGAGCTGAAGGACTTCTGGCACAGTGGTTGCCGCTACGCTTTCCGCGGAGCCATCGGGTTCCGTAGGAAAAAATTAAAGTTAAAACTTATTTGGAAAAATAAATAAAATTACTATTCTAAATTGCAGTTGATATGTGCAACAGTACAAACAAAATCCATTAATGCATATCAGAATAATAAACGAGTCCTATAATATGTTTTGAATTATTGTGTTATAAACGTGTAAGACATTATAAATCAGTATTTTTTCCTCAATCCTAGACCTTAGTAAAGATTTGTTTAGTTGGGCAAATTGCTCTTTACGAATGTTGTATGCTGAAGATTTTTTCTATACGAATTTCTCTTTACGAATGTTGTATGCTGAAGATAACATATTTAATTCTTTGTTGTAATGAATTACAATTATTGAATCTTTTAGATTCAGTACTTAACCAAGTCCATACTATAATATAGTGACGTCATTTGAATACATATGTCTCCATTTGCGCCTCAAGTTTTGTACAAAATACGAGACAAAACGCACTTGAATCTTGAAACAGGTTGAGTTATTTATGAGTTATTATTATTATTATTATTATTATTATTATTATTATTATTATTGTTATAGTTATTATATATTACAGTACTAACGTTATTTAACATACCAGCGAACAACAGATTCAGAGGAACTACTCCGATTAATTAAAACTATTCTAATATATGTTCCGATAATTATGATTTTTCCTTATTATTTTCTATTATGTTTTCTGAAGCAGTATTCATATGAATTTTACATGACAAGATTTGAATCAGAATGTGTGCATGGGACTGATGTTCATCACGTCACACAGGGAAACAGTGATGTTTTACGGAAGGTAAAAGATTCACCGACTACGTGTGTGACGGTTGGTCTCCAACTAGACCACACAGCAAATAAAACGGAAAAGAGAAACAATTGATTATAAAAATCATTGAAAACATTTAAACAGCACTTTTTTTTAAATCAAGTGTTGTCTCTAATGTGTCTATGAGGCGAAGTGGCTAATTGTGGCTATACCAGTACCAGCCTCTAAACTCTTATATGAATGAAAAGATGGATAATTACTGATTTATGCTATCTTTATTCCTGGTTTGTATGCAATTTGTGTTCAAATCAAAGATTTTCTTCAAACAATTAGTAGTATACAAAATAAACATTTGACTTTTAAAACAGCATTTTTATTGAGTGATGAGGTAACATCCGTTATGTATTTTTCAATATCTCACACAATAAATATGTTTTAAACAGTTTGTCATTTGTATGAATTTTTTAACATCTCTAAATTAAGTGAAATAAAAAAATTAAAATATGAAATCTTGCTTTAACAATTTTACAGTTAAGTCATTTTTATATTAAATAGTATTGTTTTGAACACGATGATATTATTAGATGTTGGATTTCTGGAAATTACTGGTGTTTATGAAATCATTTTTAATTGAATAAGTTCTAAAACCTACTTCAGGAGTAAAATAATGACAGTTTAGGTTAATCAGACAAACAACAACATTATCTTCAAATGGCTGGAAGCGACGTGAGTTCCACCATCCGTGGTTAAAATTCCTCGTCTGCTCCGCAGCACCGGCTCCGTGTCGTCGGAGGTGGAGGTCACTTGGGTGCCCAGTCGATAACGTAAACAAGCAGAGTGCCAGTGCTGGAAAATATTGACTGAAAGTATCGCAATGCTTTACGTGGCGGCGGCGGGCCGCCTCGGGCTGAGGCAGGGGACGCCACCGCTGCTGACGGGTGGCGCGCTGGTGGTCGCGCAGCGAACTGCGCAGCGGGGGCTACCCCAGACTGCGTTGGAAGAGAGTGCCCGGCAGTCGATGGACTCTTGACACTTATGCACACACACATATATGTGCACACCGACACACGTAACAGCATGCACTCACTGGTACACACCGACACCCACACACGCGCGCGCGTAAGTGCACACATAAACACACTCATTCACACGCGTCTGCGCACACAACACAACTTCAAACAACCTTGAATAAAACAGCGGCCTCAGGTACTTTCCGAACTTTTCGTGAAAATTTCGAATTATATTTTTCAGATGATTACGGTTCTCTCTCGATATAAGACTAAGATATAAGAGAAAACAAAGAGGATATTATTCATCAAAGGAATTTTACGTGGTAAATTCTGACAAAGAGAATGACAGGTTTTGTTTGCCCGCGTGAATGTTAACCGTAGGATAATACTACTACTAATAATAAATAATAATAATAATAATAATAATAATTATTATTATTATTTAATTTAATAACCCAATACAAGCGTTATTTCAGAATTATGGAGTACAGAGAGAGCTAAATGATAACTCACAGGATATATCAATAATATTCACGTTTGCATGAAATATTGAATTATTAATCTTGTACATGGACATTCATACACTTTGTTAAAATTACAATAGATTCGTATGAAATAATTCAAATGATTACCTGATCAATTAATCAAGCTGATAGCACAAACATTTGTATATCGTTGGAGCACGAGAATAATAACATGATTTTATAAAAAATTCATTCTTCACGAGAATCTTTTTATATTGCGATTTTTAAATAGCTTCCTATGACATTTTATCAGCTGTTACGGTGCAATCCAATTCGCACCTTATACATCACTATAGTGACGTCACTATAATGGCGTTCAACCTTCCGATTGGATGACACCGTAATAGCTGATTTACTTCCCAGGCAGCTATGTAAAAAACAGTATAATCGGAATTGAAACATCTGTACACCAGCTTGCTTGTGAATTGCCTTTAAACCTTTTTCTTTTCTATCTTTTCTATTTCCTAAAAGTATCTTGTCACTAAAATAAAAAAAAAAGATTTTTCATGTGCTACTTTTCTTCAGTGTCAAATACTGTGATAATTTCGTAATTATATGTTCGATGTCCTTGACTACAAAACAAATATGCACGTCAGTGCATCTAATGCGTATAAATCAATATGAATGCATATTCGTTTTTTGAATTTTAATTATCATTTTCTGCTAGACTTGTCTTTCATGTCACGACTTCTCATATTTCGGATATATCTTTCTATTTGTGCATTTGGCAATACATCGCCGTAATACTTAATTTTGTTCAAATTAGCTATCACTTTTCAATTCCGCTTTTTGTTTATATTTCATTTCCACATAAATAAACACATACTAATGAAACTACATTTACATTAGCATTATTTGTTGTTTTGTGATGATCATATTGCAATATAACTTTCCTCTAAACCTCCGAGTCTCCAGATATTACACTTTGTGTCATGTATCTTTAAGCAAAATGACGAAATGTAATTAATATCGCAAATTAAAAAGTATAAATATATTGAATATAACATTGGAGCGACGAAGGTGTTGTTAACAATAGTACCAGCAGAAAACGAATTTGTCATCAATGTGCAACTTACCAAACAGCATACAAAAAACTGGACAAAAACCGAAGAAGTTGTATTTTAGACAAGGAGGTGGAGGATAATGAATACGAAATAGTAGTTAGGAGACAGCAAAGAAAACATTAACAAATACCTACAGACAAAATTATTTGGTCATTAGTGAACTACAAAACGTCACATATTTATTGCCACGTAATAATGAGATCGATTTTAAGTGAATTCATGTATATTAGCTCAACCAGAGACATTTTATTCAGGATGGGTTTTTTCCGTTGGAGCAATTCATTTGAATTTTTTGGTGATGAATATAATCAGGTACTACTATTGTATAAAGCTAGAATCAATGATCAGTTTCTTAATGTCGAATGGCTATTTCAGAAGAATATGAGTTAACAAATCCAACCATAGGAAAACACGTCAAACGCCTTCACCAGTCAGGCAAGACCCCGCCCTCTACTGGGGCATCTGCAGAGGGACATCCACGAGGAGAGTACCTCTAGGAGTGCAAATAGAAGAAGATCAAACTAATATACAGCTATGGAAGGCGGACATATTTGGAACAGTCTGCTTTGTTTTCCAAGCAAATAGAAGCGACCAGCACGATGAACTTCTAGTCAAGGAAGTGTTTTTAGACCACCTTTTTGAGAGTTTAAACACATACATCACATCAACAGAGATGTTACCAAAAGTGCGATGGTAATATTCAGTCTTGAAACCAGAACCCAAAAGTAACTAAAAGTGTTTTAAAAATTTCAATAGTGAGACCGAAAGCGAATAAATGGACTTTCTTTTCGGCTTCGATTTAAAAGATCTTCATAATTTCCTTAAACTTGTAACGCTGCATTTCAGTTGAAAGAATACAACAAATGTGTGTTTTGCTACAGATGTATACCAAAAATTCGAATTAAGAAAGTTGTATAGCATCTGCATTAGTAATTTCCAATCATCCAAGAACTTTGGTTTTTGATTCAAAAATGCAAATGATTGTATTGTCTTTTCTCATATTCCGCGACGTATTACCTACTTAATTATCATACACAATGTGACACTGTTTATAATGCAGCTGATGCTACATGACAGAAAGGCTCTAAGGAAAGAGGTTGTTCATCATTACATATTTCTTATTTACAGGTTGCGTTATGGAATTGGAAAATTTTTGTTACGTATGTAAGGAGCGTTTGCGTATAGTATATTATATTATGTTATTGCAGTATTCGTGAAACTTTGTGGAAATATTTCATAAATTGCAGTGTTATACGAGAGTATTTTATTTGATATCTTTGAGGAAAGTGTTCTACTTGTTGGGAAGCCACTCTGTACGTCTTTTTTTAGCAGAATTTATGCTGCTGCAGGCCACTAGTCACTATTTTCGAAAATATTTAATAAAAATAACGTGAAACTGCATTAATCCATTTAAAAATCGAAAAGAAACATGGAAACGAAACGTAAATGTTTTGTCATCTGCAACCGAAATATCAATATTTTAACAATTGAAACCAGAACGGTTTATTTGAAATGATTTGAGACTTTGATTTTAATATAAAAATAATTTTAAGTGATGATATTATTCATTTTCTCCCCTCCTTGAAAACATATCATTCATAACAGGTACAATAGATTAACGGACACACCCTTGCCTCTCCAGCTGTCGTTGATCAGAAGGTTGTAAGGTTAAGAGTCCTGATGGTCGCGGATATTCGACATTAGCTGAGTCGAATTCAACCGCTGTCTAGAAAAATCTGGGGACTAACTGCTCTGATCGATAGTTTTCTGGACGCGCGCATTATTTCTGTACATCCTTATCTTTTACTGTACGTCTCGCCTAACACACATTTAGAATTATATGCACCACACTACCGTCAAGAGACCACTCGGAAGCTTAGAGCTTATCTCGGCTGCGGCTGTTCTCCGCGAGGGAGATACCGAGAGAGGAGAAACCCCCCATATGCCGACATTCCAACCAATAACCAACTGATAACTCATATTGTTGCCCGAGAGGAACGCAGTCGCTTCCTGGAATAATACACTTACGGAACTAATACCTTAAGTAGTTGACTCGCTTGGAATTAACACTCACTCACTCATTCATTTACGCACTCACTCCCCCAGTGTCCCTTAATTTATAATTTGAAGTTTAGATTTTCACAAAGAAACATGATTTCGACCATCCCATTTTGCCCAAGATGGCGCTGCTGCGGGTCGCGTCCTGTAGGCGTCGCGTGCTGACCCTGCCGGGCCGCATCGCTTCCTAACCCCCAAACCAGTGACAGAGAGCGGAGCTAGGGCAGGGGCTGGGGATGTGTACGAGGACACCAGCCAGCAGAGGGTAGCAAAGGCCTGGGAGAGATGGGTCGCGGCTGTGGAGACGCAGGGGTCTCGATCGATGCCAGTGCACACCGGCAGAGCCGCCGCCGCAAACGCCCTCACCGCCGCGCCTACACCGCATCCAGCATAGCTTCCGGACATCTCCGTCTCCACCGCCACCTAACTGCACCTGTCGCCTACTACATACCTACCCCTCTACTTCCATTACTACCTTCCCATCCTGATAAATTCGGCATCACCACCACGTCACCATCGCGTCATATACGCCGCATGTACCCACCTCTTCACATCTGCCCTGCGCTGCCACCATTGCCCCAATTTACGATCATTGTCATTACTGCTGCCACGCCTCTGCCCCCACCACCGCAACCACCACACCACATCCATATCCATGTTCATCTTAGCATCGCCTCCGCACTTGCTCTTCAACCGTTTCCACCTCCACCACCACCAATTTGCCACCATCCTGAGCGCCGCCCCTCGGGTGCAGCGCGCATCGCCGCTGGCTCTCTTCCAGCCGGCGGCCGGACGGCCACCGCCCCCCCCCCGGCAGGTCCTTCCTTATTGGATTTGTAGAATTCCGATGCGGCCAAATTGCATTAATCTCGGTGGCAGTGTTGCGTAGCCGTGTGGTGCCTGGTGGGTCAAAAGTCACGCTCACACTCACGCTGCTGCAAGGTTTGACGTGCTCCCTCTCCTCTTTTCGTCCCCCCCCTTGTTTTTCGACTTCAGTGGCAGGCGAGACGTCTGGCGTTCACTCAGACGGAGGAATATAGCACCCAAATTACGGATCCCTCTTTCTTCGTCTTCCTTAATTAAAATATTGATCGACACATTATTTACACCGCCAGCTATTGCTCTTTGATCAATTAAAATATTTCGAAGTTGTGAAACGAGTTTTCGTTTTGAAAATTGCTGGCTTTCATGTTCTCTCCAGATCTTTGAAAAACAGAAAGTAATAAAACGTCTTTGTTGGTGGTTTACTTTTATGAATCAACATATTTCCGTGGAATCATTGGCAACTACACATCAAAAGAAAAT
This sequence comes from Teleogryllus oceanicus, assembly GCA_964035755.1. NCBI lineage: Eukaryota > Metazoa > Arthropoda > Insecta > Orthoptera > Gryllidae > Teleogryllus > Teleogryllus oceanicus. Next base: position 101,428,277 of record CAXIVR010000004.1, on the reverse strand, counting down.
AGAGAACACTTTCCTGACATTTGATACCAGAGTTTTCATAGTAAATGTAAGTTGAAAGTTGTTTCTTTGGTGTCTCTTGGCTGTCCGGGACAAGCCGCGTCGGTTTGATCGTCGCTGACGTTTCGGCGAACATATTGTGGCCTTCCTCAGAGCGTACTGGAAGGCCACAATATGTTGGCCGAAACGTCAGCGACGATCAAACCGACGCGGCTTGTCCCGGACAGCCAAGAGACATACTCCGGCCGCGGAAGCCTACGTAATCATATGTTTCTTTGGTGGTTTAAAAATTGGAAGTTTGTGAACAGTTTAGACGTCGGTGGCTCAGAAACAGAGTCATTAGTCATTATCTATAAAATATTTGTTCCGATCAAGTAAGTAACTTGTAGTATTCATCTTTAAAGTATTTTTTACGTAATTTACAAAAATAGCAACAATAAAATAACTGATAACCTAAACTGAAATATTCGAAAATAAAATAAAAATACTAAAATAAGATAATTAAGATACTAGAATAATTTTGATATATAAAATTTGCAAACCATCAATTCTTTGTTCATACAAAATAAAAAAAATCAAATAAGAAATAAAAGTAGTTCGCTTGAAAATAAAAATATTATGAAAGATAATTTAGTATTATATTTGATACTTATGAATAAAAATTTAAAATAAAAAAAAAAAAAACCATTATAAACATTTGAATTGACCCAAAAATTATGGTGATTAAGAACCAATACATATCAATGATAAATTAAAAACTGAAAACTTTATTTAGTGAGACGTAAATTAAATTATCGAAGCCCTCCTCGGCTTCTTAATTTGAAACGAACCGTGTTGGGATAAGCTCATGTCTCCTATCTGGTTTATGAATATATGTTATATACTAATAACATGGACGGGACGGGACCATGGCTGTTGTATAGACGGGACCAACGATGTCTACTTTGCTCTGCCAAGCATAATCTGTCGTTTTGCTATGTTGTGTGATGCAAGCAGCGCTGATATTTGTTTGAGTAATAATATGTTTGTTATCATGTTCATCGAACCGCAGAGTTGGCGCAGTGAAATAAATTAATTCCATTAGAAACTACAAAAATATGCAAATACACATAATAAAATAAGAGAATTTTATTAAAACAGAGATAAAACATGTGTGTTAATGTATGCAACAAAACCTTAGAATTGCATAGATCTCAATGTAGCGGTAAGATGAGATCAACGTCACTAGGAAAATGGAAATCTGCTTCCAGAAGGTCCATTTTCCTTTTGGTATGACTTGAAAGGCATTGCTCGCCGCACACGACATGAGGGTAGGTTGCTGAACCGCGTGTCAGCCGCCGCCAGGCGCCACTAGCAGCGCCACCCTCGCCGCCAGCACTAGCCGCCGCCCACCGCCGCCGCCCCCGCCGCCGCCGCCGCCGCTTTCGCAAATAAAGCAAATGCGCTCGGTTCGGTTAAACGAGGAGGTTTATGAACGCAATTCCGCGATCCAGCGTGGTAGTAAACGAGGGAAATGCGGAATTCTTGGGAATGAGCTGGCAGTCGGGCAGGCAAGGAAGGATAGAGAGAGATCGACAGCACAGCGGGAAAGCAGGGCTGCGGGCAGAACGGGCGGGGCGCACGAGAGGACAGAAGCGGCGCGACAGGACGGAGTGAGTTTGAGCAGTGAGGGAGATTCTAGGTTGAGGGAATAGCGATTTGGTGGATATGCGGTGGACGCTTTTTGCCATTTGTCTACCCTTAACTGTGAATGCCTGTTTGCAGTGGTGACGTCTGGAAGTACTTTTATATTGGAAAACTCAAACGGAAGTACTTCATTTTCATTTTGTAACTATTTAGCCTTGTTAATAACACTGTTAGCACGAAAAATTATTAGTAATATGAGTTGTTTTTTATCCGCGTGCAACGAATAACTTAGTTTTAGTTTACTTCATGCAAATTCACATCAAAATGTTTCGAAGACATGCTAAACATTTTGACAGGAAACGAATATGTTGAACGATTGATATAGAAGAGGGAAGACAAGTTTATTTCTTAACTTCTAATTTTTCAAGCGATTATTTATATCCCATTTTTATCGTTGTATAGACGGGACCATCTCTCTCACTTTTTCACGATCCCCCCCCTCCAACCCGGATGCCTGTGGCAACGTAGCGACACATCGCTGAGTACCGTACACCTGAAGGTAATACGTTGAGCGAGACCCATACGCCTGTCGTTTTGCTGGCGTACCGAGCAAGCACATACAGTTCAGACAAATGGCAGAACAATAAGGGCACCTTAAACTCAAACAAAGAAATATGTAAGCATTAGGGCCATCGGCTAACAAAATATGACTTTTTAACGTTGTTCATAAATTGATTTGATTTTGAATTAAAATTTTCAGACAGAATAACTCAAAAACATTTTTTGAGATTAACCACATCAATAAGGCGCCTAAATTAAGGATAGGATTTAAAGAAATGATGAACTGCGAGAAGAATGACAGTTCTTTAGTAACATCCAAGCATCTTTTTGCCGCTTGGTTCGACGCACACTATCATGGAAACCATTCATAACACAAAAAATATGAGAAAAATATACTAAATTAAAATTTAATTTTTTCTTATTTCATTTTGTATGCGTATAATATTATTCTTTAAGATAGCTTGCTCATATTCAGTGAATTTCTAATTGACACTAAGGGGACTAGTAATGTCTATTGATTGTCCGATCTTAATTGCCTTTCTAAAGTTGGCGTATAAAAACTTCTGTAGATGTAGTTGATATTTATCGCAGGTTAATCTCAATATAATTTGCATTAATAGTATAGAGAAAAGAAAACTTTAAAACTTCCTTTTCCAAAGTAGATCAAACATAAAAAAAAGACTTCAAGAAAACGACCAGTTAATAACGTGTACGCGTTGTTCCTACTAAAGTTATTATGCTTCACAATTGGCCACAGCACAACCTAAGTCCATTTCATTAATTGCCTCCACCTCCCCGCCGGCCATTTTCCTTCAAGAAAGTTACGCAAGCGTAGTCATTCCGCGTGAGCGAGACCGCGAGATGAAAGAGCCATAAAAATTTCTGTAATGAACTCTCCCCGAACGAGAAAACTTTGATGCCTCCTACTTCTCAACAAGTGGTCAGCACCGTCGTCCACGCCGTCCGTCCGTCGCCGCCACCGCCGCCGCCACCGCCAACGACGTCGACCGCGTCACCCGGCGGCGGCGGCGGCGGCGGCGGCGGCGGCGGCGGCGGCGGCGGCGGCGGCGGCGGGCGGCGGCGGCGGCGGCGGCGGCGGCGGCGGCGGCGGCGGCGGCGGCGGAGTCGCAGCCACAAAGAAAACATCCTCGCGCCCATTAACAAAATTAAGTCCCACGCGAGAGTAATGTAATTACTATATTCAAAATCCGGCGTTGCGGGTGAAAGCCAGCCAAGCCGGCCACTGTGCACGCAGTGTGCGGTGGGGTGAGGGCGTCTTCGCAGCTTGCTCAGTGTCGGCCCCTGGCGGCGGTGGCGCGAAGTCGCGTGCTGACCCGGCCAACTTGTGACGGAAGTCTGTATGCGCGGCCGCAAGATGAATGGCGCCTCCCGGGAGCCCTCGCGAACGTTGAGTTCCCCACCCCGCTCCTCGGCCGTATCTGCCTCTCCCTTCTTCCCGCCTCCTCCCCGCTTTCCCCTTCCCCCCCCTCCCCACCACACTTCCACCGCCGCCGGCAGAAGCCCTGGGCGCCTCGGGATGCGGTTTGTAGCCGTGTGGAACACGGTGTGATCTCTTTCTCTTCTCTCTCTTATCAGGCGCAAGGGTGGTTTTTGAGAAAAAAAGGAAAAGATGCCGTGGAACCACATGAGTTAGACTCGGCTACTTTACGACCTACAAGCGTTTTCAGCTTAAAATATCTTTCCTTCTTCAGGGACAGAGTTGAAGTTGCTCCCCTTTTGACTCATTTTCATGGGTGAATGGTAATATTCCCTTTTATTTATCAAAAATGTGTCTTTTCGTCCATTTATGCACGAATTTACTGAGATAAAATCCAAACTGTTCTCCACTCATTGGCAAAATTATTCAATCATCGAGTTACAGATATTAAGGCGAAGAACACTGTACGTACTACATAATGAATATGATCCGTACAGATTGTCACATTCAATTTTTGGAACGCATGTTGTTTAGATTGCAACATTCTAAAAAACTTTTCAGATCCAGTTACATCAGTTGAACTTTCATGAACTGAACATGTGTTTTTTGTGAGTACGTATTTTGACAATTATAGGTAACTTTGCTTAAATTTTACAGATGTGAAAATGGGAAAGGAGCACGTTCAAACGTAAGAATAAAGGATTTATTAAAAAGTTATTTCAAGAAAAACATGTTATTGTCTTAAAATACAACATCCGAACTCATATGTACTGTTTCATGTTAACATTAAGAAATAAGAAAACTGAATTCACCTAGGCATACAAACATACTCTAAGGTCAAAGAAATTACAGCACAAAATACATCATCTGATTTTGCAACTAGCAACAATTTGTTTCTCTGCGCATTGCGGTATAACAGGAACGAATAGGAGCCGCTTTCTCAAACGAATAAAGCCGTAAAGTAGCTATCTATTTCCCTCCTCGTCTGTTGCATTAATTCTTAGACATTTTCCCTTTCAACGTGATAAATGAACCAACTAGCAGTGCCAATTTACTTTACCGAGAACAAACGAAATGCGACCTCACCCATCTCAATTTTAACGAAGAATCGTGCGCGCTCCACCCTTCTATGAGATATTTTTAATGCCGACGCAAACACCGTCTCTTTCAAATTTATTTAATTCCTCCCTTAGAAATCATTAAGGAATGTACTTCAATCAAAAGATGGGAAGAAGCTACGTGGCGTGCTTTAAATAATTCCGGGCTGAAAGTGTTCCGCAGGCAGCGAAGAGGCGCTTCCGTAAACCCTAGTCCGAGCTCCACATCTTTAAATTGCGCGAAATTAAACGTAGAGCCAACTGAGAAGCTTCATTTTCCCATGCGGGGAGCTGTGGGGCCGTTTACTGTCGCCTCGCCCCCCCCCCCTCTTACTCACTGCCCTCCGCCCGCACGCCGCGGCGTTCCACAAGGACGGCGCGAGGACAGTTTCATTACGAATAATGAATGAATCAGAAGAGACATTTATATTTATTTTACGTCGGCGGGCAAACTTCGCGATTATACTCCAGGCGATTCTTTTTCTCCGCCCGTTGAAATAAAATTTCGTTTTGGAAATGAAAGCGTATTCAAAGAGTACGTTAAGTAAAGAAATTTCCTGGTGAAGATATAGGCGAATGTAAAACCTGTTAGTCCGTCCAGAACAAGAATTTTTGACACTTGAAAACTTCATAGTTACGAATTTTTTAACCTTTTGAAATCTTTCAAAAACCATTCCACAGGGAGTATGAGAATACCATCACTGTAAGAAGCGGAAGTTTTATGTTTTTCCTTCATTAGCATTCAAATGAAAGTGACAAGTGCATAAAAGTAGGAAAATTAGACCGTTCCCACTCACAATGCGTGAAACGCTTTGAGAATGATAAGAAAGAATATTTTAGGTGTCATAATACTTATCGGTCCCAGACCTTGTCAGTATTTTGAATGTTAACTCGTAGTAAGTTCATTAAAAGCATTTTTAGTACCGTGTGAACTTCGCCAAATCATTACAAGTTTCATTAAATCACTTGTGTCAGGCCGTCTTGTAAGAAATGAAATACTTCCGAAAGATCATGTGGGTACAACATAAATACGAAAAGAGATTTAAACAATGTGTTAAGAAAACTTAAAGAAATTAAATATTTTAAGCATCCGAAGACCGATATTCATGAAAGTCAGTAGACTTTTAGAATGTAAATATTTAGAATGTGAACATTTCTCTAGGTTTATTACCATCAATAGTACAAAAAAAAAATTTATGTTTAAGAAACTTAAAACATTGCACATCTCTGTAGATTTTTCAATATGAGTTATCAAACCATGAACTTATTCTCTATTAATAGTTTCAAGGTTTTCAGGAATTTCTGAGAGCAAATTATTCGGACTGGTGTAGTAAGGAAAGCAGCGTAGAGGACATCTGGGGCAACTATAAAAAAATTGTGATTGAGGGGAAGAGAGCGCTTCGTACCACAGAAATATCTTAAAAGAATCAAGATCCGAGTACTATAATGAAAAGATAAGGAAACTGAAATCAAAAGTTAGAAAAGCTTACGGAAGGCGTGGAGAAGTTTAGAAAATAGGGAAAATTCAAGATTATCTCTAGGGTTCTTCTCCAAGAGAAAGTGGCCGCAGATGAAATTTTTTACAATGTATATTATCCGCGTCTAAGCAGGGGGCAAATCAGTTTTTCAAATACGTAAAAGGACGAAAGGGAAATAGGGAAGACATTCCTGTGTTAAGAGATGCAAATGAAAACAAAATTACAGAGTGCAAAGACAAACCGGAACTCTTTAATTCTTTTTTGGTTTGGTATTTGCAGCAAAAATTACGTATCTATTTTGAACGGGTCGGGAGAAAGAATTTTTACTAGACCACGTGATCTTCGAAAAAGAATAGCGAGAAATGTAAAGAATAAATCCGTGGGTCCGGACGACATTTCGGGAGACTTATTGAAAGCAGGAGGTGAAGCCATGATTCCCTATCTGTTGCGACTTTTTGATATTACCTTAAATAATTCAAGTCTTCCTCAGGATTCTAAGGAAGCATTTGTAGTTCCCATTAATAAGGGTGGGTCTCCATCAGAAGTTAAAAATTATCGGTCAGTTAGCCTAACATCAGTTGTCTGTAAGCAGATGGGGCATCTAATCGCTGAGTATATTAGAAACGTTTGGAGTAAAGAAAATTGGCTATATGAGGGGCAGCATGGCTTCAGAAAGGGTTACTCGTGTAAAAGTCTAACAATAGCTTTTTGCCAAGATATCGGGGATGCAGTAGATGTGGGTGATAGAATCGATGCGGCGGTAATAGACTTTACGAAGGCTTTTGATCTTGTCCCCCATGATAGACTACTTGAAAAACTAGACAGAATAGAGTTAAACTCGAGAGTGGTACTGTGGATTAAGGATTTTCTTAATAACCGCCAGCAACGAGTGAGGGTGGAAACAGCCTATCGAAAAGAGTTAGTGTAACGTCTGAAATGTACTTGGACCTTTATTATATTTAGTGTACGTAAATGACATAGCAGAGTAAATAGGATCAAAATTTAACTTTTTGCGGACGACTGCCTTATTTACATAAAGATCGAGAAGTATCGGATCAGGATAAATTACAGCGAGACTTGGATGCTTAGAAGAATGGACGGAAATCAATAGAATGAAGATAAATCTGGATAAATGCAAAATGGTTCGTTTTACGCGCAGTAGAAATAAAGGGACAGCTATGTATTTGCTTAGGGGCAAGATAATTCCAGGGGTAACTAGTTGTAAATATCTGGGGGTGATAATAAATGAATAACTTGGATGGGGGAGCACGTCAACTTTACTTTTGGGAAGGCATGGGAATCTTTACACTTTGTAATGCGAGTGTTAAGGAAGGGAAGCAGTAAATCAAGAGAACTAGCATATACAACCATTGTGCGTCCGGTGTTATAGTACGGAGCAGCGTGTTGGGATCCATACAGAAGGGGCCAAATAAACTCCATTGAAAGAGTTCAGAAAGTAGCAGCAAAATTTGTTAAAAGAGAAAATTCGTTAGGAAATATTTCCAATGAAGTATCGTCGTGGAATCATTGGAGAGCCGTAGGGAAAAGCAAGGTTGTGTATATTTTACAAAGCGTTAGGGAAAAATTCGGCATAAGGGAATTCAGGAAAGAATGCATGAACCCGTCTACTTAGCACGTCACGACCATATTAGAAAAATACATCCAAAGAAATAGAGAACTGATGTTGGAAAATACTCTTTTGTAAATAGGACTATTGAGTCATGGAATAGCTTGCCTGCAGCACTAATGGAGACTTTTCCGATAAACATCAACACTTTTAGTTTACGATTAAATTCTAATAAATGTAACGATAGGATCAGTAGTCTGTGAAGGGCCTCTGCATTTAGTAGGCATGCCTCAAATGGAGTAATTTTGTTCTGTTTATTGAATTTTATGTATTTTTAGTATTCATTAGTATATTATGGTATGAGATGTATGGTAAGTGTAAAGAATTTGCCACCGGGCTTAATGCCTAAAGTAAATTAGATAAATTATCTATCTATCTATCTATCTATCTATCTATCTATCTATCTATCTATCTATCTATCTATCCATCTATCTATCAATCTATCTCTCTATCAATCTATCTCTCTATCAATCTATCTCTCTATCAATCTATCAATCTATCAATCTATCAATCTATCAATCTATCAATCTATCAATCTATCAATCTATCAATCTATCAATCTATCAATCTATCAATCTATCAATCTATCAATCTATCAATCTATCAATCTATCAATCTATCAATCTATCAATCTATCAATCTATCAATCTATCAATCTATCAATCTATCAATCTATCTCATCTATCTATCTATCTATCTATATGTAGTGGTGGTGGTGGAAAGGCTCCATCACCAGAAGCCACCTTCTAGTTCCAAATTCAGTATAAACGTTTCCTGGGTGTGCAGGAATGTATAACAAAACGCAGGTCCTGGTGGGAGCGTTGCTCGCTGAAGCGAAAGCGCTTCCTCACGTGACCCCACGCACTTCCTATTGTGTGCACTTTCTTCTACTCTATTTGCTCGCCCTTCAGCTCACTGAGCTTTTCGCCCAGGGGCTGCGAAAGCCTCCTCTTTTCTCGCTGCCAGTAAATATTGACTTGACATTTTGCCTACCGCACGATATTTCTCGCCGCGCGCGCCTCAGTGAAGAGCACCCCCCCTCCCTACGTCCTCTCATCCCCGTCCTCCTCCTCCCACGCCTCCTGCCGTCCTCTCTCGCGAGTCTCCTTGGCGTCTTTGGTGTTCTTACGTCGCAGAGCTCCGGCCATGATTGAAGTCTGTTTCGACTTGTAGTGGAATGTATGTAAAAAATAATGTCTTCTTTATTGGCTTGTCTCGGCAAGGCATTACAATACTTATTTGTGGGAATTCTGATTGGGTGTTGTTGACGTTCTTATAAGAAGAAATAAAAGAGGTCATCTTCGTCAACATATCAGCTTTATTAAGATAGCCGGCTTTCGACGGCTTTGCCGTCATCGTCACTCATCGACTGTGCATAGTCGCTCGACTTTTGCCGACAGCAGCGAGACTGACGATGACGGCAAAGCCGTCGAAAGCCGGCTATCTTAATAAAGCTGATATGTTGACGAAGATGACCTCTTTTATTTCTTCCAATACTTATTTAAGAACTCACGCCTCATTTCTCGCGCATATTTTTTACATGTCTTCTTACTCCAAACATGACTAAAGACTGTTTCGACTTGTAGCACAGTTTACGTAAAACTAGTGTTTTGTTTTTTTTGTATTGCTTGTCTCAGGGAGGCCTTACAATTTTTATTTAAGAATCCATTCTCCTACCTTCCTTTCTCGCGAGTTTCGTACTTCTGTCTTCTTATGTCCCTGAAATGCAACCATAACTGAAGTCTGTTTCGATATGCGGTGCAGTTTATGTAAAAATTAAGCGTTTTGTCTTCTTGTTTCCCTTCAATCAGTCAGATGGTACAATTGGTATTGAAGTTGTCAAATTTTTGTTGCTCTAAAAGCTGCGGGAAAGTGTATTCACAGTATCGTTAACTAATATACTAATATAGGGGGTTTACTGCAGGAACGATGTAAGACTGTATTACACTGCTTTTTTAACAGGAAATGAAGGCATGTTTGAATAGTGCTACTAGATATGAGGTTTTGCTCATATCGCTTCTCGATTACATGAATTAGAACGCATGGTAAGAGTGAACTTGATCAAGCGTGTGTTTCTACTTTCGCCTGACTACGGTGAATTTACCACTAAGAAAGCAAAATTATTATTAAGAGAAAATAAAGTTCAGAAACAAAATCAATACTTTACTTTGGAGTAAAGGAAAATATGACAAGACATATTGTAAATTTTATTTTCTGAAATCTCATAAAAAATATAAATGATTCATACTCCTCTTGCAAATTACAAATTAACAAACAATTAATAGTTAATATACAATATTTGAATAAATCAATTGTCTCTGAAAAAAGCGTAATACTACGAGAAAGAAAACGCGATTGCTCTAACATTTCCTGAACGTTTTATCTTAAATGATAAATGGAAACACGTGGTTTGTTGGTGACCCTGCTCAAGACATTTATCTGCAGGTGGAATATTCTTTGTATCCCTCAAGGAAATTCTAATTTTTGACGTCACTCTAATTTCAATATATAAGTCGCACTATATTTTCCGAGCGCCTTTCAGGAACTGACAAAGCTACCATGAAGGCTCTTGTGGTAAGTACACATATATTTCCTCCATATCAATAGTTTTGAAGTAGATTTGCTTTATATATATATATATATATATATATATATATATATATATATTAGACACAATGCATATAATATGATAGAATTAATCAAGAAAACATTTTCTGAGAAGGAGATGGGACGAATTCAATTTTAGGATAAATAATCTATAAACCTCTTGATAGTTGTAGTAAACCTCTTGAAGTTCATGAGAAGTATTATGTAAGGGCATAGAAAAACTCTTCGAATATACTTTAGTTTTGTTCACTATTTTTCATTTCATTCCATAAACATAAGACGAGAGTATCGATTCAAGTATCATGACCTATAGAAGCCTGGAATGAGATGTAACCGTGGCATGGCGATAGATGTAGAGTATATTCTCAAACACACAAATTCTTAATTGATGGTGATTTTTGCATTGTGAATAATAATTCTCCTAGTGATTGTTTCATTTAATTTTCATTTGAACTAATTAATGTTTGTTTTACAATATTAACCACATTTTCAGTTCAATTTTTTTGTTGCTAACCATGGAAATATATTGTTTGGCGAATATAAACTTTCAGCAAGTCAGAGATCAGCTTCTATAGCTCAAGCCTTTCTCTTCTTAAATAAAAATATCAGATCAGCAAATATATATTCCAGTATATCTAGTTTTTTAACGTTTTCTTATTTCAGAAACGTACTATTTAATCACGTATACGTATGTAACGCACACATGTGTAAATTACTGATTTTAAAATAAGCCACATAATTACAATTGTTCCTTTTACACTTGTTTTTTACATTGTCCAATCTTAAATATTTTGTTATTCCAGGTATTTTCTGCGCTTCTCGTCGCTACAGTTTCACAAAACATTGATGATTATACAGAGAGCAATGCTACTGAAAACAATACTACTACCGAGGATGTACCACGACCTGGCTGCAAATGTGCACTGCGACCTGCAGTAAATCCTCCAATACCCGTTCCTCCACCCATGAATCCTAATCCACCCCAAGTCTCATTTCAGACGTACCCGAATCCACAAGTTTCTGCATATCCTGGATACGCTTTCCCTCCACCTCCTTTCAATCCCTATCAGCCGACGCTTCCTCAATCATTTAACAGATATCCTCCTCCACCGTTCTCAACTTCAGGGCCTGTTCCACCACGATCGCCAGGTCGAAGGTCTTCGAGGGCGGCGCCCCTACCTTACGCCCACGAACGGCAGCCCGTTCAATATGAAAGCCCTATGCCATCGCGGGGAGATGCAGTCCAGGTGTACAATCCAGGAGGTTCAAGTTATCAGTCGGATTACCAGTACGCGCAAGGCTCCCAACAGAGCGAGCAAAGTTACAGAGGAGACCCCAACTCGTACTGGTATGATTCTGATCCAGCTCCAGTTCAGCAGTCACCTGTTCAGCAAGTTTACTACGAAGTGCCACAAGGATATTCCGAATACAATACTCCAGTGAGACAGATGCCAGTGCAGCAAGTTCTTGTGATGCGACGGTACTGATATTCGTATGTTTAGTTCCACCAGTGATTACCATTATCATAAGTATTTTTATTATCATAATCATCATATTAATACTATTGCTTCAGTTGGGAAAAAACAACAAACATATGTCGAAGAATCTCAATTATTTCTTTTTTAGTGTATATCATTGTTTACAACGAAACGTATTGTATGTAAGTACACTTAGCCTCTCAAAACCAGTGATTAGTGATTTTAGAGGAAAACCGTGTATTAAATGAAGAAATTTTTCGATGTAAAAATGTGCTGTGAACATAGATGTATAAGTTGCAAAGTGAAAAATTCCTTTTCTCTGCGATATGAATATTTTGTATAAAAACTGTACAAATTTTTTATTAAATTGATAAACATGCTATAGACGAAACATTAATTTCGGGAAACCGTTGTAATATATTCAGTTTATATTTCGTGTCCAATCCTCATAAGTCAACTAATATTCTATTATTAATAACTAATATTATATTAATAATATAATAGTAATATTCATATTTCAAAATTACGCTGAAATGGTTCTGGCTTGTAACAGCAGGTAAGTTATTTTGAACTCAGATGAGTTAGTGAAAACACTTTACACGAATTTCTATGTGATTTGCGAGAATCATTCATTTTCACTTCAAGAGTTTTGCACTCCTTACTTCAGAGAAATTGCAATTGCATTAGTAATAAATAGATTTGGAGTCATAAAAAATTAAATAAAAATTAAAATTACCCAACTAATATAATAAAATTCGTTTTAAAATAAAAAATAATATAATATAAAAATTTATTTATCTAATATATTAAATATTTTTCTTAGGCTCTTTTAAAAACGACGCACTCTACTTTATTTAGTTTTTTGAAGAAAAAAAAGTCCGATTAAAGTACTAAAAAATCTTGTAATCTAGCTGACAAATTAAGACTTGCTGAAATACACTTAAGTCAGATTATGAAGGAAAGTTAATAACTAAAATCATAATACAAAAAATTAAAAAGAATAAAGCATTGCAAATACACACAGAGAAGCTAAAATATTACATTAATGGTAAATTATATTATTTTACACTTCAGTGAAATTACGCAATTCACATTTATACAAAAATCTACGTACATTGTCTGTCTCATTATTATGTAATATGACATATCTCTCAGTTATCTTAAACGATAAACCTCATTTTCTTTCAAGTGAATTATCAGTTTTTCATGACTTTTCCTGAATACATTAGGTATATCATTGCTCATGTGTTGACCATTTTTATTTGAAATAATTTGTACTTATTTTTAGCAAATAAACAAAAATAAATGATCTCAATGTAAATTAGAAAATATCAGTCGGTCAGTTTCGTATTTATCATTAAGTAAAAAAAAGCTTGAAGTTTAGGATTAGTATTTTCATTATTTAATTTTAAAACGGCTGTAAAAAGTAATTAACTGTCACGCAGAATTTCTTGGAATACATAATTTCGTATTTTTACTTGCCGTATTGGAATTGTGTTTTCTCTGTGATCTTCACTTCTCAGAAGAGATCTCAGATCTCCTATTAATTAATTCAAACTTTCGCTTCTTACTATTCTGTATAAGGGTATGTTTCTTCACATTAATATCAACGTGCAGATCAAATGCATGAGATTTATGACACCCCCTCCAAAAAAGAAAAACAGGACAATCGAAAGACACATCATTCGCAGAGGCATTGCATTAACTCTAATTTTTGTAACTACCCACTGGGTTACCACACTTGATGACTGAAGTAGATATAGAATTAAACTTTCATGTTGCGTTTGAGAAAACATGTAGTGAAATGACGTGCGGCGTTCGCTTTATTCTACATGGGCAAAAAAATTTTATTCGATTGTTATTTAATCTATTTCTTGTAATGTTTATGCTATTAAATATTATAAAAGATCAAAATGATTCGATGATGATTAGATTAATCGCGCAAAACATAACCTTATATCAAACGGATCGGTGCACTCGGAGTGAATGAACATTTCTTTCAACTTCAAATGGCATGCACGAAAAATATATGAAAGAAACTATTTAATCACCATAAATTAATCCAACGTACATTTCAGAGCCCAGTATTTAGGATAATATTACAAAAGTAAATAAGGCAAATACAAAATATGGCAAGTACGTTATTTATAACTAATGTGAATCGAAATCTTCAATTTCCTAATCAATGTCTTCAATTCTTCGATTAAGAAACTGTAAAAGCACAGTGATGTTTAATGTAAATTTTTCGCAATTTGTGCATAAAAATATCAGTTACATATAGAGTTATTAGTGAAACCCTTTTACTCTTTCATTCTTTTCAATTTCTCGAATAATTATTTGTATCATAAACCTTGCTTGATTTTTGTCATTACGTTTACGCAAGTTTCTTTGACTATTCCACTCGTGAAATTAAAACAATAGTGTTTAACTATACATACAAAATGCCCCAATCAGGTCGGTGTATCTCAAAACGTTTGTCGCTTTTTCTATCCGATTTTTCTGATCGCTTCTCCCTACTGGCCAGTCATAAACTGTGACTCAAATGTCTTAGGAGACGGAATACAACGATCGCTATGTCGATGTATAATAAAAGGCATATCTACAATAACATAACCTCTTTGATTTTATCGTAGCTTTCTGTGTCTTTCAATATTTGGCGCATTTTAAAACTCCCTTAGACATAATTTCATTCGTGAAATAGTCCTACTAAATACCACACGCGCTTTGAAAAATCTCACATGAATTCCCACCTGGCTTCGTGAGTCGGGGATTTATCGACAGTTTCCAAACACTCGTGGTATTACTACTGATAATCTTTCTTAATTCGTCTCAATATTTTTTTTTATTTGAGTTCAGAATATCAATTGCTTTATGTTCTACACTAACTCTTCTAGCCTCCACCCCTATCAATAGACCTACTGATAAACCGCTAGAACGTCCCAATGTGTAGTTTACTAAGTGAGATTATTTAAAAAAGGAAGCTAAGTTACATTCACTGTAGCAAAAACACCCGGCGTTACCCTGGCAGACAGAAGAATGAAAGTATCTCAAATAGAGTTGTAAACGTAATTTTTAGGAATAAATTTATTGAATTGTACGAAGGTGCGTTAATGTCTGAACTAAAAAGTAGTAACATCATTTTACAGATTTCTATTGTGTACTTATTGAAAACATATAGGTCACATTACCGGGTTTGTGGTTAGTTGAAGTTTGTGGTTAGTGTGTCAAGGTTATTTATTAATTTATTAATTGCTCGCGGACATTTACAGACACATGCCATAGCATGAGTTGGCTAATACTTTTTGGCGTAAAATGTAACCTAAAAAAAGCAAATTTCAAAACACTAACTTACTACGTGATTCTGAACGAAGTTATCATGCAATGTGATAAGACGCACATAATACATTAGATACAACACACAATACAAATACAACACGTCAGTGCAGGATATATACGTCTCACAGGAGATGCAGAGAACAGCTCAAAATATCAGAGGACACTCGAGAGAAGTTGACGTACCCGAAGAAAGAAAAGCAACTTCATAGTCAACCTGAAAACTATCAGAACAATCGAGCAGTTATCAAGCATAGCTCCTGAAATTAGTTTTGGAAGCCGGGTCGGAGTGAAAGTAAATTTTATGAATGGGTTCATTAAATTGTACAAAAATTCGTGAAATTTGCAATTTTCAAAAATTCAGAGTTCAATGAAAGTTGAGCCCTTCTATTATCCTTTCTATTATCCAAATTTTCTTTCCAAATCCCTCTTCTTCTTCTTCTTCTTCTTCTTCTTCTTCTTCTTCTTCTTTTTCTTTTTCTTCTTCTTCTTCTTCTTCTTATTTTTATTATTATTATTATTATTATTATCATTATTACTATTATTATTATTATTATTATTATTATTATTATTATTATTATTCTTTCGAAAATTATAAAACAAGGCAGTGTCTAAAAAGCTAAGAATATCTACCACATCATTGAAATGATTGAAGGCGTTGTTATTGTCAACAATAGTATTTATTTCACAAATAGCAGCTTTCGATGGCTTAGCCATCATCATCAGTTTTCTGGTACAAGAAAATCACTCTACCACATTACCATCTGGAGTCCGAAATCCCGTCCTGTACACAAAAAATATCTTTTACACTCGACTATTTCTGTTTTTTTGAATTATTTGAAGAAATATTTTTTCATTTTACTTTTTGTTATAACAATACTATTCATTCATAATTGATCATATTGATTCACATGTTATCATAATTTTCTTTTTGAAACTCTTTTTGTTAATTATTTTTATTTTGCCATTTATGAACAAACATTTGGCAAAACTACATAGTTTCATGTAAACAAATACATGAGAGAAGTAAAATCCCATGACCATACTCCACCAATGATACATTATTAATAAAAATTAACTATTACTTATAATTTCTGAAATGAACAATTTAAGGAGGTTGTCACGTTATGTCAAAAATAAGATTCAACTTCGCAACTGAAATTTATCACAAGATTAGATGTTTTTACATGCTTTCCCAAAATATAAAGTGATTCTACCGTATAGTTTTAAAGATAATCACATTTGAAAACTTGTGTTTTAACACGCAAAGTATAGGAAAATGATCTCGTGCGACCGTAAATAATTAAATTTGAAACACATCTACATAAGATTACACGAGGGGAAAATATTACAAATGTAGATTAAACCTTTCTGAAGAGAATAGAATAGAAATTAAAAGATTTTACCGTGTAGTTTGGACAAAAACGCAAAAAGAAAATAACATCTGTCATCGGTTTTTCGTAAGAACGAAAAAGTGCGGCAACGTTGCATGTACTACTCGGCGGGAATTTTAAATATTGAGAAACTGAGAGGCTGGTTTGTAGGCATTGCTTTGTGAGCTGGCATGCGTATACGGAGTATTCATGATGAATGATGATAAAATGTTGTTTGTGAGTTGTTTAGCGAGTTCTTCAACGTGCACGATGCGGCGACCATCAACAGGAAACATGTCTTCGTCTGTAACGTTTTCTTCTTCGTTTCGCGGCTACAGACAAATTTGTTTTCCACGATAACTTACGTTTCGAAACAAATCGCCCTTTATATCTCAACTGTTCGAACATTATTTTCAGGTTATAAGACCTACAAAAACAGCTCAGCTCAACTCAATCACACACTGTTCTGTACGTTCTTGACCTTCCCGAAAACGTAAACCATTGGTACCAATAAACTAAATATAAAGTGTTGCCTAGTTTATTGCCTGAATTATCAGTTCTCTGAAGGAGTTAATAGCGATCTAAATGTATTATTCTTGATCAGTTCTCTGAAGGAGCTAAATGTAATCCAGTATTTTCAGTATTTCATGTTGGTATTTGGAGTCAAATTAGCTTCTTAGCTTGCGTTTGTAAAATAATTAACACTTTTTTAATACATCATTTAAAAATACTTGTTTACCAATTGTCGCGAAATACAGAAATAATATACTTGATAGTCGTTCTTAATTTTTAACAAGCACGTTCCAAAATTACAACTTTTCCTTCGGCTGACTAGAGAGTAATGTGACAACCTCCTTAAAGTCGATATGGAAGGTCTAAAGTATGATGTCGTTGAGTCGTCTGGTGGAGTCACTATTGTCTAGTAAGTTGATGGCTAGGATATTTGGATGGTTATGTAGTCTTTGTAGGTATTTGCACTGATATTGTTGATTTCCTGTTTTATGCTTGGAATCTGTAAGTCTTTGAGTAATGTTACATTCGTTACGTACCAGGGGGCTTTTGCGAATTTTTTGAGGCTATTGACTAGAAGCTTTGTAATATTTCAATATTAGAATTTTGAGCTGTTCCCCAAAGTTGAATTTCATATGTCCATACTGGTTTTAATATTCTTATACACAATTACTTTGTTCGATGCTTAACGAGATTTTCTTCCCAGTAGCCAGTTTAACCTTCTAAGTTTTAGGTCTAATTCTTTTCTTTTATTCTTGATATATTTTTTCCATGTAAGTCTTCTGTCCAGAGTAAGTCCGATATATTTTGCCGAGTCATTTTGAGGAATATATTGCGATCCGATTTTTAAAGGTGGACACGTTTCGTGCTTCAGACTGAAGGTGACTTGGACAGACGTCTTGTCATTGATCTTGAAGCGTTTCTGCCACTTGTGGATGGATTCCAGATGCTGTTCCACGACATAAAATGTTTCTGATGGATCTTCATGTCGAGCTAAGATGGTTGTGTCGTCCGCGTAGGTTGCTGTCAATGCGTTTACAGATGATGGGATGTCGGCAGTATATAATGAATGAAGGAAAGGTGCAAGCGCACTTCCTTGAAGCACTCCCGACTTTAAAGGGATAAGTTTTGAAGTTTCATTGTTAAATTTTATTTGAAAATATACAATTTTAACAAGTGATAGTAAGGATAGGTAGATTTTTCTTAATTTTATACAATGGCTACTACCGTAACTTAAGCTACTACCGTAACATTTAGAAATATTATTTTAAGTCTTATGCTTTCGTGCAATGCAGGAATCATTACCATTTTAATGTAAACGTTATCGGAGATGTAACAACACTGTTAACTATTCCAAATATAAAGCAAAAGAGTTCAATTGTAAAGATTGGTTATAATTGAACTTTTCGTATGTAACACACTTGAGACAGAAAGCTGCCACTGAAGCTAAACTCGGCAGAAAGAAATTCTGAAATTTTCATACTAGACTCACTAAACCAGCTGAACAAGTCATGAGCTCGGGGTACCATTACCATTCACAGATGTTAATAGCGAATCATTTAAGAACCTGCAACCGTTCCGACTAGCAGTTTCAGATATTCGCCACGCAGGCGGACCAAGGGAGCCGAGATCGTTGAGGTGTGTGCCTTGGCCGTCTCGGAGCGAAGGGCCGCGAATTCGAAATCACCTTCTGGCATGGGTGTTTGCTTGCTCGTTGTGGCATAGTGGATCTCTCACAGTAACAAGTACACCCCTTTTAATCTTCATCCTTCCTTCCCTAACCGTACTGGGTAGCGATGGATATTCGGGTATAGAGCGATTTTCCTAAGGATGAGCCAAAGTGACAGCTACTGCTTGCAACATAACTGAAGGTTCTGTGGTCGTTGTGCCCTTGAGCCCATTAGACTTCCTTCCCGCATTCGGACGTTTGCAGTTGGCTAACTTGTAAAAGGCTTCGACACTTCTTTTGTGGTGTCATAGTCCGACAAAAACATAGTGCGTCGCGAGAAATAATTGATATTAGGAAGTGCAGTGCAATGTGCTCTTCTGTAAAAAAATATTTTTTTCTTTATATTTTACATTGAATTTACTTTTTGTGTGATAAATATTATGTTTATTTTAAACCGAGACTTGAATGGAGATGCTTACCGGTGCACGTGTTTCCGGCTTAAAATCTCCGGCTAAATTCGTAGCAGTTTTCTTTTACTGACTGTGAAAGCATGTTAAGAGATTTTCCACATACGTAATTAAATGTAAATATTTCCCGGACTCACGTACGTGCATATACCTCAGCGAAACTCTTAGACTACTTCGTAGGGTATGTTTTCACAGGAACCATTATCACTTTACGAAGGGGCGTCGCTGAAAAGCTGTCGCGGCGGATGGATACTTCTCTGAAATAATGTGATGTTCACTTGTTTTCGCGAACTGTCACTTTGGCTCTTCCTTAGGAAAATCGTTCTTTAACTAGCGCCAAAATACGCATTGTATCCTGGCGGTGGGTTTGAATCTCGGGAAGGGCCTTAATTGATGTGATACAGAAGGGCTCCCTTACCCAACATGTTTCGTTTTTCAAATCCTCTTCCTTCTCTTTTCAGACACAGGTAATCTCACCCAGAACAGGCTGTAGGCGGTCAAGAAGGTTCTTTGGGATACCATGCAAAACTAACCTTGAAATGGGCTGAGATGGACCTACGGACCATCTCTGGCAATCGAGGAGGTGTGTCATACCAGCAAAGTAAAGAGGAATTTGGGAGAAGGGATTAGGCGGAACGCACTAAAAAAGGTTACGACAGCTGGGATGAGTGAAACGACGAAAATACCGCAAAATCAAAAAGCAACCTAAAGCCCAAAATACAAAACGAACAACAAAAATATTTGTTATACAGATGACCTTGGACTCGACTGTTTTCATTCAAGTCAAACAATCCGGTAAATTATCACCAAGCCATTATTTAATATTCTGGTTATTACTTAGTGACCAAAATATATTCATTACTGGGTAACAAAAGTATTATAGTAACCTTCATGGAAATTTAAGACTTTTTTACTAATGAAATGTTGTCCGGCGGGTTGACCGTTGAAATTTTTAGTATATTTTCCCTAATTTTTAAAGATGTGGAATTATCAATTTTAGAAAATTTTGGAAATAATCTAATAAAATACACTATCTTATGTCGTTCAATTTAAACGTACGACGCGTAACAATAATTATAGATGTAACTTTTGACTTAAAAACAGAACCACAGTTGATATTGTTCGCTCGCAACAGCTCATTAGTAATGCGTGTAGTTCGAATCCAAATGATCAGCCAGTGTCAGTTATCTTGATAGTAGCTGGTGCTTCTTTACATGCAGTTGTCTATCCCAAGAAAATGGGTTTTATCAGAGGATCGCTTACATTTACACGGAAAGCAAGAGAAGCTAAATAGGAGAAGCACTCGACTTATTCATGGGGATTCTTTGCGCGCCCTTGAAATACCCTGCACTGTTTTATTTTCACGTCTTTGGTAATATACAATATTTCCGGTTTCTCTGATCACTTATTTTCTACACAGAAGCAGTTCTGGAGGAAATATTAATTATGATCCTACTTACATAGGTTTCACCAAAAATAAACGAAACTCGTTCATTTAAGAGTGCTGAACAAACTAACGGGAACAGGGGTCATATCACTTTGCCCAACTCCTCACAGAAGCAGCATGCAGTTCTGGCACTAGTCTACTGAGCCCCCAACCCACAGACAATAGCAAACTCTTCTCCAAGAGGTCCATTATATTTTCGAATCCGTTCGTAAGTACCGAGGCAAGATTTCGCAACATCCTCCTCACGAAGCCTCCAATACCCCACTACTCCACCGCGAAGCCGCGTCACAGCTTTAAAAAATCCACCAGGCGCGTCACAATAACGGCGAAATCCTCTCTTGGAGAGACGCCTCTTATCTTCGCGAGAGTCGCGTCGCGAGTCGTCCTTGTCTCCGCGAACGGAGGGCAACGCAGTGAGGGGGCGGGAGAGGAGAGGGGAGGGGAGGAGAGGAGGGAGAGAAATGCAATTCCGCTGACGCGGCTCTCGGGCGGGTCTCCGCAGCCGCCGCGTTCCGAAGCGCGGGCGAACACGTCAGGCTAATCCGCGCTGCACAGCCCGCTCGGGGACGACGAGGACGGCGGGTGGACGAGCCGGCGGAGGGGGGGGGAGGAATGAGCGCGGTTGAAGAGCGGTGGGGGAGGAGAAGTGGAAGACCTATTGAATGGATCGAGGAGGGACCGGGGGCTGGCTGAGTTGTCCAAGTGGGAGGAGCGTCGATGACGTAGCAATTGATGGGGAATGACGAGTGCGGGACGACGGGCGAATTTGAAAGACGTATTGATGAGATCGGGGAGGTGCAAGGGGGATGGTTAGTGAGGTTGTTAAAGCAGGAAGGTGGTAGATTGTGAAGCAGATGAGAAGAGTGATAATGCTCTAAATGGTAATGATAGAGAATGTTGATTACATTAATGGTACATTAATGGGCAAAATGAAACACGTCGGATGTGCATACTTAATAAAATAGACATGATGGCTACAGAGAAGAATAAATATATAGGAGTGTTGTTATGGAGAGTATGTTGTTGCAATTAGAAGGGCGTACGCCGAAGCAATTAATGGATAACGGAATTAAGATGACCATGGTGTAGTCATAATGTATTGTAAATGGAAAGCAAAGTTGAATAATCAAGGTGAAGGAGGATAAGAAGAATGGAAACAATACTATTACTATTTTATTATTACTACAATTATTATTATTATTATTATTATTATTATTATTATTATTATTATTATTATTATTATTGTAATTATCATTGCAGCAATATAACCAGTATTGCTTCTGATTATACCCCAAAATATAATTCGAGAATGATATTGATGCAGTTGGTCAAAAGGATGAAAGAATTGAGGACAAATAGGACGCAGTTGAATGCGATAACATTGGTACAGATGTATTTATCATCATACGATAAGCAGTGACAATAACGATCGGGAAGAACAATGGCAACACTGCACCATTCAGCGCGTGTTATGGATCGAAATGAAACGATTTTGTTTTGAAGTGTGACAGGAGGTTCGAAGCAGTGAAAGTGAAAAACGAGTGTAGATTTGAAAATAACCAATCTGCGATTTGATCATTTTGAAAAGATTGCAGCACTTTCTGACTCAACGGGAACGTAATATATCGTTTAAATGTATGATAATTAATGCTTATTTATCAGCGGAAAATAAGAAAATATTTATTTTCGTTCCATATGTCAGAGGAGGGTGAGCCTTATAAATAAGCTGCCCGCAGCACACATGCGCAAGACAGATTGCCAGAATGTGAAATGCCAGGCTGTAAAGTTCATAACAGAACCCACTGAAAAAGAAACCTTCGTAAAAATATGCTTTTTCTATGAAACATATTAGAAGCTCAGTTCATAATTACACTTTGAGAACGATTCATTAATATAATAAATAATATTTTCAATTTAAAACATATATTTACGATTTTCCGTAATAGAAAACAAAAATATGCCACGTCCGTGTCAAATTAACCTTAAATTTGTTTGTTCAAATATTCAAATTATTTTATTTTGATTAGATTCTGATATTTTTCTTTAGCTCGGGATGGTGTTTTCTGTGGATTAATAGTAGCAAACGTAGAAATACCTTTAGAGATTGCTTGTTTCTATTGCACAACATTCAAAAGTCGGTGACGGGATTTGTTAGTAAAGTTAATTTCGTCTCAGCGTTTTCATATTCACGACATTGACTCCACACAGAAACGTTCCACAACAATGAGTCACAATTACTTCACCCTAATGTCAGGCTCCTCTCCGTCTCGCTTGATTTAATTTCCCTAAGTCAGAGTTACTACGTCTGATGATTCATGATTAGGGAACGGATTTTCATGTAAATACATGTTTTTACAGGAACTAGATACCTGCATTCAATTATATTTTTTAGAGTTTACAAGACATTCTGAATGAATTAGATCTATTTTTGTTTTACATTTTTTACATATTTTGGTATAATTACATATTTTTACATATTTCACCTTTTACGACATATTTCGCTACATTTTTATATATTTATACTTCGAAACGGAACATTCCAGATATGCGTTTGCAAATATTTGTTATGGAATCAACGTTCTTACAAATCAAGTGTAATGCTTTTATTACCACAATATCTCCGCCCTCATTTTTCAAACTGCCCTCCCCCCTCCGTTTACTGCGTACTTGCGAGTCAAGGACGAGCGGATTTTTATGAACGAAGGTAATTTCAACCACGAGCTTGCTCATGTTTCAAATAGCAAATTAGTTAGTCGATCAAAAACTAACAAATATTTTTACAGAAAATTGTCGCGTTGTACAAATTTGGAGGGTGCGGGTATATAAAATCCTCCCCCCTCACGGGATCCATCACTCGCTACACGGTACTTCTATTCACTTGTACACCGGCTCCTCTTAAACACTGTATTATTACTATATACTATGAACGTATATTAGTATTCATAGTATTATATAGTAGTTCATAGTATTATATGTACTATGAATGTATTTTATATTTCAAATAAAATTCTTATATGTGGTGACGTCTAGTGTACGATTACTTCAGTTGAGATATAACCTACTTTCAGCCACTTCGAATACTTGTTAGAACTGATCGCTGACGTTCTATGGTCTGAAAATGCTGGTAGAAAACAATTTTTAACACAATAATGAATTTTTATTTTACATATTTTCTATTTTTTCCTACATGTTTTGGAAAAATAAGTACATATATATGTACATATTTCGCATTTTTATTACAATAAATTGCGTTCCCTATTCATGATTATTACAAATGATTATTAAACTTAATTAATGTTTCTACTTGCGTATTCCACACAAGGCGAATTAACTACTTACCACTATAACTACTTGTTTAGGAAAGTTACCTCTAAGCAAACTAGAATATTCATAGCAGTAATGCGCAACGTGTGTCCGACTTTTAAATTTTCAAATGAAGAAGGTAATGGTGTTTTTAAGAAAACATTGTTTACAGGTTTCAACATCGGGTACATACCTTCTGAGTTTGTTATGAATTCTATTTTTTATTCCAACACACACTACGAACATGGCTTTATAATTTCCTGTACCCTTAGTCACAATATCTCTCAAAACCATGTTCAACATCTTTTTGATCATGTATGTACACTATACTCAAATTCACCTGTCATAATGAACTTATGATTAATAAAATGTGATAATGGTAGAAAGAGAGTCATGGAAAATGAGAGGAAACTGTAGCTAATTCGCTTTGTCTACCACAAATTTTACGAACTGAATTTCTTCCTTTTATCGTGTGCAATAAAATATCTAATTTCAGTATCGTAGTATAACACACTTAACATTTATTCATAAAACAAGAAATGTACTTTCATGCTTAAGATGAACATGTAAGCAGTCTTCATTACACTTTGCATTCTGTTTGGTTGCGTGCTCTATTATTTGGTCGCTTATTTCTGCAAAATCGTAATGGAACAGAGTCATGAACGTAAAGTAAAGATATTATTCGCATTCAGTTCACGAACTTTGCCGAAATTATGATGGGATAGAAGTACTCCTTATTTGTTTTGTCATTCAACCAAATGGAAAAAGACATGCAATGAATATATTTTTGTGTAGTTGAAGTGAAATATCTGTACACCAAAAACTGATTTAGAGAACTATTAGTGACACAGATTATTCTATGGTTGCGAGCTGGTATATTGCAAATTTAGTTGAAAGCATGTGAAAAGCGGGCGAAATGATTTGTATCAATTTCTACAAAAATATATTTATTGACAACGTGGAACAAAGTAAATTGCAAGTTGAGACAATCCATAACCGCTTCCAACACTGAAATGACAATTCCCAGCTATTTACATCTAGCGCTCGATCAGCAGGCTAGCGGAAGAATACATTGAGGTCTTCGGTGACGGTCAAACGCTTTAGAAACTTTTAAAATCACTGTACCCTGACCTGAAGAAAACGTATTGAAGAAAATAGCTTTACAGCCAATATTGATTGATTGATTCGCATTTCTGGACGCGTCAATTGCTATAGTCATTAGTACCGTAAATATAGTACACGTTTTATCATGAGAGCTGACGATGATCTTCCCCGCTCCATGATCAAGCACCGAACCAGTCGTCCTTTCCAACCGTCTTCTAGCGACGTTTTCCCCAACCAGGAATCTCACCCCATCTGTGCACTACCGAGACAACGTGTCTCGCGTGTGATAGGGAAATATAAATGTGTGTGGGGAAGTAAGGTGTAAGGATACAAGGAAGAGGAAGCAAAGATAGAGCGCGGTCCGTGGCCCGTACCTTACGGTACTGCCCGAGTATTCCTCTGATGCTGAACGAAGACCACCGATTGGATCAACTAGCCGCTGAAATTATTCTTCAGACTGCGGCTGAATTCAACTTAGCTTCCCAGCTAGTGAGAAAATCCTACCATCGTTTGTACCCGAACCCTAGCACATCCCGTTCAGAGGAACTGCAGCTGCATTAGTTGAATACCTGAGCTACCTAAACCGGTTTTACCGGTAAAATGAAAGTGCCAATAAATACCTAGACACTGCAATGGAGAATACAAGCAGTTCCACACCTAAAAATATTTATTTGGGCATTTGTTTTACAGAAATTATTTGCAATATTAATAGCCTCACTCCGCCTTCTAACCTCCGAAGCTGCCAAAAACATCAAGTACTGTCTGTACATTGAAGAATGGAGGAAGTCGAGAACTATTAAATCAGATTTTCAGAACATCAATATTGTATATTCAATTTTTCTTCGCCCTCAGTTCTGTACTTTAAAAGTTTTGCCTGAAGACGCTCTTGTAGAAGTTCCCGACGCCTCCAACAAAGTACAAGTTAAAAATTCCTCTCGAGTAAACCGCACAGTCTAAACGCGAACAGGGGAAAGCTAGCACCCTTGCACAAAAATTCTGCGGGTAAAATGAAATTGCTATTCAAAGGTGAAACTTATGTGTCAGGTTTTAACATAATCGTTTCGCTTTTGCTTAATTTTGTTCAAGTTACCAGGTCATTTTGAATTTTCTATTGTTGGGTCAAATTGCACTAAACAATTACTTTGTTTGTTGCTTGGTTCTTAATGATTCCGGGCGCGTCAACTACTGAGGTGAGTCATTAGTGAGGACATTAGTTCCGAAAATACAGTGCAAGTTTATCCTCGGGAGGTGGCGGTGATCTTTCCCTGCTGGATGGCGTGATCCGGCTCCGACCTACCGCCGGATAGTGAGATTTTCCCAAACTAGACATCGGAAAACTACCAATTAGAGCAGCCGACTGCTAGAATTCTGCTCCAGACACCGCCTGAATTCGGCCCAGCTGACAAGCTAGTGTCGAAAATCATGCCACTGTCGGGGCTCGAACCTAGGACCTCCCGGTCAAAGGGACTGCAGTATCAGTTGATGCCAGGAACGACCTCTCATCGTAATTAGTTCGTGATTAAACATAAAGTACTTATATACGTCTGTTTGGTAACGCTGTGTTTTGCACACTAGTAAATAATGGTGATAAGATCAAACACTGTGTAAATATTAACTTGCTGGATACCGTAAAATCATATTTAATGGAAAAATTAGTATCATTATGTGTTTGTATTGAAACGACAGATACTTGTATGTATATAACATTCAAAAATATTTATGTGAAATCAACTCAACATATAAAGGAATGTGTCTAAAAATGTATATTTTTTAACATTCCATAACACATTTATGAAATGGTAATAGTGAAGTGTCGCAATAGTGAAGTGTTGCAATTCCAATACGTTTTGAAAAAGAAAACATCTCAGATAGTCTTCAAAACATTTTGTTGAACAACCTTATATTACAAGAAAATACTACACCTACGAGAACAAACAAGAATCCTAATAAACGACAATCTTTTTAACAGAAAAACTGAGCAGCCATACACAGTTTGCTGAAAGGACAAACTAATGTGCGGCGGCAGGAGACCGCCTCCGGAGCGGGACTTATTTTTACGTCCTAGGCCGTAAACATTTTACCGCACCGCAGCAGCAGCAGCAACAGCAGCAGCGGCAGCGCCGGCGGCGGCCGCGGAAGAAACACAGATATAATGGCCATAATTCCAAGCGGCCGTTACTCGTCGGGTTCGGCAGCGAAAACAATTTCCGACTTGAGCAGGAAGCGAGGCTTTCCCTTGTTACTGCGGCCGCTCTTCATCAGCCGAGCTCTCCCCGTGATTCGCCCATAAATCCCTTCGGCACCCCCGCGCGCCCTTCGGAGCCCCCCACCCGCCGGGGCCACTCCGCCGTCGACTGGAGCGATTGGGGTGTGCGCTCTCTACCTGTTTGAACAAATTAATGGGTGAGTGAATGGGAGAATGAATGAGAGAGTGAGTGAGAGAGCGAGTGACAGAGAGCGAGCGATTAAGAGAGTAAGTGAGAGAGAGTGTGTGTGTGAAAGAGAGAGAGGGGGAAGATGAATTAGCAAGAATTTTGAGTTTTTCAAATGTTCCATAGCATGATTATCTATGCAATCATCTTCCCATTCCGTACAGAACTCCATTCTGTAGCAATATTGATTTTCATACGTTCGCTGAACATTAAACGAACTGTTTCTCAAAAATGCTTGAGTGTCACTTACAAATATCTCTTACTGAGACATTCATTCAAGTACACATTTAAAATCGGTTTGATGTTGTCGGTAATATAACTTCCGATGGAGATAATCCTCGTGCTGGAGATTCGCGATAGTAATATGGGGAACCAAAGGGTCTGAATTCTAATCGTCGTGACTTGAAAGGTTTACCTTCGTGAAGGTAAGCACCGAGAGTTAGGTATTTCCGATCTTTGTATCATCACTGAATAATTTCTCCAGTTAATTATGCCAAGAAACCAAATGACAGATCTATGTTACTTGGTCTTTGTTCTACCGCCTGTGTGTGCTACATCAATTGTATACAATATATTAAATTCTCATGGTAAATAACGTTTCTAAGAGTAAAACTTGTTATCTGAAGTGTCAATATTCGCATCAAAGCGGTTAAAAACAGCTATCGGTCAAGGACGCGGGATTTATAACGATTGCAAATAATTATAAATGAATACATTCCCTAAGTAATGCACACGAATCACTTTCTGAGGTATAAGAGCGTGAGTCGGATAGTCACAACTCGAAATATTATTTATGAATATTATTTGACACTGATAGTTAATTTGGATGGCTGTTATCGAAAACAAATCAACTTCAAATATTCTCTTTTGACTATCTTAGTAAAATGTAGCATTTATTAATACGTGTTTTGTGCATTAAGGATAATTTAAACCAAATTCCACAAAAAAAAAATCAAAATTGGCGTTTTCATTTCATTTTAACAAAACAATTTTCCTCAAATGAAATTTCAGATAATGAATATAATTTTGTAACTATTCAATAATGTAATATCAGGGAATCATTGATTGAAATATATTATATTTATTACTTTATATCATGTTATACATAATTACAAACGAATTTATTGCATCAAATTATATTCAATAGCACATTACAGGTAGAGATTCGAACATTAAAAATCAAACATACCAATGTAAGTTTCATAAGGACAATGAAATACAATACGCAAGTAATTCTTTTCGGAGAAGTATTTTGTCTTTTTTGTAATTTAAAAATAGTCAACTAATCCAATCATTTCTCTATAGAAAAGTGAACATTATTTGTACTTTAAAATAATGATACATCTATATTCATAAAAGAGAACTATAAAAATGATTTAATACTGACACTTTCATCTATAACAAATAAATTGGAGTGTCAGTCTGTGATTTCAAAATAACTTTCTTTTTGTACTCTCTATATATTTGTAAAACAATTTAATTCTTTATAGGTTTTTTGTCAGTTGGTTTTTTTACCACTGGAGTAACAGAGCCGATTTCAATGCATTTTTACTGAGAGGTTGTGCGTGTTATTTGCCAAAACGTAGATGCTTTTTGAATTAATTCTTTTTATGGGGAAAATAATATTTTTTATCGACGAATATAGTTTTATTTCGATCTTCATGGAATTTTGTATACATGGCTTTCAATATAAGAATAAAGTTTAGTCTACATGAGAATATATTTTCTGATGAATTAATTTATTTTTCTCTAATAAAAACCCGGGGTGATCCAAAAAAAGAGTGAAATTTATTTTAATTAGAAATTGTGGTGTCCGGTGACAGAAGGAACTAACCCATAAAATTCAAAATATCGATTTATCAACGTATTCAATTACTAATACATTGAATATGTCAAAAAATCGATGGTTAGAATTTTGTGGGTTAGCTCCCGTCCCCCCTCTCTCTCTCTCTGAATGCCTCAATTGTTATATAACATTGTTATATTCTTACAAAACACACTATCTTTTCAAATTTATATACTCCTTCACGTCCTAAATTCCAAAAACGTTTTCTTGGAGATCTTTATTTTAAAAAATTCCTACTAGCGCGAACTAAAGGCAACTAAACGGGCATTTTCACGAGAGATGAGAAGTTTCTATAGCTATTGTTTTCAGATAAAAAACGAGAAAAATGTATAGTTTGATTCAATGTCATTTCTGTAAAAATTAGTTGTAATTTTTATAAAACTTTTTTTTATGAATCAATACGGGAAAAACTATTTACATGCCCATGCTAGACTATAGATATAGCAAAAAATCATCTGCCTATGAATTAGATTAAAACAAACAATGGCTGCCAATGGAGTAGGCCAATAAAGGTTAGTTACAAACTACCGTAGGACTCTGTATTTTTACCATTATGGATTTTTCGGTTCTCGTGAATAAGCTCCCGAAATTGGAAATCTAATTTCGTTCATAAATATGCATGTTTTCACGTTTGGATAAATTTCTCGTTATTATGTTAGTTCGTTTCGATTTTAATTCAATCACGTTTGACTCGTTTTAATAATTTTCACAGGGCGATCCGTGTCCCCGAATATCATTGGCCTCGCACGGCACATTTTTCACACGAAAGTTCCTAATAGGAAGATCCTCACTGGATGCCGATTGATTGCCTATTTCGTATTTCCAGGTTGCGCCAACTGCTATACGAATTAGTCCCGTACGTGTGTGCGTATTTGATCCCATCTATTGTTCTTCTCCCGCTGAATGGTGAGATCCGGCGCCGACTTTGACGTCGGCTGGCGGGGTTTTCCTCATCCAGGAATCTCCCTCCGGCCGACCACTCCCCAATGCCGACAAGCTCTACGCTTATGACTAGCCTCCCGACATGTTTGGTAGTGTAATGCATGTAAGTATAAGTATGTACAATTAAAGTGTGTTTGTACGAAATAAGAGTGTGTTGTAATTAGGGAAAGGAAGAAGAAAGAAACCGCGCACAGCCCATGTCTTGTTTGTTAGGATAATGATCCAGTATTTGCCTGGTGTTGATCGGAGAATCCACGGGAAACTAACGATCAGACCAACTGGAGCGTTAGAATTCTCCTCCAGGGAGCAGGTGATCAAACGACCTAACTATCTAGCTACCGTAAAACGCCACGGTCGGGACTCGAACCTTAGCACCTTCCGGTCAGAGGCACTGCCACCGAACGGACGAAGAGGCAAGTCGGGGGATGTTGCTAACTCCGCATACCCCTCCTCGCATATTTCGCGCGAATTTTAATCGCCGTTGCATTATGCATATAAAACGAGGGTGCGCTAACACGACAGAAGACATGTCCGGCTTCCGGGCCGCCGCGTCGCGTTCCACCCCTTTAACTGGTCTTGACGCGATAAACCGCCGCGCTGTTTTTTCCACGCCACGAGCCCCGGACAGGCCCGTCACGCGCCGCAGCCGCGCAAGGCAGCCGCGTGGGCGGCGCTGGCGGCGGGTGACGTGCGGCCGCAGCGGCGGAGCCTTATTTGCCTTATTTTACGTGGCGAGACTCAGGCCATGAGGCCTGCTCTTCCGTCTGACCACGCAAATTTCGTTACACTCCTTTCACCAATCATGGGAGAAAGAAGGTATTACTTGGGCGACGAAACAGGCGATTTTGAATTTAGCTCAGAGGCGTCATTTAGGCTTGAGGATCTTTTACATGCAGTAAATGTACTAACATGGGACAGCCGGCTTTACTTCCTCCGAAGGAAGGCGTACGAAGGATTTTTCGCCCCTAAAATCCACGGCTTCGATCGGGTTTGAACCCGCAAACTTGGGTATAGTAGTCCGATACGCTAACCGCTACACCATCGCCGCCGCGGAGCGGCGGGCGGATGCGGGAGGACCGGGGGGGGGGAGGCGGCTGAGAGTGAAAGTACGGGTCAAGACTAGGGAAGGGCGGCGGTACCGCGTGCGTAGCGGGGACGTGGGGTTCATGAGAACATAGACAGTGCGAGAGGTGGAGGTAAGTGGGGAGTACCGCTACACAGGTGCAATGGAAAGGAACAGCGGCGATGCTCTGGAGGGGTTGGAAATCGGTCAGTAGACCACAATGGCAAAGTGCGCTTTGGAAAACAAGAAACCACATAGGCGTGAAGACAAACCAAAATAATACTCTGCACAACATTAGTTGAAACTATGAAGGTTTGAATGAAGATTAGCATGTGCTGAGGTGTTCTTAATAATCAATGAATTAGTGATACGGAATCAAAGAAATGAGACGAAGTGGCATGAAGTAATAGATCAACAGAGGGAGAGAGAACAAGTAAAGAAGCTAAGTACAGTGATGTGGCACCCGTGAGTTCGATTCGATGTAGTGCGGTGATGCTGACAAAGAAAACATGTAACAGATGCGGAAACAATGCACTCAGGATGTAAGCAATAAGGGAAACTGTGTTTTCAGAAATTTGTTAAATATATAATAGAAAACTTGGAATGAATAGATATCCGAGATAACACTTCCTGTTCGGAAAATATTTATTAAATGATTTTAAAACTTAATTAATAATTTTAAGTAAGCGTAAAATTTACAGTTTAAAATTACTCCGTGAACGGATACATGATTGCAAAACTCATATTTTTTATGAGTAAATATAAATAATAAAGCTATACTCTTTCAGTTTAATCATTGTTTTCACGTCACTGTTTCGATTTATACGTTTCACGAAATGCGATTAGAGTCAATGCTGCTTCGTGGGTTTTACGAAAACATAATGTAACATTCATTACTTTTTGTAATACTGTTCAGTTACACCTTCTTAACGTAACCAAATATAGAAACTAAAAAAAATTAAGAGGCAGCCACTGTTAACGATTTTAACAATCAATCGTCGGTTAACAACAATTGAAACATCAGTTATATCTAAAGAATGGATCTAAAGATGGCGAGTGGGCACTCCTATTACACGAAAATTAATTTTATTAGCTTTTATGATTTTTTTTATTATAAGACGTTATGACGAAAAGTATTGAATAACACAGGCTAACGACGAAATTTGTTGGTGATAAACATCAAACTTATGCTCAGTTTACACACTTCACCGGAATACGTTATTTGCTCTCATTAATACCTATAAACGAATAATAGCATGAATTGGAACTATAAAATGTTTTTAACAATTAATATTTGAATTTAAAATTAGATTGTTACTATAATTACATGGCAGAGAGGCAAATAATACGAAGCTTGGAGGTGGGAAAGCATACGCAAAGCAGGCTCTGTGGAGAACGGAGGCACAGCAACGTACGGATCGCGAATGCTACTGGCTGGCAACTTCCTCTCCGCCCACGGCTCTCACCCCGTCCTGCGCGGACGGGCCATCTGAAGCGGGACGGAAGCGCCGTGCGCAGCTCGCCTTCTTCTTTTGTTTTTTTACGGGTAGAATATCAAGTGCTGAGGCGGCGTACGTTTACGGGAGGGAAAAGTGAGGCGCGTGGCGCGGCGGAAAGCTAATGTGTCTTGTTTACGGTGCATTTCTTCCTGAGCGCTGCGATGTCGTGGTGGCGTCACCGGCACGCGACGGCTTGCTCAAGACAGACGATAAATTCATGGGCACCGGCTGCGCGGCTCCGTCAAGTTAACCTTGTTTCTGGAAAGAAACGGGGTGCAAGTGGCGGGACTCATTTTACTAAATCGTTTCGTGGAATATGTGGGTAAACATGAAAATAACTCTTGGTCGAAGAGGTAGAGCAAGAAGTGGACTTTGCATACTCTTAGGACTCAAATAGATAAGAATATGTCACTTGCAGCTTTTATGATTCACTCACTGGCTTGAAAGATGTTCACTTTGCATACTCTTAGTAGTTAAATAGAAAAGAATTTGTGTCATGCAGCTTTCATGATTCACTGAGTTAGTGAGGTCCGTACAAAGCAATGCCACTACTTATTTCATTAATCACCTTTTGGCTATTATTTCGATGAAAATAAACTGTTCTATTGTACATAACGTACTCGACTCGTCGGTCGTTACGACTGCGATGATTTTATTAAACACAAATCCAATTACAAACTATGAGAAAACGATAAAAGAATAAAGGCAAGACAAGTGGACATATAAGAGAGTTTATCTAGTAAATTAATTATTAGAAAATTTTAAAATACTTCTTTCTCTACCATATTATATATGTGTTCCTTTGTCCAAGACGAGCCAATGTAAATCAATGTGAAACTAAGAGGTACGATCGACGTTTGACTTTGGCCTTTCTTGCACTGAACGAAAGAGCTTTAAAGCACAATACCATACAAACAGAAAATCACTGAAAACTAACATTGATTCTTATTGCACCTAACCATAGATATATTTTATTTAGTATTTATAATTATTCGCAAAAATTACTCTTGTGAGCAATAAATAATTCGATTCAAATACTTGCTAAACACTAAATCATCATAAATAGTGTCGCACTTCACATTAACATTTTGAAGTTTCCTCTCACCCAATTTCTAATCGAATGAGAACATCCGAGAAAAACAAACTCGTTTTCGTCGTCATTCAAATTTTCGCAATCCTCCCGCTCTCATTCACCACCAACTTCCATCACACAGCGATTAGCATAAAATATGGAGGAGAGGTCGCAAATATATTAAAACGAGAGTTGAACTTCCCGGTTTCCCTAACACTTGGGTGTCAGTGTTTTCTGGTCACGTAACTTTTGAAATTGAAACATCACATTTTTTTCTATTACACGAAGAGATCGCGCGACAGAGAAGTCAGAGGAGAGCAGGGGAGGAGGAGGAAGCGGAAAGCGAAAGCGCGGTGAGTGGCGTCTGGGCGGAGCCGAGGCTCGCGTTGGCGCAGGGGACGACTGACAAATGTCCCCCTCTGTTCCCGGGCGAAGGGGTCGCTTGCGGTGGCCCACCTGCGAACGGCGAGTCGAGGAGAGGTGAAGAGGGTGATGAGGGCGGGAAGAAGGCAGAGGGTGAGAGCGACGCCTGCAAGCACTCGAGTGAATTTGGCAGACTTCATAAGTCGTTACGTTGAAGAGGCCTAACGTCCATCACCGAATCCCGCCCCTGCCCCCCCCCCACTCCTGCCCGGCAACGCCTCCGGCGGTGACGTCACACGCGTCCTCCCCCTCGTTCTCAGCCCTTTCCAATCTACCGGTAAGATGTATGTGATTTAATCAGGCGTAGCGCCACCGACGGTGGAATTTCAAGGAGGAAAAAGGAGGTGGTGAAAGTGGGGTTGGGGAGGGGAAAGGGGAGGGAGAAGAGGCACGGTCGAGCGGGCGCGCGAAGCGTCGCGCATATTTTCACGAAAGGAAGCACTGAAAGAAATGGAGGTCAGCGGAGCAGAAAAGTTGGCGACAAAAGAAAGTCGAGAAGTTAGTAATTTTACGGCCGTGCAAAACCTGCTAAGCAGACCTGCCTGCCTCTATGTACATTTAAAGCAAGCGTCGATTGATGAAATGTTTTTTTCCTTTTCTGTTACGAGTACAAACGCTGATTTAGTCTAACTTTTCTCTACCAGGGGAAAATAGAAAGAGCGGGATGTTAACATTTATTTTGTTCATATCAACTTATGCCTCAATATTATTATTATTATTATTATTATTATTATTATTATTATTATTATTATTATTATTATTATTATTATTATTATTATATTTATAACATTAATGATTTTCGTTAAGAAGAAAGTTTGAGTTTCCTACTTTTCCAAATTAATTGACTTTTTTACTTAAATGAACGATAGTGGGCTTTACATTTGTTTTCACTTGCTCTTATTAACTGATTTTATTCCAAAAAGAATACATTTTTGAAGAACTTAAATTAATAGAATGAAAGCTTATCTACTGCTGCTTGTTTGTAATTTTAATTGTTCAAATTGCAATAAATATATCGAAGGTATATGTAGACGGGTCTAGTCTGCGGAAGCGTGTGAGAGTGGGGGTATAGTTAATGAAACAAGTTTTTGAGTTGGAAAATTGTGTGCCAAGATCCAAAGATGTCTGATGTTCAGCAAATGTCTGGCACATACAACCTTTTACTAAGAATTTTCTATGAATATATATGTTTCTGTATGTGTGTTTGTGTAATGCATTACTCTAACCCTTACTAATATTTTATGACGTTGAAATTTGATACACTGAAAACCGCGTCATCATTCAATATACAGAAATAAATTTTACACGATATTAATATATTCCGAAAACCAGCTATGAACAAGATTATTGATCATTCGTAATAAACTAATTCCTGAAGGTCTAGAACGATATCTGAAATCTTTGGAGGGCCGTATTAATAGTCATGACAAAACCTTAAGTTCCTTACAACGTTTTCCAATTCATAGTAGCAACAATCCATCCAGAAGAAAATCCTTATAGCTATAAGGAAGGTCCAGCCTTCACTATAGCTATACTAAAAAATAACTTGGCCTCCGAGAAGGAGAATCTTAATTCATCATCCCTAACATCCCCTTAATATTAATCGATTCTTGGCTAAGGAAGTTCGAAGAGTGTGTCCTCTCCCACTGCTTGCATCCTAAATACTGCTATAGGAGGGTATCTGCGGAGGTCGAGCTGCTTTGCCGCAGCGACTAAGGCACGGCGCTGCGGGCGGAAAACGCAGTGCTCTCCTTGGCGCGGGGGGGGGGGGGTGGAAGTAGCGGTAGCGGTGGCGGTGTGGTATGGTGACGGAGGGAGAGTTCGTTTGTTGTCGAATTACTCCCCGCAGATACCCCGGCGAAATTGCAGACCACCCTCCTTTAATACGCGCCGAGTCTTGCCTCGATCCGCGGGTAGCACCTCGCCGTTTCAATTACTCCCGTCGCTTCCCAAAGATTACTCCAGACGCCGCCCGGGTTCTAAAAGGGCGCCTCGCCTCGTCCCGTGTCGCCGTGTGCGTCGTCCTGCCGGGTGTGCGTCTCCGTTGCAACCACTCGTGGCGTTTTCGACGCCTTCGCTACACTCGCAATCATCTCATTTGTCGCTCTCCGCTCTGTCACTTCACTTCACTCGCTACATTTGAGCTCTCTTCACTCACCACATTTTAAGTGTCTTCACTCGGTACATTCCACGTTCCACTCTTTTTTTTGTTTCGCCACCAACTAATTCCCATCTTATCTTCCTTTGCCTCACAGTGGAATTTCAATGCTTTAACCTTCCTCGCTCTCTAACCATCATTACTTCTTCAGTTCCATTTTAACTCCTGACAATGTTTGCAACACTCCCTTATTCATTATTGCAATTCCTGCGTCACCATACCTTTTTTTAGATTTTTCGTGGCTATTTTCATCTTTGAAAACATCCACGCCATACTCTTCTTATACTCTCCCTTTTTCCCTTTTTGTCTATCTATCACACCTGCGCGGCATTACTCACTCTCTTGAGCATTTTATTTCTACACTCTTCCCAATCGCTGCTTCAAATGATCTGCAAATGTAAAAATTATTATCGTTCGTCCACTATTTTCTAGCCCTCTCATTGAAATCTTTATATCTACTTTTGCTCAGTTTTTCTGTGCGTTCTTGTTTCAATGATCCACCAAGTTAATTTGGTATTGTCCGTTTTCCTTTTTCTACTCCTCTGCTACTCCTAAAGCGTTAAGATCTCTCATGCTTCTATTTTATTACTTTGTGCCAATTATTAAGATCTGATTTCTGATATATAGTTGCATTCTTCACCTTTATTTCTTTTATAGGATATTCACTATGCCTATATTTAATTACTCATATTCTCACATCTAATCTCTCTATTATACTATGACCCTTCTAATTTTATCTCTGCTCAATTATTCAAAAAATATTTAAAATAATAAATATATTTATTTCAATTAAATATAATAAATGATATGTTCAAATAATTTTTCTTCATCAAATATTATACTCCCGACAATGTACTGAAAATGGTCGGCAATGTAATGATAATTAATCAGGCGTGTGCGACTTATACTTACTATTTGTCTGTAGGTTTTTCTCATTGTGGCTCATTGTGTTGCCCACATTTTCTAACCCTCTGCGTTTTCTTCGGTGATTTTTTTCGGTTTTCTTTGACATCGATATTTTTCTCTCTGGTAGAGTGGTGTTACGTTATCGAATTGAACGTTTCGCTAACTGCTTTGATAAATAATTTTTACAATGACATTACAACTTGCTATTTAACCCTGTGAGATCATTGCTGCCATAGGCTGTATTTCTTTTTGGCCTGATATAATACTTCAATATCACTGTAACTTATAACCGCGATTAATCTTCACGTATTGTTGTCATTTGCCTACAACAGGACACATAAAGCAAACTTCGCCTAAAAATGAAGGGTCATTTATATCTATCCAAAATGCATTTAGTTAGTTATATAAAACCTAGTTTGAAGACAAGATATGTTCTTATAATTAAAGCTTGAATAAATCTTTAAATGACAAACAAATGTAATACCTTTGGTTTCTTCTTTGAGATAGCAATGAGTCTGATATCAGTGATCTGTTTCCTGATGAAGCTGACAAAGCTGTTGTTACTAAAAATGTTGTGTTCCTTAAAAATGCTGAATGAGAATAATGAAGTTCTCGAAATGCACAATAACCAACTACGTGATTGAGGGAAACATTAGTGTTCAAAATATGAGGCAGTAGAAATATGATATAGTTCTGATTTCAAGCAATAAAAATTCAAATCGTGATCATTGGTTTGTGTCTATTTTCGACTTAGTGCAAGAGAACAAAAATAGATTATGTCAGGAAGAAGTAAATGCGGTCTGTTAAAACCCAGAATCGCATAATTTTTACGTTCACAGGAAGCAGTTGAGATAACTCTTGCCATTGTAAAATTTAGCAAACTGTTTTAACATGTAAAGGTGAATTTTCAAGGATTAAATGTTTTAAACCCTAGTTAGGAATTGTCTTACAAACAAGGATTTACTTTGTAATTTAGATAATAAATATCTATATTTAATGTATTTAATCCTCGTGCAATACAATGCATTTAGTTCCAAATGTGGACATTTACCCATACGGCAATATTTCATACAAATAAAATAACATGGGAAAAGTTTAAAATTTGTTTATATGTTTAGGATATTCCTATTTATCAATTACATGCCTTAAATATTTTGTTTCTTCATTATGAATTATTTTTGTTTGAAAGGTTAATGCACTTACTTATGGCCGTGCATCCTCCTTAAGACAGCACCTAATATACTCGAAGCACCGTCTAGTACTTGGCAGACGGGAAAGTTCCATTGGCAATGGTTAAGAAAATATTCTTACAAAACTAATCTCATTCGGTAGCATTCTACACTATGATGAATAGACACCTACAAAAGCCATTCTTTATTTTAATATTGTGACATACCAAAAATGACAGATATTTTTGTTTAGGCAAATAAAGGTCAAAATATTGCAAAAGACATGGGTTTCTATGGTGCAGATACGCAGAGGGTACACCATAGCAACGCGAGTTCGTCCTAAGAAGTAGATGTCTATGTGCAGATACGAAGAGGGTACACCATAACAACGCAAGTTCTTTCGTGGGTTTCTGTGGTGTAGATACGCAGATGGTACACCATGGCAACGCGAAAAAAGCAAGAGGAGAAAAAACACAGCGAGCTTTGAATAGTGGACCAGATTGGGAATAAGGGCATTCCGACTCATGTCGTGGTGGTGAGCGGATCGCTTGTGCGGTTTTTCTTGAGATTAATTATATAATCGGGACTTGTAATATTTCGTGAGAGTGAACATTGAACTTGAACTTAGAATATTTCCGCATTAGATGTACAACTGGAACTTGCAAAATTTACGTGTTGTACTATTGCAAACTCGGACTTCATTTCGAGTTTCGAGACTCGGACTAATATTTCAGTGAGTGAACTGGAAAGTGAACTTAGAATTTTTTGCGGTGAAGTTACGAGACTCGACTTGGAAATGTTACCAGCGAATTGTGAATTGTGCAGGTTAGATGATAGAAAATAATATTAGAAGGATATTATTTCGACGTGGAAAAAATAATCAGTTTAAAATAGGCGCCCACCTGACGCGCAAGATGAAGAGTATCGGCAGTGTTTGTGAAGTGGTTGGAGGAAGTTTCGACTTGGTCGCTGATCATCGTGGACTTCAACAAGAAGGACGATTGGATTATTCCACGTGGAAACATCGAGCAACGTTCACGCAAAGAGGCAAGAAAGGATGAAAGGTTCTATAACGCTGTTATTGCAATAACGAGAAAATGGTCATGGCCTAACAATAAGTTGTTGATAATAGTTAACACCTTTTGGCATGCATAATAAATTGTAATTCATAGTTTGAAAGAAAGCTGATTCTCATTTGCCATTACGTGTAATCCTAAAGTAGCCATTTTAGAATTATTTTCAGATTCCTCGCTACTCCGTATGGATGGCAAATTGAGTAATTAGTTGTAGAGTAAGTAGCAACATTTATTTCGTAAGAACGCGACGACCGAGCTAGCGG
The DNA here is from genome assembly GCA_964035755.1 of Teleogryllus oceanicus. Classification (NCBI taxonomy): domain Eukaryota; kingdom Metazoa; phylum Arthropoda; class Insecta; order Orthoptera; family Gryllidae; genus Teleogryllus; species Teleogryllus oceanicus. The sequence continues at coordinate 101,388,313 of CAXIVR010000004.1, read as the reverse complement.
GATTTGCATTTATTTGTAATATATCTGAAGACAGTAATCGACAATCAGGAATTCAAGTGTAACCTTTTCCTGGCGCCCAAATTGTTTATAAATTCGGATATTGGTCACGATTGACGTTTTTATTATTAGTAACTAATTAAAATATAAAAAACTTTCAATATGAACCGGCTGCATCTTTCAATCTGATCAATTAAGAAATAAATATTTTTAGACTGGTCAGAAAAATGTAATTATTGAATTCCTTATTGCGCATTTCGCAAGCTGTTGAGAAAGAATATTAATATTATGCTTTGGTAAAAATAGTAATATTTATATTGTAGTTATCTCCAAGTTTTAAACATTTAAAAAGAGATTATGAAATGTATAAACACTTTATGATAAGCTTTATTAGTACCTATGTCTCATTGAATTACATCATTTTCATCTTTGGGAACTAAGCAGGCTGAAATATTAAATCTTCAAACTCCAAACTATCTCCATTTCGATACACACACTCACCCGAGGATTGGTGTCCATTTCCCCCACGCACCCTTGGCAGAATGCGTCTCCATGTCGGCTCCTGGGACCTGCAGGAGCATGTGGCACCGACCCCCTCTTCTGCCTTATTCCTCCCCGTCCCCGCCAGGAGTCCCGGGAGGACTCCTGGCCGCGGAGTCGCGCAACTGCACATAATTTGTTAGCTGGCGGTTAATTTCACCAGGGAGGACAGTGAGGAAACGCCTAGCACTCGGCGGCGGCGAATGGCGCTCCCAGTAAATACTGTGACGCGGGAACTGATTTACATACTAGGGGGATTGCTCTCTCCGTATTACCTGAATCATAAGTGCAGAGTTCTGCAGGGCGCTGCTGCACAGACTAGTCAGAAATACTCGCTTCGAAACGCGCCGTTTGTAAATAGATTAAGTCGACATCGTGCGTTGTGTACCGGTGCGCATTTAGTATCCGCTTGTGTAATAGCGGTTTACTAGAAATGCAGAGTCCTTTGGAGGCGGTGCACTGCAAAGACAAATAGCGCAAGAGACCCGCTCAATGCGATTCCTAGAAAATTCTCACTCACGCTTCAGAGAATCCAGGCGCATGTCCAATTTGCTGTGATGACAATTTCGTTTATGAATATGGCAGACGAAACGAAACCTAAAGCAAATTTTCGCCCGTGACTATTAGCTTTGTCTTACGCTCACACTCGGATCTGCATGCGGCAAACATGACGTACGTACTTGTTCCGGTAAAAACAAAGGACACATTTAGCAAACTTTAATCTATTTGTTAGCGGCATTAGCGGGAGAGGTCTGCGACAAAGGGAAAATGTAACAGAGCGGTGCGCAGCCTGTAGCATCGTTACTCGTGAAACAGAATTCTAATTACAGGTGCGATTTGCCAGGAGAGGTCTCGCAACGACGCGCGTCGCGCTCCGCTGTGCGCGCGCAACACGCGGCGGACGCCATGGCGGAAGCGGTGAATACACGGACGCGATGGCACTGGCGGTGCCGGAGACGGTGGTGGGGGCTATAGCGATATCGGTTTAGGTGCGGAAATATTGATTGATTCCTTGATGTTTTCGCTATGCTCAATGGTCCCGTTGGCCATTAGGACAAGTTTACCTCGCGAGGTGGCAGTGTTCTTCCTTCACTGAATGGTGAGATGCGGAGCCAATCTACACGTTGGCTTGCGGGGATTTCCCTTTCCCTCTCCGGTTATCTCCCCCAGCGGAGCACAGACCCTGCCGAAACAAGCTGATCACCCAGCATGTGTGGTAGTGTGTGTGTATGTGTGAGTGAGTGTATAAGGGGAGGATAAGAGAAAGAAGAGAAAGGAAAGATCGCGCGTTCTCGTTTTTAGGGCGCTATTCCTGTTTTTGCCTGTTATTTGTAGGATAAAGCACGGATAATCGATCAGTGCAGCCGTTACTATTCGCTAGAATTCTCGTCCAGACAGCGGCTGAATTCTATCTAGCTAGTGTCGAAAATACGCAACCATCGAGACTCGGACCTACAATCTTCTGGTCAGAGCCACTGCTGTCAGCTGCAATGCTGTCAACTAAAAATGCCGAATATGAATATTGTCGGGTCCAGTTGACGGGGTTGGTGATGGTGTGGGAGACGCTGGTGGTAACGGTGTTAAGTGATGGTGAGGTGTCAGAGACAAAAGATGAATAATTTTCTAAAGTGGGTCGTTTACTACCTCAGGATCTTCAATTCGACCAGCAAACACCTTTTAATACGAAAGTAATTAATGTATACTTGAATGTGTAGCATTTGGTTACATAAGTTGTGTAAACTATGAAAAACAATTTTTTTAAACGATTCATACTTTCTGAATGAACCAACAAAGTAAAAAGATGTATTTCTATACACTTATTATATCATTATTGAAATAAACTACGTTCAAATTCAATTACATGTCTTCAAACAATAGAGGAATTGGTATTATAAGGACAATCGCACTACCGGCTCTATGAGATGATGCATTTCAGGGACCATTGGCTGAATCCATACTCCATCACAGTCTAAGAGAACTGTGCCATTAGACTGACTGCCATTAGTCACAGCAGGTTGGATAACTGTGCATCGTGAAATTTGTATTTTAAATTTTGAAAATGTTTGTGGGTAGGTACCTATTATTTCCTAAACTTACGGGTATTTCTGATATACAGTGTGATTTAATACTGACCGTAGAAATGAAACACCTATATGCGATACTCGTACGTTTCTTTTCTTCTTGATGTATTGTTTCGAAGCGGCAAATACCCAGTACTATTAACGTTTATCAGTTGAAGATATAAGGTATTCATTACCTTAGCCCTCAGGATGTGACTATGTTCCTGAATTGATGTTTATAAGGACTTTATCTGGACAAATGTTCAATTCATGTTTACTATTACGGATAACTTAAGGAGGAAGATAAACTTACAGCAGTTAAAGTTTTATAATTTTCTACTTTTTTTCTCCGTTAAAATTATACTCCACAGCAGTGAAAATGAACTGACACACAGAAATATCTTTCTTCTGCAAGGAAAAGTTTGCTTTTAACTTAATTTTTTTTTGAAAAATCAAAATTAAATCAGTTTTTTGTGCACTAACTTAATGTTTCCCAGATAACTCAAATATTTTGAAGATTTTTACAAAGTTCATCTTTTAATTTGTTGGCAATACTCTTTTTTTTATAAATAATATTTTTAATTTGAATTCAAAAAATTACTAAAATATATTAGCATGGTTTTGTAGATAATACTTGTTTAAATGCATCCTAAAAATTTCATAGTTTAAAATAATTAATTTTTGAGTTATAAGGGAAACGATCTTAAAAACAGAACAAGGGACGAAGTATAAGATTCATGAGTTTTGCTTACCTTACTACCCTAATAGATACATGATGCAGAGATATACTTTTAAATCATAACTCGAAAAATATTGCAGTATTAAAATATCTTTTTCACCAAAATATTCCTGACTAATTAATGCATTGAAAAATACGTTTTCAGAAATCTATTTTTTAAGGTTTTAAGGTGTATCTTCTATCTTAACTACTATGCGACTTCGTAATTTCTGTGAAAACGAATGAGTGGTCAAGGCAATTCCGTGAAAATGCATTTATTCCTACTCTTGTGTTCAAGGTTTTCGAATTTTTAATAATTTAATACTCATGTAACTATTACATTATGGAAGAGAAACCATCAAGATTATTTCATATGAGTGGAAAAATCAAAAATAGGTAGATATACATTTAAGCTGGACTTTAGAGCGAAGTGTTATTACAGTATGCATATTTTTAAAATTATGAATTTGATTAGTGTTGAAAAGTAAAAGTAAATTAATTTTATATAAAGTTCTTTTGGGTCTGTTTCCGATTGAACTCAAGTATCACTCCGATTGAACTCAAACGACAGCAAGTATTTAGATTAAATAATTGACTTTACATTTAGTCTTTTATGACATGAAAAATTCAGATTTCATCTATTTTCCGGTTATGAAACTGTTCCCTACAAAATCTACACGAACAAAAATAATTTTATCTTCTTGAATGTACTCACAAATACAAATATATGTAGTCATTATTCATTACTCAGTTTGTATTCCTATTCAGAACCATTATATAATGTGAATCATCTACAATGCGGAAATTTTCCGGTTGTCCGTTTTCTGATGCATTATAATACAGATGACCCTCTCTCCAACTGCAAGCAGTGGCCGCAGCTTCAACATCGTGATTGCCACCACCATAGTCCTGAGCGTTATCCATCACTGAGTGTCATAATATAATAATAAATCCTATTAACATATCGTTATGCTCATCCATCTCGGCGCCGCTCTCTCGCCTGTCCAACACATTGAGTGTAAGCAGTGGCCTGCTCCACACTACATACACGAGAACGTGTGCAGACTTCAATAATTCTCCGAATATGAACACGCAAAGCTCAGTCAACTGTTGCTGGTAATGGGATAAATATGCAATCCACAATACATTGCAGTAACACGGCTTGCATCATTATGTAACATGATAAATGGAGGCACGTATTCCAATGTTTTGATCGCTTAAAATGTTTAGTTTTTCTTGCCAACTGGCTTCTTCTCTACAGACCAATTATCTTTTATTTTTATCATTGAAAATAGTATTTAATGACTTACAATGAAAAACAAGATCAATGATTTTTATTAGTAGAAGATGTTTGTAAATTATAATCATTAATATATCTCTGTATATTGGTTTATTCGTTTCAGTTCCAACTAATAAGGAAAAAACACATTTTCCGGGTGCTAGAGCTCTCATTAACTGCATTATTATTACAAAAAAATAAATTTTGAGAATGTCTAATATTTAACTTGTTAAAAATAGTAAAAATTATGACAATCAGAATGAAGCTTTAGGAAATAGGCGGCGTTGTGATTTTCACAAAGTTGAATCACGGTTGAATGCTGATAACGAAGCTGAAGCTGTTAGTAAGGAGTTCGTTATGTTTTATCATTTTTGAAGTAGAATCTAGGTGAACCCTTTTGCATATTTGCGAGTTTACAACAATCCATAGTGCTTTGACAAATTTATTTAAAAAAAGGTTTGGGTCATTTTAAACATGAAATTTCTTGGAGCGACATTTTCAGTATCATTTCTTGTGTTCGCTTTATAACTGATTATAAAACATTAAATCGCTAAACATTATACCTGTAGCATATTTTGTGCATCCCAGCCAAAATTCGTGGGTACACCTCTGGATATCGATAATCCATTTTTCTGTTTTATTTTCTAGTAGTCAGAGAATATGTGTAGTAGAGAATAATCTATCCAAACCAAAACTAAAGAAAACTATTTCGAAAATTTGGTCCGAAATACAAGGTACCTGATTTTCAAATAATGAACAAGACTTACTGTTCTCTCTGATATCCGAGGTCCGATGTCTCGCTCTCAGTGAATTTAAAAACGTGCCTAAATTTAGTGCCTAAACTGCAGAACCCTCAATCTGTAATAGAACCATTTGGTACTTCTCTACTTGTGTTATCAAAAGGATGGGATAAAGAGTATGTCCATCAATATTGTAGTTTCGATATTGCAATATTGTAGTTTCGAAATTAGTTTGGGATTTCTTCTCAAGGGGAAAAATTACGTGAATTCATATTGTTTCATATCTACTATGTGTCCAGTTGGGCACATAGTTGATATCAGCTGTTATTGATATTTCGATAAGAGCACGAAGAAAAGCTATTTCACAGTGAATTGAGGAAAGATTTCGTACACCCATAGACATACTTTCTTGCATTAATTCTAAATTTGTAATTATCGAAAATTCAGAGAGATCAACGAAAATGATACCTGCACCATTCTTCTAAGCTTTTCTTTTCCATTAGTGAAACAAATTGAAGAAAAAATGGAATGTGACTGGTACTATACTCGTATGCGTCCTTCATGCTATTTAAGGACGAAAGGGGTATCGGAAGAAGATATGAAAATCTGCTCCGGGGATAAAATTTTTTATGTTTAAAATCCTAATTGAAGTGTAAAAACAAGTTTTTCGCCGAATTTAAATAAAGTTATCTGCTTGATCTTGAGTACTGTTATATCTTGAGTACTGCGTCCAAACAAGAAAAAGTTTTTACCTTATTGTATAAGTTTAATTTTTTAATCTCATTACGCCAACGAATATTGACTTCAATTATCCTTGACATGTTTTATAGACGATGGAGATGTTTTGAGAATTTTTTCAAGCATGTATATCCGATTTATAAATAACAGACGATGAAATTTATAAACAACAAAAAGATGGGTAAAATAGGAAGAAAACTTTTCCGTCGTTTTTAAGAATAACTCATGTTCTGATGCAGATCATAAAAGGGCTAAATACAAATTGTAGCTCTGTAAATTCTTTACAGTTTTCCAAACTTTCAACCTTTCACTTCATAATTTGCACGAAAGTTCAATATAAATGAAACAGTAATTTAATAGTTTCTCACTTATTTTCTCCAAATTAGGGTTGTTTTATTCACTTTCGTAGATTTTTGTTTTATGTTTATTAGAAAAGACAAATATTGAAAAACAAAATTGTAAGAATAATATTACAATCTATTGTAATTTGAATATTGAATGAATTAACCGTTTAATTAAAAGTTATGAGATTGTAAAGAATAGAGTAATGTTAAATATTATTTGTAATGTAAAAATATACGTTAAGTACTCCCTACATGATGCACTTACACGTATTTTTGATCTAGGCAGCAGATTTTGGAAAGAAGCCATTTGGTTCTACGTCGCAATGTGCAGATTTACTATCTACCTGTAAGATGCAATATTTGATAATCGAGTCATCTGGTTTAACTTCATCAGACGCAAAAGTCTGCCATCCACATCTTCGACATAATATCACATACGTACGTCAATCTACGTGAGACACATTGAAGGGTGTGGATTGCTTATCATCTGTTCCGTATAAGATGATTCAGAAAGCTCTATGAAGCAGAATGGCTGTCTGAACTATCAGAATTTCTATCGAATTAGAACCATCATCTCTATCAAGTTACGATGATCCATCTTACTCAGTACAGGACTTACTGAGTACAGGATGATGAAATTCAATTATTTTAAATGCTTTTTCAGAGCACCGTTTTTACATAAAAATATTGTTTCTTGTACTTTTCAAATACTGAACTAATTAATGTTCATTCCGAAAATAGTATTGGCTTTTGTAGCGACGCGCGTGTTATACTGAAAAGAAATCTCAGTTGTGGTCGCATTTAACTCAAAAACTGTTGTTTATTGAATATTTGCATAACTTCAGAAAATTTTAATAGGCTTGCCAAATAGAGAAACAAAAGTTAGCATTATTATTACAAAATCTGTCAAATCAAAACAACGAAAGAGTTGTGGTACGGTGAATAAAATATAAAAACTCATTATTTTTAGTAAAGCATTAATAAGTTCAATGTTGAAATTACAATAGATCATAATATTATTCTTAAAATATTTCTCCAATAAACATTAAACAGAAAATATACGAAAATTTATAAAACAAAATCAAGTTTTAAGAAACTAATTAAGAAACTATTAAATTATTGTTTTATTTATATTGAGCTGTCGGGTACAAATTATAAGACAAAAGGTGGGAATTTTGGGAAATTGTACAAAATTTGCAGAACTATAATTTGTATTTAGCACCTTTATTTATTTTTCTCGTATACGTATATACGGAGTAATATACGTAGTATAGATTAATGTATAGTTATGTAGTTAGTAGCTACATAGTTATGTAATGCTGCGGAAAATCGATTTCAGATTTCAACGGATATACACGTTTTGGGTTTCTTGATAGCGTGTTAAAAACCCTCTGTCCGTCCGTCTGTTTGCCCGTCTGTGAACACTACTAACGCCTAAATCACACGTACGATCTTTTCCAAATTGAAAATGTCCTTGTCCATCTGGCTCTAGTTGCAGCTTTGAAATTTTGAAAATAATTAATTAAAATTTAGAGTACTTTACATAAAACGTCCCAGACATTTTCAAAATTTTATCAAAATCCACTCCAAATTTTTTCTTTAAATTTCTTGTAAGCTTGTAAAGTACACTTGCAAAGGTGGCCTATGCCAGATTTTCGGTTAACTCTGAATTTTCAAAATTCAAAAGTCTAAATTTTTCGGCGAATTCCCACAACTACAAAATTGAAGATAGAGATTTTTCGTTCAAATGAAATTTGTTGTCCATAGGTAGTTGTTTCAAGTACATTCTTGAAAAACTTTACCAGTTTTCTCGCAATATGGCGTGCAAATTTTGCAATTTAAAAATAACAAAAACAAGAATTTCTCAAAACGGCTCTTAATTTTTCTTTAACTTTTGGTAGGAATAATACTAAATGCACTTTATTAGAGGACATAAAAATACATTGCACTATTCTTTTGTTTTTTCAAATGTAACAAACATTCTTTTCGGCTTGTCTCTCACGTCACTCACATTCACATTAACGGCAATTTCTTCGTGTTACTGTATTTATGTGTTTATATGCTTTAAATAATGACATACAATTTCTCGAAAACGAACAGTTTTTGTAAACTTAACTCAAAATTCCGCATTTTGAGAAACACTCTATTGTCATTTTCTCAAAAACGGCTCCAAATGTTTCTACAGATGTTTCCAACGGATCGTGCTAATTGCTCTGTTTAATATGGCGTAAAGTTCATTTTGGTGTATTCTTTTGCTTTTAAAAATTACACAAAAATATTTTTTAAATGTCTCACGCCGTTAATATGTACATTTTCATCGACTTGTATACATTACTGCATTTGTGTGTGTAAGTGCTTCAAATCACTTTAAATGAAAGTTTTCGACAGCGCAATAGATTTTTAAAAAAGCTTTAAATTTCTCATTTACAGTAATGCTTAATCGCCGTTTTCTTAAAAACGGCTTTAAAATGTTTCAATGGATATTTCTATTTAGGACGATGTTTTTCTCTTCTTTAAATATTCTTCAAGTAATATTTCGGTTATACTATTAAGAAACGGAACGCTGAGAAAATGTCAAAAATTGGACTGTGTGTGACAGCTAGCCAGAGAATGGAGCAAAACCCTAAAGCCAGACTAAACCAAGGAAATTAGAAAAAATGCTGCGAGAAAGTCTGTGCCATTCTGTAGCATCTCTAGTTATGATCTGCGTCAGAACATTTGTTATTTAAAAAAGCGAAGAATTTTTTCTGTTTTCCCGTTCTTTTTGTTTGTTATAAAGATCAAAATTGGATATATATGCATGAAAAATTCTCAAAACATCTCTATCTCGTACAAAAATTTGCACGGATAATTTATGTCTATTTATAGGCTTAATGAGGTTACAAAATTTAAACTTATATAAGGAGCTAAAACGCACTTTTTCATTTGTACGAAGAACTCACGGTAAATTGTTTTATATCCGACGAAAAACTTGTTTTTCAACATACATTTTTATTTCCTTTCGGCAGATTTGCCTAACTTATTCCTGTTCCTCTTCAATAAAAGAATGGGAGTAATTTTTAGAAAATGTTTAAAAAGGTTTTTGAGGCTTCATGTAAAGAAAAATTAAACTATCCGTTTAAAATTCAGAGTGATATAAGTTAATTTAAATTGATCGAGTTTGCTGAAAGGTTTTGGCTCTAGCTTTGACCACAGTCGGACAGACAAACTTTTTGCCGTCAATTGATTTTTCAGGTTCAAGAACACACAAAACAGGATTATCACTACAAAACATATTAGAGAAAGCAAATGTATCTTGGAACGATATTTATCCACTTTTTCGATACAAGTGTGCGGAAATAAAAGTTTTTCTGTCGAAAATTCACCTCTTCCCAGCGCATGACGACAATACTTAAGACAAGTAAGTAAAATGATACGGTCATGGAGTATGATGCATTCTTTTGTATTTTTTACCCAAAAGACGAGTTTTTTAACCAAATAATGAAATATATGATTAAAAAATATGATGATATTTTACGTTCATTGCATTTCTTTAGACGTTTTATTTGCTCAATATCTATGTTAATAGATACTATTATTATTTCTTTGTAGATAAGTTGCTATATATTTGATAAATATGTAACATTTAAAATATTTTAATAAATATTTATCACGTGATTCAAAAATTTAATAAATTCTCTTGTTCTGAGAGTAAATATTTGTCGGTGCGTACATTCAGCACCATGATGGGCGAAAGAAAGAAAATGTTTTATTAAACAAAATTAAAATTTCTAATTCAAAAAGCCCAAAGTGGATATCGATTCGATTAACTGAGATGAATAATATCTTAGATAACCACTGAACAAAACTATGAAATTAAAGTTGCACAGATTTGGTATGAATCAGACGGCCAAAATTTTTTTTTTTTAATTCCACAAAAATAAATATGGTAAAATATTGTTAAAAACAAAGAAACATTTGAATTTTGGCAATTACGAGAAGTTGTGTTTCAGTTTTTCTGACTCCCTTGCAACTGCATTATACAAACGATATATTTGATGAATGTAATTTAATTCTCAGGACTACCTCTTGAAATGATGTCATAAAACATTCTTTTGCGAATATTTTGAAAATTGGACCTATTTTTTTGGGCCTTCTATCCCTGCAATATAAAAGCTAAAATTATTTTTCTAAAAGAAATGTATTTATCTTTGAATGATTTCAAGCACATTTTTCTTAAATATTAGTATTTTTACGTAAACTGAGTTAAAATGTGACTTCCTGCTTCGTTCCATTGATTTTTGAGAAATTATTACATTGTTTTCTCATAATTTTAATTAGCTGTAGTTTTAATCAGCGTTATAGCAATTATATAAAAACCAAACAGGTATCAACACTGTAATGATTCCGTAAATTTTAGACATGGATGTAGATAAGAAACTCAAGAAAACAACATCACAAATAATCTATAAATTAATTATATTACACCCCAAACATCACATTAACAGTACCACATAAATGAGAACCATTCTGTAGGTCTCTACTGAACATAAAAATAAATCTGCATTTTGAGGTTTCACTTGTTTGGATTGCTCTGGTCGGTGATTATTAAAAAAAAAACCGGCACGAGAACTTGATTACGAATCCACGGAAGCCCGCAACGACAAACATACATCAGGCGGTGCGGCGTTCTTTTATCCAATTACGAGCCTCCATATTTCCGCGAAAAGCACATCGCGACGGCTATTACGCGCTGGCAGTGATGGAAGTAGGCGCCATCTTTCCCGCGATATGAGCCTCGGACCGCGGCGGCGGCAGCGAGACAAAACAGAGGAAGTACAAAGACGCGGAGCGGTCGCGCCGGATGACAAACTGACGATGCGGGGAGCGAGAAGAGGCAGAAGCGGGGAGGACGGCGGGCGGCGGCGCGAGGCGGCGCGAGGCGGCGCGGGCGGGCGAGGCGGCGCGGGAGTGGCAGAACGGTGTGCGAGGTGGGGCCAGGGGGTAGAGTGAGACGTGGAGGAGGTAGGGTGAGGTGGAGAGGGGCGGTTATGGGATGGTACGCATGCGGGCGAGGTGAGAACTGGACGGGACGGGACATAAATCGGCCGCCATGAAGGCTCGGTGAAAGGCACGCGCGCCCACAGGTCGCGCTGCATTTCCTGCGCCGGAAGGGACTAAGCGGTGGGTCTTGACCACTCCTAATGGGTGCTCTTGCTATTTGTTTTTCTTTGCTTTCTTTCATTTGCTCTTAGATATTTCGTGCTTTTCCATTTTCTGGGAAATGTTTTATACATCTCTTTTCATTAATACAAGCACCTTGTCTGTATTTTTTAACATAAAAAACTATGTAGCTTTCCATATCATTACCACTCATTAGAATGTGAGTAATGACCTATAAGATGTTCGTTAGAAGAGTTTGTATGTATCATAAAGTTCAAACCATAATTTGTTCAAATTCCGTCGACTCAATTTAGAATACCTTTTGTTAATATTTTTGTGAAGCTGGTAAGGATAAGCAATGCAAGTTAATGCCTTCACTTTTCTGGATTACTGGCGCGTTCTTCAAAAACACATTTTTAATAAGTTTATGCTAGATTACGTAGATGGTATTAAGAACATTTTCTTAAAATCAATGTCAGGAACAAATTTAGAACTCTAAAATTGCGTACGTGAGAGAAAATGGTAGAAACTGACTTTTAAAATGAAGTTACTTGATGACACAACTAACCTCCGAGGGCGAAATTTCTTTCTATTTATATCTTCGGTTAATTTATTACTATCCAGTGCAAATCGCATTCATATTCATATGACTTCATGGATATTAATGAGCTTACGGTGGGAAATGTTTTATATCTATGAAATGCATAATAAAGTAAGTAGAGCAAGATAATGCGTGATATTTTAAAAAATTTGCATCGTCCACTAATTCTGCACACGGAACAAGGAACAAAGGAGAATAACAGCAAGTGGTTTTTATTTTCTGCATTGAACATCGAATGCCATATATTGTATTTAACGAGAACTATCGAAAATAAATTATGTCTATCAAAGCGTATCACCTCATTACGCTCAAGGAGTAAGCAATCGGCTGTGATGATCTCGCTGCGCTTTGTCTGTGAATGTCTATTCAAGTGTCGCGTACATTGGGTGGAAATTGATGTTTGAAGATTATAAAATTACGCATGCATAAAAATGTGAAAAAGATATATGCTGTCAGAGATATTTTAGTCATATCTCACTAAACATCGCGGAAAATTTACTTAAAATAAGATTAAAATACAAAATAATTACACCTAAAATAATTATGAAATCTGTTACGAGCGATAATGGGAAAGATACAAATAAAATATATGGATCTATTTTACATATTTATATACTTGTATAAATTTAAATTTAAATTTAAACTTTATTTTAAATTTTAATTTCATTACTTATTAGCTAAAGAGAGGAAACATGTCATCCTTCATTTCAAGTTTGTTTGCAAAAGAAAGAAATTCATGCGATTATTCCCTTTTGCCAAAGAACATTATGTGTTGTAAACATCGAAAATCAACGCTTTCTACATGATACAACTATCTGTGAGAAATCCGTCGAACTGCTTTTTCTTCAAGTCGATCATGATAATAAATTTCGGTGTAAATGGCAATATTACAACTAGTGTCCGCTTTTTTTCTCAGTTTGATCTGTTCACACTTAGGAAAAGTTACACCAAATTGCCTCTAAATACAGTAAGTGTATTTGATACATGGCCTCAAAACTTATATCGCGCCAAAGTAAAATTCATATCCTTTGATTATGTATTGGCTTCCAATGTTAAAAGCATTCATCTGTATACACATTTGTAGAATTGCCTTCCATGGTCTAATATTGAAGAGTTCGCCCTCACCGAGCCCGCTGGCAGGTCACTACCGGAATGCAGTTCGCGGGGGCGCTCGCAAGGCTTGTCGCATCCATACCCCTTCCGCGAACGTGAAGGGAAATGTTTTGAAACGAGAATTCGAACTCGGAAGACTCATGGTAAGTATTGTATGGTTATGAAAAGAACAACGTACATTCCTGAAGTGAATTTTTCTACATTGTTCTTCTTGTAATTCCTAATGTATTACGAAAATGGGTATTAACCAAATTAAGTATTTGTATTCTCTGTTTGCACAATATATTTTTACTAGATAAAATTATTATTATTTTATTAATACATTCAATTAATACAATGAAAAGGTGGTTGCAAATTTTGCTGCTCGTAGAAAATTGGTTGATTTTAGGGAAGCAATGTGTTGTTGCTGTTTTGATTCAGATTCGTTAAAGAAAGCAAATTCTCACAAATTTATTTTGTTCCAACGCAAAGAGGAAGAAAAATTCATCATTGACGGTCCATGAAGCAAGCGCAGGCCACTTCTGAAACTACCCGTCAGGCAACTTAGGTGCACCGCAGGGGCGGAAGATGGGCACCGAGAGCGCTGCTCATATCTCTCTCTCCAAGAGTGGATTATATTGCCTAACAAATCGACACGTGGTCTGTATCCTAAAGCCGTGAATGGCATAAACGTACATTTATACTCCGAAATTACATCTTGACCATAGAAAGTTTACAATATAGGGCGTCACGATCAGCAAATACACACCTCAAATAACTAATGGTACAGTATGATAATAGTAGTTTATGCAATTCGTTTAAAATGTTAGCTTTATTGCATGAGTACATGTTTTGAAAACGAGCAACGTTAGGAGCGCGTTTTCAAATTTGTACGAATGCAATATAGTATTATTATAAACGAGTTGCACTTCTCAATTTTTTGTATAATACCATTATAAATTTTCAAGAGAATCAAACTTAATTTGCGAAAGAACTTTCTTGTAACGTCTGTGGTATTTGACATATGTGCGAGAAAACGGAGGCGGGCTGTTCCGTTTACCTATACCTCCCCAACATTCTCTCGTTGCGATTGGCTGAATGTGTGATGATGCAATCATTCATGCCGTAAAATCTAATATGTCATTATTTCTACCTTAAAAGATCTTTTTATAAACGATTTATTGCACCAGAAAATGTCGTTTATAATTCTGTATACCAAAAATAATCTTGTTACACGAACGTTCAAATTATCGTCGTATCAAGCGATCGTAGCAAAATCGAAACAAATGCTTTAACATTAAAGTTAGCTACACGTTGAATATAAATTGTATAGTTTATATCATAATTAAAATTATATTAAAATAAAGGAACAAAACACGAAAATATAACAACAAAAATATCCACCATCGTCGTAAACGACGATGGTGGATATTTGTTAATTAATTCGTTCGAATTAATTCGTACCGACTCGAAATGAGTCATCACAAAACCTCCACGAACACATCGCCGTCGCACTCACATTATCGTGTGAATCCTCTAGGACGCCGCGCCGACACGTCGCGTCGTCCGCTTGCAGCCAGGGTCACATTTTTATCGCCGGTGGTGCCGCGGGGGTGGGGGGCGTGCTAAAGAAGGACCTTCCGCGCAATCTCCGGATAAAACGGCGGCATAATTTGCCTGCGCTATCGCGACGCATTATGTTTCGCCGCAAGTCGTCGCGTGTTATCCGGTGCCGGCATCTCGGCGACGCCGCGTGACTTACACCGGCGCTGTCCGCCGCCCACTGGGCTACCGGTGTCCCTGGTGAGTGGGCGTTGCTGCTCTCGACGAGAAAGGCGTAGGTGTATGAGTTGCCTTTTTCGAGGTAAAACGGTGTACACAAAAGAGCTGTAGTTGTGGTCGCATGTGCGAGTGTCCTACGCCACTGGTGTCTAGCTTATCATCCCTAACTAGCTAAGCGGACATTTTACTGTCGGAGATGCTACGCCAATGTTCGCAACGAGATATCGACTGTCTGGGTTGGTTAGTTGTTAGTGATTCCGGGCGCGTCAACTTCTGAGATCATTGGTCCCAAAAGTGAAGTGCATATTTCTTTCCTTGGGAGGTGGCGGTGATCTTCCCCCGCTAGGCGGCGAGATCCGGCACCGACTACTGTCGGCTAGCGGGGTTTCCTCAAACAGATATCTCCCACCAGCGGAGCACCGCTCCAGCCGGGAAGCTCCAAGCTCCCGATCGACCTACCGGCATGTGGTTGTGAAGTGTGTGTGTGTGTGTGTGTAAGGGGTGAGGATAGGACAAGGGCGAGGAAAGGAAGATCACGCGCGGTCCGAGGCGCGTTTGTTAGGGTACTTCTCCGGCATTCGCCTAGTGTTGATCGGAGAAAGCACGGAAAGCTACCAATAAGAGTGACCTGCCTCCAGAATTCTCCTGCAGACAGCGACTGAATTCGAAAATCTTTCCACTGTCGGAACTCGAACCTAGGACCTCCCGGACATAGGCACTACAGTACTATCTTCTGTTGATGCACGGAATCGGCTCTCCCGTCGACCCGCTAGGTGTCAATGAATTGTATAAGGGGTCAACGATGATCAACGGGTTGTTTAGGAGTCAATAGCCGAATATATTCCGGTAACAGATCAGTATGATCAAGACTCTATTGATTACAAAAAAAATTAATGAACTTGATAATTACTAATTTTCGGATATGAAGGAATAAAATATGCAATAAAAAATTATAAATTCGCTCCTCTTATTTCGAATTCGTCGCTCATCCTTAGGAGTTATTATGTTTAGAAAACTGAAAAAAAATATTATTATGCATTCACAATGTTAATCCATTGCGCAAGAAAAATTCTCCGATACGAGTACGGGAGAAATGTATAGATTAGTTCTTAAAAAAACACTGAACATTTTGTAACCATTGCACCACAGTGAAGATTTCATTCAAAAGTGGAAGCGTCTTTCATTATTTTACATCGAGATATTTACGAGAATATTGGGAAATTTTATTATATTAATATAGTATATTAGAAGAAAACGTAAGGGGGTCGATGAAGCAAACAATTCTCATCAAAGGAGTCGATAAAAGAAAGAGACTGGGAATCTCTATGCTTCACCCGTCTATAAGCTGCACACTTCCTTCGCAATTTTAAAGCGGTGGGAGCCTACCCTGGGTGTGAACGGTTTTACTGATGCCCGCCCTATGTCAACCTCCGTCCCTTCATTCCCCTTTCTTGAACCTCCTCCACAAAGGTATGCATAACATGCCAGGTGAGGTTTTCTCTTTCAAATTCAAATTCTTATTTTATGAAAAGAAGGAAGCTAATTTCGATAAGTGCAGATTTTAACAGATTTATCTTAGTATACGTTACACAGGTATAGAATATCTGGATTCCAGATATGATTTATTCAGAAGCAATAATATATTCCTTTTCTATATTTCACCTATCTCTTCTCTCCGGGTGTATCACTGCTTCGCCTATGAAGCATTTCAGTAAATTGCTCATCAAGGGCCATTCTTTTTCTTTTTTGTGTCTGTGTGTGTTTTCAATACTACACCTCTCCATTACTCATAATTGCCACCTTAATTGGTTTATTTCATCACATTTTTTTTTCAAATGTATACAATGAGCTCCTGCATATTATATTTAGTGTTCTCTTACCATAAGATCGCATTTCGCCATTAGTTATCTCAGTGTGTCCTGTCGGCGAAAAGGCATTCAGTATCGAATAGCTTCCTTTGGATAAACTTGAGTCCGGGATTGCTGTTAGGCATTAGGCTATCCTGTGCCTAAGGAGAATCCGAATCAATGAAGAAGGGATGCAGCTGAAAAATAATATTGAAAGAAGTAACAGAACAAGTAATGAAGTTCACAATAATCTACCCAATAACAGAAGCATTCGAATAAATCCTGACGCGAATGCATTTTATCCATCACTTTTCACATAAACGTTCGGAAATTAAACAGCAGTTTATAAATGGAATGGAACAGTTAATAAAGAGCCGCTCTAATACTTCTTCTCGGCTTATTCTTCTTCTCAACCGCCCTGACTAATCTTCCTTCCCTGCGGTCTTTCGCCGTCTGCGGCTTGCATGAGGGGCGAGAATTAACGGCGGCGGAGTGGGGGCGTGGCAGGGCCGGGCAGTCACGCCATCGTCTCCGCCGCCCGCGCTGCCCTCGCCTCGCCACGACCGCCACGCGCCTGGTGTCGGCTTCCGACGTCCGCCGGCGCGCTCTCCAGGCGGCCCCGGCCGATCAACAGGTACTGGCCCTCGGCTCCAGACGCCGCAGCCCTCGCAAGAACTAAGAGCCCACGCGGAGCAGGGAGGGGCGCAGTTAGCCGAGGGTCGCACACAAGGAAGCGCTCCGCCCCCACAGACACAGGCTCAGGGGACGTGCATTTGTTTGGAAATTTCTTGCCGAGAAGCTGTGAAGTCGAGAGGGTTGCACAGATGGCGTAAGTAAGGGGAGAGAAAGCGGGTGAAGTCAGTGTCGTTCATGCTACAAACATCACGAGAAACACATACTACATCCCTGTTGTTGGATTAGTCATTTCCGCTTATTCTCGTTTTAGATAGCCTTTGCGAAGTTTGCATAATTACGCTGATTAAAACAAGTTAAATAAAAATTAATACATAAAACTGCATTGTAAGTTTGTATATCTCTGCAAGTTAATGACAAAGGTGTGATAGTTCCGTAATATTTTGTTTACATATATTAGAGGGTTTTACTTTGAAAAATAAAGTTTTGCACTAGTTACGTAAGATAGTTTCAAACATTGTAGTGCCACGAATGAAAACTTTGAACAATTAATTTATTAAAAATAAATTTGATTTCAGATTACAAATATTTAATTATTAATAATTACATAAGATATTGAGAATTTTGACTTCAAGTACTTACAGTTAATGGTAACAATGAATAAAAGAAACAGGAGATTCACAGAATCCCAAGTATTCTGTCGGAAGTTTAATATTTCGGTGTGGTCGTGAATTCCCTCCTTTTGCAATATATTGATACGTTGGAAAAACATTTGATTTCATTACGAATTATAAGAAATACAACTTAGTTTGTAATTTATTATATGTAATTCGAGAACCTGTTTCAGGTGAAAACGTAATTGTTCCGGTCTCGATGTACCATGTATACAAAAGGTACCCCCGGATACGATGGTAAAACGTTCCCCTTAACCAAATGACATATGAGTATTTACGACATATGAGTAGTTCGTACACTATAACTCTAACATAAAAATAATATTTTTGACAGGTTTTTAGCCTTCGTCTCACCACCCACACCCTTCTACAGCCAAAACGTGATTTAAAAAAAATAGTTTTCGTCAACTAAGTACCATTTTATCTGATCTAGTAACAACATTTATAGCATCCAGTAACAGCAGTTATAGTATCCAGTTTTGACTTTTATAAGAACCATCGAAAACCTTGTAAGTGTGATTTTGGAGGATAGAGAATTACACCCAAATCCTACATTGAACAGATTGCAGAAGGAAAAAAAAGTTTGCCGATTATGACATTAAAAAAATATTATTGCAACACACATAATCGCGCATAACTCGGAGGCGATGTGTCCTAGACCTTTTAAATCAGGTTTGCGTGTCCCATATGGACCTGGCGTTTTCTGAGGACAAGTAAGTTCTGGCAGGTGACGTGTTTTGGGGGTCGGGTTGATGACAAATGAGGAAATGATGAGGGACAGTTCGGGTGCAGGAAAAAGATACACGGGGGACAGTAGGGAAATGAAGGGGGCAGGTTAGATTCGGATATGTTCTTAGAAGTATTCCACGAAATTATACATTTTTGATAGATTTTTTTTACAATTTGGAAGATTTAGTTCTTCTGGGTGCCCCCATTCCATAGCATGGGTAGACAGAAAAGAGCAGAAGGCGAAATAAATGCAAACATAAATTGAAGGAAAATGCCGAAATCATCATTCACGATAAAAATAAAAAGGACTGCTTTATTTTCTGTGCAGTTTAATATCAGCGTCCAGCAATACTGAAATGGTTTCTCCCACACAATACTGGACCCATAAAACTGTGAACCATATTTCGGGAGATCGACGTTCGCAATTGTGTGATACTCAATTTTCATACAATTATAATTGTATGAAACTCTGCACTTTGTAAATAATTATCATTATTTACAAAGTGCAGATTTCTCGCACGTGTCCGAATTGTATATATTTATTTATGTGTTTACAAAAATAAATACCTAAGTCATGTAAAAAGCAACCTTTTCTCTAATCTGAAACAACCACAGATGTGAGAGCGAAGACTTCCGCTGGTGGAGGCAGTAACTACTTAGCTGGGACTAGTAGTTACAGTCAGTAACTACGTCCAAAGGGAGACGCCGCATCCTTGGCAGAGCTGCCAAAGTTTCAGCCGCCATTCTGCGACCTACCTCCTGGAAGAAGGTCGCAGCTGCCTTGCCGCGGCGTCTACCGCTTACTCAATTCGGAGTTGACCACAAATGCTTTTAGTTTTTTTTTTTAAACTAATGCACAAAACTGTTGCAGTCATTTTCGATGAATATTTAAAGTCAAGGTGGTTTGATACGGGAAAATGATAAAAATTGTTTTTAATTTTTTAACTACTGTCCAGCAGTCGAAATAATCTGAAAGATCCACAACAATTTGTTTTAAAAGAAACTTTTGACATTTTTTCGAGCTTGTTCGGTAAGACACAGTACATTTTTTAAACAGTTAAAATATTGTTTGCGTTTAAATATGGGGCCGTTTTAAATTCTAAATTTCAAAAATATTATTTTTGTATTAGAATTATAGCGTAGCTACTCATATGTAAGGCCCGGATTTCAATGACGAGTCATATATTTATTCTGAACCTTCTGATGCACTTTGAAACAGTTTATGCACGAATTCAGGTATTGTCGATTAGAAAACCGTATTTTTTTTAAAGTCATATTTACACCGGTTTTAGTAAAGGGTCATATTTTGGCCAAATCTTGCCATAAATGCACATTTGGCTATATTTTTAAGGACTGCCTTTAGTAAAGGTCAAATTTTGGCTAAATTGTGTCAAAAATGCAGACATATGTGATATTTTTAAGGAAACAAGAATAAAACCCCTGAAAATATGTCTCGCATGACAATGTATCAAGTCAAATTGTCAGAAATAAACTCAACAATTATACCACAAAAGATTATTTGAAACGTAAGTGAATTTGAACGGAGTGAGTTGGGTCGAGCTCGTGGTCATGTGGCTGGAAAAGTGTACAACAAATTGCTGCGTGTTCTTCAGCGAAATATTGGATATTCTGCAATGTGCAAAATGAGCGTTATAATTTCTGGAAATGTCCCAACATTTGAAGGCAATGTACCAAAGCTGCACTGCACTGACATCGCCGCCTTCAAATTGTCTTCCGTGACGTCATTTAATGTGGAGGAGCGCTATCTCAGATACAAAACTATCTGGAAACTACCTAATGGAAAACCTGAAAATACACCTTGTGATCCAATGTAACTCTCTAGAAAATGAAGACTTAGAGAAAATTAGAAAACATCAAACAAGGAGTATGTAGTATTAAAGCAAAACATTTGGTTTGATGGGTTTTATTGTACTGTATTTGATTTCTTTTATAGACACAAGCATTTTTTTAATGCTAGTTAGTTGCAAAGCATGCAAACCGTATGTACCATACTTATAATCTGTTCTTGAGTGAATTTTGTATTTATGTTATACCTAAAAATGAACAGGAATTATTAAAAAATAAACTTGTATAGCGTCATGTATAATTTTTTAAGGTCATATTTATATAGGTGTTAGATTATAAATGCTTGCATATTTCGCTGATTTTCATGTGATTAAAATACGGGCCCTACTCATATGTCATTTGGTTTAGGAGAAGTTCTTATCCGGGTTGTACTTTTGATGAAGGAAATGAAAGAGTCAGGCGCAAAGTATGCATTTAATTCCGATGTGATGCACTCATGACCGGCGGGTTGCCTAAAGCATCACCACTGGGCTGAATATGTCTTCATACTCCAGCAGAAACGTTGAACGTTTAACGTTCCAGTGCAATATCAGAGCAAGGTCGTCCGTTTGTGACTAGATTATTCACGACAGAATATTATGAAATAGTTTCCACTAGCATCACCACTGGGCTGAATATGCCTTCATACTCCAGCAGAAACGTTGAACGTTTAACGTTCCAGTGCAATATCAGAGCAAGGTCGTCCGTTTGTGACTAGATTATTCACGACAGAATATTATGAAATAGTTTCCTTCGGTTAGTCATACAAACGAGTCACCACACGGAGTGCAGAATAACAAGCCCCACGTAGATACGACAAATCTCTCCGCGGGAGGGTCAGTGGAAGGTCCGTCTAATCGGCGCGGCGGGCGCACGCGCACGCGCTCACGCGGAACCAGCGAATACTTGCGCGCGCTGGGGCCCCTTCGGCATTCCCCAGGCGCCAATCAGCGCCTGCGATGAGCAATTCCCCGGGGGGCCCCCCCCCCCCCCCCCCCCGGGGCGCGCCCCGGGGACCGCCGCAGGCGTCGGGGACACCTCCACCGGGCGCCGGCTCCAAATGGACGGAGGGGCGATGCAACCCGCGTGGCGCTGCACGGCCACAGTGCTGCCGAGAGGCGACAGCAGCTGGATGGGAGAAAGGGGAGGGAAGGCTTGCGGAGCCGATGGGGTGAGTCGGGGGTGGAGGAGAGAATGAGAAAGCAGCATGCGAAACGTTGTTGTCTACTAATATGAGGGGGAGGGGCAATGGAGTGGGCGAATGAGCGAGAAATCGAAAGGGTAAACGGGCGGATGTAAGTGTGACGGAGCTAACGGTCGAGCTGATGACTAGGGAAGCGAGTAAACCACGGTGTGATCCAGCAGGGTGCGTGGTGCACGCCCGGGCGCCCGGAAGGGTAGGCCAGCGAGGCAGCGGAGGGCTCCGCAGCGACCGGAGAGGCGCGGCGAGACCAGATTAGCTGGGAGGCGCAGCCGCCGGGTGCGCTAGCGGGGTGCGCCCGAGTGGGCTCGCGGAGGGCGAGGCGGAGGGTGGGCCGTTACGGCGGTGATTGCTTAATTATGCTTATTAGTTTCGGGGCTGTCAGGTCGGGAACAGGCGGTGGCCCAGAGCGCGGCAACCCAATTGCGGGCGGGAGGGCGTGTCACGCCGCGGGGAGCACCCCGCCCCCTTTGCCGCCCCCGCCCCCTCCCCCGCCGCGCCTGTGCGTTTCCGGACGGCCGCGCGCCGTACGTGACCGGGCACCGAGCGGATCCGGCCCGCGTGCTGCCTACCAAGGACACTCGCCCGCGTAGCCCGAACATAGGGCCAAGGGCGGAAGACGACCAACCCGGGCATATGCTTCAGAGAGAAATATAATCTATTTTCTGAAATCTGAATATAAGAGGAATTTGAAGTCCCCCTAACTGGTATGTGGAACGTTTTGAAAATTGAGTTCACAAATTATGTTCACAAAAAATGAGTATCCTATCACAAGTTATTGGCAATAAACAGACCTTAGAGATTTTCTTTTTATAAGAGTCCTTGCTTAACAATCCAGTTGTGAAATAAACGCCGAAATGAAGCCTATCTTTCAGAAGGTAGAATTGCTTTATTTTTGTAACTTACAAAAACAAACATAGGTGGATACACAATAAAAAAGAAATGTTTCATTACGTAACGTTGAATATTAAAAATAATATTTTTAAAGTAGGATATTAAAAAAAATTTTTTTAATTTTGGCTAATTACGGGAATTTTATTATTATATTTTCTTAACTGTCAGTCATAACTCATATTATTAGACACACACTTTGCTTAACGAACGTTGTGCATTTTTTTTCTTCTCGTAATTTGGATATTATTGAAATTTGACGTTGTGTCTTAACAACGGTATGATTTACTCCAGATGTATTTTTTCGTTTCGGTTCTGCTTCGGACTATATAGAATATATTATATATAAAGAATGCACTTATATATATATATATATATATATATATATATATATATATATATATATATTGCATTCTTTTTGAGTTCTCAAAAGTATTGGAATATTTTTTTTACAGTGAATATACATAGTAAAGAGTGTTTTTATAATTCCATTGTATAATTCTCTCTTTTAGTGGCTGCAATCCATTGCATAAAACTACTCATCGTAATGAGTATCTTAATACAGATTTCCTATCACACACGTTCTTGACCAATCACAGAGAAGTTTACAAATCAAGTATTGGCAATTAATCATTTCTCCAAAATGTTTCATTCGATTTTGTACATTAAAAGTGCATTTAATTTTTATTATGCTTGACAGTTTTAATTTCTTTCATTATTAATATTTGTTACGTGGAATATTATTTAAAATAAACTGTATCGTAAGTTCACTTTGAATCTATTTGACTTGCGCAGTGGTAAAAGGTAGGGAGCTGCTCGCTAAGTGACCTTGACTGAATTCTGCATGTCGACTGCCACGAAATAATTTCAATGTAAATTTTAACTAATAAAAGTTTCCGTAAGTCGTAAAAAAGAACCGTATGAAACTATGTAAAAAGCATTAATACACTCATGTCAAGTTCACGATTCTCATGTATTAATACCACATCGTCGTTTCATAATGTACTATTTTATTCATGGTATTTTCTCCACTTGAACATAATGCGCTTTTAAGTCTTACATTGCATACTGATTGTATCTTTCTTAAAAAATAGAAACATAATGACATATCAAGAATAAAAAAATAACCTCTACTTCTCGCGCAGTTGACTGAACACAACTGCATTCCACAGGCATTCCTCTAGAACGCGAGAGGCAAATCACGTCAGTTATCTTCGCTCGTGATGCCTTAGTGTCAACAAAGCGTCTGTATTTTCATCTCCCTATGTTTTGAGAAATTACTGTTGAAAATCTGTAAACACTACGCATTTGACAACCATTAGGATCAAGCCATACACTTTCTCGCGCTCATTGTAAGGAGCACTTGGCAATTAATTCTGAAGTGTAGGAATTAATTAGACAAATTATTAGACAATTTCCATTCAGCTACGAATAGAATTTAATTTATGTTCTTGATGACGTCCCGTAAAGCCAGCTCCCATTCGTTTTCTCATCAAAAACGTGGCAATAACTTCGAAAGTTTAATCCATGAATTACTTAATTATTAACAAATTATTTTTCAGTTTTATTCGAGCTTGCTGGCACGAATGTTTCAGCTTTACACAGCTGCAAAATAATGAAGAAACAATTTGAATTCAGTAAGACTGTAAAAGTCAGGGTCAAATTTAATTTTTCATTACCTGCGAGTTATCGAGTTCAGGTGTTTCTAAACGACATCTTCTGACAACAATTGTAAATATTGAGTAAAATGAAATTTTGATATAAATAATACTAAAAAAAAAATATGTCTAACTTCAAGTACAAAATACGCCAGTATTGATTACAGTCCGTAAATTTAACATGATAATTGTATTCGTATATTAAATATATACTGGTACCCATTTCCCCCCTTTTCATCCTCTTTTCATGGTTATGTCAGAATTATATCATCCTGTATTATTTAAACATTTCTTTTCTTTAGAGAGTGATAGTGTAAAAGCGTCGCAAAAGCATGCGTTTAATGATAAAATACCATAAGATGTTTATAAACTGTATGTCTTTGATATAAATATTTTCCTTTCTCATATAATCACATGAGATGCGGTGATACAGAAAATACCATTTTCATATTTCTGAAAACAAAAATTGATTTTTGTAAGCACATACTGAAATATTCCATGT
Source organism: Teleogryllus oceanicus (assembly GCA_964035755.1). NCBI lineage: Eukaryota > Metazoa > Arthropoda > Insecta > Orthoptera > Gryllidae > Teleogryllus > Teleogryllus oceanicus. The sequence goes on along the minus strand of CAXIVR010000004.1, from coordinate 101,363,300 downwards.
ATTTTATTATTTCCAAATACACGATAAAGAATGGGAAGAGTATAATTAAAGTAAGATAAAAGGTGCGACAATAATTGACTCGAAATTAAAAATTGGTCAGAGTTATTCGAAACCGTTAACAATTTACCTCGGCTACATGGGTGCGTTACATAAAGTGGCTCATAAAAGCTTTTTCACCCCAATGAGCCAAATCGATTCAGATTCCTGCAACCCAGAAGCGGAAATACTGTGCTTCGATTCGAATGAAAATGAGCGTTATTGAAGACAATGGGCTTCGACAATTATGATTGGATTATTTAAATGAGACTGCACAAAATTATCGGGCGCTATTTACTTTGATGCAACGCAACAATGACCGGACCCCAACGTATTTTGTAGGATCACTTTGTTTTGGAGTGAATAATCTCGTTGGCAGCAATTGCTTCGTGCTCCAAGCCAACAGACACCCAATACATTGCTTTAACTTTTGTGAAATAGCCACAATGTCATTTCGAGCCGCAAAAAATCCCTGAAGAGTTATTATGTGCACTCTAACGGTCATGCAGTATTGTGAATAACATTTCCCCTGACACGTGAATGTTTAATCAATAACGAGCCAGTTAACTCTGTAAAATATTCTAGGCCACTTTAACTCTTCATGTTACATGGTAATATGATTATGAATGTTTGAAGAAAGCTATTTTATCATGATGTTGAAATATTCTGACACTTGACTTAAGAAAAATATTCCATTAGCGTGAAAGTTAAACACAATAATTTCTATTCTAACACTGAAGAATATCTACGCTTCGGGCATTTCAGTAAAAAAGAAAGAAACCAAATAAAACTTTTATAATGGAGCTAAATTAATAATAATAATAATAATAATAATAATAATAATAATTAATGAGTGTATTAATGACAATTCGTTTTTTATCGTCTCAAGCATTATTTTTACAGCTGCTTGTTCTCATACTATAAATTCTACATCATTCCGCGAACACCACTTATAGCTTATACCTTATATACGTTTAATTGATGTCGTAAAAGTATTTCTCAGAAGGTCAATTCTGCACTGCGTATGTGCATTGCGGCATTTAGCTGATCTAAAGTTAACATCATCGTCATTCACTGCGATTAGAACAGAGTGCGGAGAAGCAACTTCGTGTAGAGCGAGCGCAGAGCAACGCTAGAAGTAGCGAGTGCGAGGGTACTCACAGACGACGTGCATGTGCGAGGCGACTACCTCGGTGTGGAAGCTGGGCGCGTCGGCGGACACTTCGCAGCGGTACTTGCCCGCCAGCTCCAGCTGCACGTCGCGCAGCACCACCTGGTGCGCCCCGGACTGGCTCACCTGCAACGCAACCACGCACCGGTCAGACGAGAGGGCACTGCGCGTGACATTTGCAATCGCACGCATAGTATACGCACTGGGGGAGAGGGATTACAGACAACATTGTTCAAGTCGGCCCGGTGGCCGAGATCGCTAAGGCAGTAGTGTCGTAGTGATCTCGGACCGAAGGGTCGCGGGTTCGAGTCCCGCCTCGGGCATGGTTGTATTTGTGTTCGTCCTTTCACCCCTTATCACCATATCGTTTCATCTTCATAGTTACCATACCGTTAACACCAATAGTGGTCGCTAATGACCTAAGATGTTGATGCGACCTTAAATAACCAATTAAAAAAAAACATTGTTCAAATTCCTCTTTTCCCTCATATAGAAGTTTATTCAAACACTCGGGTTAGGGAGAGCTGAAATAAAAGTGTGATAGGTTACTATGGTTTGGATAAAAAAATAAAATTAAACGGAAAAAATGTTCGAGTGAAATTTGAATGAGAGAAACGAAATAGGAAACTTGGTTCACGGGATATTAAAACATTAGTTTGTCGACAACAAAGTGATACAAGATGTAATACAAGACACGCACGAGAATACAAGAATAGCAAAGACATCTTATATAATTTTGCATATCATGTTATTAATTTTCGAAAATGTATATTTATACTGATGGTGTCTTCATGCTTTTTACACCAGCCTGAGAATGGAATGAAAGATGCTGAAACGTCGGAAAATTAATGTTTTAATTTTTCAACTCACTACAACAAAATTCCATGACGACATTTCTGAATTCTACGTCATGGTGGTCAATTTTACAATGAAAAATATGTAGAATGAGCGTGTTTGTATTATTCAGGTAACGTGGTATACCTGGTAGTAATTGCATGTGTGTGTCTAATGTAAATGCATATACATGAGTGTGTTTCAGTATGAGAAGTAAAGAAAATGTGTGTGTGTTGTGTGTGTGTGTGTGTGAGAGAGAGAAGAGAGAGAAGAGAGAGATTGAGAACGAAGACAGGGGTGAGAAAGGAGGATAGAGAGACGGGGAGAAAAGAAAAGGACGAGAGGGGTGAGGGCCGTAAACGGGAGAGCGGAGGAAAGTCAGGAAGGCAAACAAAGAAGGCAAAACTCAAAATAACATAATACGATTCACACAATAATATTGTATAGAAATACACAACCAACAACAAGAAAGAGAAAAACACTCAAAGTGAAATATATTAAAACCAGGCGTCTGTCACCCTCCTCATCAACGCAGACTCCAGGGAAAGGGAAAAAAAGCGCCAGCGTGGAATGACCCCGAACGAGGGTGAGTGTCGGAGGGAGCGCACGAAATTGATCCAGGACCCAAGACGTTTCTTCATTCAGATGAAAAAGGGGCGGCGGGGGCCGGGGCGGCGACGAGGGCAGGGACGGTTTCCGGCGGCGCTCGCGCGGGTGCGCGCAGTGCCCGCCCGCACTCATCAGCGCCACAGCCGCCGCTCGACCATATTGACCCAGCGGCGGGGGAAGGCCCTAGCGCCACGCCTCCGCGGTGCACTCGGGCACTTCCGTACATGGACCCTGATTCTCCAGAAAGATCTCCACTGAGACTTGTATTTTGGTTAAGGGAATTATAATTGCGAATATTGATTTTTATGCTTAATTACATTGCTTATCTGACCTTAATAAACACACACTAAATTATTTGTATTAACTATTTATTTCTTGACGTTTCGAGATTTCTTCTTGTTGAATGTGAATTTCTATATAATATTTTAGTGTCTGTTTACTAAGGTCAGAAAATCAATGCAATTAAGTAAACAAGGTAAAAGACGCATACGAATAATCCTCATTTCTTAATTCGTATATTCATTGAGATTGATCTTATGCACTATTCCACTAATTCACTGTACTTGTAAATAAACGGATCAGTTGCTTTGTATTTATATTTAAGTGATTTTGAAAGTAAAAGCTCAAATAGTTTCTTATTAAGCTTCCTGATTTATCAGGATATTTTTTCATAAATAATGTCAATAAATAGTTGAAAATAGAATGAAAAATTGAATATAGAGACAAACGTGTAATATAATTATCGAAAAAATATTCCCTTAAAGAGTTGACAAAAATAATTTTTGTATATGTGAAAAGAAAGATACGAGACGGACAATGAACAAAATATGTGATGGTATGCTAAATACCGAGAAAGTAGAGCGGGTATTCGAGCTTCAGAATACGAGACAAATAGAACAACTCGCGGACATTTGATAGTTTGCAAAAGAAAGCTGCACTCTGAAAGAAAAAAAAAAAGTGCAATGGAACAATTATAAGGATTGTATTAAAGAAAGTGGACAATAAACAGAACAAAGTTAACGTTTGAAAAAACAAGAAACATGAACTCTGAAGAACTGAGAGACGTGGTGTAAAGAAGAATAGGAAAGAGGAAATCGTAAAAAGTTAGTTATATTGCGAAAAACACAAAAGTAATAAAAATATTTATGTCGTTAAAGAAGAAATGAAATCGAAATTTATTGCCCAGAGGCAAAAGAAATGACGATCTCTGTGTGTTCTGTGGGTCAAAGCAAACCTAAAAACATAAATAGAGACTGAGACCATTGACCCAGGCAATGTTTACAACCCTTGTTACAGAATTTCGCTAATAGAATTATAATTTTGATATTTTAAGGAGTAAATAAAAATAAATTCATTAAAAATAATACAATAAACGTTATATATTGTTACAAACCAAACTTTCATAGTAATAGCAAAATTATGTCTTTCGATTTCTCACAGACCAAAGGTTTAAATGTTTGAACGAAAAAAGTATATTCTTCCGTGATTGTGTGAATCATTTTCATATTTAATAAGTAAATGAACAATAACATACAACGGATGAAGGGAAATGAACACCGGCAAGTAGTAAAAGTTAAAGTATGAAAGTAGTAACAGGAAAGAATGAAGAAGATACAAAATAAAAATTAGAGAGTAAATTCTAGGGAGAAAAGGCTCGTATTCCGACGTATTGACTGCACGAACAAAACGTCCACTTTGAAAAGACATAACATGGGCATCAAGAATGCTACTCACGCTGCGGCTCTCAGCGCTGAAGGGGTGCGAAAGCGAGCGTTAGGGAGAGCGCGCAAAGTAGTAAGGCTTGCTAGAGCGTAGCCATGCATGACCCCTGTCGTAAAAGTCAACTTCATCTGCATTTTATTTCCCTACGGGGCCACGCTGGCTTTCTCGCTTATAATGCCGGTCACAGAGGATGTGCTGAAAGGAATGCCGTTGAATAGTTAGTTCTCAAATATACGAATTCCTTGAGTTCTCACCGAAAAAATGATTTTTTTCTTTCAAGTATTATTTGAATAGCTTTTAAATTCTCAGAAAATGTCTTTGTCTCAGAAATGTTTCTCTGTTTTACGGCAATCTCACATTTTATTATTATTATTAATATTATTTTATTAGTATTATTTCTTCTTCACGACTTTGGGCCCTTTTTGTAATTATGAACGCAACTCTAACAGTCTGGTATTATTTTTCTGCATATGCGACACTCTATCCATCCATCGCCCCTATGTGGCCCGCGAGTTCCTTAGGCGGCGGTTTTCCTCCCCGTTGGATGGTGAGATCCGATACCGACCTCCACATCGAATGAGGAGGGGTCCTTCTCCAGTTATGCTCGCTGGAGGGGCCCCACCCAGGGCAAGCTTTAGGTTGGGAAACTGATCTCCAAACTTGTGTGGTAATGTAGCGCATGTGTGGTATGTGTGTGTAAAAAATCGATCAGAGAATGAAACAGATCAGAGCATTTATCCACTAGAATTATCCTCTTGACAGCAGCTGAATTACACCATTCTACATTCTACATCTATATAGGTAGAATCAAAAATACTCCACTGTCGGGAATTAAACCCAGGACCTCCTGGTCAGAGTCGCTACAGAAACAGACGCAATGCAGTCTGAGCTAGAACTAAACCCATCTGGTAATTTTATTACTACAGGAATAGTAAATTGAACACGTGTATGAGATTATTACACTAAAAAATTTCTGAATAAAGTGTTCTTATTTTTATTTCAAGTTTCATGTTGACTGGTTCATTTCAATTTCATTATGTAAATCACTGAATCTACAACTTTACTACCTTAGGACCTCTTCTTTACTTTTAGGTTTAATTCCTTATAAATACTGTAGAAAATATTTAATATTTGGAAACTGAGAAAATTTTTTATAACCTCTGGGATTTATTTTTAATACATATATTCAAATAAAGAACATTGATATTTTCATAGAGGACAATTGAATCCAATGATTTTGGTTGAACCAGAATTGAAATGAGATGGAAAAAAAGTATGTCTCATCATAACATATTTTGTTTGCAATGTAGCAAAAATACATTTTAAAATAAAATATTGAATTTCAATCTCATAGCTGAACTACATCGCAACTCAGATACTGGAATCACGAATTCTCATGTTGTAATGTGGTATTGATTTACGCTGCCGAGTATTCGTTTTGAATACATTATATCTCATCAACGGGCTGTGGGAAATCCTTCAATTACACGACTCTCCATTTGTCAAAGAAATAAAAAACTGGCAATAACTCGGGGGACAGGTGTTAAGGGCTATAACATATTCGTTCAATCAAACGGATCGTTTTAAAATTTTAATGAATTTAATTTAACCCGACAAAAATAACGGATCCAATTTTCAGCTTTATAATCCAGACAGTGGCTTTTGTATGGCAGGTCGACACGGGTAGGGGGATTTTTTGTGGCACCTCTCAAACACTCTATGCATGGATGTATTCACCCACTTTGGGTTGCGTTTCAAAGGCGAACGAACAAAAACAGAAGGGAGGGTTTAACACTGAACTCGCCTTTTGGGTTATGATCTTAGCAGGTTTAAGGGCAACATTTTGTGGTCATTTAATCAAGGTAGTGAGCAAATGTTTCACAAAATACAGGTTGAATTTGAATATACCTTTAAATAAATACACAGATGTAGACATATTATATTATTGTTTTGATTTTCTCTTCATTGATACACGTGTATATCTGTGTATGAATTTATTGGCATAGAAACATTATAAAATATTTTTCACAAATGCGCTGTGTTCTTAAACTCAGCTGTTCCTATTTAAATTCAAATGAAGTACTACTCTGTATATTTTTATTTTCATTCACAACTCCCTTCGCGGTGTATTTAGTTTCCTATTTTTCATTGCAAGGTCTATCTTTACCCAACGAAAGTTAATTTTTCAGGAGATAACCTAACATTTACCCAACAATCTTCGTTCTTAACCTTAGCCTCAGTATTAATTATTTTACTCAATCAACTCAAATGTCTGTACTTATAGTTGGTATGCGACTGAGAAGCTTCCATTTAAGGCAAATACCGTTCACATCTAGGCCGGCAGAATTCATTATAGCATGGGGCTATACCCAGAGTCTCGTGTATCAACTACTTACAGATTAATCTTGCTGTAATACTGCATGAATGCATGTGTGTTTGCGTGAAAGACGAAGTGGCTATCTACATTCACATTTTTATATAAGCATCAAGATATGCCCAGGGGCTACCTCGAGCAGAATTGTGAAGGTGAAGACGGAAGATGGACTTAGTGGCTACCTCGACGTGCAGGGGACAAGGGAGCTGGGAAGTCTTTTCAGAACCGGTAGTGATTCTTCAAGGTCATTTTCATGCCGATAGATAAAGCCGGGAAAGAGTGGAGCAAACCCGGACGGAGCCTGCTCCTGCGAGCGGGCAAGCAGGCTGCGACCTGATTCCTTGCAGTGAGACAACGGGATGACGAAATTTCTGGGACATCCTTCGGCATTCTGGGCCGCAAGCCAATAATATAATAATGCACCATCACCCCTCTTCCTCCGTTCAGTTCGTTGCTGCCATTCGGTTGGCTGCACTGTCTCACGAGCAGTGCCTCTACGTCTCTCCAGCTCTAAGCTCCTAGTACCTCATTTAATTTACGTACAATATGCACAATGGCTAAAACTCGCGTAATGCTTCTGGCCATGCCAGTAGTACCCTCCCTATCCTTCTAGTTTCCGGTTTCGAAAATATGAACGCGACGTCACTCCGACCGAAAAATAAAAGGAAATTACATTTTTTCCTCTTTTATTCAATGCTCTGCGGATTAATTGTTTGTAATTCCGAGCGCGTCAACTGCTAAAGTAATTAGTCCCGTACGTGTAGTGCATGTATTTTACCCCGGAGGTAGAGGCGAATTTCCCCCGCTGGATGGCGAGATCCGGCGCCGGCCCACTGTCGGCTAGCGGGATTTTTCCTAACCAGATATTTTCCACCATCGGGGCATCGCCCCCGTCGGGTCAAGCTCTGAACACCCAACATGTGTGGTAGTGCATGTTAGTGTAACTACGTGGAAGGAAAGGGTAATGATAGTACACAGAGGAGGAAAGAAAGATCGCGCACGGTCCATGGCTCGTTTGTTACGATATTGCTCCGGCATTCGCCTGGTGTTAGATAGATATTTATTATTCTGCAGATAGATATATACAACCTGGTGGCAGAACTCTACAATTAACATATTACTAATATTAACTTTAAATTACTTAACAACGTAACATTAAATTCTTTAAAGACATGTGTTGATCAGAGAAAACACGGAAAACTCGCGATCAGAGCAGCCGGCCACTAGAAGTCTCGTCCGCTAGAAGTTGCGAACCTAGGACTTCCCGGCCAATGCAGTGACGTCAGTTGATGATGCCCTGAGCAGACGTTTTGCCCCACTGTGCGCTGTGCGGTGTGCACTGGGCGAGGGCGTTGGCGCCGTCGTAATTTGCGCCCGGAGCAGCTCGCGCCGTGCTTCGCACCGCCCGGGGCCGGGCCTTTTCTTTGTATGCAAATTTCGTTAATTAAGAATGATTAATGTTGAACGTGTGGTTCGGGCACGTACAAAAGCAACTTTCAAATCAATAAATATGCAAACGAAGCGGGTGCGAACTGGGGCGCGTCGCGACGCGCAGCAAACCTTGCGAAATTGGAAGTCGTTCGTTTAGGGGTGCTTTGCAAAGAGACTTTTAGCCTCGAGGTCGTTGCGTGACCCACCTGACCTCGGACTCCCCGTATGCATGAAATGGGATGGACCTTGATAAGTCAATTAACGAATAGTTCACAACAGGTATACACAAATTGAGAGGAGGAGATACATAAATCCAACAAACTTCACGAAACAAAACTTTTGTTACAACGAGAAAACTATTTCCAACTGTTTGAATCTATTAGTATAATTGGTTCAACGCAACTTATAGGTGCACGTGCCGCATTGAAACACTGTTATTTACATTATTTAGTTCCGAAATTGAAAATTAATATTAATGATAATAGCCGTGACACAAATGAAATGTTATTATAGTTATTTGATGTAACAGATACTTTACGACAGCTTATCTGCTTTAATAAAACGTATGTATTAGTTGTAATCTACATTTGTCTTACCAAACTTGTTCTAACCAAACTTGTTCTAACTGCGCGTAAATTAGTGATTGAACGTCTGTTTTCTGCATTTAAAAATTGAGCTGATTTATCACCACACATTGATAGCTGACATGTAAAACTATTTGATAAGATGATATCTTTGGTCATGTTCTGACTCAGTGTAAAATATCACTAACCTTCCCGAAGTTGTGAAGGAAAGATTAGCAGTCAAACATTTGTAAATTTATTTATTTATTATCGCATCCACTACAAGGTCATTTATATCTTAAACAGTTTACAAGTTTCCTTACAAAATTTCACAGGTTTGGGTATCATCGGTTTATGTTTTACAGTTTTAACATATATGGCTACGATAAAGGGCACAGATTATCAATGTTGTTTACAGTTCTGCTGTTTAGACGTCATGTGCTTACAAATTTCATATATTGACATTACTAATGCTTGGTTATGCAGGTATATACTTTTTAATTTATTATATAAATATGACAGTTAAATATTTGATAAAATAATGCAATTTTTATTTGAGAAAGAAGCAAACCTTGTTACTTTCATTTTCATTGATGTATATTTGATAAATGTGAAATTTTGCATCAAGTACGATTTATATTTGTCCACAATATTTTCCATTTAATTAAATTCTAGAATGTTATTTAATTAAATATATTTTCAATCCATTTAATTAACGTATATTTGCACTTTTCTGAATCAAATGGAAAACATATTGTTGTACTATATTTTAAACTAATCTACAAGAGAAAATTAAAGTTTATATTTAGTTAAAGCATATTTACAAAAATACTTACCGCAATACTGATAAATATTAACATTGTTATAACGAGTTTGCTTCCATGTTTGGTTGAATGTAAATACATTTCAAAGTATTCGAAGAGCAAATGTTGATGTCCCCGATTAATTTCCGTAGGCGTTGTTTATGCACTTCAGGTAAATAAACGTGAACGTTATAATTACCCAAAGCCTACAGAGGAAAACACGAAAATGAGATGACATGAAAATGGGCACAGGAGATCAGGTGAAACATTTGTTTTACATTCTGACATTTATTTTAGGTAAGACAGACGCGACAATTGACTCTCCGTTATAATGCTCATACATAAATAATTATAACATAGGAGTACACGGAACCTTAACCGTAAAACAGAAAAAAATGTAATGGGAATCATGGGAGAGAACATCTTTTACAGAACTCAAATGCTAATTTAACAATAATTTTTTCAAAGAAAAATTACCGCTAACTAATAGCATGAAACATCAATGGTCAAATTTGTGAATAAATTACAGATTCGAGTTCCTTCAAGATTTATTTAATGAAGAGTATGTTAAAACACTTGTTTGCTTTTCAATTTAAAACCTATTCAGATAATTGACAAAAATTCTCCTATTTTTAAGTGAAATCTCCAATATAAGTAAACATCTATTTTCTAATTATCGAAATTAATATGTTGTACGTGTTTTGAAGAATAAATCATATTAAGAGGAATTTTTAATGCTTTCTTAATTTTTAATTTTTATTTCTATTTAAATTTACAAAATAGCTTCTATACTATTTACTGACTAACATGCAATGGCAATGAAAATTGCAAAAATGGAAATTAATTAGGACTTGTGATTAAATTGGCTTATATTCGCAGTTGTCAAATGAATTTAATTCAAATTCCATTCAAAAACTAGGATGATTAATGGTAGAAAATGCCGACAGAACGTGTGTGTTTGCTGAATCAGAAACGAAAGATAGAATGCTATCGCGTAGTCCACTGAGGGAGGGGGAAAACAAGAGGTGGAGTCGACAATAAAGCTTTAGACGCAGATCAAAAACATTCTCTCGAATAGACTTCTGTCTTCCGCCCAACGAAACGCTTTCTAATACACTCTACCTTCGTTAGAGTGGAGGAAGGGATTAGTTAATGGGGTTACTGTATTGTCGGGAATGTCTAGGAGACGATAAACAGATTTTTTACATGCACACGCTGCTTCTGAGAACATGTGAAGTAAAACAAACAAAGAACAATTACAACCAACTACATTGTAACTCTCGACGTAAAACGCTGTTGTGCGTCACTAGCTTTGGAGAATGGAGAAGAGTCCTACTTTGACTACAAATACTGATTGTTGGAATCTGGAGAGTATCTTGCGAGTGAACAAAAGCATTCAATACTATCAGATCCGCGAGTGAAGGAAGGTCGATGAAACGAAAACAATTAAACTCAACAAAGGATAGCCGGAAATAGTCGTATTACTGTTCTCCGTGACGTAACTTGGTAGTTACTAGCCACGAGTGCAGCCTAATTGCAGGAAATATCCGAACAAAGAGGGGTCGAGCCACATACTTCTGTTTGCATATCACCATGCCAGAACATAGCGCGACATGCTTTCAAAGAGACAGAAACTTGACTTTCGGTACTGAATTTGTCGGCAACATATAATGTAGTAGGGCTTGTGATCAAGGGGAAGGTGGCAACAGGGTCAGAATGTGAATGGAGGAGGGAAAATCGTGGGCGCACACAACGCTCTCTTCGTTGGGTGGCAGTTCAGTGTCACTGATAGAGGGAAGCGATAGTCGAACGTGGCATACGACGGTGCCACAAGACATTTCGGGGACGCCATTTAAAGACCAGAACAGGGAGAAAAAATAAAGAAAATGTTATAACAATAACATTGTTATAACAATGAAAAATAACAGTGAAAAAATGTTAATTAATTGTTACATAATTCATCTGTTGACAGTGTACACAATCTTTCGCCCAATATTTTTACTAGATCCTTATCAAATAAACTATGGAATATCAGCTTTAATACCAGAGGTAATCTTAGACCCAACAACATCAGATACTCAAAAGAATTAACAAAACACGATTTGATAACACGTAAAATACTCATGATTTTAGCGGAAAACGTGCAAATAAAAATTGTTGATGAACATTGATAAAAATTAATTCTGTGCATTGAACGTATCACAACATCATTTTTATGTACAAGAAAAATAGCTAAGAAGGGGGCTTGCAGTAAATAAAATCAAGAGATTTTTGAGCCTATAATTTAAGAGGGTTAATTTTTCGCAAAACCTCACAGGAATATTTTTGTAGGAAATTGTGTCTACTTTAATTTTTTTACACAACATGAGTTTCGGTAACATTGATACTTACGGAAATACATGCAAAAATCGTAGAAAAAAACACCTTTAAACACCCCCGCCACCTCTGGCTCATCCCTCAACTTCAGAATTTTTAGAATAACATGAGATAGGTAACAATAAGTAATTACGCCAAATTTCAAAACTCCAGGATTGTTTTCCTTCGATCACCAGTTTTGGGTCTAATTTGACTGGGCTATAAAAAGAGAGAAGGAGGAGAAGGAAAGATCGCAGGCGGACCGTGGCCCGTTTGTTATGTACTTCTCTGACATTTGCCTAGTGTTAATCGAAAAAAACAGTGACCATAAAGCCAGACAAAATTACTCTATTATTCATTGTTCCCTGTGGCTTGCTGTCGCAGTCTTGGAAGGCGAACGCGCTTCTTACGTGCCTGTGAAATCCATACGTACGTTCCTCTCAAGGATCCGAACAAACGGTAGCCCTCATTTTCGACTATTCTCGCCAGTACCAGCGGAGCTCTCTGTGCGCAATTTTCCGGTGTTTTTCAGATGTTTTCAGAAGCACCATGAGCACTCTTACAACGAGGAACATAATTTAATACCGAATTTTAATTTCTTTAAAAATAAAAAGTAATTTAAAACGAATTTCTTTAATGATATCACTTCTGTGATTGCGTTGTTTCAATTGTGCATGCATGCGGAGGTTTGCGAGGTGTCTTGTTTAAGCTTTAGTCGAAGAGAATGCCATGCAAGTTTGTTCTCATAATTTGGTTACCACTCCATTGAAAGTAGAATAAAAACTTTGTTTGAAATGTATAATATAAACGCTTGAGCGATAGAAGAAATAGAGAGATCTGATGATGCATGCCAGATTCATTATCCATCGTTGCCTTTTCGTCCACCGATGGAGTACGGCTCCGATAAGTTGTCTAGTATCGATATCGCTCGTTCTCGATAACGGCAGAGCCAGAATTAGTGATTTCGGTGCAACGGTCTCGTCGCCGAAAACGACAGGAACTGACGGGCAACTACGATCCGGCTCTAATGGACATCTACAATGAGAGCAGACGACCGCTAGAATTCCTCGCCATGCACTGATTTTGACGTAGCTACCTAATTTCTGTAAAAAATCCGTAATCGTCACGGACTCGAACTCTAGAGCCTCCCGGTCAACAAAGCTGTAGAGGCAACGGTAGTTGTGACTAAGATATTGCAGACAGCGGTTGACCAAGACTATCAGCTTAGTGAGTATTTGCAAAGCGATGTACGTGGAGGGGAGGAGGAAGCAGATATCTCGGGGGCGATCGCCTATTGCCTGAGCTCCGGACGGAGAGTCTGGAGAAGGGAGGCCGCGGGCAATCCGGGCTCCCGTTTCAAATTAAAGGGCGCGAGCAACGGCGCGTGACGGTTCAACGGGGGACACGAAGGAACAGATAACGGAGGTCAACAGCGGTAAAGGAGAAGCGTTGGGAATTTTTAAGGCAGAAGAATGTGATAAAACGGGGAGGATTCAGAGTGGGTATTCGAACAGAAATGATATAGCGTGAGAAGCTGTAAATGCTGCTTGCGAGACAAGATTAAATTTGGTGACGGGAATTAAAAGGAAAGTAAAACGCGGCGACATAATACAGAGAGAGTAGTGAAGAAGTATGGCAGTAAGCACAAAGAAAACACTGCAATCAAAAGAGTTTAAAAATGACGATAATTGAAGGCGCATTCCACGGACAGCAGACTGAGCAGATCTGCAAGAATCAGAAAAGAGATGTTATGAATAACAGAGATGGAATTCGTAAACCCGCGCTAAGGCAGTAGGTCAGTGATCTCTGACCGAAGGGTCGCGGGTTCGAGTCCCGCCTCGGGCATGGTTGTATTTGTGTTCGTCCTTTCACCCCTTATCATCACCATATCGTTTCATCCCATAGTTACCATACCGTTAACAGCAATAGTGGTCGCTAATGACCTAAGATGTTGATGCGACCTTAAAAACCAATTAAAAAAAATCAGTCACATCAACGGCAGCCTACTGGAGGGTTGGAAAGAAAAAGGAGAGAAATGAGATTAGATAGACTATGGAGAGCAAGTTGGTGGGGAGAGTGCGAATTGAGGGAATCGAGTAAGCTAGGAAACGGTCGCGAGTATGAAGCTGTGAAGATGGGTTGAGAGGCCTGAAGGGCCTCCTGATAGTCTCGGCAGCAAGTGGCGAGGACCGAAGGCGAAAAAGAGGAGCAGTCGGTGAGGGCTGGTGGATAGCAAGAGCGAGTAGGTGGCAAGGGCGAGTGAATAACGAGGGCGAGCAGGAGGCAAGGGCGAATGGGGGAAGGGAGGGGAGAGGCAAGGGCGAATGTATGTTATGAATAACAGAGATGGAATTCGAATCTAGGGTAAACAATAAGTCACATCAACGGCAGCCTACTGGAGGGTTGGAAAACACAAAGAGAGAAATGAGATTAGATATGGAGAGCAAGTTGGTGGGGAGAGTGTGGGTTGAGAGGCCTGAAGGGCCTCCTGATAGTCTCGGCAGCAAGTGGCGAGGACCGAAGGCGAAAAAGAGGAGCAGTCGGTGAGGGCTGGTGGATAGCAAGAGCGAGTAGGTGGCAAGGGCGAGTGAATAACGAGGGCGAGCAGGAGGCAAGGGCGAATGGGTGGTAAGGGCTTGGTGTGGCAGTGGGCAGCAAGGTATGGGGATGAAGGCTGGTTGGACGGATGAACGCGAAGGAGGGGGCGGGTATGGGGGGGGGGGGAGCGGCAGAGCGGACGGAGGCAAAAGGGCGGGTGTCGCAAGGGCGCAAGATTGGACGGCTGCGGCGCGATGTTTCGCGGTGGGGCCGGCGGTTGGCGACGCCCCCCCCTTCCTCCGCCCACAAGTGAGCCGATTAGCAGCCTCGCTGTCGATTTAATGCTTCAAGATACGCCTGCGCTTATCAAAGCGCGTAAATGAGCCCTGAAACAGACATTTACATCTCGGAATACTTTATGAAGATAGGAGTGTCTAAGAACAGCACAAGAAATTTCTTGGTAAGCAATATATTTTATTACTTCATTCAAGTTATTAAATTACTTGGTTGCACAATGAATAACGCATTAGTATGGTCATGGACGGAAGAAATTATTTTTATGTTCCAAACTTCGCTATGAAGTCTGTTTGCGGGTCTGATGGCTGGTCCGTGAACTGCTAGGATATTTATATGGAAAAAAAGCTTTAGAACAAGTGGAGATACGGGAGGCCGTTTAAGTGTAACTTGCACGAAGTCGTTAATCGCTGTAACTGGGTATGAAGTTTTTAAATGTACGTCCTGCATCGGGTATTACATATGCATTCCATATGTTTTGCTACTGATAGGAGCCCAGAGACGAATGACCAGCTGTTCCGTCCACGCCACAAACGCCCTTGGTGGCAGGTCATTGTTTGGTTCTTCAGAGGCATCCGACACTCCCACCGCTAGCCACCCTCACCGCCGCCTCCACCACCCCGGCTGCCGCCAACGCGTCCCCCGAAGGACCGGTAGCCTCCACCCCCAGAACGGCACTCGCCGATAGGTCGCCGTCTCTGCCGGAACAAATAATCTCTCCGCGACAGACAACGCAAGCCCGGCCCGGCCCCGCGCCATCTGGTTTCTTGCGTGTGTAACGTAATCCCGCTGCCTTCGGCAGGGGTGCAGACTGCGTCCAACGCAGACGGACTTTCAGTCCGTACGTGTTCCGGCTGACAAACGCGAGCCAGATTCTGTGCTGTGCTCCCATGAGGCGCTGCATCCGCGCCCTACCTTGTGGAAGCGCGCATTCATTTCCGACGCCTAGCCACGCCTAGCCACCGCTCACGCACACCGCCTCAGGCCCACCGCTTCACGCACACCGCCTCAGGCACAGCGCCTCAGGCACAACGCCTCAGGCACACCGCTGCAGGCACACCACTGCAGGCACACCGCCGCAGGCAGACCGCCGTCGGCACACCACCGCAGGCACACCGCCTCACACCTCATGGTAATTGCAAGTGTAAATAGTATAAACTTAATATTAAATAGTATGCGCAATGTGAGTGAGTTGAATTCTCACAACCCCTCCTCCTTCCCTCAACCAGCGCCATCCCTCTCTCCCCCTCCAGGAAGCTCACGGCCCGGCGCGGCGTAAGCTTATTATTGTACAGAGAAGGTCCCGTTCAGTCCGCGAAAGCAACCCCCTCCCTTCCTGGCCATTCTTCCCTTTCTCTGTACACCAGCATCATGATTGATTTTTCGTGTTTCCGGGCACATCAACTGCATTGGTCATTACTTCCGTTAGTGTAGTGCATGTTTTTTCTCGGGAGACGGCGGTGATCTTCCTCGCTGGATGGCGAGATCCGGCGCCGACCTACCGTCGGCTAGTGGGTTTCCCTAATCAAGACTCTCCCACCAGCGAGGCACCGCCCCAGCCGGGACAAGCTCTAAGCTCCCGATCGGACTCTCGGAATCTGTGGTAGTGTATTGCATATTAGTGTAAGTGTATTAGTATAAGGGAAGAGGATAGGACAAGGAAGAGGAAGGAAAGGTCGCGCGCGGTCCGTGGCCCATTTGTTAGGGTACTGCTCCGGCATTCGCCTGGTGTTGATCGGAGAAACCACGGAAAACTACCGATCAGAGTAGCCGGTCGCTAGAATTCTCCTCCCGACAGCGATTGAATTCGACCTAGCTGACAAGCTAGTATCGTGCCACCGTCGAGACTCAAACCTAGAACCCCTTGGGATTGTAGGAACATCAGTAGACGCTGTGAGGCACCATTTCTGGCGCGTCTCTACCTGTTGTCCGCTGTAAACTTCGGCGACGTTTGACTATTATTAATTTGTCATTGGTAGCATTCCAAATACAAGAAATAAAGGCGTTGTTCTAGCAAACATTATTAATTAATATAATAGCAGCATTCGTTGGCTGAGTCATCACAACAACACAGGAAACTTCCACTAGTAGCTTCCAAACAGCAGGTAACTGATGCCAAGCCATCGAAAGCTGGTCTTGAATTTAAAAAAAATAATGCTGGCCAAGACCACTTCTTTTATTTGACGTTCGACTATCTGAAGCGAGGACTCTTTCAGTTCGGAGAAGGATGTCTCTATGCTACGTTCGCACGACCGAGAAGAGAAAGCAGGACGGGTATCATTAAAAAGAAAAAAATACAGACGTGAAAAGAATCTAAATAAGTGTCACGTAAAAATGCCATTATGAAGATAGCGCTAAGGTCGAAACTAATACCTGGAGCGGTAGTTCAGTGCATCAACTGATGTCACTGCAGCGCCTCTGACCGGGAGGTCCTAGGTTCATCCACGGCGGCAGGATTTTCGACACTAGCTTTTTAGCTAGGTCGAATTCAGTCGCTTCTGGAGGAGAATTCTAGCGGCGCTGCTCTGATCGGTAGTTTTCCGTGGTTTCTCCAATCAACGCCAGGCAAATTCCGGAGCAGTACCCTATGAAACGGGCCACGGACCGTGCGCGATCTTTCCTTCCTCTTCCTTGTCCTATCCTCTCCCCTTACACACACACATTCTTACACTAACATGCATTAAACTATCACATATTCTGGGAGACCGGTCGGGAGCTTAGAGCTTGTCCCGGCTGGGGCGGTGCCCCGCTGGTGGGAGAGTCCTGGTTAGTGGAAACCCCACTAGCCGACGGTAGGTCGGCGCTGGATCTCGCCATGCAGCGGGGGAAATCACCGCCATCTCCCGCGAAAAAACATGCTCTACACTAATGCACTACACTAATAACGGGACTAATGACCAAAGCCATTGACGCGCCCGGAAACACGAAAAAATCAATCAATCAATCAATCAATCGAAACTAATTTTTGAACTAATATTAAAAATATAATGTTCGAAAACTTGGCAAACTCTAACGCTTTGAATGTAGATAATTTTTAATTTAAGAAGGATACAATAAAGTAATTTAAGATTACTTTATTGTATTCGAATAGTAGTGTCAAATTAAATCTGTTTGTTTAAATTCAAATTTGTGAATTTAACCTTGTGTAAATTGTTCAATATACTAGTTTTCAATGAAAATGCCACTCGTTTTCATTAAAAAAAACAAATTTAATTAAATATACAACTTAAAAATTACAAATAAAATAGGTGTACATTTCTAGTCGCATCTTGTTCTCCCTACTTCCTTCACCCGCGTTCGCTCCTGTGCTTGATACATTATTTCTTTTTATTCAGCGCCCGTATTTTTAACCAAACATTTCGCTTCAGTGTCTTATTAAATTCCAGCGAAACGAAATATCGCCTATCATAAAAAGTGTTTCAATAGAAAATTCATTATCTTAATGGAAGAGTGGAAATATTTCAAGTGACATGAAACATCTCCAAAATGCCCTGGGATGAAATATGATAAGCGAAAGCTGCTAATCTCTTCACAAATCCTCAATTTCCGCAGCGAACGTGCTCTGGCGGTCGGGCCGAACGCTCCTTTCCATCTGCCCCGCGACAGCAAATTCTGGCGGTATCGGGCACTCCAATCTCTTTTCCATTGCTTTCCCGTCCGCTGCATCCTGGCGGCGGCGGCGTGCTGCCGTCTGGCGGGCGTTATGGATTAACCCCCGAGAGCTCTCCGCTGCCGCCGCCCGCGACGGCGACGGGGAACGCAGCGACGAAACGGCGACGTCGGCTGAGACAGTGATGGAAGAGAGGGGAAATGTGACGGCGGCGGCGGGGAGGCAGGGAGAAAGGAGGAAACTAGAGGGTCACAAATGCTGCGACGACGGTTGAAACAGTGTTTGATCATTTGTGTTTTCACTGACAGCCCGAGAAAGGAACTTCAGGCAGACTAGGTGGTTAAGAAAACTAAAGCGAATAGTCTTTTATTATATGTTATTCTTCCACGTTACCATATACATTTGTAGGAACAGGCATGAATCTCATGCTTTCAAATAAATTGGTTAGATGTTGCATTGATAACAACTGTGGGATAGGTGAAACTAGTTGTGATACAAAAGCACATACATTCTCACTTTATTTGTAACGGTTACGTAATATTACAGTACTAGTTGAACCCACAAAAGTAACGTCAACTCGGAAAAATATTTGGTCATGCTGGGTTTCGATCCTACGCACATAAAAATCTCAAGTAAATAATTTGTTTCTTGGTCCACCTTCCTATGGGTGATCAAAAAACACTCCAGATGCATCAAAAATTAAGTTAAGTTTTGTAATTATTTCAATTGCCCATATTTAAATGAAGATTGGGGCTACTTATTATTATTAAGCGCATGTTGCAAAAGAAAAATTAATTGAACTATGGGTTTTTAGTGGCAATTCAACCTGCACCATTTTTCGAAAGAAATAAATTTCTACATTGTAACGTAGTACATATATTCTACATTGTAACCTCTGTCAGATTGTTCATTCTTTTTATTACTCAATTGATTTATTAATGATAATTTTTAATTTTTATATGAGAAAATGATAACCAGATAGAAATAAGAATGTGTACAAACATGAAACCTGATGAAAAAGTATGTCGGTCAAGTAGATGAGTCAAGTACAGTCGCAAGACGTCTGAGCAAACAGGGCTTCTAGAAATACATTCTATAATATGCAATAAATTTAAATACCTTGTAATGGTAAAAGTAACTCAAATGACAGAAAACGTAATCATTGTCGCATCTGAGTAACCGATCAAGGGAGGGACGAGAAGATAAAGACACAAAATCACGCAACAGAAATAAATGATGAATATAGCGTCACTAACAAAATAAACTAGCTACGAGAAACGAACCACTTTTGACGTCGCATCTTCCATCTTGAAGAACGCTTATGTATCGCCGCAATATTTCATGCCAGCGGATGTCACGGAAACGAAAGTAAGGTCAAATCAGAGAGTCGAAACAATTGCAGTTGGATGATCAGAGGAAACTTTGGAAGGAGAAACTCGGTGGCTGAAACGGAAGTGCAAGACAGAAAAACAGTAACAAAATAAATGAAAAAATTGTCCGTTACAAAACTGAATAGCTACAAAACCTAACTAGTTGTGTCAACTCAAATATCACGATGAAGAATACTTAACTGTGGTCTCAGACTTGGAAGCCAGCGGTTGCAAAGAAAACGAAATGAAAGTCTAATGAGAGAGTAGAAACAACTGAAGGTGCACGATCAGTAGGAGGTCTCGAGAGAGAAACGAGGTAGCTGAAACACAAACGCGTATAGGCACAAAATCCGTAACCAAAATAAAAGAAGTTATTGTTAATAAGAAAATTAAATATCTACGAATACTTAAATAGTTGTGACGAGATAACTATCGAGCTCAAGAAGGTCCAACTATAGCCGCAGGACTTGAAGCAGTAGACTAAACGCAAACGAAACAAAGGTCTCAAAGGATTAGAAACAACTGAAGGTGCACGACGAGCAGATGATCTTCGCTCAACAGAAGGTAGCTGAAACTAATGCAGGCGTGAACAACACAATATCAGTTAAAAAATAATTGAAGTTGTTGTTGTTAAATTGAATATGTACGAATACCCTACCAGTTGTGCCAACCTAACTATTAAGCACAAGAAGACCCAACTACAGCTAGCTGCCTGACTTGAAGCCAGCGACAGAACGCAAAGGAAAGGTAGGTCTAATGAGAGTCGAAACAAGTGTAGTTGTGCGGTCAGAGGGAGCGCTCGAGAGAGAGAAACGAGGTTGGCGGGACGCAAGTGCCGGAGGCAACAGCAGCAGCGGCAGGAGCAGTGACGCAGTCGGCAGCGTCGGCGACGGCGGCGGTGCTCGGTGGCGGTGGCGGTGGCGGTGGCGGTGGCGGTGGCGGTGGCGGTGGCGGTGGCGGTGGCGGTGGCGGTGGCGGTGGCGGTGGCGGTGGCGGTGGCGGTGGCGGTGGCGGTGGCGGTGGCGGTGGCGGTGGCGGTAGCGGCGGCGGTAGCGGCGGCGGCAGCGACGGCGGCGACGGCGGCGACGGCGGCGACGGCGGCGACGGCGGCGGCGACGGAGGGACGGCGGGGGCGGCAGAGGCGGCGAGGGCGGCGGGGGCGGCGGGGGCGGCAGAGGCGGCGAGGGCGGCTGGGGCGGCGGTAGCGGAGGTAGCGGCGGTGGCGGTGACAGTGCAGGCGGGTACGACGATGCCGAAGGGGCGTCGCGGGGAAGGGCGGCAATTTAATTGTGCGCGTCTCCGGGGGCTGCGCGCGCCCCGGGACACAGACGTTTTACCGGACCCTCTAATATTCCATTTCCATGCACATGCGGCTGTAGGTGCAATGCAATATTAACGCTGGCCGCGTCCTTCTCGCAGAGACCCGGTCGCTCGCCCAGCCTCTCGCGCTTTTTGTTTGTCCCGGTGTTTGTTTAATCCCTAACGTAATAAATGGCGCGACGTGACGCTATTTAGAATTGTACGAAAGTAATGCACTTTCTGTTATACTGTTTACGTAATTTAATTACGCGTTAATGGTTGAAAAAAATGAGAGACGTTGGGAAATAATTATGAAAGCTCACATTACGGCAGGATATTTTCGTCTGTACGGTATCTGAGAAAGTTGGAAAACAAAGGACATATTTTGAGGAAACACCTGATGTTCATTTAATCTCCTAAGTATTCGCTGGAGAAAGTAACGATTTTCATTGTGCATCCAATAAAAAGAGATTATTTCCAAAATGACAAATATCCATTTCCGTTTGCTTTTCAGTTATATGTTTGAATATATTCTTTAGACGCTTCCCCATCATGCTGATGAATATTGTGTTCAAATATTGCGTTTCGCCTGAGTTAAACCCTCTCCGAAAACAGCTGAATCCAACCTTGAATTATAAGAATAAATATGAATACTTGCCCTTCCCGAAAAAAACTGTGTGTTACGGAGAATCATCACCTTAGGAATAAACTCTTTATATAGTTAAGCATATGGTATTTACTCCATGTCTTTAACAAAGAAATTATAAATGTTATTATTCATAGTAATTGCTTTAAGTCATAAGAGTGATAGTGCCTTGTTATATTTCCAAATATAATGAGTTTAATAATTATAGAGAAATATAGAAGAGACATTAAGATAAAGGAAGTATATGGAGGAAAATTTCCACGAACGAACTTTTCCAACATTTGTACGTGCAATATCCCTTGGCCCACAGAAATGGAAAAACTACACGTTCTCTGCTGAGCACGCATCGCCAAACTATACATGTATAATATTATGAATGTACTAGACAGAGCTAAAATGAGGTTTAGAAACCCATCGCATCAGCCATACTGTACGATGTGCTCATTATTTCAGGATAAACAACTAGCAGCCAGTTGCCAATTCCATGAAATTATTGCACTTATAAAAGTTCTTGACCTAGGACCCACATTAAAAACAGCGCGTGTATTCAAAATAAAAGGAAGTGTCTTACGCGAAGCACATCTCCAGACCTTTTGAGAGGCGCGTGTTGAACGACTGCAGCGGAGTAAATAAGCGAGACGTACTACACTCCGGCGAGGGCAAATCCACGAACTGCTTGCGGCGAGCCAGGGCAGCTCAGTCGCGCCGCGCACGGCTCCTTTCCCCGCACTCAGCATTCCGAGCGCGGCCCGAGCGCCTCCGGGGAGGCCAAGGGCGTTTTAAAGAATTTCTCCCAAATTGAAAATAGCGGGAAGTCCCGGACAATAATTCAGAGCGTTCTGTCTTCTGCTGACCTCGTTCTCTTACGCCGTGTACTTGTGGTAGCCAGTTCCAATTTGGAGCGTTAGGGTGTGAGGGGACGTGAGTAAGAGAGAACGAAGGGGGAGACTTCTTTCTTTTTTAACAAATTATAGATTTTTTTCCGTTCATGGAAATTGAATTGTAGTTTTTTTTTCTGGAAATATACTTTGAATATTCACGAATTTACAAAAATAAAATGATATTTACCAAAAGACTATTTGAAGTTGATAATATTTTAGTAATATTGTCGGAATCATATAAATTAATGCTTTCAACAACATAGTAGCATAAAACAGAATTTAAAATACGTTTATCTATTTTTTTCGATTTTGTACCAAATCATCTTTCTGAAAAACAGCATCTTCACCAAAGTAAAATATAGTATCTCAAAACTGTGAAATACTTGTAAATAAATAACAAGGTATAATAAATCGAGCATTGCCGGAATATTACATGCACTGCAATGCATTTGTGAACATATATCTTATTTTCATCATTCAACTTGATTTTCAACAAAATTACAGAAATAATATGAGTGGGTAGGTGGGTGGGCGAGCGGACTAGTAGGTGCGTGAGTAGTTGGGTGTGTTGGCAGGTAGGCGGTTAGATGTGTGTGTGTGTTCGTGAGGGGGCAGATGGGTGGAGGTGTCAGCGGGTGGTTGGGTGTGGGTATGAGCGAATGGGGGGGAGGGGGGGGGCGTGCGGTGCATAGGTAGGTGTGTAAGTGTGTGGACGGAGGGGTGGGGAGGAGTGGGCAGGTGGGCGTCCGGCGGTTAGGCGTGTAGCCCGGTGGATAGGGAAAGGAAAAAAAAAAGGATAGGTGGCTAAATTGCAGCGGGTGGAGTTGATTGGGCGTTTGGATTACCGATTGGCCAAGTGGGAGGGCGGTTGGGCGGCTAGACAGTTGGGTTGATGGTCGGTTGGGGAGTGAGTGGGTGAGTGGACGGGTGTAGCGGCCTCACACAGCAGAAACGACGCGGAAGGAGTATTTACACGCGTGTTTCGCAGTCGCGGGAGCCGCGACCATTCATTTCTTAGAAACAGTCCTGCGGAAGACAACCCGTGCCGTGAGCTTTGCCAACCCGCCCTCCTCACCCTTGTCCTACCACCCTTCGCTCAGTACCCGTCGACTGCCGCGATGGCTTCGGCCTGTCTACTCACTACTGTGCGAGTGAGTCGTTAACTTCCCGCTGACTTCTGCCCAATACCCCCATTTCCCCTTATCCATTACCAGACTTTATCGTACTACTTACTGCGAAATTCAGCCACAAATTGTACATCGAATCACACTCTCATCCACTCACCTAATTCCAATTGAATACCGGGAGAGATAGCTTAGTGCATCAATTGATGTCACTGCAGACCCTCTGACCGGAAGGTCATAGTTTCGAGTCTCGTCGGTGTCTGGATTTTTGACACTAGCTTGTCAGCCAGGTGGAATTAAGTCGCTGTCCGGAGGAGAATTATAGCGGTTGACTGCTCTGATCGGTAGTTTTCCGTGGTTTCTCCGATAACATCAGACGAATGCCGGAGCAGTACCCTAACGAACGGAGCACGGACCGCGCGCGATCTTTCCTACCTCTTCCTCGTCCTATCCTCCTATCTTACACACACACACACACACACTAACATACACTACACTACCGCATATGCCGGGATACTGGTCGGGAGCTTCGAGCACCACTCCTGGCTGGGGTGGTGCCTCGCTGGTGGGAGATACCTGGTAAGGAAAAACCCGCTAGCCGTCGGGGGAAGGCCACCGCCACCTCCAGAGCAAAAACACGCACTATACGTACGGGACTAATGCCCATAGTAGTTGACGCGCCAGGGATCACTAACAATCAATCAATCCAAGAGAATATCCACTTCACCTCTTGATCCTTCCCTAACGTCTAATGCCAATTGTTCACCCAAACTCCTCCGACACCCATCGTTCCCTACCGTATGATCTCTACTTCTCTGGAACTTATAACAGTAATCATTATTTGAACACGTTACCGTCTACTCACTTCTCACCACCAACTGAAGGCAAGATACCATTATCACCTCATTATTCTTCACCTACAATCCAAACTATATGAGCTATTTATTGGCGGCTGGGCCAGCATTACCGAGTCAGGGTCTCAGTAGTGACTGAGGTTCTAGAGTTCGGGATCTAACAGTGGCGTACTTTCGACGCTAGATATATACTTATGTCGAATTAAACCGCTGTCTCGAGAATTCTAGTGGCCGGTTGCTCTGATCTCAGTACCGACGCAAACGCGCCACAAACAGTGTGCGATATTTCCTTCCTCTTCCCCGTCCAATCTTCTTCCTCTCTCTCTCTCTCTCTCTCTCTCTCTCTCTCTCTCTCTCTCTCTCTCTCTCTCTCTCCCTCTCATATGCACACACACACACACACACACACACACACTTACATGCACTTCAATGCACTTCACTACTGAAAATGTTGAGACTCGAAAGGTCCTCAACTCGCAACTCGAGAGGCCAAGAGCGTATCACATCTTAGTCAATGTACCGTGGAGGGGGTTCCTCCGCAAACCAAGTGTAGGTCGGCATCGGATCCCACCATCCCTCGAGCACACCAACATGCACAAAACACATTCTCTACAGTATCAGGACGAATAACTATAGCATTTTACAACCCCGGAAACATCAATCAACGAAGCAAATCCAAACTACTTGTTCACAACCATTTCCAATCACCCATTCCTCCTCTCAGGCACCCTTCCAGGGCCCAACATAACGTGGCCATGATATCAGAGACTATGGAAATCACTACCGCCGTCGCCGCGACAGCCACAGCTGGCGTTTGCAGAAGGGCGGGGCTATACGAAGCAGAGGTGATAAGGGCATGGTGTGGGGCGAATGCTTTCGACGTGGGGGTACGCAGAACTGCATGTGAACGCAGTTAGGGGAAGGAGAGGTGGATCGAGCTGTAGTTCAAGATGAAGGGATGTGCTGGTGACGGGTAGAACATGAAAAGGGCCTGAAGTTCACTGATGCATGGAAGTAATAGGGGAAGAAAGAACAATGTAGTGGGTGCTGTGGGGGTGTGGATGAAAGAGCAAAGAGAATGCGAAAGCTGCAGTGTGCAATGTTTAGTGAAAAAACATGTAAGGGCAGGAGACTTGTCAGGAGTTGGCTCAGCGGAATATTTACAACGATGTTACAGTGGATATGTACGTGCGTTTGTGTGGACAACAGAAAGACCAATGGAGAGGAAAAGAGGTACTAAGAGGAAGACGGAACGAGAGAGATTGAATTTTAGAGAGAGAGAACAGACAGAGAGACGGAGAACGGGAGGATTTGAGAGTGCACTACTAGAGGAGGAATAATTAAATGCGTCCACCATCCACATTTATACAAAATTAAAATAATATTTTAAAAACTTCATTCAGTATTATTTGGGAACAGCCTAAAGCATCATTTAAACATTTTTAGAAATGTATTATCACAATGAACAGAAAGAGAAAATGAAAAAAATGACGTAATAAATTAAGAAAATTAAAATCCTCGCAAATTCTGGGCAATAATATTTTATATTCGAACATTGACGTGTGAAAAATGGAACAGACACACGTATATGAAGAGTAAAAAGTTAATTAAAAGCATTTTACAAATAGAGACTGCACTGAAAAATACTGCAATTTTGGTTTGAATTGCAAATCATATCGGGGGTTGATTGAAAGAAAATGTATCGCAGTGGCAAAAGAATATACATGTATGAATGCTACAGCTGTGATTCTTGTAATAAAAACAATTTCTGTGTAAATGTATTTCACAAGAGTAGAAGTAAAGACGGATCACAACGGACACAAAGTATTAAAAAGTCCGAAGAAAATGTCAGATATACAATGCTGGATAAAAAGACCCACAGTTGACGAAGATCGATGAACAAAGAACGCAGTCAACTGGAAGACGACAATAACCGCAAAAGATAGCAAACTAAAGAACAGCATTGGGAAGTGGACGTCTGCGCCAAGTATAGGTGGGGGACGAAGGACACAGCGGGTGGACGACGGCCACATGGGAAGAATTCATAGGGGCAGATACAAGCGGCACCGCCTGCGGGGCAGGGGAACACGCGCTGAGGAGGCCTGAGGGAGGCCGCGTCGACAAAGGAGGAGAGCGCCGCTGCCGCAAGAGGGCCAGGGAGGGAGGGAGGGTTCGTGGGGCGGGGCGGGGCGAAGCAGGCGTGGGAGGTGGGTGGCGGGCGCGTCGTGAGGCTGAAGGGGACGGAGATGTTTTCTCTGGCTTTGCATAACGCTCTGCATGACAATGCCGTTCCCGGTGGTCGCGGCATTGTGCGGGGTATCTCGTCCGGATACGCGCGGGAAATCCCGGCGCGACGCGCGGGCCGAGCTGCGTCACCCCGCTCACCACCCGCGTGGCGTTTGATTCTCCATCTCCTCCCCGCGTTCTTTCGCTCCACGGCCCGAAGACGACCGGCGCCGCCGACGACTGCGCGATTCGCAGCCGCTATTGTGGAGAACCGCCTCGCGCTGATAAACACTGAGAAATCGGCTGTTGCTTGGGGTTCGCACCTCGGCGAACGCGGTCCCTAAAAGGCGCCCAGCCAGCGCAGAATCGCGCTTTCTCCTTCGAACGAAGATCTCCATTCAATGAAAGGAATATTAGGAGACCAAAAGCACTGCTTTTTCTACATCAGGGAAACTACACTTTATTTTTCCTAAGTTTATTTTTTAGAAAATAGTACGAAACCGATATAGATGTAGTCACGTTAGTGTGTTACCTAGAAACAAGTAATAATTGTAGAAATAAAATAATTAGCAACATTTTACTTTCTCGTATACGTACGTATATACGAAGTAATACACATAGTATAGAGACAGTTATGTAATGCTGCTCGAAAAATCGGTGCATTTTCAACAGATAAAAGTCTTTTTTTTTTAATTGGTTTATTTAAGGTCGCTTCAACATCTAAGGTCATTAGCGATCACTATTGCTGTTTAACGGTATGGCAACTATGTGGATGAAACGATATGGTGATTGATGATAAGGGGTGAAAGGACGAACACAAATACAACCATGCCCGAGGTGGGACTCGAACCCGCGACCCTTCGGTCCGACATCACTACGACACTACTGCCTTAGCGATCTCGGCCACCGGGCCGGCATAAAAGTCATTGCCGGGCTCTTATAATGAAAAAGTAGATAATCCAGTTTCTAAATTAAGAAAGAAAATACTCTAACACGTGGTGAAGCCAGAATCCCCGTTTTGTGGATCCTCGATGCCGAAAATTTAATTGAAAGCAAAACGTCCGTCCGCCTGTCCGACTTCCTGGTGTATGTGAACAAGCCTAGAGCCTAAACCATGCGTAGGATGTTTTCCAATTTGAAGAAACCCCTATTGTTTTTGCTTAAGCTAAAGCTCTGCGATTTGCGAAAACATTCATTAAGTTTTGCAACCTAGGGACATTTTCAAACTTTTATCAAAAATTGCTCCAAATTTTTCCCTTCAATTTCTTGTAAGAATAGAGTTCAAGACATTTACAATGTAGGTGGCTTAGATCGGGTTTTCTGGATTAACACTGAATATTTGGTATTGTAAAATTATGTATTTTTTCGGCAACTTCTTACAACTACAAGATTGAAGATAGAGATTTTTCTTTCAAATGAAATTTGTTGTCCATAAATAGTTTTTCATTAAGGTTATGTAGATTTTGTGTAAATTTTAGTAGTTTTCAAGGAATAGTGCGTGCAATATTTGCAATATAAAAAAATAAAAAACAAGATTTTCTTGAAAACGGCTCCAATTTTTTTCTATAGATTTTCGGCACGGTTAGTTCCAAACGATTCCTATAAGATGACATAAACGCCATATTGCTCTATTCTTTTGTTTTTACAACAATTACAAAAATGTAATTTTTTTTACTTGTCTCTCACGTCAGTAATATTTACTTTAGAGGCAATTTCTCACAGTATTATATTTATGAGTACATGTGCTTTAAATAATGCCAAATAAAGTTTCTCAAAAACACAACAGTTTTCTGTAAAAATGAGCTCAAAATCCCGCATTTTCAGAAACGCTCAAACGCCATTTTCTCAAAAATGGCTGCAAATTTTATCTTCAAAATTTTCCGGTGGATAGTGCTTATTATACTGTTTAATATGACGTTAAGTGTTTTTGGTGTGTCTTTTTGTTTTTCAAAAGTTTCAAAAATGTATTTTTGTGTCTGATATCGCTAATATTGACATTTCACAGGCGATTTCTTTTCGTTATCGTAGTTATTCGTTCATGTGCTTAAAATAATGTCAAGTAAAGTTTCTGGCAAACTTAACAGTTTTTTGTTAAAATGAGCTCAAAATACCGCATTTTCAGACACACTTCAACGCCATTTTCTCAAAAATTGCTCCAAATTTTCATTGTACACTAATGTAATTTTTTTAATATCTCTCACGCCGGTAATATCCACATTTCAATGAATTTGTACATATTATTGAATTTGTGAGTAAAAGTTCGCGAGCGATTTGTGAGCGAAGTTTTTCGAAAACTTAATAGGTTCCTGTGAAAAAGAGTTTCAATTTTCCCATTTACAGTAACGCTTAACGCCATTTTCTTAAAAATGGCTCCGAATTTTTCAATGAAAATTGCTATTTAGGATAAGGTTTTAGCCTTCTTTTATATTCTTAAAATAATATTTCGGTTCTACAATTTGAAAACCTAAAAAGTTGAGAAAATGTCAAAAAAAGTATTTTGAGCGACGATAGATGACAGCTGGCAAGAAGATGAGGAAAGTCCGTAAAGAAGTTAAAGTCCACACCAAGGAAATTAGAAAATTTAACTACAAGAAAGTCTGTGCCATTTTGTAGCATCTCTAGTTAATATATTATTTTTAATGTAAGGAAATCCATTGAATGAATTCTACCATGCAGGATCAAGTTCCATAACGTAATATTTTCATTTCATTTTTCGATTTGGATATTGAAACGCAAAAAGGGTAAAGGCAATTTTCGAGTCATAAATAACAATTTAAGAGTATTTTGTAGTTTGCAAAAATCTGCGGATTCATGTAGATTTATCGCATATTATAATTTCAAGCTATACGACATACTATTTTTGATCATTGTGGCTTCCCGTAAACAGAATAGTTGGATAGATGTGTTTTTGGCGTCACTACTGGGGAATATTTCCAATAAATACTATAAATCGTGCTCTTCACAATATCATTAGTAACATTACAAAAGCTCTAAATTATAAACAGACTACATTAAATTGTTATTGAATGTCCTGTGAATAGTGTTTTGTATCATGTCACGAAACTCACCATGAGAGCTAGGTTCTCATTTTGTATGAACCGACAAACTGAGCAATTAACGCACAGCGGAAAGGATCCGGGCACAATGACGCCCAACGAGTGAACATACAAACACGAGCACATAAACAATAATATAAATCAAGCGCAGATCCACAGCGCTGGAACAGCTTTCGAAGGGGTAAATATTTTCGGCAACCTCCCGATTGCGGAGCCCACTTCAAAGGGAGGTTGCGTGGCAACGCGAGACACATCAAACGCCGCGGCAATCGAGCGCTGTGCTTCAACACTCATTCCGGGGATTTCCAGCGCGCCGGTCAACAAAGAGGCAATCGGCGGCGACGCGACGCCATGCGGCGCGGCGCCCGCATCGCCTCGTTTGCCATGGCGTTTCTGAATGGTGGATGCCACATTTCGCCGTTGATGGCGCCTCCTGAGCAGTCACCAGTCGCAGGAGAAGAGAACCTTCCTAGGGGCCGGAATGGAACTGGAGAATGGTGTTTACAGCAGCGATGATGTTCGCGGTGGCGATGGTGTAATGCTTTGCTTGTCGGATTGATATATCCAAGTTCGTGGGTTCGAACCCGAGCGAAGCCGTGGATTTTTAAGGGCGAAAAAATCTTTCGTACGTCTTCCTTCGGAGGGGAAGTAAAGCCAGCGGTCCCATAGATTTACTGCATGTAAAAGATCCTCAAGCCTAAATGAAGTCTGTGAGCTAAATTCAAATTGTCTCTTTCGTCGCCCAAGTAATACCTTCTTTCTCCCCTAGTTGGTGAAAGGAGCGTAGCAAAATTTGCGAGGACAGAAGGAAGAGGAGGCCTCATGACCTGAGTCTCGCCGCGTAAAATAAGGCATCAATTCAATTCAGAAAATCGAAATGAAAATCGCCAGAAGAACACGATCGAAACCGAGATGGCACCTCTTTAGAATGGGAACCGAATATTTCGTGGACTTACAAAATCAATTTGCTTCTTATAATTCTCTTACTTCTATTAAAAGTAACGAGTGGTGGTAATGTAGTTTAATATTCAATAGACTTTAGGTATACATATATGTTTATTAGGCTGTATTTAGAAATGGATTGGCTTTAACCACCTTTAATTGCAGTTTACCCTCTGAAGAACTCTAAGAAAATCTACTTAACCATTGAGAAAGTATGTGATCTTCATAATAATTATGAGTGCAAAACATTATAAATATTTAGTGACGTACTATTATAGTCTCTACGTGGTAAAAGTCAGCATTAACCGATAGTATGATCGAAAGTTCGCTACAAAACACACTTGGATCTAGTGAGACGATTCCTAAACCGTCCAAAAACGTGCGTGTTTACAAAAAATCGAATTTGGATGTACACTGTCTAGGAAAACCGGAAAGAGAGGCTCCATAATTTGTATATAAACAATAAAACTAACAAAATTGTGAAGTGATGAAATTGAAGTAGCAATGAAAAGAGCACAGAGACATCAAGAAAATTTCTTTTACATCAGAGATATCATACGATATAATTTGGTATCAGAGAGCAAGACTTTTGGTATCGGACTTTTGGTACCCTATGTTAGGTTCTGCAAAGTGACTTTCCAATGGCAAAAATTTCAATTACAAATATTCAATTACAAAAGGTTTATCCGAAGTTAATCTGTGACCTTATATCTCAACAATTATTTTTTGTAATTAATGTTCTAATAGGGTAAAGGTAACGACGAGATTCGAAAGTCACACTAAACTTTCTTTGGTTATCCGCGATTCTGACAACAGAGAAAGAAATAGAAAAGGAACAGTATTAAGAGGAGCCTGTTTAATTTTCTACACCTGATAAACCTCATCATGAAATAGGTTTCTTAGTTCTCGAAGAATTTGAGAATTTACATTGTTCTAATTTATAATTAGAACACGGCAAAACTTTAACTAATAATCCAAATAAATTGAAATCTGAATAACGTTACTCCGAGGAATTGTTTTGCATCAACTTGAATTTTTAAAACTACAAAGAATCAATTAGTAAGATACAAGTACCTCTCCGTCAATTATCTCTATTCTGTTAGTTTCGTTTTTTCTGTTCATTTAACCGAGGCAAAGTGAAGAACTGGAGACAATTTTAATGAATATTTTTAATCCGATGTTACAGGAGAGTCACTAATTATAAAGCGATTATGAATGAAAAGCAACAATATAGAAATAAAAAGGTAAAAAAGTTGAAGTATTACTAAGTAATGCAAAGAATAATAAGATAAAATTATTATTATTATTATTATTATTATTATTATTATTATTATTATTTTGTATGTCGGTCATGTACCGCAAATCTCATTAAAAAGAGTATTACTCATGACACACTTTCCTTTCCAATTATTTTATTCTTGGAAATGAAATGGAGCTTTCCGTGTCCATACATTACAAACTGTTCTGTTTTTTTGCTCTCTTTTTCATTTTAATCTCAATTATCTCTAAGCACACGAAGAGTTTATCATTCAGTTTACAGAGACAGTTCCTTTAAATATAGTGCATTACAATTCTTTCCCTCTGGGCTTGAATCCTTTAATATATTCTCCAAATTAGCGCAGTAAACAAACTTCAGAGAAATTTAAATGGAATTTTTCGGAGGTAACTCAACACGAGCACTTTACCGCATCGTCGAGAAAATAATTGGGAGGAAACTAGAAACTAGTCATTATTCTGAAAGCGCAACTTTTTAACAACTCACTAAATCATGCGAGAAGACCCACATTCCGCATTGACACGCGTCATATTCATACCTTTCACTAGATGACGCTTACTCCACCGACGGCCTCATTAGCACGGACAGAACTCTAAAGCAACACACGCACGGCATTAGCACGGACAGAACTCTAAAGCAACACACGCACGGCCGTGGCGGAGGCGGGGCGGGGGCGAAGAGGCAGCGGAGAGGCAAGCGGCGTGGTCAGAGGTATGAGCCAAGGCGGTTGGGTGGAGTTGGGACTGGCGAGACCGACGGAAACAGCACATAATATGTGAGCAGAAGGGATCGCAAGTCAGTGTGAGAGGGGTGGAAGTGGCGTCTAAGGTAACGATGATGACGGGAGACAGTGGAGATGCGGTAGGTGTGGTAAACCAGGTGGGGTGAGAAGGGCTTGGCGCAGGGTGCGAAAGGCGGCAATTAGGTAGATTGTCGCAAGCGCCGGCAGCAGCTAGAGGGGTGAATTGGCGGGGGACTGGGGACACGACTGGCAGGCAGCAATGATGGCGGCGATGACGGCGATAGCGGGGGTGTCGGAGGGGGTTGCAGTGGCGATGACGGCGGAGCGGAGCCGACGCCAGGGCTGGCAGGCGGGTGGCAGCGGGAATGGGTCGGGCCCTGCGCAAAAGCCTGGCATAGTGCGCTCGACGGCGGCGCGTCAGACGGGCGCAGGGGGTGCGTTGCCTTCATTAACGCGGCTTTTTCGCGTTCATTAGCGCGGGAAGCGCCAGGAATCCGCCGGCGCTGGCGCGCATGCGCGGCCAAACGAACCCAGCGCTTGTGTGCAAAGCTTCAACGACGCTGGAAACTTTCCTCAGTTGAACTCTGTACACGCTTTTCAGAAATATTCTTGTTTGACTATAGATGGTCTACCAGGTGTGGTATCTAGTTTTTATTCCTTAGCCACCATTTCGCCTCATACGTCGCTTACCTTTGGTTTGTCATACGTTTACCGCCATGATACTTCATAATTCATGATAATAAATAAATAAGGCTTCTTCCACAGAGACAGGAAAATTGGAAATATGTTCTCCATCGTGTATTGAAATCTCGACCTCAATGTCGTTTCTAGATATTCTTGAACCTCATCATTTTGTTTTCCAAGAAAGTAGTCTGAGAGCTTGAGTGATTAAGGAAAGACTGTTCCCATTCAACTGTACGTGTGTGTGCGTGTGTGTGTGTATGTGTGTATGTGTGTTTGTGTGTGTGTGTGTGTGTGTGTGTGTGCGTGTGCGTGTGTGAGCTAGTGAGCGCCCGCGGACCAACGCACGAACAGCGGGCCTCGTATCATCACTATCCTGCGAATGAAAAAACCATGCTCCAGCCGCGATATGACTCATTCAGTCACGTTAATATTCGAATCATGGAGCAATTAGGTTGAAGAAATGCGGGCATAACGTATTTGAGAATGGGTACTTGAGTTTATCATAAAACGAATAGTTCAAATACATTCTAAAATATTGCGTAAGATGCCAGTCTGCACATTTCTGGTGCCAGAATTTGCGCAGTAAAGTGTAAACGAAGGCACGCTTCCTTCTTCAACAGCTTTTAAACATAATAAGAAGACCATGTCCCATCGTAGTGCCCAGCGTTCTGGCACAACTTGGGGCTAACGGGCGTCTACGCCCTATAATGAAACATCTTGACTTACAATGTTCAATACTTATGTCCGTGTCGCTGATATCTCTAAACTTTTACTGGATTCTATAATCTTTCCTCTCCAGATATTTGAGTTGCTCCACATGATGCAATGTATTTTGTACCACTGCGGTTTGCGGAATTACGTAGAGCTTACTGTCAACCGTTTTTTTTCTTCTTTAAATATTGTGGACAGCCGTATTTTTATGAATAGAGAGACCTGATGATGCAAACCTTTCTTCAAAATCATTAACTTAAAATATCTCTATAATTTGGCATGCTGTTTTGTTTAAAAGATAATAAATTTGGGATGCTTTCGGATAGAAATGGTTCAGCGGTTAGTAATTCAAGTAGGCAGAGATCAGTTTGTTGATCTGCGTAATATTTCTGTCAGACAACATAAAATCATAAAAATTAATATACGACAATAATATAGGGTATAAAATAAATTAGTTATTGAACTTATAATACATGATTCATATGTATAAATTAACTTAATTAAAGATGTATTAAAGTAATGAATGAAAATAATCATCCACTTTTTTCTTCACTCTGTGTGGGATGAAGAACCACTACTCATCGCAGTTTTAATGCGTTATTTTCTATAAAAATAGATATGTAATTAACGAAATAACTGCAACATGCAATTTAGGAATGAAGTTTTTATTTTACCTACCCATGTATTCTCCATTAATGTTATTGGAATAGAAAATGGCATTCCCTTGTTTTAATGAACATTTAAAATGTCATGAATAAAATAGGAAAGGGATACAAAAAATTTTTTTTTTATTATTGCAATACAATCGGCTAGATAATGAATAATTAAAATGAAATTTAATTATTAAAAAACACCTCGCATCTCTTCCCTTTACATTCTGCTGGTCAGAACCCTCGGCAGGGAATAAAAGTCTATACACCACTAATGAACAAATTTACGGTCTTTCTGAATATTTTCCCTCCTACTCCCACACCCCCATTTCCGTATCATAACACCTTTTCAACACGTATCCACTCTCATCAAGCTTCCTTTCAACCGCATCCATCACCTCCTCCCTCACTTTACTGCACGTGTCAAGCTACTTTCCCCCCTCCCCTTCCCACCCGCTTCGCACCTCCGTCGCCCGCGCGCGGGCGCTGCCTCCGCACGTCCGCCTCTCCGCGCTCACGCCTCGCGCGCGTATTTATGACGAGGCGTTATTTATCACGCGAACGCGCTCCGCCAAGCGCCGACGCCGCGCAAACACGCAGCTGCCGATTCCGCCGCCGCCGCCGCCGCCACGCCCCCCGGCCCGGGGACGCGGCCCCGCCGAGCAAACACAATCATTGCATACAGGACGCGCCACATCCCTCGCGTCCCCCCCCCAACGCCCGCCCCCGCTCGCTGCTCTTGTGCGGCGCACCCAGGTGGCGGAGGACAATGCGGGGGCGGCTCTTGCGCGCGCACCAGGTGGCGGAGGACGAATGCGGGGGCGGCTCCCCCGCTCGCTGCTCTTGCGCGGCGCACCCAGGTGGCGGAGGACGAATGCGGGGGCGGCTCCCCCGCTCGCCGCTCTTGCGCGGCGCACCCAGGTGGCGGAGGACGAATGCGGGGGCGGCTCCCCCGCTCGCCGCTCTTGCGCGGCGCACCCAGGTGGCGGAGGACGAATGCGGGGGCGGCTCCCCCGCTCGCCGCTCTTGCGCGGCGCCCCCAGGTGGCGGAGGACGAATGCGGGGGCGGCTACCTGGGATTCTTTGCCAGTGCGTGGGGGGCTGCTAGTGGGTGCGTATTGCTCTTCCAGGCGGTGAACGTTTGCAGCGAGAACATTGACGGGGAATCTATTCGGAACTGATCTTCTGGCAGTGAAGGAATTTTTACATAGCGCGTATAGCATCCTCAGTGCATTACTGCTAAAAAATTCAAAATATATTCCATTTTTTCAATTTTTTTTTGACACAGACAGAAATAACTAGGTCTGTTCATAAGCATTTATTGATGAAGAAAGTGATCTAAAGTGCACAGGAAACTTCCTAGAATCTTGTAATAATAATGCATGGTTTATTGTTTGCATTGCTTATTACAAAAAGAAAATATTTCAGACATTTTTTTATTTGAACATAAATACACGTACTGTATTTCGGGGCAGCGTTACTACATTGCAGACATTACATTGCTACATTACATTTCTGTAGTAAAATAGAATATCAAGTTTACTCATTCTACACCTCTTTCATTTGAATCCATAACTTCCATAATAGCGTCGTTCCCAAAAACTAACGAAACATTCTTTAGAAAGTTTTACTAAATGCATAGACTTACATAAAAGTATGCCATATAAATTAGTGTGATATTTTATTTTCTCGGAAAATTCGGTAAAGTACTACACGTTCATTAACCTAATACTTCACAAATTGAACAAATGGACCATATAAATCCAGTTTACTTCGTTATTCTTTTGGCGTCAATTCTCCTTAAACACACTTTGAATGTGATAAGCTATTTAATTTCCATTTCACAAGATACCTTTCCTCAGACACTCACGTATAGTATCTCTTCATCAGCCCGTACGATTCACTACCCTTTATACATTGCCACGAATCTACCAGGAGTTCCCAACCACATCGATTTACCTTTCATATCATCAGTACTATTAACCTGACCAATTAGTGTATTTTGTTTCTTCTACTTGGAATTAATAAAAACTGTTAGGAATTACTATAATAAACTATGTACCAACTTTTTTATAAAATGTTCAACAGTGAAATATAATACCAAAAAAGATAAACATACAAATTTTACTAAGTGACTCCATGAATACAGCGTCCAATAAATTCAACAATAAATAAAAACTGCAAATACAGGTTTCACATCCCCCTCGCTCCGTACACTCACAAACTTCCACACATTCTGGACTGATCCTAAATACACATAGGCTGCTCATCAAACAATCAGCGTCCTCCCACCGTGCAACCCAGCCCATCCGAGCGCCTGCTGGCGCCGAGGCGCAGGGCGGCGACGGCGACGGCGACGGCGTCCGCGTCAGCGGGCGAATCCGGCACCCACTCAAATTGAATTGTGCTTTCATTACGCGCCGCCTGCTTTTGCTAAGTTGGGCTAATCAAACTAATAATTTCGAGGCCCGCGCAACTAAACCGTATTGATACATGAATAAACAGAAGGGAATTGCTTTCCGCAAACTGCGAACGTTGCCGTGTGTTTAATTTTCTCATCTGTCTCGGGGCGAGCGCCGCCGCCGGAACGGACGGGACGGCACACGCGGAGACTCCGCACGCGTAGGGTTGTGGGAGGGGACGCGTAGGGCAGGGGGGCGGGGAGGCGACCGGGTGGGAATACGCACCGGCGTTAACGCGCATGGAGCGAAGAGGCTACGCCCCCATCCAGGCGGGTTTCCGAGTTGGGAGGTAGGAGAATGTGTGTAATCAGCTATGTGTGTGCGTTCGTGTATGTTTGTGTGTATATTCAGATGTGTGCATGATTGTGTGTAGATGTATGTATGCGTGAGTGTATGTATATGTGGCTGGCGCGGTCGACCCTGGTCCACTTATGAACTAGTGGCGTGCTTGTAGTACCACCGGATTCTGAGTTTCAAGTGGATCAGTGGGAATGAAGTGGCCGGTTTCCTTCAAAGTTGGAAATAACGCGGTTTAATTATTTTATCCACTTTGGTTAGGTAAAGTCAAACATTACGACATTAGGTTCAGTGTCGTAATGAAGCTCTTTACCGCACCCAGTGCGTAAAGCTTCATTACGACACTCGTTTTGTAATGGGTTATTCCGCGACTAGCTTGATTCCTACTATTAAAAATAACAACAATTGTTCAAAGAATTTTTATTGACATAACTTTTAACAGAATAAGAGTTCAAATTATAATAATAGCTATGCTTATTTGTTGTAAACATTAATTACAAATTTGCTGCAATTTGATACCGTAATTCCGATGATGTTGAAGCTGTACAATTCTTATTTGCATTTGAAATATTTGTAGATTCCACATTCGAAATATTTTCCCCATAATTTTCATAGCTATCTCTTTTTATTTTGCACTGATGTTTCGACATAACCTTCAGCAACAGAATTTGACTTCCATCCACCGTGCCTCTTTAACACATTCATGTCAGCACCTGCATCGGCGAGTAAAGAAGCAGATGATCGACGAAAGCAATGTCCTGTAAAAGTTTCAGAATTCTTCAAACCAAGATACATTGCTATTTTTTGGAATGTTTCCAAAAGTATTTATCCCAACTGGTTGCGAAGAACATTTTCCATTCTTGTAGGAGAGAAGAAACGATCGTGCTTGACTTTTTCCGGCGGAAGGCGAAAATATTGACGAAAAGTCCCCAAACAGTTGAATTCTTTGACACTTCTTTGAGTAATAACAAATTTGTCTTGAAATTAATGTCTTGGTTTTTGGTATATTAATTATAATATCCGTATTCTTATCCTCTATATCACTTAATTCTAAATTTTCAATTCCTCTCTACGGCAAGCTCCAAAAACGCCAACTATTAATGTCACCTTCATCATTAAATAAATTTCATTATCTGCCTCTATTAAAAATTTATGTATGTCATCTTTCGAAAATATTTTAGATTTCTTGCTCATGTATCCTTCGCTCTTTCTTTTAAGAAAGCTATCAATTGTGTGAACTTACTTATGTCCACATTATCATTAAGTAATATTGTACTCTTTAACATGGAATAATGTGACCATAGACTTGAGGGTTTCTCTTTTTAGACTTACCAGAAGTACGCCATCATAACTTTTTCCGAAATGGTTTTAATATGTTTGGTTGCACTCCAGTCTCTAAATAAAGTGTATTCACGCTCATATTTTTCGTGATTTCTCTGGTAATAGCGTGTCTAGAGCAGCATTTGCTGTTATTTCGATGTCAGAATCACAGCTGCTGTCACTCATATTGGAAAAAAATACTCTTACACCGTGGAAAGAATACACAAAGCTTGAGGTTGACACCAAATGTGTTTCAATTGTTATCATTGTTAGAAACAGTGTCGCCACTTCTAGAAAATAAATCGTTAGTACTAAACGAACGCGTAGGACGATCTTTTAGATTAAATCTAACTAATTTTTACAAAGTGGATAAAACGTTGTACGATATACGTGTCGTAACATCTTATTACAATACTCGATTGGTTACCAAACTCGGCCTAACGGCCTCGTTTGGCAATCTTCCAATCTCGTATTGTAATAAGATGCTTTACGACTTATATCGTAAACTACTATTACAGCACCGAACTATGTAATTATTATTCGTTTTTCAGTCGAGGTATTTACGTGAAGGACGTAGCACTGAGACTGATATCTTTGGTGATGAACATTTTGTCTGAAGTGAACAACCAATTTAACTCTTAACGGGAAAATAACTAACGTTAACCGATCTGGCCTCCCAAAGTTGATAGAAAGGATAAAAGATTGACATAGTAGGAAGACGTAAGAAGAAACCAGGGTATCAAACCGACATTATCCGAATAAACATTAAGCCTGAAGTGATATAGACACTCTACGCATTTTCAAGTAAGAGTAATAATAAAAACGCATAAATCCATTTTATTTAGATTGTTTTGTATTTTTATTGAATTTTATATCTTAATTAAACCCATAGTTATATTATTGCGCCATATTATGCCATATTAAAAGAATGGATAAGCTTCTTTCCTGTGAATTATTTTCGAGATATATAGAAATTAGGTGAAGCAATTACAATATACACATTTTTATATACTCGTATTTTCTTTTACGAGACAGGACCCGTTAGATATTCCATTTTGTGCAAGTTACTTCGTTTGATTTCGCAACTTTATTATATTTCCATTTTATTGCTGTAATTTAAATTTCTGAATATTGTTAAGGAGGTACAGAGGGCGCTGATATTTGTTCCTATTGAAAATTTTTGCGCTTGGCACATACGATAGAGAAGGGAAATATACGCTCTGTTTTGTCAGAAATTGAGGTTCGTACTTTCTTCTACTGTTCCATCGCATTCTGGAAAACTGAAGAGTTTGCAGGATAACCCGAGTATGAGTAAAAGTAAATTTGATTATATCGAGTATAGATGACAATAATTTCGAATGACTGATGAATACGTACGAATTTTCTTTGTTTTAGAAAAGTAGGTGTTCTGTGTATTCAGTAAACATTTCTTTCAACACCTCAATCAATATTATGGCTAATATACGAGTATTTATATTTTAATTTTAACACACTTGTGTGTTGATCTATAATGCCCATAAGTTCTTCGATCTCCCAACTAATTTTTCTACTTAAGAAGCACGGAGTCATTACAGACGTTGGTGTCTAATTAATTATTCTCACAGTCGATTTGAGCGGATCCCATGCGTGAGCCTGGCCATTGGCTGGCTCCCAGGCGTGAGGTTAGACGTAGTGCGCCAGGCTCGCGAACGAGGTGGCGCGGCGTTGGCGCGGCGCAGGCGTGGC
This sequence comes from Teleogryllus oceanicus, assembly GCA_964035755.1. NCBI lineage: Eukaryota > Metazoa > Arthropoda > Insecta > Orthoptera > Gryllidae > Teleogryllus > Teleogryllus oceanicus. Next base: position 101,322,695 of record CAXIVR010000004.1, on the reverse strand, counting down.
GGCGGCGCCGGAGCCGTGCGTGCTTCGCACACGCGCGTGTGTGTGTGGAGCGTTGCTATCTGCGCGTATGATCTACGTGCTGCGAATACCTCACTGTGCGATACTATTCGGAAGCTTTCCGTTGCTGATGAACCAGCCTGCCCCTGCGCGGAGCAGAGCGGGGCGGGCGGCAGGCGGAGCGGGGCGGAGCGGGGCGGAGCGGGGCGGAGCGGGGCGGAGCGGGGCGGAGCGGGGCGGAGCGGGGCGGAGCGGGGCGGAGCGGGGCGGAGCGGGGCGGAGCGGGGCGGAGCGGGGCGGAGCGGGGCGGAGCGGGGCGGAGCGGGGCGGAGCGGGGCGGGGGGGCGGCGGGGAAAGGGAAGGAAGGGGAGGGGTGGGATGGGAGAGTTCGCGATGACGCGGGGGGGGAGGCGTTCGTGCGATCGGTGGAAACGGCCGGATGATTGTCGGCCGGGAGGATTGTGCGTGTTCTGCGTATGCGATCGGCATGGAACGTACGCGTCCCAGTCGAGTTTTCGGTGATGCAAATTGCTTTGGAAGTGCCCGGGGAGAGTTCACGAATGCTCTAAGCTCGTGAAATATCAAATAGATATCGTCTGAAGTTTGTACGTTAACAGAGGATTAACAGAACAGTATGTTAAATCAATGGGCTAAATTAAGAACAATGAAACCATGAGGAATCGCTATCGGAACATGACGTTTATATCATGATATATTTAGTTGTAAGTTTTTAAACAAGTATAATTTTCGCTTAGACTCTTCAAAAAATGTTCACGTTCTAATGCAATTTAAAATATGTAATGAATTTGTTGTAAAAATTTTCAAGATCCTCTGATTTCATGATTATGACATAGAAATCAGAAAATTATCTTTACTCTCTCCTTTTAAAATGATAAACATACATCAAAGAACTAAATTATTTGAATAATTCAGCATATTAGAACGCTATCTGGTTGGCAGGTACGCAATATTATTATTCTACAGTGTACTGAGAAATGAAATCTAGCATGAAATCGAACAGTAAAATACATCATAGATATCTCACTATCCTATATACAGTCTACTTACGTGATTGGTAATCGCCTGCTAGACTCATAAATAGAACAAACCAAACATAACTATCCACAACACTATAACTCTCCACGACCCAACCAAACATAAAACGCCAGTGCACTTCCTGAGGCAACAGAAACCCGGCGGTAGACGTACAGCCATGTTTATCTGATAAGCGGCAGGATTATGGGGCTGACAGACAAACTGCCAGAGGAGTGGTTTGGAGCAGCTAATGGCGCGTGCATGAAATAAGACGTCGCCGCAAGAAACGCCGCTCCGTGTCGCGAGAGCTCGACGGACGGTCGGGGCAGCGCGGCACGGAACGGAACGCCGAGATGGCGGCAGCGATGGAGCCTTTTATTTATGGCAATAGGACACGCTCCCGTCAACTATCCCATCACTCGGAGTGTTGGGGGAGATCGCTGTCGCCGGTCCCTAGATTGTTTCTCTCCCCCTGCGCGTGAAAACGTCGGCGGCCTTTCTCTTGCTTTTTACCTTCTCTCTTCGGAGTAGAGAGATATAGGTATGTAATACTGCGCGAAACAGTGGCGTATTTTTGACAGAAAAACCTTTATTACACGGCTCTGATAACAAAAAACTGAATAAATTCAGCTGCTAAATTTAGGGGGAAAATCCTGTAAGACATGATGTAGTCAAAATCTAGGTTCTGTGGGTCCTTGATACCGAAAAACCGAATGACAGCAAAACTTCCTTTTGTCCGTCCCCCGGTTTTTTGTCTTTTTGTCTGTCTGTCAAACCGTGCATCTGTGAATAACGTTACCGACTAAACCGTTCAGCCGATTTTCTTCAAAATTGGCATTCCCCATTCGATCTGGCTAATGTCTAGGTCCCTTGAATTTACTCCTTTGAATTAAGCTCTTGGGACATTTTCAAAATTTTCAAAAAAAGTAGCTCCATCCATTTTGATTAAATTTTGTCGTTGAATAGTGTGAAGGACGTTTAAGAGACTGATGCAGGTCTCATGTTTGTTCAAAACTGATTTTTTGAAAATTGCAAAAGTTCAAAATTTTTTCGAAATCTTCCTACAACTAAAATATTAAAGATGGAGATTTTTTCTCTTAATGATATCTGTTCCTTAAAGATAGATTTTGACATAAGACTACGTACAATTTTTCGAAAATGTGAGTACTTTTTGCGTAATTTAGGGTAAAAATACGGTCGAGAAAGTACGTGCTGTTTTAGCGCCACTAATTTATTTATGATAATAGGACACGCTCCCGCTCTTGTCAACTACCCCATCACCCGGAATGTTGGGGGAGATCACTGTCGCCGGCTCGTAGATTGTTTCCCTCTCTCTGCGCGTGAAAATGCTGGCGGTCTTTCTCTTTCTTTTTTGTTCTTTTTATTTATTTTCCGTATAACTGGCAACTGTCATGTGTGAAGTCTACTGAATGAACTTAAATACAAGCATTTGCTGAATGAATACGCGGCGAACTCGAACGAATTGGGCGTGTAGTTGGAGTGAACATCGCGTGTAAGGAAAGAAACACAATAAAATACGCTCCGTCTCGTTTCTATCTGTGTGACTGTCGGCACACGTAGCCCTCAGAAAGCGAGTAAAATGGTCGCGTGATGTGAAAATTAAGACAGACGTCAGCAGCACTGAAAGGGGCAACTTGGGTAATTTAACAAATAAAAGTATCCAAAGTTTTTTATGACAATCATTCATTCAGTAATTTCACAACGTTTCGTAACTCGTAGTTTAGCACCTGAAGATGTAACAAAACGAGTTACGAAACGTTGTGAAATTACTGAATAAATGATTGTCATAAAAAACTTTGGATACTTTTATTTGTAAACATATATTGACAATCAAGAAGAAATATTGATTTATTGGGTAATTTAACGTTTGGAAAAATGGAATGGTTGAGGAGTAGTGCCCTTTGTCTAAAACGTTTTCTAAAAATAATGCATTTACACGTAATCAAACCATTCCAAACTATGCAAGCCGTCATGTTTGTCTTGATGCTGTTACATCCGAGACTTCTGCAAAATATTGAAGAATTTGATTATTAATTAATGTAAATTTATTAATTTACATTAAGTCATAAGTGCACTAAAACAGAAGAAGACTACACAGTACTTATGATTGTAATATGTACACATATTTTAAATAAATTATGAGCTTATTTAAAAATAACTAAAATATTAATATTAAAAGTAATTTTAATGACCTTTTGGAGAAATGCTATGAACCTTTGTTACATTTACTATTGGCTAAAGATGAATCACTTCAGTTGTACACTTTTGAACAGTGTGTAACTGTGTCACTGTACACTTACATTCTCAAATATCTCTATTCGCTGGCCTATTCACGTCTCCCAATGTTAGCGATACTGGAATTGTTAATTTACAATATCATCCCTCAATCCCCGAAGCTTGGTACACCAAATGACGAATGTACCTAAACCCATTTAAATTTCCACAACAATATTCACATAACAAAGAACCGGAACGACCTCCTTTCCCAATCTCTCAAACTTTCCTATTCCCTGGCAGCCGCTCACAAAGCTAGTGAAGTCTCTTGAAGTGCATTTCGACCGTCGGCTAACTTGGAAGAATCAAATCAACTCTATTATAAATAAGACTGATGGAAAATCAATCCGACTGTATTTGTTACTCAACAAACCAACAGCATTTAAACTCACGCCGTTATATTATATAAAACTATAATTCATCCCAGTTTAACTTACGCCTCTCCAATATGGTTTTCAGCATTCCATTCTAATCTCAACCGCATTCAAACATTTCAAAATAAATTTCTCCGTAAAATTAAATTTTTCCTAGCTTTCCGGAAATAATCAACTTCACTGCGATCTCGGCAGTCAGTCCCGGATATCATTCGTTATTCAATTAAACCGCAACTTCTTGCCAAGTCTCCCTTCAGCCCCAAATGTAACCGCCATTCCACTACGAAAAACATACGTTTTCCAAAAATTGAAAAAGCATATCCTCACGATGTCCAAATAATAATTATATTTACTTGTAATTCACTCTACCAATGCTAACCAAAAATACATAAAATATACAATTAAAAATACAGGACCTCCATTTTGTTAATCTCAAATATAAACAGTGGAATATATGTAGTATATACTGTGTTGTTTCCTGAAATCACGATATGTAAATCCTTATGGCTGACCAGTGAATACAAATATTTTATAATATACAATCAAAGTTCAAAATAGTGTTTTTGTTTCGAATGTGTGATTCATGTCAGGTGTAATATAAATAACGTCTTCATGAATACGATAATTTATATTTGAGAATCATGAAAAGAGAAAGGCAAAAACTCTAAATATTCATAACATCGTGTCTCACGTGTAATATCAACTTCCATTCTGTCAAGTAATATTCATGTAATTTATGAGATTTCTATTCAGAAGTAATCTGATAGACTTAGACAAACTATAGAAATACGGGAAACAGAGCTAACACGGCATCCGTCAGTACGATCTGGCCTTTCTTATCGCAACAGCAGATACTATCACACGTGAAGCAAAACTGAAGATCAGATCCTTCCATTGCACTGTTCTTACATTGCAATCGCCTCGACGATCTGACAAATCTATACTCTCACCCTCGTTGCCGTGTTGTTCAAGTCAGAGGCTGGTTACGCAGAAAAAACTCGCCCTCCCAGAACGTCGTGATCTGCGGAGTTTTAAATACAAGGAGGGATGCCGTCGCCGTCGATCGATCAGCAGGCCACAAAGCGGTCTTTCATTCGCGTGACGTCAGCACCCCGAACACGCCGCGTGGAATTAAACGCCTCGACGCGAAAAAAAAAAAAATTAAAAAACCAACGCGTCGTCGTCCTCCGAGTCGACGGGAGTGACAAGCTCGCAGGGCTGACGGCGTGAATGACGTCAATAGGTGGCGGTGGGGGCGATGGATGGCAGATGAAACTGATGAGAATACCACTCGAAAAAAGTGTTTTTTTCTAATACGGGGAAGTGAATTTGTTTTCTTCTCCCGTAGATACAAATTCGTAAGTTTTGCATGTATAAAACCATTTCTTTGCTTGCTTATTATGCACGAAAATTTGCAAACATGTAAATAACACTTTCGAGAGAAAACTAAATTCTTAAGAAAAGAGCCGAATTGTCGAGAAGAAATTTTAAAAATCATAAGTATTTTGGTTGTTCCAGATGATCGGATTTGGCCCGGATAATCAGGAACATCCGTAATTTAATTATGTAGTCGTAAATCTACTATGGACATAAATATTTTGGCACCTGAACAAACAGAAATGAAAACAAATTTTGTTGAATGTTTGAATTTGTTCTGTAAGTTGTTGTGTTGTTTGTTTTATGTAAGATATTCTATTTCCTGTTTGCATCACAGATTAAATCTGAGTATAAACATTAAAAAGTATTTGAGCATTGAATGCTAACATAATTTTCTAAATGGATACTTTATCAGCTCTCTAGAGCATTAAAAAATAAATATATATAATTTAGAAATGGAAAATTACTTAATTAGATAAAACCCAGGAAACGAGATTTTTTGTGAAAGTGATTTGAAGAAAAAATCATTAACTTAATTAAAATATAGTACATTGGTATAAAATATATTTCAGTAGATATTACAAAACAATTAAACCGCTCACATACTCATGAGAAACCAAGTAAAATAAAAAAAAACACATTCTTTCACAAACGTACTCATGTTTGTTAGCTTCGAAACGAAAGTTAGAGAACTCCTGAGGGATATTTCTCTATTACTTTTTGTAAAGCGTTCATACGAAGTAGCAACCACAATTTTGACCGTTTGTATTTTTTGCTCTTTCGAAGTATTAGGAAAAAACATAACAAGTTCCCCATCTGTAGGCAACACACAAAGGTCACATAGCAACGAATGGAATTCCGGCATTTTATCACGCACGACAGATCCCAAACCTTTCCCAAACTCTGGCATATAATGAATTGTGAAATTGAATTACCTACCGAGCACAACGCAATTCTCTAGCTTAATAAAGGGAGAAATGAGCCGAATGAGCGCGAGTCCATCAAAGACAATCAACACCGCGCAGCGGTATGTGTGCAACGAGCTTGCTACAACCACGCGCAGAGGCACGCCGCCCCCTCCTCGCGTTGTCACCAATGCCACTCGGGAGCGCCCCTCGCGCCGCACTCCCTCCCTCCCCCGCCCCCGCCCACCGCCCTTTCCGGTCACCGCCCGCGCCCGCTCCGAACGCTCGCCCTACCTTTTCCGCCCTCTCACTGCGGCCAAGCAACCGCTGCCCCCCTGCCTCCCGACGCCCTCACAGACCCCCCCTCCACCGCCACTCCCTGCACCACCCTCGCCCGGCCCCGCCCCCGTGCCTCCCCCGCGCGCCCCCATCCTCCGCTCTCCCTCGGGAAAATGCTGATGCAGTCGCGCGCTGCATTAAACAAATAAAAATAGTTCGTGCGATGCGAGTGCGTGGGCCAGTCGACAGAGGGAGAGCGAGCGAGAGCTGTTGGCAATGGTCAGAAAGTTGAAGAAAGAAAATAACATAATAGAGTGCGAGAACGCCAGAGGAGACAGAGAACAGAGGTACAAGAATGCTAAGAAGACAGAGGAAATGAAGAGAAACCAAGGAAATTAGTAAAGGGGTAAGCAGAGGAAAAAGTAAGAAAGCCAAAAACAAGTACTATGCACATCTACCATAATTCAGGTATTCATAGAATCTTGCTATTGCACATTCTCTTCTTGATACTGCAGAATAGTAATGAATTTGAACTATTTCAACGCCAGTCCTACCAAATATAATCCACGAAACACTAATGTTTACTAGAATGTTTACTATGTCCCACTTTCCCCTCCGGTATGCAACAATGCAAGTCACAACACGAAAGTACCACCTGCCCCCGCCGCATTCCGCCAATGCTTCGAATTTTCCCTGACCCTCACTAAACGATCCCTCCTGCGAATCTGCTCTTGACCAGCAGCAGTTATATTCACATACTCTTTCTCCCTCTTCACCACCTTTGCATTCTTCATCTGGGTCTCTTCCCCTTCCGTCTTTGCGTTTGGCCTCATCATCACGCTCGAACAATCGTCCTCCGCTCTCTAACCGTCCGAGCCGCTGCGTAGTCCAACGCCTCGCCCGCATCCCGCATCGGGCGCCCCCCCCGGGGCCGCCCCTCCCCCGCCGCTCCCCCGTCTGCGGTTTTTGCGGAATGCTGTCGGGGGATCCCCCCCGCGACGCCGCGCCACGCCTCGCCACCCCGAGACCCAGGCGTACCAACGGCACGGCGCAGCGGCGGCCCCTTGTGTTACTCGGCATTCCTCTCTCCAATTGTCACACGTGGTCAAGGCGGGTTTGTGGTTTGGGGGAGCGGCGCGCACCCTGAAAGCCTAAGCCTCAGATTTTCGTTCCCAATCTACTTACAGGATAATGGAAAATGCCCCGGCGTTCGGGCGTCCAAGAGGGAGACTGCGGTGCGCCAACGGAGAGCGGGCGGGTGCGGGGGGGCGGGGCCGGAGCGAGCGCTTTTTAGTGCTTACGCCAGCGCTCCGCAAGGGAGCATGTTAACAAGTCTATATGAACGCGCATTTATTAAACATTATATTAATTAGCACGGTATCTGTAAGCCGTTGAAAAGCGAGCTCGCCTCTCTGCACGTTAGGTTCGGAGGGAGTGGGAGGCGACGGCCGAACGAGGAACGCGAGGACGTCACTTGATCTCCTCACAGGGGAGGAGCGAAAAAGTCAAAGAGTTAGAAAGCCCTTTATTTAACGCAGGGAGAAAATGAAGATCCGACGTTTCTGGAAAGGACACATTATTTCTCAGAGATTATCTTCAGGATTTCATCACATATTCCTGTGTATTTTTCATTAATACCCTTACTGAAAAGCTAAAATTAGAAACAAAATAATGTTTTATTTGTCATTTCCATTTCGAATCCGTTATATCTCAAAAAAATAAACGCAGCATTTCAATATCTCTTTTCGAATGAAAAACACGATTTCATATAAAAAAAAAGATTCATTATTGATTGTTCCAGACATCTCGAGATCAAAAAGCAGAAGTAAAGCTTTTCGATGTTTTGAGATATTTCAAAAAAGTGCCCAAAGCGTTGCACACACTGCGCCTTTAACGTAATTTCCGATGCGTGCGTGCGTGCATTGTGGGCGAGTCGCAACGCGGTCAATACGCCTGCGAAACGCACACAGCCACGACTCTCTCGCTGATTTAATTCCACCGCGAAACACTGGGCGCGCAATATTAAAACGGATATTTGCGAACGCACTTCCTGTCGCGGGACGGAAGACACAGTCAAAGAAATACGAAAACGATTTATCCGTTTTCGATAAATGCGTAAATAAATTGTTTCCCTCCCGAGGCGGTCGGCGGGGGGGGGGGCGCAGACAGAGGACGGACGAGGACGGACGGGACGGAGCGGAGGGGAAATGAGAGAGTGGAAGAGAATGAAGAGTAGGGGATGGGGAAGTGTCGGCAGCGGCAACGGTCGAGACGCATTCTTTCAACGCCGCGACCGTCCGCCCCGCAAAAGTGGGGAGAAAAACAGTTCGCTAGTAATGGCCACTTTGTGACGGGGAACTGCGTGATATTATACTAAAAGATTTTCTTATTTATGTCGTTTCCGGAAACGGAAAAAAAGAATTTTTCCAAGATAGTATTTTTCTTTGTTCTACCAACATTTTTTTTATTCAATGGATGGCCGAATTTAATTTACGGAATGGCGAATCGATGCGGTTCTTATTTTTGGAAGAAGAGAAATATTTTGCACAAAGGGACATTGTTTATTCTGGAAATATCATTGTTTGATTTCGTCGTAAATATTCATTTTCTTTTATGTTTTTTCGTTTGATGTATCTAAATTAAACAAATCTGTTTTGTGAACACACAGGAATGTAATTTTAAAAAAATGAAAGTTGGCTCCTAAATGGAGTGGTAGTATGTTCGCTTAAATTCTGTAATTAACAATTCCAAGAATTCCTGTAATTTTGGAACATAAACTCAATACACTCTCAACGTATATAGTACTTTGACAATTCATATTTCTCATCTCATATGAAATAGAGATATCTAATCAATTGAATCATCCCACGTTATTAGACATAAATCAGGTGTACAAATTTATTAATTTAAATATGGATCAATTCTACAATATGAAATACAATATTTTAATTTCAATTTAGAAGGTTTTTCAATTTCCATTTCGATGTATATTACATAAAATAAATATTATATCAATGATGTATATCATTTTATTTGATACATCTCAAACTCGGAATTTTGGGCTTTAGTTACGTTGCATATTCATCTTACTCTTCATCACACATCGAGAAACATCAGTGGATTTTGCAGGGCTTCGTTCGTGGTGCGGAAAACGGCGTTGCCTTCCTCCCCGACACGCGTTGGGGAGTAAGAGTAGCGCTAAAACTTCGCAGCTCTGCCGTTACCGCCCGCCGCTGTCACCATGTAACTCAGCCCCCGTGCTGCCCGGCGGCGCATGCCCCACGAAGACGTGTGGCGGCCGGATAGCTGGCCTCGCCGACGTAATTGATTCGGCGGGTGCTATTGCAAGCGGGCGCTGCTGCGCGCCGGGAGGCCTACGCGCAGCGGCGCAGCGGCGCAGCGGGCGCAGCGGGCGCAGCGGGCGCAGCGGGCGCAGCGGGCGCAGCGGGCAGCGGGCGCAGCGGCGCAGCGGCGCAGCGGGCGCAGCGGGCGCAGCGGAGCCCCATGATACATCACGCGCAGCGGCCGCGCGCCAAGATGCAGGGCGGCTGCGGGCAGCTGCAGCTGCGCGCGGGCGGCCGGCGGCGGCGGGAGATTGGCTGCTGGAATGGGCGCTGACAGGTGGAGTGAGAAGGGACGGGGAGGAACGGGGGTGGGGTGGGGGGCAACATGTTCGCGAAGCCCAGAGGGTTGCGGGACGAATGAAGATTGACAGAGGGCCATATAGTGGAATACGTCGCGAGGCGACAGGGGGGAATGCCGCTTGCAGCACTCGTCACATCCCATTTATCCTCACTGGGTCGTCGTCCAAAAACGTCTTATCAGCATCCTTTTGTGTATTTTCTGTAGTTCACGTTTTAAATCGTAAGAATCGTAAAATCTAAAGTTAAGATTTTAAACGTAAAAAATTGTTTTCGGCATGAATGCGTTAATACAATCAACCGAAATACCTTACGATAAATGTGCAAAATTTTTGCGAAATTATTTTAAAAATAATTTATGTTCATTAATTTCCGTTAGGTTTTGTATCCACTCGCATAAGAAAAGCTATTGGATTAATCTTGTGAGAACTGACAGCTGGAGACAAAGATAAGTGCTCAAATGGGGATTATGGGGAGGTCGAGGAGTGAAAGTTATTAGACCGGAACCAAACCTACGCATGAGAATGGACATCAACAGTGTTGTGAAGATAAATATTTCACTGTATGCAATATCAAATAAAACACAATGATCAACAATGACGTTATAGTTCGTAGTAAATTATAACTGTAAGGTAAATTCATAACAAAAAGAGCTAGCGTATTGATATCTCTCTATTTATATTTCCTTGACTGAATCTTGAGTTATGTGTCCTGCAGAATGAAGCAAAATGATACAGAACCTTTATTACATGAGATTTAATAGGGAGAACAAGTGACGTGCAAAGAAAGGGAAAAGAGAGTTCCAGAGTGGCACAAGTACATTGAGAGGATTGTGGCACAAATGAAAATCGAATGAGAACTGTGGGGTGTGAAGCGCGTTGACACGGGAAAATATCCCGTGCAATGCGGTCCACTATAGAATAGCTCTTAACGTAGTTACGCCAGTAGAATTGCTTTCAATGTAGTTACGTCAGTTGGTATTTGAAGACATTCCTTATAACCCTATTCCTCGTACTAAATTGTGTGACCTTGTATCTACATTAAACCATACATCACACAGGTAGGACTGATCATTGCGAGCAAAAGAACTAATTATCATCTTGCATACATTTCATTAAGGAAGGTTTCATTTTACATCAATTGAGACTTTTTAAATAAATGCGGTCGGTTTATGTCATTAAATAAAGCAAAAAGTGATGAAAATGAAACGTCAAAGTCGTAGCAGTATATCAGAATAAAGCATAAGCCAGAGACATTTATAGAGCTATTTTTTCCATTTACCCCACCGTACGCAATAAAAATAACTTCCAAACATACCTATGGAATAAAATACTATTATGTAAACAGTGACTATTGGTTGCTGATATTTTAGAGGAAAGTATATATAAATGACAAGATGATGTCCAGTACTCAATATTCCTTCAAATAAATGGCCATGTCATAGAATTGATTGCGTTTGATACCTGGCCTATTAAGTGAACATGAAAAGTGAAAATGACAAGATAATTTTGTACACATTAAGATGAAACAAACAAGTACTAGTAAAGTGTTTTAGAAAATATTCGAAAGTGATTCATACCAAACAAGCTCAGAATGGTCATGTACGGTCATTATCACTCGCGGTTAATGAGATGAAATTAAAAGCGTCGCATGTCAGTTCCACAAGCATCAGTATTATCACCAACATTTAATGTTAAATTAAATCAGAATAATCTTTCTTCCAGCGCAGTCACTGCTTAATCCTCACTGTATCCCAACCATCAAGTGACTGAAGGAGGCGCCACCCAAGTGGTAGGGCGGAGCGGTCAGCCAGCCACCGGCCCGCCGGTCGCGGACGGCAAGCAGCGACCGCCCGGCGAAGCGCTCGGGGCCCGGGCCCCCCCCTTCCCCCCCCCCCGCCCAGCCCCGCCCTGCCTCTCGCTGACGCCACACTTGCTCTCGCACCGCCGCTAGACCGTGCTTCCTCCGGCTTATTTCCGTCTCCGAACGCCTTCCGTCACCACCTCGCCCCGGCCTCATCGCCCCGGAACCCCTTCGTCCGCTCCCCCGGTCCCGTCCTACAACTCGCGCCCCACCTCCATCTCGACTAGTCCGTGCCGCTGTTCCGCCCCTGGCTTATTTCCGTCACCACTCCGCACCCAACACCACAGGAGCATCACAAATACCCCCGGCCCCGCCTCCTCTGACACCATACTCACCTCTTCGGTTCACGCCCGGCTCCACTCCTACTCTTGGCGCCCCACTTTTTCCCCTCGTCCTCCCATTGACCCACCCCCTTCCTTCTATCTCCGCTACACCGTGCGTCCGCTCCGTCCCCCCCGCCGCTCACTTTGCCCCGGCCCGCCCCCCCCCCGCCCCCCCCCCCCCCCCCCCCCTCGCCCCGCCTCCTCGCACATCACTCTCACCTCTTCGGTCCACGCCTGGCTCAACTGCTGCTCTTTGGACTACTCCAACCTTTATTTTTATCTTCGTTCTTATCTTTCGCCCCCTAACAGCTACTCACTCCACGGCGTCATTTCCCATTCAAATCTAAGTTTCTTCTTGCCACAGTCGTCTTCGACCTCAACTCTTGTCACCGATTTTCCTGCACCCCCCTACGTTTTTTGGCCCAGCTTTCCCCATCTCCTGCAACGCGCGCCACTTAGCGAAATCCCCGTATAAATGAGAACCGAATCGTAAATAATCATTTAAACACCGGCTTCAGCGTTAATATAATTTACGGCTCCCCAACGCGCGTAAGGCAACGGGAACTCGAGGGCGACCCACGCGCTTTTTAGCCTCTTGTACCTCTGTCCCCGCCTCTCCGCCATCTTCGCCGCCCGCATCCCCGTTCACTACACTCTGCGTTCTTCCCTTCCTTCAATCCCACCCCAACCCACCTCCCACCCCCATGGAACGTGCGAACTTACGTTTCCGACCGAGCGGTCGTGAAACGCAAGACCCTTTCGCATCCGTTTTATGAGCCAGTCCTTGCTCGAGGGCTATTCATCTCGTCGACACTGAAAGCGATCTAATTATCGCAACGTTCCGTGTTGCGCGACTCGGTTCGAATTAGACACAAAACCTGAGGGGAACTCGATACAAGGCGAGAAGAACTTACGGTAGATTCCCCCTTCTCCGAACCACCTGACATGTTTTTCAGAGGGTGGAACGCCGACAAACAATATACTGAGCGGATTTTTTTAGTAGAGAATATAAACTTCCCTTGCGGGAGGGAACAAAATAATGAACGCAGTGTGCGTGCTGCGAGCGCGCAGGAGTGGAAAGTGCGTAAGCTAAGTGAGAGTGTCGAGTGTGTGTGTGTGCTCTGAACATGCAGGAATACGACCTGGACGTATGGAGTCATGTTTTATGCGTTGTTCGTACGCAGCTGTAGTCCCATTGCCGGACGGTGAATTATTTTTGTGGTAAAGGTTGAAAACTGACTACGTTGCTGGCTTTTGGAAAACACTGGGCAGTGATTCCCTTTTGCTCCAAACGTTGTTTTTGAATTCTCTAACCAATAAAAAGAGGCGAGTGTTTTAAGATCTGGTATTTCTCGATAAACGGAATGTAAGAATTTAATGAAACATCAGTATCTATATATGGTTTGTTTTTTATTGATCAAATCCAAGAAACCTCGAAGAGGTATGAGTATTTGATTCAATACGTATAGTACGTTCATTCACAATGACAGTAACACGTATATTCGGGCGAATATTCGTTACTTACAGAGAGAATAACAAATGCAGGTGACATAAAATAACATGTTCAAAAATTAAAATCAATTACACATCCATTAAATTGTTTCAATCTCGACCAATTTTCTGGTTAAATGTATTTCTTAAAAATGTAATTTAAACGATAATGCATTCCAAAAATTTGTTTTAGGGATGATTATTGTGTCATTAAATACATTTTTGCCTTATAAATCTGATGATATTGAATAAACTCTTTCAGTGCATTACATCAACACCGCCTCCACAGATTGCCTCGGAACAAGTCAATGATATCATTACGTTTAGGCCGACTGCTACATCGGCGTTTGCCTGCGTTGCATGGACATATTGAACGTTAGTGTTTGGATGCAATTTTTTCCATGTTCAATGCAAAGAAAAATAAGTATAATACCAAAGAAAATGTCATTTATTATTTTTAAACATATTTACTAAGCTATGAGCAAAATTTGCCTTCCGTAATTAAACTAAAATACGTTTGGCTTGATATAAAAATCATCGCTCTCACAGAAGGAACTGAAAGTAAATAAAATTTAGCATACTTGTAAATCTTCAACAACTAACACATCATTATTGATAAATACACACAATAACTGAAAATTTTTAGAACTACATTATTTCTTATTTCAGGTAAAACATATGTTCACCAGTTATTCAGTCGAAACAAGACAGTGTCCCCGTAAATGATTGAGCAGCAGAAATTACTTATGGATTCTCTGCAAATTGCTCTGGAAATCTCAAATATCTTCAATAGAAGTGGAAGGAAAGAAAATCTCAACTCTATTTTTTTAAAATATTATTCATTAACACGATTAAATTAAAAATAATTGAATACATTATATACTGCTTTTAAATGAATGTGTTTGTTATTCAAAATCCAAATTTATGAACCATGATAAATGAAAAACAAATGTTAAACAAATAAACCATTTTTGCACAGACTTCAAATTAAAATTTTTAAAATTAATTAAGGAAAGTTTAAATTTTAACAAAATTAAAAATTTTAAAAAATTTAATTTTTTAAAAAAAGACTAGATAAAAATTCTCTTCTCGCTCGCTGGGGTCTTCTCAGTATGATCATTCAGAAAATTAGTGTTCTGGGTGCGTTGCAAATTTTATTCGTACTGCCCCATCTCTTAGCCTTGGTGAAGACAATTTTGCTGTTACCATATTGCAACGTACCTCATCGAAATATTCCAGAACTTAAATAATATTTTCAGGATGAAAATACAACTCGTACACGAAGGCAAATGCAATATATCCGAATTTGTTATTAACTCAAGTCAGTACACTTATTATACACATAAAATTAGTAATTAATTAAATATTTTTAAAAATTACAAAAATTTTAAGCACATGGACCGAGCAAATAAACAAATTTCAAAGCAAAACGGGAATATAGAATGGTCGTTACATTATCATATATGTTTTGTAGGTTACATTTTGTAGGAATGTGCTTGAATGTGTCGATTTTAATTCTTTTCTTATACATTACACGCGTACAACACAAGAGATAATTACTTGAACAATGCATCAAGATTTCAAATACGCTAAAACTGCTGGTTGGGCGAAAATCATTGTATCACTCGCAACCATTTCCTGTTTTTTATTGAATATTTACATGCGTTAGCTGTGAGTCTTTTGGCGGAAGGTTAAGAAAAGATACAATTTATTTTGGATTATAAGAGTTAAAGGAGAAACAAAATGTAGCTAATGCATCATTCGAAATATAATTCAAAATAATTTCCTATGGCTGAGCTTTACTGCTGATGAGAAATGCTAAGGATGGAAGAAATGTTTCGGAAGTTTCCTGTTTAAAGATTCATCTTTCGGACATCCGAAAACAAATATTTCGACCATTCAAGTAATTACGGATCACTACTCTTGAAAGCTGTGTTCGTCTAAGTAAAATTGTCACAAAGCTTTAAAGTATGTAACCAGTTGAAGGGAACTCAGAACACAATGTGATCTTCACACTGCACATGCTGACTGGAATATGAAAACGGGATGATCGGAGATGGACTAAGTTTGACGACGTCACGCGGCCCTTTCGAGTTGGTTCCGAGGCCTTCTGAATAGAGGCGGTATTGATTATATGCTCAGATCAGCAGCTTACTCATTACGTAAGTAATAAAATCGAACTATTATTAATTTACTATCCTCGGATTCTTTGAAAATATCTATTTTGCATTCTATGTTTTCGCCGATCATTATGTAATAATATAACAACATTTGTGTAAAATTATTTTTAACTCTGTTATCGACTGCAAGAGGTGCTTGTAATTTAGTGCTCAAGGAGTGATATTAATGGAATTACACCCAATGATTATCACCTACACACTAAGTAACTAATTCATCGGCATCAACTTTGGAAGTAATTACACGCATTAAAAATCAGTTTTCGAATATTCTGGATGAATACATGAGAAACGTTTACTTTAGAACAATATTCTGACCCGAACAAATATTATTTCACCAGAGAAAAATGTGTAAGGGTATAAAAAATTGTAGTGTACTTCTCGGTATATTCTCGATTTCTTAGAAACTTAATTAGATTCAATGGAGAAATAACGCCATAACAGTCACAACGTTATAGTGGGAGTAAACATTTTCAAATACAAGCGGACAGCACATAATGCTACTGTTCCTGCTCTCATAAATTCGAAATGGCTTGACAATTATGTTTTATCGTGAAATCTCAATTTCGATTGTATATTATTGTAGTATTATACATTTTTCTATAAAATGTTTAATTATATACCCTATTTTATATTAAACGTATAATCATCCCACAAAGATGTTGGTGATTACAACTAAAGTTGAAGATGTTGGTGATTATTATTATTATTATTATTATTATTATTATTATTATTATTATATTCAAGGATAGTATATTACATATTCTATTAGCTATTGCGGGTAATATGACACCTAATGTAAATAATTTTATGTATACATTTTTCAATATATTCTTCTTTATAAGTTATTCCTATTAATATATACTTTGAACAACTCCTTTCGTTCTGAATGTCTATTAAAACGTGTTGCTATGTCTAATATAAGGAATTCCTATGAATATATAATTCAGCAATTATCTAAACTCTCCATTAAAATCAGAAAAAATTTCCATTCGTGACAGTACCTATTGCCCACAGTACCTATTGTCACAGTACCATAAATTTTAAAATCCATGTTGATATGTTACGATCTACACATTAATACGAATAATTTCATTTTTATTGCTACAACAAGTGTATTATCAAATTTAAAATTCCGTCTATTGGTAGTATGAAACGGCAATAACGATTTTTTAAAGCACAAAACGATACGTTAATCTACATGCATAATGTTCTGTAGGCAAACAATAAATTCATTGCGTTTTATAAAAAAATTAACATACCAAACACCCGAGTGAACAATTTTTGGATTGAATAATGCATTTTAGGTAAATGTAATGTATATGTTATTATATTCACAAAATTTTCCTCTGGAATGCATGCTTTCTAATTTAAGAGGATATGTAAGATCATTTCAAAAAATAGTTGAATCCAAACATTTAAACAAACTAATATACATGTGACAAAACGATAAAACAATGAAATTAGTACATTTTTTAATTGAATAAGCATTCTGCTCAACCACATGTCAAGCATGACCCACACATTTCAGGAAAGCCTGGAACACACGTCTCTCAAGGTGACTCCATCAACATGTTTCTCTCCTGCGAGGACGGGTCGGGGCTCGCACGTTATTTCACTGCGCAAACAAAGGCAATCGATGCGGCGGTTATTTCTCCGGTACGGCGTGGCGCGGCGGCGCGCCCGCCTGTCGGAGGAAGCGATTTCGCATGCTGGCGACGCGAGGGCGGGACTAGCGCTTAGCGCGGCGCTCGCTGCAGCCACTCCTAATGCCGGCGTGCATTTTACATGAGCGAGCGGTGCGCAGCGAGGCCCCATACTGCACTAAGTCACGCGCCCCGATCCACCCCCGCGACCCCACCACCCCTCGCCTGCAGCACTCCGCTCAACTGCACCCCGCATCACCAGCACATCGCGCACCAGCACATCGCGCACCAGCACACTGCGGCACTAGTATCCCCGCCCCCACTAGTCCCCCGCGCCACCAGCACCCATCGCCATCACCACTCCCCACCACCGGCACGCTGCTCCACTAGTCCCCGGCGCCACCAACACTCCGCACCATAACCCCACCGGCCCCCCCCCCCAACCCCGCCACCAAACTTCGCTACCGCACTCCCGCCACCAGCCCCTCGCGACACCAGTACCCTGCGCTCCCAACATCCCGGGCCACCAGCACTCTTGCCACCGGCCCCCCACGTCACTAGCACCCCGCGCTTCTAGCCCCTCTCGCCCCAGCACTCCACGCCCCGGCCCCCCCCCGCCCCGCGACCAGCACCCCGGCGCCCCAGCATCCCGCGTTACCAGCACCCCGGCGCCCCGCATCCCGCGTTACCAGCACCCCGGCGCCCAACGTCCAGCGTTCCACGCTCAGCGACACTGCGGCCCCCCCCCCTTCACTTTCCGCCCCGCTCTCACGCTCCCAACCCTCGCCCTGTGCCCACGCCTTTACGCTCTCACACCCCAGACCGCGGTCGAATGAAAACGAGAAAGCCATGCTCGCCATTTGCCCGACTGTAGAGTAGTTAGCACCTGAAACGTCCCGGGAGAGAGTGCCCGTTGAGGTGAAACCCATATTCCCTGGGAAAGGAAGGGATGGAAAATTGATTAGCTTTAGAAGAAGCCTATTGGTTATGGCGTCGGAGATCCTTCGTAGTAAAAGTGTGGGCTCCATCTGTAATGAAATGCTTGGAATGCATTATATTGCAATGTTATTTGATTTATGAGCACCGGTCGTTCATCTAAGTATAAAGACTGTGGCAGCCTGCTCTCAATTTGCCCTTGGTGAAACCTCGACAATATTGAGAAAGCTAGAGAAGAATAAGTTTTGCACGATTGATTGATTGATTTTATCCTGTTTTCCGGCGCTTCAACTTCTTTAATCATTAGTCCCGTTAGTGTGGTGCATGTTTTTTCTCAGGAGATTGCGGTGATCTTCCCCTGCTGGATGGCGAGATCTGCCGCCGATCTACCTTCGGCTAGTGAGGTTTCCCCCTAACCAGGATTCTCCCACCAGCGGGGCACCGCCCAGCCGGAACAAGCTCTAAGCTCCCGACCGGTCTCCTGTAATATGTGGAGTGGAGTGGAGTGTAATATGTGGAGTGTGGATATGTGGTTGTGTAGTGGATGTTAGTGTATGTGAGTGTAAGGGGAGAGGATAGGACAAGGAAGAGGAAGGGCAGATCGCACGCGGTCCGTGGCCCGTTTGGTAGAGTACTGCTCCGGCATTCGCCTGGTGTTGATAGAAGAAACCACGGGAAACTACCGATCAGAGCAACCAGTCACTGGAATACTCCTCCAGACAGCGGCTAATTCAACCTAGCTAAAAAGCTAGTGTCGAAAATCCTGCCGCCGTCAGGACTCGAACCTTGGACCTCCCGGTCAGAGGCGCTGCAGTGACATCAGTTAGCTACCGCAGCACTGAGCATCACTGAGCTACCGCTCCCGATTTTCGCACGAGTACTGAAGACTTATTAAAGGGGGAGATGACGGGGAGGATATGGTTTTTGCAATGATAATATTTATTTGACCAATTCATAAAATATTCTTAATGTACGTAGGTGAATATTTAATTTTTGTAGTTAATATGGATATTTAGTTCCATAATTTTGTTAGGTCAGTTTAATAATTTTCTTCGTGTTTAA
This sequence comes from Teleogryllus oceanicus, assembly GCA_964035755.1. Taxonomy (NCBI): domain Eukaryota; kingdom Metazoa; phylum Arthropoda; class Insecta; order Orthoptera; family Gryllidae; genus Teleogryllus; species Teleogryllus oceanicus. Next base: position 101,303,294 of record CAXIVR010000004.1, on the reverse strand, counting down.
AAAACGAAAACAATAGATGTTGATTGTCGGGCTTCTATTTACTTGAGGGGTCTGAGAAGAGAAAATTAATCTCTCTCACAAAAATTTGCATTGTCCAGATAAGTGGTGAAAAAGTCCTGTAACACGCTAAGGACGAACAGTAGAGAGCAATTTAAGCAAACTATATATTTATGATTTTCGTGATATAATTAGTTGTTTCTACGTAATATAGCGTTAAGGTTTTTCTTATTCTAATTTTCTATTTGTGTGTGTGTATGTGTGTGTGTGCAAACATGATTTTGGACAAAATCCTTTTATGTAGGAATACAGTATATGAAGTAAAGTAGGAAGATATTAAACAGATTTTGTGACATTATCGTGCGTGGCAATACAAATTCAAATATTTATATATTTACAAGTGATATAACATAACGCAGAACGCTTCTTGTTTAAATGTGAATTCAAATCTAATTGATAATTAATTAAATTTTTGTTTTGTATTTTAGTAGTTTTTCTAGATGTTAAACTGAAACTAATTTTAGCAAAAGTTAGTTCCATCGTATTTTTTTTTACAATTAATGCAATCAATTCTGATAGGAAGACAAAGCGAACTGTGTAGTGAAAATAATTTAGGCAAATATGCTCGTTTGTAGAGAATCATGTCAACTGGCGTATCATTCTTGGCACGTACGGTCTAGAGAAGTGGTGCAAAATCCTGACATTTGCCACAGAGAAGCAGTAGGGAGCATTTCAAGTGTATACTTTTTGTCCTACTGAAAAATTAGTATTCTTTTAGACGAATACGTTCGAATGAACGTCTATTTCGATTTCGGTACGGTTACTTCAAATGACACGCCATCAAAGGCACAAGAAAATAATGAAGCACTAGTAAAATAAGAGTTCATTGTTATCTACAATCCAACACATTTTAAAATTTTCACGCATCTCATATTTTAATAATTCAAAAGCGAACGTAAGCAACTGATTTGTATGCGGCATCAACCACGCCGTGAAGAGTCCACAGCTATTGTCGCCTGCCACATCAGCCGCAGCTGAGCCCTGGAGTGTGGAGCTCGAACGAATCCGCTGACCGAGGCACGCACGCCGCGCGGCCCGGGGCCATCATTAAATAGGCTCACAGAGGCAGGCGGGCCCGCTGCAGCGCGCTGGGAAGAAAGGGAAGACGCTCGCGGCGTCGACTCGCATTCGCCCGCCGCGCCGCGCCACCGTCGCGTCGCGCCCACAAAGGCCTTGCGCTGTCGCCTCCTCCTTTCAAACTCTTTGCCGCGTGACAGCTGCCTTGGCCCTTCCTTTCATTCTGCCCTTCGTCCTATTCGCCGCTCCGATGCCGACCGGGCCCTGCCCTAGGTCAGGCGACTTGCTGCTGGGGCGAAAATCTCAGGGCGAGCCCACACATTGAGCCTTTAGGGGTACTGTCCTCCTTATTTGTCATTCAGTGAAGTACCGGCGAGTATTAATTTATTGATACTGTTTAATTTTTAAATAATTTTTTAAAATTTTTAAATATTTTAAACGATTTAACCAATTTTCAATAATATTATTAACTTTACTCAGAAATATTTTCTCTATTTATAATCTTCTCACAATCATATTATGCACATTTCTCGATTAATTATCTTGGAAATAAAAACTGTTTCCCATTATATATTTAACAGGTAACACGCAATAATCCTGAAGTACATATTTTAAGTTTAAATAAGTTTTTTATGGGGAACGACAGTAGTGTATAAGGTATTTCAAGAAAAAGAAGTGACCGTTTTTATAGTTTTATTACTTTTTTCATTTTTAAGAGTGGTAAATAAATGTATTTATTTGTTAGAAGACATTGACATTCATTGCCATTTTAGGGCTGACAGTAAATAACAATTCGCAATTTGTTACACATGTCAATAAATTCTCAGAACAGTAAAAAAATTCTTCTTAATTTTTCGGCTTTTCAATATATTTCGTTTACTTAATAATGAACTTTCGTTCATTTAGAGAAAATATATTTTATATTAATAATAAGCTGTTTTAATTCCTTCATCATATGCTATTATTTGAATTCTTAGAATTATATTTGAATCTAACGAGCTACTATCAGAATCACAGTGAAAAGTACTCGACCTAATTGTATCCTAGATTTATATTTCTCTCTTTTAGTATTCCCCGTGCTGGTAACAAGATTAACTGAAAATGAATCCGTTTAACAGTGAAAATTTCCATATTTCGGGGAAAACATGTAATAACCATTAGCAACAATTCAATTAATCCTTTGCTTTTGAAATTTGTAAGAATTTGAAATTTGATCTACGGTGATTCAATAAAATTTGCCAATACTCATGTTATATTCCTTACTTTTAGACGAAACTCATAAGCTTCAATAACATGTTTTCGGAGAAAGCCCATGTCGGGAATTGAGGGTTCATCGCTAACAGAAGCTTTCAAAATTTACCTAACGAGAATTGCGAATTATCTTCTCTCCGTGCTACCTACTTCCATTTTAGTCATATTTTTCATTCTCCGTAAGTTCAAAGTTCACTTCCGCTCACGTTCATAAATCACTGTTACCCATTTCATATCCACATGAATTGGAATAATATCTTACATACCATCTTCCTTCACTACACTCTATCCTTCCGCAGAGGCTTTGGACCACTTGTTCCCTTGCCCTTTCGCCTTTTGCGACCGCCCTTGCGCGTCTGCGTCCCTTTCGTGTAGTGTTGCCGCTGCCTCCTCATCCACTCACTGCAGAGGGCAGCTGCCCCTTCGTTAAGGGTGCAGCCTTTTCCAAACACGCCTTCAAAGTGGAGAGAACACGCAGTCCGTCCTCTGCTTTGGAAAAAGCCCGGGGCCAGCACAAGCAAACTTGTCGCGTCTTCTTTCGTCTCCTATTCCTGAAATAAGTTTCGTGTGAGAAAGCTTTCGCCCTTTCAGACATGCAAATGGGATCTCCATTGTGTAAGAGTTTAGATGCGGCGTGACCTACGGGCCATGCAGAACGAAATAGAGTAGTCAAGAAAAGAACTTTCAGGTAGCAACGTAAATAATGAAATATTTGAAGGATTAACGTTTTAAAATGTAATTTCCTTTTTTGAATAACATGATTAAATCTTTACATCAAATCATGAAGCACATTTGTGCATTCCTACATATAACGGATATTGCTGTGTGGAATAAAATATTGCACATGATGTCATTTATTAAATTCATGTACTTTAATTGATCCAATATTAATTTCACCAGACTAATTGAAATGTCGAATTCTGTTTCATTATAGGTCAATTACGTTAAGCTATATCTGTTGGAGCGCAAATTTAAAGAGAAATCGATGATGTAAACGAATGTGAGTGGGAATTCATGTAACATATAAAATCATGTAAAAGACAGAATTCACCTAAAATAAAATACAGATCACAGTTTTACGCTGTGCGTGATAATATTTCTATTCTGTTGGCCATCAAAGAATGTTTTGCCATTATCAGTAAACTAACATTATATCAAAGTAAGTCTCTTAACTGTTAATATTCTCTTCGCAGCGTCAGAGCGATCTACGGCAGCTTTATACTTTTTATTATGGTTCATTAAGTTATTTCATTGGAAATTATCAAAAGGAATTGATACCTACATGAATGAAACTCTTGCTCAGGAGCAGTGTATTTGAAAATATAAACCAATGAAGTATGTATGTATTAAAAACTATACTTTGAGAGATATTGCAAAATTTTAAAATGTCGCACAAATAAGCGAAAATTATTTTAATAAATTTTAAACGCGCCACGTTATATTCTCAATTTTCTTAATAAATTAATTTTTCCAACAATTCTTCGTTTGTAATGACAGTTTATTAGAAAGTATTCGTAAATGCCCTTTGAATACATATTTTGTATTTTAAACATTTAATTTATTTTCAATATTCACAGATTTTCTTAGAAAAATCTTCTAACTGTATTTCAGAGAACAAGAACAAATTCGCAACACAAATTAACTGTAACAAGCAGAAGAGTCAGAACTGGTAAGCACAAATAGAACAAACTAATGAGATCCCTGAAGAAAACCAACCTCAAAGAACACTCTCAAAGGTCATCTGACATGACATTGGACAACCTGACAAGGAGTAGATAAAAATAATGCCATACCAGGAGGAGAAAATGTTAATGTAAAAAACTATTTGAACTGTATCGCTTTCTTAATATTTCATTACTATAAAAACATTTCACATTTCAATTCGTTATAATAACGAGGGTTATGTGTCATTAATAACCACATACATAAAATAACTAGAACTTCGAAGTTCAGGAAATAGTTCATGCAAAGCCTCCTAACTTTGACTCCTCCCCACGCGACTCCTTGAATGAGAAAATCCGTATATCATTTAGTAGCAAAGTATGAATCCTCTAATAAGAGGATGAGCCCCGTCTGCAGAATTAACACGCACGCATGCGCACGAGGCGCCATGCATCTTTGAACAGGGCTAAACAGGAGCGCTGGGCCCGCAGACGCCGCGCCGCTCCCGTCTGGCTTAGCTGCCCCGGCGCGGCGCGACGAGGCAGCCTTCTTCCCTCGGCCTGGCTGCTTGCGACCCGGCGCTGACGCTCGTCGCCTCGTTTTATTTTTATTTTTTTTATTTATTTTACGTCAAAAAAACAGTTAAAAACTGCGTATGACGTGCTATGGGGAAAAGTGAATTGTGTGCACATTTTCAAACTATCCCTACACTAAGTCATATACTACTTAAATTTTGAATGTTTGAAAGGGAGTAAAAAAACAACAAAAAACTCCCATGTAATAAAATCTATTTTCAAGGATAAACAAGCAATACATTTTGAATTTTGAAAGAGAGAAAAAACAAAAAACTCCCATGTAATAAAATCTATTTTCAAGGATAAATAAGCAATAAATTTTGAATTTTGAAAGGGAGAAAAAAAAAAAAAAAACCTCCCATGTAATAAAATCTATTTTCAAAGATCAAGCCAACACCTGCCACTGCAACACATCTACACGCATACGCTGTTGCTCCCCTGAGTATAAGTCAATTTTTAGAAACGTTCATTGATATTGATGAATGTAATCTTTTTGCATTCATTTTGTGGCTGTATTAATCAGATGCAAATATTCGATGATGTCTAGGGAAGAGAAAAGATACATCATAATTGTTAGAAAAGAAAGAATTTGTTCTTATGTGAAACCAGAATAATGTATCAAGTCTCATGGCAGTTTATGCCCACATCTTCCTTGTGTAAAAATAATAATAATAATAATAATAATAATAATAATATCGTCAGGATTCCATCTTCCCCCCCCCCAGGACTAGTACTGTGTGAGCTAAAAATTGCATTCATTATGATGCCCCCCTCCAAAAAACGTGTCACATACACTTGCCACAAAATAAATGTAACCGAACCTCGGGAAGTGCTCATGCATGTCCGCGTGGTCCTAGAAGTCCAATTCGCGATGATAAAATTAATAATAATAATAATAATAATAATAATAATAATAATAATAAAGTATGTTTTATCATCATTGTATTCATTATGCAAACTCCACGCAAGGGAAGTCAACGAACATCTTTTAATCAATTATCTGTAAATAATCCTGCTTCGAATGAAAACACCCTAATTTAATTCTTGGAATTCGTGCCTCCCAGGACTGACGTAGCCCCGCACTGCGAAGGGCGGCTCCTGTCTGCACGTCACTGGGGCGCCACAATGTCCCCTAACGCGTGCCGGAAGTACTAAGAGGCACCACAGGCTCACACACGCACACACGAGAGCGCGCGGCGGAAGCCGAGTGGGCAGCCGCTGTCCGTCTCATGTCCAGGGCCAGCCCCGACAGCGCTCTCTCCCTCTGCACAGGCGCCCTCCCGAAAGCTTGTCCACCCAAGGCCGACCGCCTCGGCCAGCTCATCGCCAAGCCAAAAGCCCACACACCAAAATGCTTACCAGCTAAATATTAAATCGAACGGACGCCCATCTACATACACGTTCGCAGGTCCCAGTTACCGTCTGGACACAGTCCGTCCGCCTGCCCATTTATCCATTTCCCCAAACATACCCACTCCATCTTAAGCCACCCTCCAAACTGCTCGCCCAAACACCGCTTCTTCAAAGCCAGTCTGTTCATTCCATTCAATCACTTCTCCCCTCATTCTCCATCAGATTTCCCACCCACTGCTCGTCCTCCAAAATTCTCTATATCCCCCGCCCTCTGTCGCCCCTTCCCCTTTTCGAATCCTCCATCTGTATTCGCCCAACCAACCTCTCTCCCCAATCGTTTACCACTTCCGCCAGCCACTTTGCAGTCCCCATCCCTCCAGCGACCGCCTTCGCTCGCGTCCGTCCGTCGGTTGCTGCGGCCCGGCCCGCCCGCCCTGGACGCTGCTGCGCGCCGGCGCCGGCGCCGGCGCCCGAGGAGGCCGGTTTCCGCCCCGGAGATTGGACTTGCGCGGCGGCTGCCCCGAATCTGCGCATGAAATTAATTAGCTGCGCCCCGGAGGCTGCCGGATTAACACGAGTAGCGGACGGTGTCGCATGCCAGCCGCTTCGCGCTGGCGCTGGCGGTGGCGGAGGCGGCGAGGAGGCGCGGGGCGGAGACGTGGTGGCCGCGCGATGACGAGCACAAAGGGGACCGCGCGGCAGAGGCCAATCCGGAGGGGAAGTTGGTGTTGGGGAAACGATTTCTGAGTGGAATAGATGCAAAAAGGAACATATATGGCTGGGGAGTAGATTTATATGATTTGGCATGTATTTGTCCGTTGCTTCAGGGTGTAGCTAAGTGAAATTTCTTTACATTTGGATAGAAGTGGATGGTATGTAGATTAATATGTTAGTGCATATTTGTTCATATTTGGCCGATTTTTCCTGATGGTTCATATTCGTGTAATTATAAGCGCATATTTTGCATATTTTGTTAAAATAGAGACTCATCTCAAAAACGTTTCATCTTTTCAGAGAATCTATGAATTTGTGAGGGTTCATTAATTATTATAAACATATCGTCACAATTTGGGTGTTTTTCTTCTTTTCTCTAGATGATAAAATACTTGTGCAAATGTAGGATATTTCTTGATACCACATTTTTTAAAGTAGACAGAAGAAATGCAAGACGACATTCTAGGTGAGTGTTTACTTCAGTTATATCTCCCGCGAAGTAAGGAAGATTATATTATGTTTGGAAAAATATATATCTTCTCATTCCAAGTACGCGTCCTGAATTTTATCAAGTAAGGTTTTTACAGCAAATGAAATATTGTTACTTAAATTGCATATTAAAGTGCTTATTTAAGAATTTTTAGATCATAAATGCATATATTTGAAAGCATATTTCAAGCTTTTTAGGGCAAAAAAATCCTCTCCCTAGATGTGACTTTAGAAAATGGTATGTATTGAATAATGAATGGAAATTAGCTGTGATGAAGGTTTTAATGTTTTCACTAAGCAACTGACCAGCGCGTTTGATTTTCATATTTAGTACGTATGAAGCCACTTTGCTCTACTGATTGAATTACGCAAATCTAGGTGATTATTGTAAAAAATACACAATATTATTAACAATCCGTCACTCGCGCAATTGGATAGGGTCAAACAGAAGTTTCTTTTGTTGTTAAGAAAGGAATATTAGCTTTCCACGAATAAAAACCATGCTTCTCTTCTTCTCATGGTATGTGAGAAGGGTGTTGATAAATCTTATCTCTATTATGCACTGTGTCGTCGTACTCTGAAGTAAAATCGTCATGTCTGTTTGACACAATCTTCCTTGCGAGTACTGGTGTATGGAACGGTGTTCTTGCATAGTTGATCAAAATGATATTTTAGCCGTAATATGAGAGACTTTAATTTTTCAACAAAATAGGAGCATCAAAAATGTATTCAAATCGTACTTATGGAAATGCATTGTTTGTCATAGTGCTGGCGGCGACTCCATGTTTACGCGACTGGAGTTATCAGGACACTGTAACAAAGTTATCGCAAACCGCGCGACGCGGCGCCTCCGGTGACTTGCTCTCGGTAGCCAACACTGCTCTGCGTTCCCGATTCGCTCTGCTTGAGCAGTCCTGACCTAGTCGAACGGGATCTTTCAAGTTGGGTGATTTTGAATTAGTTGCAAAAGCGATGAAAGAGATGAATGAGGTGGTAATTGAACATAAACACATATCTTAGAAGATCAGACATTCTATCAACTGCGTCTTACATAATTGATGAATTCCAGGTGGCTGCTTGTCTCACATCGCTAAGAATATCAAGTAAGTGATTAACCGTCGCACGATATACAAATTAAATTGAGGGACTTTTAAGGGAGTAGCAATTTGCCGTTCGGTTACAATAAAAATATTGTCAAAGCAAGAGTCAATATTACAATATCTCACAAAGATCACGTGTAGCGAAAACTAAAAGAAAACTACAATGTGAACTCTTCCTGCATTACTTTGGTTCATTATTTCACAAACGATCCGTAATTGCTATTAGTTAATCATGCAGTTTTTCAGTATTTCAACTCGATTTTTAATTTCATTTAGAAATATATTTTGTCTGTTCACACAACTTTTATGTGACCCAAAATCTACTTCAACAGTTCGTTACAGCCTGATCAATGCACAGCATGTTCATCTCTTCGGTTCCTCGGCCTTCTGCTACACTCTCGGATGTTTCCGAGAACCGCGCGTGACCCAATTCGCGGATGCACTGACCGGCGTGTGACCCAATCACGCGCTCGGAGGCCCGGCAGTTCGCAGCGTCTGTTTGCGAGACGTCCGCGTGGCCGGCCGCCATAGCGCGCGCCGGCCCCCGCCCACCGCCGTCCGCGTCGCTCAGCGAGCGAATATTGATTCCAGCCGTGTCTACTTACGCAATTATTCCAGTAAGTGAAGTATATGTTATACATTGGGAGGTCGCTGCGTTCCTCTTCCGCTGGAACTCGAGGTCCGGTGTCGACCTACACGTAGGCTTGCAAGATTTTCCACCTCAAGGTATCTCTTTTGGCGAGGTACTGCTCCAACCGGAACACGCTCCAAGTTTCCGACTGGTCTCTCCTCATGTGTGATAGGATAGCATATGTAAATAGAGTGGCTCGTTTGTAAGGGTACCGGCATTTGCTTGGTACTGATTGGGGAAATCTCGACAAAACTGAAGGTCAGATTAACTAGCCATTATAATTCTCCTCCAGGCGGTGATTGAATCCATCCCAGATACGTAGTGAGGAAAATCGAGACTCGAACACTAGGACCTCTCGGTCAAAGATGCCGTAGAGGCAACGCAACCGTCCCGCCTCCCACGAGCTTCTACCAGCAGCTTAGCGGTCGTGGGAGCCGATGCACCACGAGCGGTTGTGCGTGTAATGGATTTTACACCGGGCGAGCCTGCGTGTTAACACGGCCCCGTGTTCCTAAATGATCCACAAACACGGCGTTGTTTACGAAGACACAGGACTTTTATTCTGGTATTGATTGCGATAATGTTTGAGCAACACCGGTCGGCAGCGTTTTTCGGCTCGTACTTTATTATTATGTAGTTGAACAACGGCATTATTCGGAGCGCCTGTAATCACCCGCACCACGCTGCGTAAATAGCAGGAGCGCACTAGCGATTCCTAATTACAGGAAGGGTGATGTGGGTTATTAAATGCGTGTTTACGTCATATTTTTGCGATTTCAGATTATTGCAGCTAACAATAAAACCATACGCGAAAATACATTTTGTGATAATAGAGCAGAAAGGGTTTCAAACTTTCGATGCTTCTTCGAAAGCATTTTAAATGTTTTCAATGAAACATGTGGGCTGTGTTTCAATAATATGAACCGGTGCTTATACTCTAAATATGTTTATTGATGATTTTCGACATTTCGTTTATTTATTAAATGAGTAGACTCTTAACTATGATTTTAACAGGAAAAATACATTGTTATCAGGTAAACACATCTCTCATGGTACAGAATTTTCTACAACTAAGTTTTCCTTTTTCCTTTTTGCTTCAAATAAAGTTTCTCGTTTCGTGAGGTGCACTCTAACAGGCCAAAACGTTGCGCGCACTTTATAGCATGTAGAAAACACTGAGATTAAAGCAATCTCCTAATCTACAAAATTAAGACATTCCAACAAAGAACTGGAAGATGGCTATCTCATTAATACTCTCCACCTCGCCAACACATACATATTCCCAGCATTTTTCACGAAGAGAGAGATACATATCTCTAAATTTCCGCAAGGGGAAGCACTTTTAAGTGGAAAGTTTGTTTCGCGCGGGGTACAAGGCGTTAACTTTATTTTCTCAGAGCCTCCCCTGCGCTTCACTCCGACGCTCATTTCCCCGCGTGCGACGCAGGTGGAGGTTCAGTCTTCCCCCACTCCGCCTCCGCCTGCACCTCCATCTTGCCCCACTTCTTTCGCCCCCAGCCCCGCTAAGCAGATCTCCCTGGCCGGGCATTAATTAGTCGTAAAAAGCGGCAGATTTTCCGAGCCCAACGTTTTAAATAAGAATCAGCACATTCGGAGATAGAGCCTAATTCAAGGCGAACGTAAATAAGAGAAGTTGCCTTAGCCGGCGGAGGAGTTTCGCGATAAGCGGAGCCCAGGTGGATCTGTTGGGATGAAGGAGAAGTGGTTGCAGTGGCGCTGGAGGAAAAAGAGCGTTTCGGTTTGCAACAGAATGACCCAGTTGGGGTTTCTCCATTGCAGTACTCTGTGTGAGAGCAAACGGTTACTAGCGTTATAAATTAATGTTCAACTTTTAGCAGTTAATGCTCAACATGAGTTCTGCCAAAGAAGACTCATATTCAAATGAATAAATTGTGTGAATGTACTCCATTCGTGCTCCTGTTATTCTTTCGTAATTTTAATGAAAACATTACTATCTGGACTTTTTATTATTTTAACATTGAAAATATATTTCTAAATACCATTCTTATGAAACAGAAGTGAGGAGATTGCAATTAAAACTACAGATAAATAACATTCAGAAATACGAGAACGAAATTACTTTCTGTTTGAACTAAAGTTGTACCAAACATCTCATCTTTCACCAAAATTGATAGTTTCTGGTAAAGAGATATTTCCTTAGTAGATGGTTGGTAGATGGTTCCTTGGTAGATGGTTTCTTACTCCAAAACGCGAAACTCCTTACGCGAAAACAGTGATATAATTCTATTTTGCAGATCAGTCTCGCATAACGAATTCTAAGTTGAAAAATTAGATTAATTGTGTCTTATCATATTTTACATCCACTTATTCGATTCTTTGTATGCCGAATATAAAAGAGTCCTTTCAGACACACCGAAGGGAAGACAAATCTCCTCTCTAGGTAAAATTCTAAAACATATTTTTTTAATGAAAAGGGTCTCGAAACACACAATATAACTGACCTTAATCGATGTCTACTAAAGTCTCTCCTTCGAAGTTCAAGATAAATCTGTAAGTTGACGTTTCTCCAAAGTTTGAGATTTCATAACTCAAGACTAGTCCTTAGTACTTCACTCTTCAAGAGAAGCGAACCGATGAAATTCCTCGCATTTATTGGAGCAAGATTTCTCAACCGGGTGGCGAAGGAGACGTGTTTGCGTCACAGCATTTCTTAGGAGAAAGTCAGGGGAAATCCAACGCAGGAAACCTGAGCTTAGGAATGCAATTACATTTACGCAAAGAAAACTACTTCGTCTACTGATGATTTTCCGCCTCTTAAAGTTGGTAACTTCTGGTTCTCTACCTAAGAAGTTCACTTCAAGTCTAAAAATTGAGTGAAAAGGAATTATTACACGAACGAAACTTCAAATGAAGCGGAACAATCTATCCTTGTATTTACGAGTTCTAGTTATTTCCGATAGGTTAAATTTGAACAAGTACAAAATTGTACGTAGAAACGTAGAAAAAATTGAAAATATGCGTAAACAGAATTTTATGGATCAAGATCTAAAACGAGATGGTTTTGGAAGGTGTTTACCAACTTACGGGAAGCATAACGGAGCCAAATTTATTAAACGAGTCCCAAAACATTTTTCTGCCGAGGTGCGTTCAAACGTACAAACTTTTTAAACGTATTTAAGTAGCAATTTCTGTACTAAAATAAAGCAACTAGAAACATTTTTTCTCGATGAAAGTTCTCCTCCAATTATGTTAGAAATTTAATGTAGTAACATAACCGTTGACGACATACTAATTAGTCACCAGATTTTATATTTTAACGGAAAATACCATGTACAACGCGTTGTTCATCACATTGTTCATCACATCTGGGTAAGGGTTACCGAATTAGTCAGTTAAAATCTCATTTCTAGTCTACTCGGAAAATTCATCTTCGCGGACATAGATGCAAAAAATTTAAACTATATTGAGTAGAGTAAAGCTATACTAATAAATTTCACTGGAGAGCGACTGTAATATATTTAGAAGTTGCTTGCCAAAACGATAATTTGGGAAGTATAATATATTATTTTTGTTAGTACTCCTTATTACAAAACTGACACCATTGCAAGGAAGACGAATGTAATGGTTATAATCCTTCAAATAGTAGATTTATTCCATTTCAGTTGCATATAAATAATCAAATGATGTACCGATCCAATGAATATTAATTCACTTGGACAATTCAATGATATTGATTGAAATATCTACATTACTTCCACTGAAAAATACAGATTTTTTTTAATTTTTTCCACAGGAAGATATTTTCACTATACACAAATATTTAATTACAGGTTTTTAAAATAATATTGGACATACCAAAAATGACGGACATTTTTGTTTAGGCAAATAAAGGTCAAAATATTGCAAAAGACGTGGCTTTCTATGATGCAGATACGCAGAGGGTACACCATAGCAACGCGAGTTCGTTCTGAGTCGTGGTTTCTGTGGTGCAGATACGCAGAAGGTACACCATAGCAACACGAAAAAACAAGAGAAGAAAAAAAACACAGCGAGCTTTGAAGGGTGGATCAGATTGGGAATTAGGGCTTTCCGACTCATGTCGTGGTGGTGAGCGGATCGTTTGTGCGGTTTTTCCTGAGGTAAATTATCTAATTGGGACTTGTGATATTTCGTGAGACTGAACATTGAACATGAACTTAGGATATTTCCGCATTAGGTGTACAACTGGAACTTGTAAAATTTACGTGTTGCACTATTGCAAACTCGGACTTGTAATATTTTCATGAGTGAACTGGAAAGTGAACTTAGAATATTTTCGCGGTAAAGTTACGAGACTTGACTTAGAAATTTTACCAGCAAATTGTGAATTGTGCAGGTTAGGTGATAGAAAATAATATTAGAAGGATATTATTCCGACTTGTAAAAAGTAATCAGTTTGGAATAGGTGCCCACCTGAGGCGCAAGACGAAGAGTATCGGCAGTGTTTGAGAAGTGGTTGGAGGAAGTTTCGACTTGGTCGCTGATCATCGTGGACTTCAACAAGAAGGAAGATTGGATTATTCCACGTGGAAACATCGAGCAACGTGTGCGCAAAGAGGCAAGAAAGGATAAAAGGTTCTATAACGCTGTTATTGCAATAACTAGAAAATGGTCATTACCTAACAATAACTTGTAATAATTGATAATAGTTAACAACTTTTGTCATGCATAATAAATTGCAATTCATAGTTTGAAAAAGGCTGATTCTCATTTGACATTACGTGCAAACCTAAAATAGACATTTTAGAATTATTTTCAGATTCCTCACCACTCCGTATGGATGGCAGATTTAGTAATTGATTGCGGAGTAAGTAGCAACAATTATTTCATAAGAACCCGACGACCGAGCTAGCGGGATTTGCACTTATTTATAATATATCTGAAGACAGTAATTGATAATCAGGAATTCAAGTCTATCCTTTTCCTGGCGTCCAAATTGTTTCTAAATTCAGAAATTGGTTACGATTGACGTTTTTATTATTAGTAAATTAAATAATAAGAAACGTTTCAATATAAAGAAGTAAAATATTTGAATTTGTTTAAAATATTTCAAAGAAATTTCAATCTCTACCTCTGAAGAGTAAAAGTAGTCAAATAATGTCCAGTGTAATGAGAACGAAGTAAATTAAAGAATGAAAATTGCTTATTAATGATGCAGTTCCTGAATCGAATCATCAGAATTCAGGGAGAAAATAATAATTCTAAGAATACACATCATACATGACAAGCTTTAGTTAATACATTGATTGAAGAGAAGGCGAATTGACCGACAGAGAGGACTCTGCTTTTTTGCGGCAGAACTGAGACACTGGAACAAGATCGTTGGGGCAACCAAATGGTATCAACGGTATACGCAGTCATCAGGCCGTCACGATGCTTAAGCATGAGCATAAATACTGAACGAGAGAAAAATGCTTCTGAAAAACTGACCAATTCGTTTATTCCACGAGCATGAAATAAATATATTTTAGAATACGAACATTTAACATATTATAACACCTTACGCGAATCTGTGAAAAATAATATTATATTGGTTAAAAAAAAGAAATAGTTGCATACTGAATGCACACATATGGACACTATCACGTGCAGAGTTTTATCATTTGGTTTAACTCATATTGTATGACAAGGACATTCAGTTACTTCATGTTAGAAGGCACAGTATGATTTAGAGACGCCAAAATGAATATTTCCCGATTTATCTGAACCGAAAAAAAGTCCTATGATTCTGGAAAATAATTTTTAAAATGTTAGAAATACTTTACATGAAACCTCTGGGGCATTTTCAATTTTTTTCTCACAAATTGCTACAATTTTTAAAAATTCTTATAATATAAAAGTTCAAATCACTTAGAAAGATGGTCCAAAATTTTGAAACTTTTGGATCCCCTCGTACAACTACATTTATTTAAGAACTTTTCTTCAATGAAATTTGGTTTTCACAATTGCTGGTTTTCACATTGCAAACAGGTTTTGTACGAACTGAATTAAATGCTCTAAATAACATGACATAAACACAATTTTGATGTATTTTAATTTTTTCAAAAATTATATAAATGTGTTTTTATAACTCTCGTTAATATTTACATTACGGGATTTTATACATTATTGCATTTGTAATCAATTGTTCCAAATGTTTTCTTACAATGTTTCTAGAAAAATCAAACGTTTTCTGTGAAAATAAACTCAAAATTACGCATTTTCAGAAAAGATTAAACATTTTATTCAAAAGTGCTTCACATTTCTGAATAAAAATTCGATATAAAATGAGGTTTTACTCTTTTTCCATCTTCTTAAAGTCATATTTACATTTTACTAATAAGGGACTGGAAAATTGAAAAAATGTTAAAAATGTTCTTGTTTTTTGAGGAAACACAATCATCTCAATAAAAATACTATATGAAGTACACTAAACCATTTCGTTAATTGATATATACTGTAAATATTATGTTCTGCAAAATGTTGTGTAGAGATAGTTAGTTTTTTTTACATTGTTTACAAATATGTACGATAAAAATGTACAATAATTCTGGAAAGTAACTTTCTTTTCATTGTTGCTCTGGAAACGAATGGAGTAAACGATAAACAGAAACAATGGTTCAAAGGAACTGAAGGTCGCAAATGCATCTATACCCTAATTCTATCTTAATACCTTGATCTGACAGGCAACTGTGTGGGAGGTGTGTATGTGTGTGTGTATAATGTGTTTCTTAAGTAACCATAAAAGTAGTACAAACACCAGTAAGGGGTCGAGGGATTCCACGGAGAAATATGTAAAGTTGCAAGACCGAGGCGCTGAGATAGATGTTCGGCGAACGAGAGGGTGCTCACCTCTAGGAATGCTCCCAAAGGACCGGCAGGCCCTGGTGGATCTTTAAGACGCCAAAAGACGACAGGTGGACGAGGTTGCGGGAAACCTAAAAGATAACCGACTTTAGTTTAGCACAGATCGATCATTGTCCTAGTTATTCTAAACGGGAGGTCTTCGAGTTCGTGTCCCGATTGACGCGGATTTTTCACGCTACACACACAGATAGAACAAATTCAGTCATTGTCTACAGAAGATTCCCAGCGGATAGTTGTTCTGATCGGCAGTTTTCCGTGGTTTGCCAATCAAATAACACGCGAATGTCGGACCAGTACCCAAACTAGCTGTGAACCGCACTCGATCTTTCCTACCTTTTCCTTGTCCTGTTCTCTCCCCTACAAACACTCACACTTATATCCACTTCATTACAACACATCTGAGGAAGACCAGGAGATTAGTGTTTGTCCTGGCTGGGGCGATGCCCCGATGGTGGGAGGTACTTGATGAGGGATGTCCCTTGCAAGCCGACGGTAGGTCGGAGCCGTATTTATTCATTCACTGGGGAAAGAACACAGCCACCTCTCGCGAAGACATTCACCACCCAAAGGAGATTAATGACCAAAGCAGTTGCCCGGAAACATCTTTCACTCAACCAACTGAAAAACTAGTCGACATTGATGCGTATAGGAAATTAGTACGAGTACGACTTTCTGTTCAAGCACTAGTTTTTAATATAATTATTAACAGGCAAAGGAGTTTATGGGTGTCAAACCGTAGAGGCAGATGAAGTGGCGTGAATACATGGTAAATACCAAGGGCATATCGGCATGCTATTTTCCTAAACTATAGTCCAGGGAGGAAAAGTATTCAAATAACCTCAACAACGTGATCTCAAACATTGGTCTAAAATCTAAAATGGTCTAAAATATGCAAGGTTCTTTTCAGCTTATTTTCCCGCACACGTAAGGATTAAAGTCTATTAGCGCTGTTCTAAAGATGGTAAAGATAGGTGCAGGTGGAGAGGAAATACATGGAATTTTTGTACTCAAAAATTGATTGCTGTATGTGGATGGACACGCATAACTTTGTTAGATGATAAGCTTTTTAGCGGAAACTTGGTTAATTTTTCACGATGTGTTCCAACATTCCAAGTCACTTTTCAAGTATTGTATTTCAGAATGCTTGGATGTTTTATGCACAACTTCATTAGATATTAGATTAACTTTATTAGATCTTTAAATGATGATCTGCACTTTTTTTACTCTGAGAAATTGTAATAACACTAAGAGGAGGCAAAGTTTCGGTATGTCGTCCATTGTCACTAGTTTTTTCTATTCATTGATCTAAAATATATTTTGCTCTTTGTACAGGAGGAGGGATAGAATACGTTCTAAATTCTTTCAGACTGTTTATCCGATTACTACTCACTTCCAAGTCCGTCGGTACAGTTCATGTGACGGGTATTTCGGGTAGATAGGTAGATGGTATGACAAGCGTTATATTTCAACTGAATATTTTTTCCCAGTATTTACTGTAAAGTTAGTATATATTGACACTCATTTCGAAAGAAGATGTAATGGACCTTAGGTCCACTCTGAATAGATCATGGCTGGATAAAAATCCTCAACTATTCTGAACTTGAATCCTAGTCCTTCACCTTAGCAAACGTGTGTCCTAACCACTACACTGTCACGAGAGTCTCAGTTGGTGTGACGAAAGTCGAAAGGCATCACAAATGATGATTAGACAAGAAAGAACAACCACCCAGTGTGGTTTCTTTAAGCATCAAAAGCGAGACAAACGTAAAGCCGTCTCCACACACTCAGCATCCCGCTGCTGAATACAGGGTAATGTAGAGGGGTTGCTATGTATTTGCCGAGCTTTAAACATATGATACCAGCAGCGTGTCGATATTTTGGACACATGAAAGGTAGCGAATAATTGCTGAGCACCTCGGCTATTCGGCGTTAGACAATGATGGCAAATTTTAGCAAAACATCTATATCAATAGTTTCATACAATACAGAGGTTTTTAATGTCGATGAAAACCGACCAAAACATCAATATTTAAAACATGAACGATAAAAAAATTCGAAGTAAAATGTCCTGGTTCTAAAGTGATAGATAATGCGTCAATATTAGTTTCAAGTATATTCTACCTTAAATTTAATTGCCATCTTAATTTACTAATCAGTGTTCTAGGTAATAAAGTTTGAAATAGATGTTTAGAGATATTATCACGTACAAAACAATCAAAGAAGGAAACAACATTGGACAAAGGTTGCACTTTTGGAAAAGGTTTTGTGCCATCTGGGGATCGACAACAGTGATAGTTGTCAACTGGTGTTGATTGCGAGCAATTCACAAATAAAATAGACCCTGGAATTTATTTATATCACGAGAATTGTTTTGAAAACATGGATGTTTCTGAACAAATATATTGATCTGAAGAAAATATTGAGAGCAAAACATCGATGTTATAATAGCAATGTGTTTGCTCGAAAATATCATAGTTTTAAAAACATTGATTTCCTCCCTTCCCTCATTTAGCGAGCTGTATCGCCGAATGGCAAAGGCGTGGAACTACTTTTTTTAATTTCTTTTTTACATTTGATGCGTCAACTCACGACGCAATGCGTCTCTTTACCCTTTGTTGGATGTTAAGCGCTATTGAAGAAATCCTCCATTACTTTATACGTATATTCCGGCGTATTCCTCCATTACTGTATATTTATGTCCGTCACGTCTCGTCGCAGTCAGTTGTCAAGAGGACCGCCAGGTAGCATCGGCGCGTACGCGCCTCCCACCACGCGCTCCTGCGTCACTTCCCAGCGGCCAGAATTGGGAAGGAATAAGGATAGGGGTAGGGTTTAGGACACTTCACAGGTGTTGTGCTAGCCCTTGTGAAGCATCTAACCTCGTTTTGTTGGAACAGCATTTCACATGAGATTCGACGGCAATCGAACCCGGATCTCGTTGGTGAAAGGCGAGCGACTTCGCTCTGCGCCACGAGATGACCCGAGAGAAGCATCATTGGAGTGTACTCACATCGACGTTGATGCCGGGCAGCGGGAAGACGCGCGTGTGCGGGAGCTCCTTGGGCACGTAGCGGAAGAACTCCTGGCGGCCCTTGTACCACTTGACGGTGTAGAGCGGGTCGCCTTCCAGATCGTAGGCGCAGTGCAGCGTCACCGTGTCGCCCGGCGCCACGGCCAGCGGCACGCTCACCGACACGTTGCGCAGGCCGCCCACGCCGCCTGCAACACGACGCACGCCCACGTCACCACGCCGCTTTACCACACACGTAGTGCTACCCTTAGAAATGCCGTGGAAAGTCTTGGAAGCGTGTTCGTGCGAGGGTGGGTCGAAAATTCTGTTCGATATGTTGGCGTATCTCAGATGAAACTGAATGTAGTGAAATGAAATGAAATTTTACACATATTGTTGATGCACAAGAAAAGTGATAGTTTTGAGAAGAATGGGGTTGTGGCGACCTGAGTGAAGTCGTTTCTTTTCCTTCGACAACCTCCTTTTGCTTCGACAACCTCCTTTTGCTCTCTCTGTACGCTTTGTCTAATTATCTTATCTCTATGTAGATAATTCTAGCAAACATACACTATTTTGCAAACATATTGCTTTACGTAACTCAAAAATTAGTATCCTTCAAAAGCGTCACATTTCTTGTCCACCGACTACATGTTATATTACACATATTCGAGGTTTGTGAATACCAAATCAGAAATTGTATGGTAGACATTTCCTCGCCAGCACATCATTTTAGTATTTTCCTAACAAGGGGCGATGTGCGTAACCGCATTTAGTCGCAATATTCTTTCTTGCACGAATCCATAACACTTCATTAAAACAGATTCTAAGATAATATCAAAAAGATTTTTATATTCTTTACGGAAGACTTGGTTAGTCAGTGCTAGCATATGTATTTTTATTACTAACTCAAAAGAACACTTAACTCTGACATTAAATTTAATAAAACATCCTTCTGTTGCAGAGATTAACCGATGAAACATCTTACCATAACTGATGGTCTCCCTAAAATTGGTTTACAACGATATAACCTAAACCAGATGTACAGAATGTGAATCGCAGCAAAAGACAAAGAATATTAACACTTTGTAACTACAATTTAAGTGAAATAGGAAAATACAAAAAACAAAAACAAACCTGAAAAAGTGTTACACTATTTATAAATGTTTTATTCTGTTTCAAACTTACAGATAATAATAATTAATAATAATAATAATAATAATAATAATAATAATAATAATAATAATAATAATAATAATAATAATAATAATATAAAGTTGAATTCACCATTATTTAATGACTTATTTGTGTTGAAAACATCGATATAATCGTAACGAAATTTTAAAACAATACAGTATCACTATTTTCAATTTAACGCTTACGTACTCGTTTCATTTTATTACGCATTCACTAAAACACATGTTTAATCAAACTGCATCAATGTAAACTACCCATTAAGCAAACTCCAATATCGTAACATATAACCATCTAAACCGCAGCGGACAACCGAAACCGAAAGTCACCACCAAAAAGTACACGGCTCGCCATTTACAACACGTACCGTAACATTTACCCTCAACCGCGCAAACCCACGCAAACAACCCGCAAAACAGCGCTATTGGAGAGCAAAATCCTCGCGAGCGGAGGGCAAGCGAGCGAGGTCGCGGCGCGCACGTCCCTTGTTTGACCAACGTTTCTGCATCGCAAAAAACTTTGAAAGGTACACTTCCCTCCCTCGATTCCCAGGGGTTCGGCGATCCGCCGCCGCCACGCAACGGAGCCTGCGCGGCGCGCTGGCTGGACACGCGATTCCTTTCGGTCAAAAACTCTCAATGGCACCGCATCCCAAAAGGGCGCGCTTCCCAGTTCCAGGAACGAGGAAGGTCCAATTCCCATTCATCCAGCAACTGGCGTAGAATCATAAAGCACTGGAGGGTTCTTAAGAGTAGTGAATCACAGACGGAAATACAAATAAAACTTCATTGTAATTTTTTCTGATCGTTAATAGTTTCGTAGGTCTGACAGATTAAAAAGTGAATGTGTTTTTTCGTGATTGTAAAATACAGAAATATAAAAAAGGAAAGTCGATATATGAAGGAGAAATTGGAAGTATTAACCAAGAATTTTTGATGTATGGATGACAGAACTGAAGGCTTTGCATCGTCGATACATTCCACTGTTGAAAGAAAGAAATACAAAACGTAATCACGGCAGGTCGTTGCGGAGCGGTCCCAGGCGAGACAAAGCGAGGCGAAGCGGGGTGAGGATGAGGAGGGACAGAGTGGAGCTGCGCCATGGCATGAGGGGGGTGATGCTGGAGGGTTCGGGGAGAGTGCGTAGCAGTACACGCCAGAGAGTGTGAGGACATGGTAGGGCCAGAAAACACTATATTTAAAATTTATTCCTTCTTCTTTGTAATTGACGATTGTAATTCATAAATACCCGTACGGCTTAGGATACTTTAGCTGATATTAAAAGTTTTTAATAATTGTTTCAATGCATCTTGGACGCCAGTTTACACCAAATTGTAAATTAAAAATCGATCCCACCAATTGTGCCCACTCACGATCTCACATGCACCCACTGCATGCGGTTTGACCGGGTCCGCGCCGCCTTCGCCTCGAAATCCGAAGCGAGCGACCTCGCTCGGCTGGCGCCAGCCGACGGCGGCGCCGAATTGGAGCGCGGGCATAAAAGACAACAATCAAATTTGATATCTCTCCGCGCCGCTGCCGCTCATTTCCCAGAGGGCGCCACGGTGCCGAGACCCACGGCGCGGGCGGCGCGGGGAAGGATGGAGGGCGCTTTTCGCTTCGGGCGAAGCGCGAACGGTTTAGCTCGCCCGTGTGCGCATACGCGACCTTGTTTCGTTTGAAGATATTGTTCCATGACGACGGATTTTGTTTCCTAACTGACATGTCTTTCTTGAGGGTTGATAATGAATGCTGGGTAAACCTGACATTCGTGATTTTTTTTAATCAAGTTTGAAATCGAAAAATATCGGCCCTGCTCTATAACTGTTACAAATTTTTATTCAAAGAACGGATTACTCAAAAGTGAACAGTAACAGAAAATTATAAGAGAGCGTATATTATTTTAGGTAATATTTATTCTCAAGATATCTTCATTATTGAAACTTACTAATATTTTATCTTGATTTATATATATACATATATATATATATACACATATATATACATATATATATATACATATACATATATATATACATATATATATACATATATATATACATATATATATACATATATATATATATACATATATAATAAATTATTATTGTGTTTTCTAAAATTTTCAGTGTTAAACAAGAGTATTCTTATTTTGTCACAATACCAAGAAAACAATGTTAATATAAAAGTGTTCCCTTATGAGAGAAATTACATATTGAATGCAAGACAATTGCAGATGCAGTGGTATTAGTATGCACAAAAATTGTAATATCAGCTGAATTTCTATTTAATTATAATTATTTACATAGCAATAACATTTTATAGTATCCTAAATTACTGTGATGTTTTTCACTTCAATCACATTTTTAATTGAACTAACCCGTCATGAAGGTCATCTACACGCACATCGATAGTTCATTGGTTGAAACTATTGCAAACTACTACCGAGTGCTGTACATACTTCACGAGAGCAAGCATGACAAGAAGAAAACACTCTCGGTAACAATGACTGCTCACGCCACGTTACACCTGCTGTGAACAGCAGGTTGACAGGTTGATAGGTAACAGTGGTGTGAACACACCACTGTTACATCTGCTGTGAACACAGAGTCTGAATCACATGTCCACCACGTGAGTACGCTAAAGTAAGGGGGGAATCTTCATAAGGGAAGATGCTTACATTCGGGCTTGTTCGGTGAACGATATTCCTGTCGTCTGTCCGCTTGGCTAATCACGTTATGCAAGAAGCGTTTATGTATGTAAATAATTCGTTAATATTTCGCAGAGCGTGAACACATTTCCTTTACCTATTACACACCAGATGTAAGTGGAGAGAAAGCAAGCGTCCCCTGCCGGCCTCGGGAAGTGGCGCCGCCGAGTGCCAGGAGATGAGAGGCTGTGGCTGCGCGATCGCGTGCGGGGTCCAGTGCCAGAGGCGGCCTGCGTCGCTCACAGTCACCCGCCGCCACCGCAGCCGTCGCCGCTCATACGCACAGCAATCCGCGCAGCCCCCTCCCACCCAGCCCCTCGCCGCCATCCCGGCCTCTGACACCGGAGCCTTCACCGGGCACTTTGTCACCGCATCTACACGAACTATTAAGCGTGGATACGGGGATCGTTCACGGCCACCTCAAAAGGGTGCTTCGATATAATCCCTACAAAATCAGAACTCTATACGTTAACTGAGTATTTTCCATACACAGCATCTATAGGTCTACTGGACGATTTTCTCAGTATCTTCTTCTCAGATTTATGTAAGGAAATTTAATGATTTAAATAGACAAGTTTTCTGTGCAATGAATTACAGTTAGTGAAGACAACGCTAATTCACTGGTCGTTTTATTCATGTTTTCGTTTATTGTATGGAAGTTTTGGGTGTTGGAAAAGTTTTGGGTATTGGAAATTCCATTCACCCCCTTCCCCCCAAAAGCATTAACTTAAGTCCCAAACCCTTATCATTTTTATGTTGTAATTTCGAATTCCAAATCTCGTTGTACTCTGTTCAAGCAGACATTGTCTCTCAAATTTAGCTATTTAAACCCAAAACGATCAACTTCAAAGAAGATATTTTATATATACAATACTTGTTCGTGATACTAACCGGGATAAATGTCAGCTTTATCATATTTTGTACTAAATCATTCACTGTCGATATCAGTTTTAAATTTATGTTTTCATCCTGCAAGTAATGACACATTTGGTTCAAAAACACTACGTAGGTTTATTGAGATTGCAAACCTCAAGGTTTAGATCACGTTTTAAACTGATTAGAAAATAGACGCATCTCAGAGTTTCAGGTCAAAAGTAAACCTCATTGACAACATTCATTCAGATGATCTGGGACGTGCGAGATGTCAATAGAGAACCGGTCCGTCGAAATAAGATTCTTCTCGTTTTCCACGGTACATACGTGTATAGCAACGCTCTGTACATACGTGTGTAGCAAATTGCCTATTCTCAGTTTCTTTCAATGTGTATTATCGAAATGAATTACTTAAGTCTTAAATGCACCCCAAGTTTTTGAAAAATTACCCATCAAGTACATGTATTTGCTAACATTCGTAATGGCTTCTTTCGCCTTATTCCTTCTTCTTCTTTTTCTTCTTCTTCTCCTCCTCTAAAATGTATTCCATTAGCACAATACAGACAACCGAGTTCTCTAAAGTATTTTGAGATAATATATTGCCTGACTTTCATTTAAAATTATTTTAGATACACTCTGAATATAATGAAAAATCTGAAATACTTCATTACTATTATCTCTTACCCTGTCAATACTTGAATCTTCTTTACATTCATTCTAATAAAGTTATTTGACGAAAATAGCTGCAGTGTACGGCATGTGTGCGCGCATGGGTAGTGAATGTGTTTGGTATATTTACGTGAAAATATGCATATGTCTGAAAGTTGAAAACACGACTGACACGCACGCACACATACACACTGACACGATCGCACAAGAATTCCACACACTGCCATACCATATTTCTTCCAAAATAGCGCTCCTACAAATACCTCCGTTGTCACAGCAACAAAAGCATTCTCACCCCTTCACCATCACCCTACTCAACCTCCCTCCTTCCCCTCCTTCTACACGCCACATCCGGGCCTCTCTCCCACCATCCCACGTACCCTTCGCCCACTCGCTCATTATGTTCGCGTCACTTGCGCGCGCTCCGCTCGCGACACGGCCCGCGCACGCGCACGCGCCGTCATGCGTTCAATGAAGGATTAAACACGTGCAGCTGACAGCTGCGACGAGATTCATCGGCGCGGCGGGGCGGGGCGTGCGGGGCGGCTGGGCGCTCGGCGCACGGGTGTGGCGCTGCCCGTCCGTCGCTCTCCGTCCGCCTGCCCATCGGCTCGCCCGCTTTTGGGCTCGTCTACACGCCTTCCCTCCCGCCGCCCCCCAACCCACCACCCGCCCAACCACCACCCGCCCAGCCACCACGCGCCCAGCCACCACGCGCCCAGCCATAACGCGCCCAGCCACCACGCGCCCAGCCACCACGCGCCCAGCCACCACGCGCCCAGCTTCCACGCGCCCAGCCACCACGCGCCCAGCCACCACGCGCCCAGCCACCACGCGCCCAGCCACCACGCGCCCAGCCACCACCCGCCCAGCCACCACGCGCCCAGCCACCACGCGCCCAGCCACCACGCGCCCAGCCACCACGCGCCCAGCCACCACGCGCCCAGCCACCACGCGCCCAGCCACCACGCGCCCAGCCACCACGCGCCCAGCCATAACGCGCCCAGTCACTACCCGCCCAGCCACCACGCGCCCAGCCATAACGCGCCCAGCCACTACCCGCCCAGCCACCACGCGCCCAGCCACCACGCGCCCAACCAGCCAACCCCCCGCCCAGCCACCACCCGCCCAGCCACCACGCGCCCAGCCACCACGCCCGCACCACGCCACCACCCCCCCCAGCCACCACCGCCCAGCCACCACCCGCCCAGCCACCGCCCACCCGCCCAGCCACCACCCGCCAGCCACCACCCCCACCACCCGGCCCAGCCACCACCCGCCCAGCCACCACCCGCCCAGCCACCACGCGCCCAGCCACCGCCCACCACCACCGCCAGCCACGCGCCAGCCACACCGCCCAGCCACCACCGCCCAAGCCACCACCCGCCCAGCCACCACCCGCCCAGCCACCACCGCCCAGCCACCACCGCCCAGCCACCACCGCCCAGCCACCACCGCCCAGCCACCACGCGCCCACGCCACCACCGCGCCCAGCCACCACCGCCCGCCACCGCCCACCACCCGCCCAGCCACCACGCGCCCAGCCACCACCCGCCCAGCCACCACCCGCCCAGCCACCACCCGCCCAGCCACCACGCGCCCAGCCACCACGCCCAGACCGCGCCCAGCCATAACGCGCCCAGCCACCACGCGCCCAGCCACCACGCGCCCAGCCACCACGCGCCCACCCGCGCCCAGCCACGCCACGCCCAGCCCAGCCACCACGCGCCCAGCCACCCGCCCAGCCACCACCGCCCAGCCACCACGCGCCCAGCCACCACCGCAGCCCAGCCAGCCACACCGCCCAGCCACCGCCAGCCACCACGCGCCCAGCCACCACGCGCCCAGCCACCACGCGCCCAGCCACCACGCCCGCACCGCCAGCCAACGCAGCCACACCGCCCAGCCACCACGCGCCCAGCCACCCGCCCAGCCACCGCCCAGCCACCACCCGCCCAGCCACCACGCGCCCAGCCACCACCGCCCAGCCACCACCGCCCAGCCACCACGCGCCCAGCCACCACCCGCCCAGCCACCACCCGCCCAGCCACCACGCGCCCAGCCACCACCCGCCCAGCCACCCCCCGCCCAGCCACCACCCGCCCAGCCACCACCCGCCCAGCCACCCCCCGCCCCAGCCACCACCCGCCCAGCCACCACCCGCCCAGCCACCACCCGCCCAGCCACCACCCGCCCAGCCACCACCCGCCCAGCCACCACCCGCCCAGCCACCACCGCCCAGCCACCCCGCCCAAAAACCCGATCTCGCGCCAACGCTTCTGCTCCTCAATCCGCCTACACGTCTACCCGCCCATCTGCTTGCCTCCCCAGCCTACCGCTTGGTAGCCTGTCCGCCTCGCTGACCAGCAGCACACCAGCCCTCTCACCCATTCGTCCGCCTCCCCGCTCACTCGCTGTTTGAGGCAGTTTTTCTCGCAGCGTCCTGCGCTGTCAGAAGCACGACTCTCCGCGCGCCTCGACGTCCCAGGGCAGAATGAAACGAAATGAATTCTTGCCCAAATATTTTTGAAAATTTTAAAATGTACATTTCCATTTTTCTTTGCGTCCGCCACACATAATATAAAGTACTGAAATAAATTCAAAAGCTCTAGATATTTCGTTGGTAGATATTCGATATTTCTTTGGTAAAATACAGTTTGACAGTTGAGTTTATGGTGGAGAGGTTGCTACCTTATTTTGTACACATTGCATGCAACAGTTAGCACACTTGATGTAAAATGAGAGTCAGTCATCTAAAAAATCCGATGCTCTGTGGAGAGAGGCAACTTTTTTGTTAGATCTGACTATTTCGACCTATGGGAGGGCAGTTGAGACTAACCTGACCCTTCCATTAGCTGGAGAAGGGCGTAGCTTCTTTTCAGAGTGATGTCGTACATTAAGATCAACAGGAAGAAAAGAGAAGGAAGAAGAGGAAGATCCACAAATAGCCTGCAACATATCCTCTCCTTCAAAGATTTTACGTTAACTAGCACTGCCTATTGCTTTGTTCAGTTCGCGAAATAATTTCTACCTCGGGCTCAATTGCGATTTTTGATCACAAACTGCTATCGGGCAGCATTAGTAGATTCAAGTAATGTTGCGTAACGTAAAAGAGTGCCGTTGTTTTCCTCCGAGTAGATCCCAAGAAACCCATTTAAACTTATACAGTCGCCTCCAGTTATAGTGAACTTTCCGGGACTAACATTTGGCGGTTCACTATATCTGAAGATTACTGCATCCCATGATGTCAAAATTAAAGGGAATTTATCCATAGCTATTTATTTTATTAATATAGAAATAGACATAAATACATTAACACCACGAAATGAAAATTTAAATCTTTATTTGTCCTTATAAACAATTAATTTCAATTCTTTGCTTCGTACCTTTTCATTAATAATTTCCCTACATCCTTCTCCAGAGTTCGTGCGCTCTCAATACTCGATTCCGTCCGCTGGTTTTAAGTATCGTAATGCAGTCTTGACACCCTTCAGTACTTCTTGTAGTGTTCGAATTCCATCCCATTCTCAGAAGGCCATTGTACTCGCCTTATAATATACGATATGATTTCGGTAGAGGGATGGGGCAAGAGGCTAATGAAACTAATTGCGATACCGCGCGGCACGGCGGATATCGTCAGGCTGTGACAGTCGCATGCTTCCTGTCCCCTTCGTAGAACTCAACGTACTTCATCCATCGGGCTCAATTGTGATTTTTGATCACAAACTGCTATCGGGCAGCATTAGTAGATTCAAGTAATGTTGCGTAACGTAAAAGAGTGCAGTTGTTTTCCTCCGAGTAGATCCCAAGAAAAGTCGCCCCAGTTATAGTGTAACGCCAAGATTGAAACAATTCCGCCAGTAGCGGCCCACGCAGCACCCGGCTTTTTTCCGCAGTGAAACTGAGTGGCGCAAGGTTATTGATAGGGTGCCCAATCCGGGTCCGCTGCCTTCACCTCAGGGGAGACTTCTTCGAATGCGACCTTTGGCCGACGATCATTTTTTCAAGCTGTCTAGTGTTGGAATTTTTGGTATTGAGGCGATATATTCTTTTCTATATAACTGAATCTTCTTATGCATCGTTGCAATGTAAGAGAAACGGGACCAGTGATTGAAGTTCACTGTAAACGAGGGTTCACTATATCCTAGTTCACTACAACCGGATTCAACTGTATTCCGCAACTTTACATGGTTCACCAGGGTCGCCTCAAACAGACGAATTTCAGAATATGCATACTCCCCATCCATTTACCCAATTTCAACTGTCTAAATAAAATCTCAATTTTGTCATGTAAACAGTGCCACGCTTATCAAGAAAAGTGACGTGACGTATCTGATAACATGAACACAGATCCTTCTGACACATGTCTATTATGTGAACGTGACATGTAGAATGTCTTTTGTGCATAATCTGAAGTTAGAAAACAACTGCTTTAGATTTACCTTATAAATTTTGACTACCATAGAAAAATATGACTAAATCTCGTTATTCCAATTCGGAAAGTTATTTCTCAAAAAGTATTAAAATGACAACTGAAAAGAAATAAGAAACATTCTTATAGTCAGTGAGATCGTTTGGATAACGTGTAAAAGTTACTGCATTTTTTTAATAAAAGAAAGAAAAAGATCAGATTAAACCACATATGATTCTTGATTACACGATTAAAAGTATGAAATTGGTAGAAAGATATCTAGGCATTAGAATATTTTTTTAAACATTATATAAAAATGAATTCCTCTTTTATGTTTTACTTTTATTAAATCAGCGCATGGAGCTTTTTTAGGTCACTGCTTTTCTATAGACGCTCATCAGACCGATACATCGAACCTTAATAAACCGATAAATTTCGAACTGTTGATTCCATATAAGATGTACGATACATGGAAACTAGATCGAAATCATAATTCTAACAAGGCAATAGATGTCCGAAACATCATGATACGGCGATAATTTTTATTTCGGAATGTTTAATATTTAAAAAACAGTGTTAAAATGTGTATTCCATTAGTTAGTTTGGACTGAACCTAGAATAATACATGGAATTTTTTGATAATATTTTAACCTATCAAATTGTAAATATAAATGATCTGAAACTCAATTACTAAATTCTCATTATTTATTCAAATGTTCATAATCAGATAATTTGTTTCAGTAAGCAATGGACCACTTATTACAGCATTCTTCTTATGGCAACAGGGTTCATAAGTGAAAGAGACCATATTACAGTTAGGTTCCGGAATTATCAACATAGATTAATAAAAACGATCCCACATTTCGTTTATACACACACTGAAATATTGTTTTAGGGTATTTGCATCTAATTATAATAACAGTTTGTCTGACTCTTGAGAAAGGCATTTTTTATTCGAAAAACTAGAGCACAGATAGAGTATAAAAATAAGAGACAATGGAAATTTTTTCTACAGCAACTACCATAGTATTCTACTAATCACTAATTCCTTTCAATTGTCATTAACGTGTGCATAACATCAACATTTTATTTTTCAGAGACAAACATGTTGAGATATACAAAATCAGAAACAGCTTGACTGCTGTATTTCTTGCAGATACGTCGAATACGAAACGTGTAGAAATGTTAAATAGATTAATTTGGACGTGTCTCAGATAAAATTAATCATGTATGGGGAAATATCGCTCATTATATTTCAATATTGGAAAGGGATATTTTACTATATTGTTTGCTCCATGATCTACTGTGTATAAAGTTCAATGACAATATTTTCACATTTAGCAAAACCAAACGCAGTTATAGTACTCGCAGTTTTCCTCTGAATAGCAGGACAAACATTACGTTTCCAACCAATAGTTTGCTTATATAATACTGAAAACCTCGAACAAAGCGGGCAGGCAGTGCAGGCAATCAAATTACAAACGGCGGAGCGCAGAGCCTAGCAAAATTTACTCCATCTCTACACCTCATCAATATCGGTCTATTTGCGCATACAAAGCAGAAGTTCAATCCCCATATTAAATACGAGCGTCCCAGTGCCGACAGTTACACATATCCGCTCCTAGACGCAAGTAAATGATTACACAACCCCTGTTCGCAAATCCTCTCCCGCTAGTGAGGAAAATCCCATTAATCTAAGAGGCGGAAAGTTCTGCTTCACTGCGTCCACCAGCGAGCTAGCGTATCCAGGGCTCCGCGACCACGTGACCGCGCCCAGATACCGATTGAGGGATTAAATGTAAACACACCCCGCATCAGACCCGGCTGACCGCTGGCCGCCTCCGCCTCCCCGAGGTTTTTGAACGCGCTCGAACTCCCGTTGTGGTGAAAACTCGCTTATCGCTCGCGCGTCGGGGCGCCGTGATTTCATGAATAAAGACCGAAGCGCGGGCGGCTCCATCATTTGGACCGAGGGTGAGGAATGGTTGCTCGGCCTGATTGCATCTTGGTGGAGGGAAATCGGCCCACCATTTTTGTTGTTGTGTTTTTTCGAGGGAGAGTTGCAAAGTACCAAGCTAGAGGTGCAAGTTGGTACTAGGGAAAAGAACGAGGAGTTAGTTATCGAGTTATTGTCACCATGTTTCTGTACGTCGATTGCCATGTTCACGTTTGTTGTAAAAGAAAGTTTTGCTACATAAATTCCTTACTTCATGCACTTCTGACATTAACATTAATGTTTTAGTAATGATCTGTATTAATATCCTATTAAAATTATGGGGTTGGTCCTAGCAGCAACTCAAAAATGAACTTCAGTGAAATTTTATGATAAGAATAAAAGATAAGCTTCCCGATCCGGTGGTCGAGGTTGCTATGGCGGTAGTGTCATAGCGAGCTCGGACCGAAGGATCGCGGGTTCGAGTCCCGCCTAGGGCATTTTTGTATTTGTGTTCGTCATTTCACCCTTTATCATCACCATATTTTTTCATCTTCAGTTACCATAACGTTAATTCCAATAGTGATCGCTAATGACCTAGATGTTGATGCGACCTTAAATAACAAAAAAGATAAGCTTTATGAATAGATTGTAACAAAACGGCAATTAAGTCGATAAACGCGTCAATGTTAAAGTCAGGAACAAGGAAAACATATAGTTAACATCAACGTATGTACAACGAAAAACTACATATTCATACGGAATGTATACTTTATTGTTCGTGACACAGACTCATCCAATATCTAGCAGCATCGTTTTAGTAAAAATGATGTACATTACTCGAAATTATGAACACAAGTTACAAATTATTGTAAATATTTATAATGAAATAATAAAATTTACATGCTATTTGATATTGATTAGTAACAACAGTAACATTAGTAAGAGTTTAAACTTTCAGACTGGTCTGTATGCTATTTTCGCAGGTAGCATACTTGAGATTGTACAACCAGCAGCCGCAAAAGAAACAGCCAAGAGGCAGCAACGCTTCAGAACAAGAAAAAAATAATTAGTACAGCCCAGCATCTGAACCATTTTAATAGTTATACAAGATACGAGTGGTAAAATTGACATTTTATTTTGCATATTATTAAGAAAAGGTTGGGACAAGAGGCCGATAGGCTGAGTGGCGTGATCCATCGAGCTAAATAAAATCACTTCTGTCATAAACTATTTTTTAGACATCCTTAGTTGCGTTTATCTTCTGATGAAGTATACCCATCACATAATGATCAGTAGTAGCTGATGCGGTCAGACGAAATTATTTCGTATTATTATTTGTTGTTGTTGTTGTTGTTGTTGTTGTTGCTTTCACAAGTTCATCTGAACACTTGAACATCGTCTCACTTTTAGCATTAGTGCTAGAAATTGAACTTTTAGCATGATATGCATGCTCCAAAAGAACCTCTTATACTAGCGGCTTTCTAAAAAAATATTTTCATGGTATGTAATATATTCTTCCAGAGAATTGTTGTCGCTTATTTAAATATTTCAACTGCATTTATTAAAAACGCGGAAGGTCACTAACGAACCAGAACTATAAGTTAAAATATTCAAGCTATTTTTATGTTGTCTAAATGAATCCATATTTTGGCTAACCTAGCATTTGGATGTATTTATATTCTGGTAAATAATTCAATTTTCTTGGAGCTACACGTAATGGATGTGTTCTTGAGCTTAAAAGTATGAGGGATAATTCGCATCAAATACGAAGCTTTTTGAGAAACCCTCATTCAAATAATAATTATTTTTAACTATTGTGTATTCATTGCATTTACTCAAGAACTAAATTTGAACACAAACTGATTATTGAATTAATACATTTGAATACATACTAAGATATTCAAATTAAGAAACACAGAATTACGTACTTATTTTATGAAATATAAGCAAAATATTTAAATACCTGCCAAAAAGAAAAGCATATGGCGCTGACTTTATACGTAGGCTTTAACGGCCTACAACAACGGTCTAATTAATAAAAGATGCCGTCGACTTTTGTTACATTTGAGAATGGCCGATATTCAGAATTTGTCAGCGGCGACATACATCCGTGGATCCGCATTATCGCTGGAGTTCCTGAAGGGTGCGAGATAAATCAAAATGAGTCACTCTCTTTCTGCCATGCATTATGTTATTGTGCTCTGAAATTCAGAAAGGAAGTTGAAACAAAATAAATACTTCATTTCAAAATTATCAATACCCAGGTTTTATCATTATTATTATTATCATTATTATTATTATTATTTTTATTATTATTATTATTATTGTTGTTGTTGTTGTTGTTATTATTATTGTTATTATTATTATTATTATTATTATTCTGCAGAAAAGGTGTGCCTTCATTAGACTGTTCCGTTTCCAAGTATTTATAAATCATCTTATCTTTTCTGTGTTTGTATCCCGTTCTCTCTCCCGTGGCTGTGTATGTACGCGTATATATGATTTGTTGTATTTTCTCCACTCTTTCTACATGGGAGATCCATTTTGTCTGATATGCTTTGATTTCTTCCAATACGTTTTTTAAGTTTACTTTTTGTCTAATTTCAACATTCCGGATTGGATCAGTCTTTGTACATTCTACGACTGACCTCAAAAACCTCATATCAGCCGTTTGTATTATTTGTTTTTGTTGGACTGTCAAGATCCAGCATTCTGATTCATACAGGAATCTGGGGACTGCCAAAAGTTTGTACAATTTTAAAATTGATTCAGCTCTTAATTTGCCATTTAAAATTCTTTTGTTTCGCATATAATTTGGAACTTTAAAGTGTGTATCTTCAGAGTTATCAATTCTTAAAATGGATCCAAAATTCTTTAAATGTATCCAAAATATTTAAAATTATTATCCTCTTCAATTGGTTTGTCATTTATTACGTTTTCTCTTGTCATTTTTTGTTGGAATGCGTGAATTTTTGTTTTATCTTTTCAACGTTAGTTAATTTTTTTATACTTTGGTTTTTTTTCAATCAAAGTAGTTAACGAAAACACCCCTACTAGAAACAGTACGTTCAGTAAATTCAATTCTATTACCTCTTAAAAGTATAAACCAGAAACGAAATCCCGTGTGCCCATGCTAATAGCGGCAAAACTCACGTCAAAGCCGCGTCTGCAAACATTCTTTTAACACCGCACTTCAAGTCGCCCGTCGCCCGATTGCATGGATAACGGCCGCCACGCAAAAACCGTCATGGCCGCGGAGATCCCTTGAGCGACGGTGGCGCGGCGCTCCGGCGACGGGCGAAGCGCGGCGCTCCTGGCGCTCGTCATCAGAGGAGACTGCGCTTTTAATTAACCTGCGGGTGCTTCGTGACAACTGCGGCGCGGCAGTTGCCGCGCAATTGAAATAATTCCACGCGGCGCTGCCGTGACGACCTGTCGAGTCCATGATGGCCACTCCCCACCGCTGATTGTTATTATAGTTTGGAATACGTGTGCGAGAGCGCGCGGGCGTATGGCGTTCGTATATTGCCGTGTAAAACGGGTAAATATAATTATTAAAATCAAAGGACGCAACGTTTTGCGGTTTTATATACTCGTCCAAAAAAATATTTTTCCAAACTTTCGTTTCGCAATAATATCTAGCACCGTGTAGGATTTAGTGCCCACAAACAAAATAAAATCCTGAATTTTCAAGTATAAAATGACGTTAAAATGACCGGGGGATTAAACGGTGCTCAAATGATCAAACGATGGAAATTTCATAGAACTTGGTTTAAAAAGTGTTGCTACTAGCTTTGAATATTCGATCAAAAGAGAAGAGTGCCATAGTGAATGTAAACAAACAGTAAATTTGTAAAATCATTACGTAATGACTGTTGAAAGAAATACAGTTTTACATATTTGATATTAACATATTTAACGATGATAAAAAAGATTGAAACAAAATAATCTGTACTTATTAAAATGAGAACTTAAATGAGCACTTTTAATTA
Source organism: Teleogryllus oceanicus (assembly GCA_964035755.1). Lineage (NCBI taxonomy): Eukaryota > Metazoa > Arthropoda > Insecta > Orthoptera > Gryllidae > Teleogryllus > Teleogryllus oceanicus. The sequence continues at coordinate 101,268,787 of CAXIVR010000004.1, read as the reverse complement.
AAAGTTAAACTTTTAACTAAAAGTAATTTTTATAAAAAAACTGAACTCTTGTGATTGCATCGCAGAGAAGAAAAAAGCTGTAAAAATGTTACATAAGAACGTACAAGTTCACTATACGGAAATACTGGAGTATTTACACTCACGAATCTTTACATTTAAAATCACTCTATCTTCGAACTTAAATAGCTTGCAATCTTCGCCTCGTGAACTACAACTTAACACTCACACTTCCAGGCTGTAATCGAGGTAGCATCGCATGCTTTTAATAGGCCGATTGCAACTCACTCAACAAAACGAGGGAAGAAACAAACGTGAAAAAAAGAGAAGGTAAATCAATAATAAATACTAATTTTAATAATTGTAAGATATTACATATTTTAAAACCAATAAACAATAGCAAACAATACCGTATCTGGAGCCCAATATCTTTCATTTAGAGCAAAAATCACCAAGTTTGATTAAGTATAAAGCTAAACAAAACTCTTAATGATTTAAATATTAAGATTACTTGTTCTGAATGAAATTACGAACATTCTAATTGATGCCGACAAGTTTACAATTTAGTGTTCTTAAATTAGCATAACTCACCTAATATATTACTAGCAGTGCTAAAACATCACTTACTTTCTCGCCCTATTTTTACGCAAATTATGCGAAAAGTACTCATATTTGCAAAAAATGTACACAACCTTATTTCAAACATTATCTTTAAGGAAAAGATTTTATTTGGAGAAAAAATCTATATCATTAATATTTTAGTTGTAGGAAGACTCCGAAAAAATTTTGAACCTTTGCAATTTTTGAAAAGTTAGGGTTTTCAACTAACATGATCTGCACCATTTTCTTAAACGTCTTTCACACTATCCAATATAAAATTTAATAAAAAGTTATGGAGCCATTTTTTTTATTTGAAAAATGCCCCAGCGGCTTCATGTGAACGTACGTAAATTTAAATATCGGTTTCAAATTCAAGTGGTGGCGACATCATCCAGCTTTACTGAGGAGTATCAATTTTGGAAACAATCGGCTGAACGGCTGAACCTTTAGCGTTGTTGGCAGACGAACGGACAAGCAGACGGATAGACGTTTTTCCGTCAATCGATGTTACCCTATCTAGAACCCACAAAACATGGAATTTGGATACACCAAATGATAGCAGATTTTTTTTAAAAATGAGCAATTTGTATTTATCCGCTTTTTCGTTACCAGGGGCCTGTAATTAGAGTTTTTCGAACGAAAATTCGCTGTTTTTTCGCGCATCTTTACATAAATTTCTTTCTACTCCGTAGCGAGAAAGTAAAAGTACAGTGCGTATGTGTACGAGCGAGCGTGTTCTTAAAGAATTGCGCAACCGTCACGATTGCTCCCAGAAATTGCTCGAAATCTGAACGGTCGAGAAAAATTAGTACTGGGGGAATGGTAATTCTTTATTATTAATTCAAATGCGGGAACACGGAAATCCGATGAGTATTATCTAGGTTGCGCCATTGTTGTCAGAAGTGGCCGCGAGAGGCGGAGGTTGTGGTCGAGCGGGCAGAGCTGGAGGAGTGGGGGCGTGCGGAGCGAAAGGGACCAGGACAAGCGAGACGAGCGGGACCGACGGGGCGAGAGCGGCGGACTGTTCAACGGTTGATTGTGGTATGTACATACCCTGATATCTCTGGGTAACCACGTACATCATTATTTTCATTAGACAATTGTCGTAGTAATACTGTTATTGAGTGAATGTTAGAGGAATTCCTAGACCGTGAATCAGTTGGATGTATCTCTATTTCATTAATTGTATGGGTTACAACATTTCGCATCTGGGTATGCAATGTCTCACGTGACTATTGAGTGAAATAACACTGATAATGAGTGAAATAGCATTGTTAAGAATTAATACAATCACTTTTTATGAGTTGAAAAATAATAACTTATGTTCTTTCATTGCCATATTCATTATAAATATGATGTATTGTAACAAATTGCTAACACAGGAACTTTTAATCGCTAATACTCGTATTATTTGTAACTACCTAATGTATCAAGAAATTTAAAGACAACTGAGACAAGATTGCATTGAAAACCCTTTTTTTTAATTTTGTGTAATTTTCGATCCTTAAAAAGAGATGCTTTCTTTATTAAGAGAATTTTTAGTTTAGTAGCGATATTTTCAATGTAACAAGCAAGTTTTTTCTTTACTTATTCACTTACCAAATAGAGAGAAAAAATCGCTCATTTAATGAGCAGGTATACCTCTAGTTTCGTCTAATCACCCAGTTTCCAAGGTAACGCCTTAATAAAACATCTTCTGCAGACTTCCTTTGAACACCACTAGGTCAGACGAGCTTCCTGATAATCTTGCCGTCTCCCCATGGCGAAGACGTGCACTTTTGCTTTATTGAAACGTCATCAATACCATCTGCGGTTTCCGTCACCCCGTAAAAGCACCGCCTTCCCGCACTCAGCCCCTCTCCTTGGACGCAAAAAAGGGAGAGAGGCGTGGAGCAGCGGACCGGAAGCACCTTCTGAGTTGTCACAATTTACATGCAGTCACGGAAACGTGTTGCCGTGTGATTCATGGAAGGGGTGATTTTTTGCAATATCAGTGCCCGCTTTGGCAGCGCGCCAAACGCCCTGGAGCCTACAGCTCCCCGCCATTCCTCCATTTCCCCTCCCTCCGCGCCCGGCCCGGCCCGGCCCTGCACGGCCTGGCCCCGCCCGGCCCGCCCCGGCCCGGCCGTCAGCCTCGGCGGCCTGGAACGGCAGAGTTTTTGCAATGAGCCCCGAAAACCGCCTGAATGGTCATTACCATGCGTGCTGGGGCGCTCATTATATTATCTGCGAGGATAATGGCTCACTGCAATTATAGCGAAGGGAAATCCTCCAGCCTAGTAAACCACTGGAGCCTGGCGAACCTTATGTTATATGCGAACCGTATGATCGGAATTCTGGAGCCAAAAGTCTTCACGCTAATGCTTCTCAGAATTTACATGCCGAAGAAATATTTCAGGAACGTGGCAAGAATTGGGGATCTGAATCTTCAAAGTGCTTCGTGGTTGAAGATAGAGCTTCGAAAGAATTATCAGTGTGGAATTTTGTGGATATAATGCTTTTTTAATAACTTCTGCAGCGAGAAAACTCGCGTTAAAGTAACCAGCATCAACATTCTGATGTTCGTGATTGTTATTTCAACCAAGAATATAATGGAGAATTTGAATTTTCGTCATAACTGTTCGCTTAGCCTCGGTTTGCGTATGTGAACTGATCGATCATAGGCATCAATATGTATAAGACTACTTATTATTTACTTAAGAAGTTGAACAAACGAGCTAGAATATTTTTTGGAAACCAATTATAACCATTCGCATGATGTACTACGTTCTAGTACTTGTTTTTCTTCATTGAACAGGAAAAACTGTATGTCTTCCTACAAATATTTCCACAAATTTTTAAAACTATTCAGATGAAATGTTTTACTTCGTCTTATTTGTTAAGTTATTACATGGCGAAATTAACCTTCCACGTTCAAAAATATGGAAACAAACTAAAATGTTTATTGAGAAATATTCTTAACCAACGTATTTGCAAATACACTAAAAGGAGAAGTTAGCTATCAAACGTAGTTCATTCCATTACATGCCACATGTTTTGTTTATTCTTTCTGGGTTTAGATAGAACAATACATTAAATGGTAAGTTAGAGTTTTCGGTTATGCAAAAGAAGCTCCCAATGACGTTTAATAGTGCAAATATAATTAGTGTTTTATAGTGTTTATTATCCAATCGAAAACTTACATATTTATGCTCACTAACAACAATACTGCATTTGAATGCACAAGAACATATACCATGACAATGAAACTCACAATGGAATAAATTCGAATAATTATTTCCATTTCCAATATTATCGTACAAATGAACCTAACCAATACGTTTTGTATCTCGCTAGAACGTATTCACAAAACACTTTTGAAATTCTGAATACATCCCACAAAACTCTAACCCAATATTTGTATACTGATACAAAAACTAACGCGACCGCCATTATATAATCATTCCATTATACAGAACTAGATACTACTTTCGGTCTGCGAAAATTCAAACAGTCATTTCGTATCATCTCTCATTACCGTTATTGGAACGCAATTAGAATTTCCGAATTTGCAGATCATGAATCGCACAGCGATCTACTTTTCCGTTCGCCGATGGCACATCAAATCACCGTCGCTAATACTTCTAAAGTGAGATTCGGTGTTATCGAGTTGGAAGCTATCTCGCGCGCAGCGGCGGCGGGATAGGGTCGACAACTACACAACGAGCGACATGGGCGATAGGAGGCCAACGACCCGATAGGGCAGCGACAAGTCGCCGTCCATCAACAGCGCGCGCCCGATAGGCACATCAATCAGGCGGAGCCCGGCGCGGCCCGGCCAGGCCCAGCCCAGCCCCCGCCGCGTCACTAGCGGCCTTATCGAGCGCCCATCACTTACGCGGCGGGCGATTAAAGTCATAACAATGCCCGCTCCAAATTTTCATATCCGCCGGCGGAGCCCGATGCATCGCGGGGACGCGTGAAAAATACCTCCCTGGCTGAAGTTCTCCAAGGGGGTTGGAAGGGCTGGAGTGAGTCAGCCAGAACGGATTATGGGCGTGTCAATTGAGGTGGTTAGTTCGTAACTGCAGTGCTATATCCCTGGAGGTGACTGTATTCCTACTTCTTAGAAGATGAGTACGTCGCAGAACTACATGTCGGCTTGCAGGTTTTCCTCTTCCAGGTATGCTCCTAGCCGTGCAGTATTGGCTCCAAACTCCTCCCGACATGTATAGTGGATACAAGCGTGAGTAAAAACCGAATACGACCGGGAAAGGAAAAATCGCGGGTGGTCCGATATCGTTTGTTGGGATATTGCTCCGGCATTCGCCTGATATTGATCAGACAAACCACGGAAAACTATCGATTAGAAATACCACCCAAACTTGTTCCAGACTGTGGTTGAATTCTGCCCAACTTATCTAGCTAATGTCGATTGTTTGATTGATTTAATAGTAATTCCGGGGGCGTCAACTAAGGTAATTAGTGCTGTAAATGTAGTGCACGTTTTTTCTCGGGAGGTGGCGGTATTCCCCCGCTGGATAGCGAGATTTTCCCAACCAGGAATCACTAATTGGAGTTTTCCCAAACGAGGAATCTCCCACCAGTGGGACACCGCCCCATCTCTGAGCGACAAGCTCTGAGCTCCCGACAGGTCTCCCGGCTTGTGTGGTAGAACACGGCATGTTAATGTAAGATGTGAGGATAGGACAAGGAAGAAGAAGGAAAGATCGCGTGCGGCCTGTGGCCGGTTTGCGAGGGTGCTGCTCCGGCATTTGCCTGGTATTAATGGCCAGGCCATTTACTTGGTTTATAGTAAAACTACCGATCAGAGCGGCCGGCTGCTAGAATTGTCCTCAAGACAGCGATTGAACTCGACCTAGCTATCTAGCTAGTGTCGAAAATTCGAAATTGTACGGATATCAAACCTAGTCAACGTTGTCCCGGTCCTAGTACCGGTCAACGTTCCTGCAATTGAATGGCTTTATGCTACACGTATACGATTTTAATATCGTTTTAAATACGTTAGGTGGAGAAATGATGTTTGATTGCATTTTCAAGTATAAAGTTGAATAAAATCTATATTTTGTTCGAAGACACTAATCTAAAATCAAATGATTAACAACCAATTGAAATCTATATCGCATGTTTATGTACTCTAACAACTCACTTCAAAACCCAGTCCTAGACACATGGTGATGACGATAACAGTACTAATGGTTGAAATGGCATATTTATTATGCTCGTCTTCTTTAGACTTGAAAATACATGATCGTAAGAATGGCTCTACATCTACCCGTCTCATCAGGTGCATCTTCATAATATTTCTTACCCACACCTTCTTGATCATGCACACGCACCCATGTGTGTGTGTATGTAGTATATATAAATTCAAACGTATTATTTTTAATAAAATGGTCGGCATAATAGCATGGTTCTCGTCATTTTTATTTCATATGAACAAAGTATTAAATAATATGAAAAAATTAACAGAAAAAATATTCCCAGCATAAATAAATATTACAGTTCTCCTGTAGTGAACTTACCGACAAGAACTTCGAAATCCAAATATTTATACTTAGCGTGAAGCGAATTCAATTATTCCACGAACTGAAAGTTTGCACAGGATGCATTCACAGGCCCAACAAGACCACTTACCTCTACCGCATAAATAACTTCGAAAACCACTCAATTTAGGAGGACCATTGGGCACTTGCTAAAACTAAATGGAAAAGTTCCCACTTGCTAAATGGAAAATTTTAACCTTATTTCCTCGCTAATAAAACTGGTGCGATTAAAGAATGCAAAGTTAACAACTCAATTAAAAAGGAAGAAAACTTTCATTTCTTTAGCAGTTCCAACAGTCTTTTTTCGTGTGTCCGAAGAAGAAAAGTTCTGGCCGAAAGAAAGATCCCAAGTAAGCAACTTGGAGGGCTGCGCCCGGTATAGAGGCTGCCGCCACTTTACTATGAAGACAGTCACTTTGAGCTCCGAAGACTTATTGAAATGGCGGGGGAGAAGGATCGAGAATGTTGGAGAACGCACAATGAAGAGAGAGTCGAATAGAAGCAGATTCAATAGGTCATAACCGTCATAACCTCGCTTTGAAATTCGACTCACGTCTTTGAAAAGGTTCATGAAAGTTTTTCGAATAGCTTCGTTCTACACTTTTCACGCAAATATTTGGGAAACAGGATGGTCCCTTTCTGATTTGGTGCTTATTCAGTGCAATCCACAAAACAAGTCCACAGTAACAATTGGTATATGAAAGCATGATTAGTATAAATGGTAGGTATTTGACTCACTTTACTTACACCAATGGTTTACAAAGCTTCACAGATTACTCTATAGGAAACAGCTTGATTCGAGTTAGTGATGGGAAAACTTGTTAATTAATTACAATCGATTATTTGCAATGGAAAATACCCGATTTCGATTAATTGGTTGAAAGGTAACGATTAATCGATTAATTGGAATACAACATTTTTCTATAGAATAGCAAAAAATGTGTACTTTTCTGGTAACATTTTCAGGCGGATTAAGACCAGTATGCACAGGGGTAGACTTTTACGGATTGTCTTCTCCATCCGCTATCCTTGAAAGTTTCAGCTTTAAATGTTGAAACATATTGGGCGTACTGTTTCCTCATTTTAGCTGCTTTCCACAGTGGTTACATTTCACTAAATCATTCGTAAACTTGGTAAAACTTTCCCGTGCATAGTTTTTCCTGGAGCCATTGTCATTTAAATTATAGACTATTATCCAAAACATATACTCATTGCTATTAAAACTAAACACGTAATGCCACGTAAATAATGTAATGCATATCGTCCAGAGCTCTGGTTTAAAACATTCTCTGATAGCGAGACAATACTCCGTAAACTAGAAGACATGTAAAAAGCGAATAGGAAGCGAATCGTATTTTATTTCTCTCCCTCTGTACTCTTTGCCACTTTCTGCAGAAGAAAGCAATCTGACTGTTTCTGTGGTGCGTTGCACAAAAATGAAAATTTACAGTTTCATACCGAAAGAGGTTCGCCCAATATGATCAACGTTAAGAAGTCGTTCAGAAGAGTCAAAAAGTCAAACGCGGCTTCAAGACTATTTTGTAAATCTAAAATATAATTATAAAACCAAACAAATCATTAATATGTCTAATGTAAATAAAGAAGATTGCTCTTTAAAATTTTCATATATATGCTACGCTGCTAACCTTGAAATTTTAAACAATTACAAAGCTGTGAGACCGCATTAAAAAGTGCCTACAGCGTGTGAATTATTCAAATCAATTTTAATTCAATTAAAATATATATTGTCTGACAAAGCACGTTTTCTGAGAATCATTTAAACTGACTTAAATACATTATTCTATTACACAAAATGTCAATATCTAGGTTTCACCTACTCCTTTTTTTGAATTTCCAAATTCATTCAAATATTTTCCTTAAAGTAAACTGAGAAAAACATTGACAATTTGAAGGGAAGAAACTCATCTAAATTTTCTGCGACTTCTCAAAGGGGAAACCCTACAAATTACTTGACTTTCGGTACTTCAGAGCATGCTTAATGGGATCAAAAAGTGCACAAAGACAACACAGAAGCATTTATTACTATGGTACAATAAGAGCAGATTAAACAAAGCGAGGAGTTCTTTACCTCTAAAGTACTTTACACTTCTCAGAAGAGTTAATAGTGAATACGCCAACAAACCTTAAAGAGATATTTTCAAAATGCATTGCTGAAGTCTGACGTACCTACAACTCAAAAGTTCACATATCACAAACACAACTTCCACGATATTTGAAGTTATGCTTTCTTCAACCAAACGGATTTTTAACATTTACCATGCATAAAAATTGTTTTAAAACACACAGATACTCTCCAGTCCACTGAAATGTACTAAGGGTGTTACTAAAAAACCAACCAACTGTAAAACTGCATTTAACTTTTCAACACACAGCATGAAAGAACGTGCCGTTAACGCGTAACTTCATCCCATCTTCCCTTTCCCGGAATCTGCTCCGAGCGGAGCGCTTTTTCCTGCTTCCCAGAGTTGTGAGCTAAGAGAGACTGGGACTGAGGATGAAGGAGATGCTAGCGGGAATGGAAATTTCACGTTAGAAGAGACTGTTTACCAGATGTGGCATCGGTAATGGCGGTGGCTACGGGCTCTGCATTAATGACAACGGTTGTGATTTAGGGCTATGAATTAGTGGCAACGGGTGCGTTAACTTCTTAGGCCATTATTACCAGAAGTGTAGTGCACGTCAATCGAGAGAGGTGGCAGTGTTCCTCCCCTTCTGAAACGAGAACATGCGCCGACCTACACGTGAGCTTGAGTAGTTCTATACATGTATGTAGTACCTCCTCCAAATGGAACATTGACCTAGCTTGGACAATATCTATGGGACATGTAGTCTCTAGTGAGTAGTGATGACCAGCGGCAAGAGCGGCAATGTGAAGTGACAGTAACGGATGACGAGTGGTGATAAAATGTGAGGAGCGGTTAGTGGGTGATGACGGTAATAATGGCAGTGACGACGTTCGGGAACCCCGGGGGGAAGGCCCGGAAGGGGGTGATGTCGGTGATGGTGGCGGAGCAACCGAGGCCACGGTGGCGGCTGGGGTGTTATCTCCGCGCCGGACGCGCTTCCGGCGCCCGCGGCGTCGCGCGCCCGCCCGCTAAAGAGCTGAGTGATTGCGCCCCTCACAATGGTGGTGCTAACCGCCGCGTAATGTATTCCAACACTTTGTTGAAAGCAGGATGCCGCCGTGCGCGGGTGGGTGGAGCTGAAATGTTTGTTTGCCGGCGCTGACGTGGTGGTTGCGGCCGCGGCGCTGGCAGCGGCAGGGAAGGGACTGCGGTTGGGAGCGCGTGAGTGTGAAGGTGGCCATGAGAGTAGAAATGGAGAAGTTGGAGTGGAAACAAGAATTGAATTGAAGAACAGTGTACGAAAATAGAAAATCCACTTTGGGGGGAAATAGTTAGGAACAGAAAGTTAGTAAAAGAATAAAGGGGACGGATATAAGGAAAGTATGATATTGTCGGCGAGGAATGCAAGGATGAAAGTCTTGAGCCAATTAGAGATTGTTTTACTTCAATACGTTTGTAATTATATTCCTCATAAATGGCTTCGATTGCAAAAAGAAAATATGTTTCGCAGTGTACAAAAAGGTACTACTGATTGAATAATAATAATAATAATAATAATAATAATAATAATAATAATAATAATAATAATAATAATAATAATAAAGTTCGTAAAATTGAATTTCCTACTGCTGATTATTTTAATGTTATATCCATATTTAGCACGTATGTTATTATCGTTATGTACTAAATTTTATAAGCTATATGCTAGGCATGAATCGTATTTGTTTTACTCTACATTTCGCCTCAATATTTGGAACTCTGATAAGGACGTTTTTAATATCTTGTAAACACAATACCATCAACATGGTTGGATGGCAATATATTGTCAATGATAATATTGGCTCATTGTGATTAATTATAATAAACTAAAACGTATGTTACGACAAAGTCCCCACGCGTGTAGAGATGTCAAGATAGCCGGTGCGGCCCCAGATCGGCGGCAGCGGGGGGGGGTGCTGACGAACGGAGAGGGGGATGCTGGCAGCAAGGCGGCGGGGGCGGGGGCGGGGCGGGCGCGGAGGCCGCGGCAGGGAGCCACATATCACGAGCCGCGACGCTGTCCCGGGCGCAGCAGACACGTTTGATTTATCGTCTCTCCACGCGCGTACGCGGCTGGGTGGCGCGGGCGATGCCGCCGCCGCTGACACGGAGGAGCGCGCCAGCACCGGCCCGCACAGCCAGCTCGCGCCTCTGGCCCAACACGCGCCGGCACGCTAGCGGCACGCGTGCGCCGTCTTCCCAAGGGGGGAGGGGGGGCGTGGCGATGAAATGTGACAGACCAGTACTGCGAGAAACCCGGAAAGAAAAGTTGAACTGATCAGTTTCTGAAATAGAATGAAGAACGAAATACAAACTAATTTTGTTAACAAAAGGTGTAAAATAAGTAGCAATGCTGAATAAAATTTGATATCCCGTATTCGCTTTATTGCCGCACAAAGCTTATTCAATAGGAATCACGTCAGGTTTTTCTAATTTCAAATTTTACCCCGTGTATAAAACAAGATATCGACACATTGTTTCAATATACTTTCTTATAAATAAAATATGTACAAATCAAAGAATATACATGAAACTGAATATGGATTACGTGTCAACGTATCAATATGTTAAACAAGTACAAAAAGGACTACCTAACAGTGTAGATTTCAGTTAGACATTTATTGTTATATGGTACATATATTAATGTCATTGAGGAATGTGTCTAAATGCTCAATATGTGCCCAAACGTTAACAGCTACATCAGTGCTAATTTTATGAGTGAGTAATTTTATTGTTTACCCCAATAATAAAGAAGGGTATTATCATTTTTACATCAAAAAACCCTTTTGGTGCGGATATTTTGAGAAAAATTAAAGAGGAATGAAAAATCACCAAGCAGGTTTTTTTAGAGAACATAAGAAATATTCGAATCATACTACATTTTTGATAATTATTTTGATTCAATTGCATGTAAAGTATTCGATATAATGGTTTCATGACCATATAAAAACTGCACCGTAAAAATAACAAAGCATTGGGAATGAAAATAGAGCAAGAATTAATTTTTTTGTTTCACGTATACATACGTATATGCGGAGTAATTATAGAGAAAGTTGTGTAATACTGAGGAAAATCGATTTCAAGATTTCAACGGAAATACACGTTTGGGGATCCCTGATTCCGAAAAGTTTTTCTTCAAACTGTCAGACTGTCCGTCCGTCTGCCCGTCAGACTGTCCGTCCGTCTGCCCGTCAGTCTGCCCGTCAGTCTGCCCGTCAGTCTGCCCGTCAGTCTGCCCGTCAGTCTGCCCGCCAGTCTGCCTGCCAGTCTGCCCGCCAGTCTGCCCGCCAGTCTGCCCGCCAGTCTGCCCGCCAGTCTGCCCGTCCGTCTGCCCGTCCGTCTGCCCGTCCGTCTGCCCGTCCGTCTGCCCGTCCGTCTGCCCGTCCGTCTGCCCGTCCGTCTGCCCGTCCGTCTGCCCGTCCGTCTGCCCGTCCGTCTGCCCGTCCGTCTGCCCGTCCGTCTGCCCGTCCGTCTGCCCGTCCGTCTGCCCGTCCGTCTGCCCGTCCGTCTGCCCGTCCGTCTGCCCGTCCGTCTGCCCGTCCGTCTGCCCGTCCGTCTGCCCGTCCGTCTGCCCGTCCGTCTGCCCGTCCGTCTGCCCGTCCGTCTGCCCGTCCGTCTGCCCGTCCGTCTGCCCGTCCGTCTCCCCGTCCGTCCGTCCAACAGTCCGTCCGACAGTCCGTCCGACAGTCCGAGTGTCATTTTCTCGAAAAAAACTCTTCCAATTTTTCCAACAGATAGTGCTAATTGCACAGTTTTATGTGACAAAGTTCATTTTGGTGCATTTTTAAAATTACACAAATGTAATTTTTTTGAAATATCTCTCTCGCCGTTAATATGTATATTTCCAGCGATTTGTACACTGTCACGGAAAACATCGTCAAAATTTCTGCGGCGCGTCGTGCATTTGCAGCTCTTCCGATCAGGCGTCGTGAGCCTAAGTGAGCCTCGCTCCGCGTGGACGTTGCCTCCGACGTCCGACAGTTCACTGCCGATCCGCCGTCAGACCTGTCGAGTTGATTTAATTTAATTGTCCTTTGTAGACTAATACCAAGACTGCACGCTAGAGAGCATAATGCAAGATTACGACAAAGAAAAAGATTGTGGATCTGAGACACAAAATCATATATTATTTAACCATAAGTAAACACATACAAAGAAAAAATGAACGAATGCCAATAATACCTCTACCTTGCTTCAACTATATTAAATTTACACAAATAACTATTTCATGAACTCATGGTAATTTACAATGAACATTAAAGTTAAACACTTCACTCAGTAATGTCGGTCGGTTTAGTGTGTTCCTCATTAAATTCAATTTCATTGAATGTTCATTAAATCATTCTTTTTTTTATTAAAGTTAAACACTTCACTCAGTAATGTCGGTCGGTTAATATCCTCTCTTTGTTCACACGGGTACTCACTCTTCTGCAATACGGAAGCGGTGAATGGACTCTGGGCGTAGCTACCCCAGGGCCCCGAAGCGGGCGGGCGGCAGGTAGTATGCGCTCCGACTCGCTGGCGGTTGTGACCCTTCCGTAGACGGTCGCGGCCTTGGCTGCGGATCTTTCCTCCCAAACAACCAAATGCGGTGCCGGTCGGCTGGATCCAACGCTGAGCGCGCCACTTCTCGGCTGCAAACGCACGCACCTCGTTTCTTCTGACTCACCTTTTTCTTCAAAAAGCGTCGATCGGAAACTGCGTGTTCTTGAATATTCATCGCAGTTATCGAAATGTATTGGGAAGTTGTAACGGTGGATTGTGATCTCGTGAGTTTTACAGCACAAATCAGTTCAAAATGGCCCCAATGTTGCATTCCAGTTCCACTGGTGATTGCGCACGTTGCACTATTTCTTCGTACCTTCGCTCGCAACCTCCACCCGCTCGCAACACAATTCTCTCCTATTCGACCACTAGCACTTGGTGTTGCCTGAATCGTGGGTCATTGATACCGAAAATTCAATTGATGCAAAAACGTCTGTCCGTCTGCAAACACCACTAGCCCCATTACCACAAGTAGGGTTTTTTCAAAATTGAATAAACTCCTGTCCATCTGTCTCAAGTTGAAGTTTTCAGTTTCTGGAAAACATTCTTCCAAATTTGAGGGTATTTACATGTAGCTCCTGAGATAGTTTCAAAATTTTCTTAAAAATGACTCCAAATTTTTTCATTAAATTTCTTGTAATAATAGAGTAAAATACACTCACAAATGTGGTGTAGGTCTGGTATTCAGGCATAACTGAATTTTCGAAAATTTCAAAAGATTGAATTATTTCGGAGTCTTCTAGTAACTACGCAATTAAAGATGAGATTTTACTTCCAATGAAACTTGTTTACAATCCGTTATTTTAATAAGGTCATGCATATTTTTTGAAAATTTTAGTAGTTTTCTGCTAAAATTAGCTCAAAATCCCGCGTTTTCAGAAATGTTAAACGCCATTTTTTCGAAAACGACTCCAAATGTTTTCTTCATCCTTTTCCAATTAATAGTTCTAATAGCACTGTTTAAGATGGCATAAAAATAATTTTGCTGTAATCTTTTGGTTTTTAAAAAATTACGCAAGTATAATTATCTCTCACGTAAATGTCGCCGGAAAACCGTCATAACTACCCGCCGTAAATACGGACATTTTCAGCAATTTGCAAACATCGTTGCATTTGCAAGTTAGGAACTTAAAATGACTTCAAATGAAGTTTTCGAAAACTCGAAAGATTTCTGTGGAAATGAGCTTCAAATTTTGCATTTACAGCAAAGTTTCTTAAAACCGGCTACAAATTTTCCAATGAAAATTACCATTTAGGATAAGGTTTAACTCTTCTTTAATATTCTTAAACTAATATTTGAGTTCTACCGTCAGGACACCAAAACCTTGTGAAAATTTCATAAAAAATGTAGTTTGGGCGGCGATAGATGGCAGCAGGCAAGAGTATGTTAAGCTACACCGGGCCAAATAAATTAGAAAACTAGCTAGTACGAGAAAGTCTGTGCCATTCTGTAGAACCTCAAGTTTAAGTTTACTGTACTTATAATTACTGTACGATATAATACAGCATAAAGTTTAATTAGTTTAAGCGACATTATGTATTCATACAATTATTAGTATTGGAAATTAAACTACCATCAGATTATTTTAATTTATCGTAATATGAGCCCTGTTCTCTTCGGTTTGCACATTTATTGTTAATTCCAACAATCACGTTAGTAACCGGCATTGAATAAAGTACAAGCAAAGGAAAACATGCAATATCAGTATTCATTTACATAGGAGATACGTACGAATTTTTTTTAAATTAATTGAATGAATTTCATTCATGAATTAATATGATACACACCAAAACATTTTAATAGAACTAAAATGAATAAAAATTGAGTATATGGAAATTGTACCTTTGAGCTCGGACTTGCATATCATCATTCAACTGTTCATTCAGTTCGAGCAATGTCATGGGTCGTAAATCTTTTCAGGTCTCGACATAGGCAGGGGATTTACAAAATCCTCCCCAAAAGCCTCGCAAATAAGACGGCTTCCCTCCTTTAAATCCACTTCGGAAGCAGTAAAACTCTTCCAAGTGGGTTAAAAGGGGTAATAACTGGATAATCTTCTTAAAAAAAATTCGAAAGTCTCTTAAGAAGCCATATCTATTCACCAATAAAGGAATCAAAACTCTGAAATCGTGTTCTCGTCGAACATGTCTACGATAAAAGTTAGATGTTCATTATGAAAAGTACCTGACCCAGGATATGAATGAAAACCGAGCAAAGCAACAAAACTGCTACGAAGACTATTACGCTAGTAATAGTTTGGAAGTTGAAACGACCTGGGGGAACGGAGCTGGAGTGGGACTGCATTGTAAAACGATCTCCTCGATTCCTAAGCCCTGATATACGTACACGGTGCGCTGTAGAAGTGGCTGCACGAAAACTGGTACACGACCTCGACGTCCTTTCGCGCATACCTCGAATTTCGCGCACGAAGATCGCCCATTTCCGATCTTTCAATTAACAGAGCTCGTCGGCGAGAGCGCCAACGCCCCGACCACGCCCGCCACGTCCCGGTGAAGCCCGATCACGAGATCCGCTGGCGCGATCTTACGCGGACCTAATCGAACCCCGCATCTGCTCCACCTGCGCTCCCGCTATTAGCTCGATCCGCCCGCGGGCGGAAAGGGGGAAGCGGAGGGAGAGACGGCGGGAGGAGGACACTGCGTGGTGAGGTAGGTAAGAGGGAAGGGAAAGGGAGGGGAAGGAGAGTCGGTAGAGGAGGACACTGCGTGGTGAGGTAGGTAAAGAGGGGAAGGGGAAAGGGAGGGGAAGGAGAGTCGGTAGAGGAGGAAACTGTGTGGAGAGGTAGAGGGAAGGGGAAAGGGAAGAGGGAAAAGAGAGAGTCGGTGAGGAGGAGGGAGGGGGAGAGGAGCAGAGGAAAGAGGAAGGAAGGTCGTTCAACCAAGATGGACCTTGGAAGTGGGGGAGAGGCCCTCCTTCCCTCCAGTTTTCCTCTTAGGCCGAAAAGCGTTCGGGCGCGTAGGGGCGAGTGAAAATAAAGTTTCGCTTCCAAAGCGAGGGCGGTGCCATAAAACTACACGCGGCCGGTGCGGTGGTGGCGTGGCACAGCCAGTGCAACGGGGGGGGGAGGGCGCGGAGGCCCTACTGGCAATGCGACTGTCGGTTAAAACGCGAGCGACAAGGGTGGGAGTGCGAGCTCTGGAAGAGGGGGTTGCTCCGGCCAGCGGGTAACTCCGCCCCCCTAATGGGCCAGTGAAACATGATACTGGGCAAACAATGCGGTTATTCACGCGGTGGTAATACCGGGAAGTCCACTCCTGGTGCCGGGGCGGCGGTGAGCGCGCGCTTGCTATATAGGATTTCAAACATTTCATACACGCTAAATTTCACGCCAAAAGTGTAATAACGGAAGGGAATTGAGAGTGCCGGGCCGCGTGTGGCCACTGCAGGAGGCCGTTCCACCTCCACCGATATTGTCACCGCCGCCACGCAAACGCTTCCAATGCCTGATGAATTAACTAATTAGATGTGGCAGCGGGGGTGGGCGTGGGTGGGGTGAGGGCAAGGATGCGGGCGAGGCGCAGACGAGGCGCGGGAGAGCGGGAGGGAGAGAAGAGAGAATGCGAAGACGAGGTCGGGGAAAGCGGCGAGGGCCGTGGCGAGGGCCGTGGCGAGGGCGCGGGCGAGGCGCAGACGAGGCGCGGGAGAGCGGGAGGGAGAGAAGAGAGAATGCGAAGACGAGGTCGGGCGGCGAGGGCCGTGGCGAGGGCCGTGGCGAGGGCCGTGGCGAGGGCCGTGGCGAGGGCCGTGGCGAGGGCCGTGGCGAGGGCCGTGGCGAGGGCCGTGGCGAGGGCCGTGGCGAGGGCCGTGGCGAGGGCCGTGGCGAGGGCCGTGGCGAGGGCCGTGGCGGGGGCCGTGGCGGGGGCTGTGGGGGCCGGGGCGAGGGCCGGGCGAGGGCCGTGGCGAGGGCCGTGGCGAGGGCCGAGGCGAGGGCCGAGGCGAGGGCCGTGGCGAGGGCCGAGGCGAGGGCCGTGGCGAGGCCGAGGCGAGGGCTGTGGCGAGGGCCGTGGCGAGGGCCGTGGCGAGGGCCGAGGCGAGGGCCGAGGCGGAGGGCCGTGGCGAGGGCCGTGGCGAGGGCCGAGGCGAGGGCCGTGGCGAGGGCCGTGGCGAGGGCCGAGGCGAGGGCCGTGGCGAGGGCCGAGGCGAGGGCCGTGGCGAGGGCCGAGGCGAGGGCCGAGGCGAGGGCCGTGGCGAGGGCCAGGGCGAGGGCCGTGGCGAGGGCCGTGGCGAGGGCCGAGGCGAGGGCCGTGGCGAGGGCCGAGGCGAGGGCCGTGGCGAGGGCCGAGGCGAGGGCCGTGGCGAGGGCCGTGGCGAGGGCCGTGGCGAGGGCCGTGGCGAGGGCCGAGGCGAGGGCCGTGGCGAGGGCCGTGGCGAGGGCCGTGGCGAGGGCCGGGCGAGGGCCGTGGCGAGGGCCGAGGCGAGGGCCGTGGCGAGGGCTGTGGCGAGGGCCGTGGCGAGGGCCGTGGCGAGGGCCGTGGCGAGGGCCGTGGCGAGGGCCGAGGCGAGGGCCGTGGCGAGGGCCGTGGCGAGGGCCGTGGCGAGGGCCGTGGCGAGGGCCGTGGCGAGGGCCGTGGCGAGGGCTAGGCCGTGGGCCAGGACGACGGACAGAGCAAGGGCCGGAGCCAGGGCCATGGCCAGGAGCGGGGTTAGAGTGAAAGCCAAGACGAGTGCAAGTGCGAATTGAAGTGCGAGGGCGAGGGCGTAGTCGACGTCCCGCCCCCTGGCGAAAATTCATGCTCCGGGCGCCAATGAGCAACTAATGTCACAGCGTGTGTTGGGGTACGCGAGGGAGATCTCGGTAACGTGTGCAGCCCCAGAGAGAGCAATAAATGTACGCAAGACGTCTTTGAACTAGAATGTAAGTCACCGTGTTTGATTTGGTTCACGGAATTGGTTTATTTCTTAGATTTTGTTTTCCTGTGGAAAATTTTGCACCTTGCAAGTGTTTCTTGTCTATTGTATTACATTTACTCTGTTTCTAAAATTCGAAAAGAAAATATGAAAAAAAAATTAATACTTTTGATAACTGATTACTGGATTTTTCATTCGCACTTCAGCAAGTTCTCGATTATACTAGTGGATAAGAATTAATGATAATGAGATATCTCGAAAAGTTGGGGTCTGTAGAAATGTAATGCGTAGTTGAGTAGAAATTTAAAATAAAAAATGCTATCAATAGACTGTTCTTATTGAAATAGAAAATTCTAGGAGTAGGAAAACAATATCAGAAACGGCTGTGATCAACGAGACAGTATGTTCTATCACTAGGCTGTGATATGGGATATCTATCCGCCTTCCACGCTAAGCAGGTTCAATCTCCAGAACCTATTGCACGAAGAGTAACAAATATGAACACTATACAGATTATAAAATTATGGAGGTAGACAATAGCAAATCAGTACATATTGTTGAAAATAAGACACTTCATAAAATATCAGCATCAGGAAACAAAATTAGGAAAATAAAACTTCGAATAATATAACATTTTTTGTATAATTTTCAAAATGTTTTCATAATTTTGAAATCAAATTTTTAAAACTGTTATGAAGCAATTTTCCTTGAATTGATGCACATTTGGTAAATTAATATTCACAGAATATCTTGAAATGAAATTCCATGCTAATTTGAAGACCTGTTTGCCTACTCATTTCCAATATGCGGTTTGCAGTATGACGAAATATGATACTGAGTAATTCAGGCGTGAGTAATTCACTTTTGTACCGGAGAGAATATTTAAACCAACATCAAAGACACTGATCCAGTTGGAGTATTGCTGGTTATTGAAAAGCGAAACCGAAAGGTGATAACTGATGCTGATGAACATTTTCCCTGAAACTGGAAATAAAAAGTGTGTCAACGTGGTTGAAATTATTTATCTGTATTACTTTTCAATGATGGTGTTTTAAAAAGTTACAATCAGTTCATACTGTTTTTTTATGTTTTCAACACAATGTATTGTAGCACTATTAATATTTAATATTTTGGACTGTACGAATAAACTTTCAGTAATTAGTAAAAGCCAAATTAATTTTCTAAGTCAAAAATAAAAATTATTTAATCCAATACGGGCAAGTTTCTGACTGTATCTCATAGTTACTTCCGAATAAACAATACCACTTAACTTATACTGGATGAACAGAACGCCCGCATTCCCTGTAGAACAGTACGGTCTTCCGATCGCCACAGAGAGATGCACAATTTGACAGTTCGCTCGATAAAAATATCGAATTCTGCATGGCGCTTGCAACAAATCACCTACCACTCTAACGTCTCCGTTTCTTTTTTGCCGTCGAACCGCTCAATTTTTTACATGCCGCCATTTTCAAAATGAACGCAGGCGAGCAGGGCAACGGAAGCGGCTCTCCAAGTTCTTTGTACCTGTCAAAGCAGCGCAGATGACGCGAGGGCGAGACAGCGGTTTAGCGGGGTGCGGCAGGGATGGAGGGTCATTTGGTCAGCGTTTAATCTGAAAACGCTTCCACTTTGTCGTTTTTACCGGAAGCCCCTCGAGTTAGAGTACGTGGCATTGGTGAACTTTATATTTATCTCTTTTTCCTCTATATATATAGTTCTCATTCATCTTTTTCCGTCCTCTTACTCTACCTGAATCTCCCCGCTCTCTTTTTCCCCTCCTTATCTCTTCATCTCCTCCCCCCCCCTTTCTTTCCTTTTTGCCCTCTCCTTCCTTTGGCTCTCTCCCTTCTCTTTCCATATCAGTCTTTCCGTTCCTTCCCCCTCCCTCTTTCTTCCCCTTTCTCTTTCTAGGTAGTTTTCGGAATTTTCTTTTCCTCAATAAAAATTTACATGTTTGTTCCTTTCTAATATTGAAGTTGTTTTGTTTCCTCTCTTCCCCTTCTACTCCCCCCACTTTTTCACCTTGTTTAGTGCTCCCAGCTCTGCTTCCTCTGGTGTGGCTAATCTAGCTCATCTCTATCTACTCATTGCTTCCTTTCCGTTCCCCGCCTCGCGCCGAAGCCGAGCATTTTCTTTCTTTCGCGAGGCAAACCGTGACTCGTTTTTGAATGCTCCCAAATTACAGTCATATATTTTCAAGCAGAATCAATCTTTTCCGCGGAAAGCATTTTTACCAGCGAAACTTTGTGACCAGACTGAAAAATTCTTCACAATGCTTTGTCCACAGCCCACAAAAAATAATACGTTCAAACCACTCTTCGTGCTTTCTACTAATAAATTCTATTATGAAAATCTTCTTGTTGCTGCAACTGTCAGTAAAAATACTCGTGTATATATTTATAAAATTGAGAAACAAGAATTCTCCTAATTTTTTCTTTCTTTTTAGAAAAGAAAATAGTGCTCGTGTTAGAATTGTTCATATTTCTTTTCGATTTACCTATAGAAAACATGATTTTCAAAATGTTTCTACACATGATTGATTTAATTGTGTTTTCAAGGGAAACGATATAATTTGCCTTAATTTTGAGCAAATTAATGTATGTTTACAAAATTACAAACTAAATTTCAGAAACTACTTTAATTCACATTTCTAGAAGTACGTTGAAATGACATCAATGTTTTATTGATTGTAGGGAACATAGGGTAAAGTCCCCTGATGTGGTATTAGTTCCTAATGTGAAATACCGAAGTATCTGTATTAAGCTAACGTCTCAAGACAAAATTTGAGGATTACTTTGAAGAGGAACCCGTGTGATGTCCGGGGGTTTTATTAGAATAGCACCACGGGTAATCCCCCCTGTCGACTAACTCCTTACCCGAATTATTCCTTTCGTGACATCCAACCCTTCCCTTCCCCCCAGGAGCCAATGGGTGGACTGAGTAGCTCCGAGGCCCCTGGTACCTATCCTAAATAATTCCGCCCTTTTTTGCTTCCTAGGGTAGGCAGAGCTCTTAGCCCGTGAAGGCGGTCTGCCTAGGGGGAGGCCAACCCAAAATATTGCCCAATATGTCCGAAGACTCTGAGGTAACAGCCCCACCATCGAGCTTAACCTGCGTTGCGCTCGTAACGTGGCCAAGGGATATACTAAATTACCGAATCTCCAGGGCAAATGCCGGACTAGTATGATTAAGACAACCAAAGCTATGAAAAAGGACAAGAGTTTGGGATTAATGAAGGTAGCTGTATGAAATACGAGAGGGTTACATGAAAAAGAAGGCTAGTTAGAAATGGAATTACAGCGCACTCAAGTAGACATTGCAATCATACCTGAAACGAAGAAGAAGTTACAAGGTTCGACAGAACTTAAAGAATATATTTTAATTTACTGTGGCGCAGAGCGGTAGAAGAGAGCATCTGATGGTATAGGAATAATGATTAAAAAGAAACTCAAAAATAAAATAGATGGATTGACATTTATAATTGATAGAATGATAAAAAAGTGATGCAAAATGAAAAGAGGTCACTTATCTATAATTGATTGCTATTCAGCTGAAGAAGGAATAAAAGAAATTCTTGAGAAAGTTTATGAAGAACATCAAGATGTTGTTGACAAAGTCCCTAGAAATGATTACCTGATTGTTCACTTAGGGAATTTGGATCATTAAATTCATTGAAGATCACTAACACCATAAAGAAATCCACAAAACAACTTGGAGTGCTCGGGGAAGACGATAAATTGATTACTGCTAGTTAATAAGAAAACGGGCTCTTTAGTACAAGATGTGAGGGTTTACGGAGGCTACGATGTGATACTGATCATTTCTTATTGACATCCAAACTACTTTTACACTACAAATATCGTTATTCTCTTGTAAACAAAACAAATACAGAAGTATTTAGAGTGAATTTGTTGCCGGAAGATAGTATAAGATATCTTTACCAACAAAGAATGGAACAACACTTACGTGATATGTCTGAATGTCAAAATATCAATGTGAGGTGGAATAATCTGAAACGTGTCATCAAAAAAGGAAGAGGAGACGAAATAACTGTGTCCTAAGAATATGGAAAAAATCTTAGAAGATCTCATAAGAAAAAAGAAGAATGCATATCTACAATATCTTTCTCTCGATCTCTTCACGATAAACAAGAATATAAAAGATTATCAGTAATGGTTAAAAAAGAAGTGCGGCGCCAGAGCTGGGAAACATTTCTTAGTGCAATGGAACACGATCTGCATGGACGACAGACAAAAGCCTTCAAAATATTAAAACAACTTAAGAATGAGAAAGACAATATAAAACTTAAATTGATTCCGGATGACAAGTGGCTTCATTATTTTGTAAATCTATGGACAAGTGAGGACCAGCAAGAAGGGGAAATAGCTTTCAAGGAAGAAATAGTTGACCCGATTAGAATGAACGAGTTAAAGTGGGTTCTTAAATACATTCAAAATAGAAGAGCACCTGGGTCAGACAACACCAGAAAAGAACTCTTCAAATATACATCAGAAAGATTTTCCCTAGAGGTGCTGGACTTTCTTAATACTTGTTTGGCATATGGTCACATCCCAGAAGAACGGAGAACGGTTGTGGTCGTCCCCTTATATAAAAAGGGTGATAGGAAGAACTGCTCTACAGTCTCACAGATAATAGAAAAGCATAGATAGTATAATATTCCCACGTTCTTAGCAGTTGTAGATTTAGAAAGGGCATTCGACACTGTCAATTGAACAAAACTGTGGGAGGTGCTGCTAAGAAGAGGGATTTCACAACATCTAGTAAGAGCCATTCGTAGTACAAGTATGTATGTGGATACTACTATTAGAGTAAATACAGGAGATGGACCAAGTAATGAATACGCATAATAATGCATAGCATATGCGCAAGTAATGAATAGCACAATAAATCTGGGGTAAGACAGGGATGTCCCATGTTCCCCATTATTTATAACTTATATTTTGATGACGTGATTAGGCGATGAGAAAGGCAATTAAAAAACAAAAATATTGGAAAACTTCCCTTGAATACATTACCATTTGCAGATGACCAGGTTATCCTAGCAGACTCGGAAGAAAATCTACAAAGAGCCCTCTTTAGTCTTTTTAACATCGGTAAAGATTTTCATTTAGAATCATCCAAATTCAAAATCAAAGTCATAGGTTTTAAAGGAGTCTTTCAGCTTCGAGCAAAGATTAAAATAAATAAAAACGTAAATGAACACGTCTCAAATGTTAATTAATATAATGTAGCCTATGATCATTCTAAAGACATAGAACAAAAGCTCTCTCAATTTCTGCAGCTAGATGGTATAATTAAACAACATCTGCTAATGAAAGTAAGAAAAGAGACTATTCTTAAATTGTATAAAACTATTGCGGTTCCAGTCCTCTAGAATGGTGCAGAGGCATGGACAATAAAACCTCAACAGAGAGAAAAGATTGAAGCAACAGAAATGAGATTGCTGAGACCACTAGCGGGATACTCTTTGAGGGACCACAAGGAAAACGAAGACATATGTTCAGAACTTCAAGTTTGCGATATAGGCCAAATATTAGATTCACATAGATCCCAATGGTACGACCCTCTTCAGAGAATGGATAGTTCGCGCATCTCTCTTCAAAGTTTTGGATACAGACCGCAAAGCAGAAGAAATGTAGGATGTTCACGACTGCGATGGAATGATATAATGAAACTCTTGGAGATGCAACAGGCCTAATGGCTTAATCCATGTTGTATATGATGATGATGACTTTGAAGAGACCCCTCATAAACTGTCAATAAGGTATTTTGAGTTTAAGGCCTTGAGTGAAGTGGAAGAGAGTGTTTTCTTCATAGCGTCAACAAAAATATTGGAAGAGTAAACAAAATAATTGTTGTTACTCGTGTACCTTAAATATTTGAATAATTATCTATATAGTGTGTGTTAGTTATATAACTAAGTAAATATCACAGATTATATAGAGAACATTGATGCAGATTTTGATCGAGAAACAGCTTGAAAGCAATGTGGCCGCTATGTCCCTAATGTGGAGTACGAGCATTACCCTAATGTGGAATATTCCACACAGCTGCCTTAGCTGAAGTGCTCATGGTTCTTTTGTCTGTTTAAATTATTGGCTGTATACATTCAGTTGCATTTTTTAACATATTAATGTTGACATTCTATACCGTACTGTGGAGGTGTATCTTCCAAGAACTCAACTAATTAGACTCAGTGTCAGAAGTGTAAGAACCGGGTTCATGTCCCATGTGCAAGTAATCCAAAAAAGTATTTCATCTGCAGGAATGGTATGTAATATTAAACCAAATATGTATTTTTGTTTAAATAAACGTTATTCTAGACGTTAAGCCATTTATTATTTGCTAAAAAGAAAAAACATTCACTATTCCACTTAAGGAATAGGGTACGTTTAATGTGAATACCTTTTTAATTACACAATATCGTAGATTTCTAATACGTTTAAGTGACTAATATTAACCTTAAGTGTTTATAAACGATTAGTTTAAGTAATTATCTATACTAGTCTTCAAATTTGCTTTTATTTGTGACGTTACAGACAAAAATATAAAAAGTATTCCACATTCTGGCACTTTACTGGTAAATTGGGTACAAAAAAAACAACATATTAGCAATTAACTCGTTCAATGAAGTTTATTGGGAATTGTTATGAGCGGTAAAATGATATTTCTGTGAAAGCTACTTCTAAATATTTATTATTTAAGGTAAAAGCATTAGTACAATCTGCGCACATTAATATAAAGTTAGCTTTAGCATTCGGTTCGAAAACAGAAGACAAATTTGGTCACATTGATGTCAAATGTGACAAAACCGTTCTAACATTCGAAACATTTTTTATTTATAAGTGTGATTCCTTCATACTTTTCCCGATTCAAAACATTAATATTTCACGATAATGAGTTTACAAAAATGAAGATTATGTTTCCATAGCAACGCATATTATATTTTAAGAATTTAGAGTAATCGGACAATATAACCAGAGTGACGAATCAGTTAAAAGTGTTGCTATAACTGATAAAGTAGGAACAAACTACTGTTTTTTCTTTTGTTGTTAAATATTTGGTACTGATCAAAATGAGAGAGAAGACGCATCCTTCGGGAAGGAACAAATCTACAAATACTACACCACCTCCACCTTCACAGAGTACCGAAATTAGCAGTGTGGATATTGAAGAAAGCAATACAACGTGTTGGGAAAAATGTTGTAGCTGTTGTACGAGTAGAAAGAAAACCAATAAAATGCCGGCGTTGACCGACACCGACATCGCTGCTCTTATGGGTCAATACGAATATGTCGTGGAAAAATTACATATTGTCAAAGCGCCTTTACTTTTGTGTGGAACTGAGGAAGACATGAACGAAAGAATCAATAAACTTAAGGCTGCCAATATGAAAATAAATACAAGAAAATCGTTGCTTAAGGAAGACTGGGAATGTTTGCCGTTCAAAAAACCATTTCATCCAGTATATTTCGTTCAAGATGATACACATCCAAGCGTTACAGAAATATTCTCGAGAGGGAATGAGTCTAATACAAATCCTGATGGAGAATTTACAAGCACTAATGTATCAACGGAAATAGTAGCAAGGGCACCTACCGTTGAAACACATTTTTCAAAAGAGACCGTAGCTTCGCACCGATTTGCAATGATTCCTGCCGACAGAGAACCGACTCCTCAAAAGAAAGAAACAGTTACAGTTCAGTTCACTCTTTCCGATGATGAAAACACGAATGAAATTGAAGAAAAGATATGGCCAAAACCTGAGTACATTGTAGGAAACATACAATCAGAAACGCCGCAACGAAGCAGAAGATCATCGAGAGACAGCGCGAAATACGATTATCCTCAGACGACGAGATCATATCAGCCTACCGACTCCGATAGGCAAGAGTACTACGATGAATATCGGTCTACTTACCGTCGAAGTGATCCTGCTCCGGTGCACGATCTTACACTTCGTTCGTCTCACCACGCTTATATACCCGCGCCATCTTCACCGCCTCCCCCGCAAGTCGAAGCCAACAGACCATCCAGAACTAGACGTCGTGAGGCGACCACTGATCAACAGCGGTTACCTCAAAAGGAGAGTCCGATAGTGCGACCCATTCCCCCGCCCTCACGTCCTCTTCCTTCGACCTCGCGGGCTCCTCCTCCGTCCTCATCTGAGCCTCGCCCTTCAACTTCTCGTGACCAATACAGCACTCAACCGCCTAAGGGACCCGTTTCTCAAATTAAGTCAATCGTCCTCTCGAGTAGTACAAGCTCGGAAATAGTTTCCATATTATCGTCAAAACCGTCTATAAAAAGTACGCCTCTATCTAAAGACTCCGACGTGTTGATTGAAGAGGGAAAGCCAAGGATAACAGAAGATACCTCTCAGAAGAAAATGTATGTAGACGTGTCCGGAAGGCACCTTCCAAAATCGGAAGTACATAAAATCCTGAACAAATATTCATCGATTTTTATTGAAAATTTAAAAGATCCCATTCCAAAGGACCCGCTAACGCTGCCGAAAGATGACACAGCTAGTCCACAAAGACGAACTTCAAATCCTCCAACGGTTCTGCAGTCTTCGCGCGGGCCTGTAGTTGCAGAAGCCACTTCTGAAAGGCCTAAACACAGGATGGACCAGCCCCCGACCCAGGTCACCGCTAGAACAGAGCCCTCTCAAAGTGTCCGCTCACAAAAACTTCCATCAGCGCGAGCAAGGTCAGCCAGTGGGGCTTCGGCCGAGCCTGCAGAACCCGCGAAATACGACGCTTCTCCACCACGCAGCGCTGCGACCTTCAAAAGAACGTCTGGATACAGCAGACAAAGAGACAGTGAGCCAAGTACATTTAGAGACGCTACAGAAATCAGAAAAAGCCTTGTTCAGCAGCAAGGTTTCGAAGAAAGACCACCTAAATTTAATTACACAGGTGAGCATTCATATGCAAGGAAGAGGAGAACATCCAAGGATGAAAGAATGTTTGAAAACGAGGACGATGTGTCAGTGGAAATGGGATGCCACGAACCGACAAACGAGTATAATAGAGATTCAGTTGAGGATTTCCATGAGTTTGGTAGAGGCCCAAGGACATCGTGCACGCACTCTTCGGGACAGCGTCTATCAATATACCATGTGAATGCTCAGAATGATCCTCTACTAACTCTACCCTTGTCAACTGCGTCCGCACTACCTCCACAAGAAGCTGTACCAGTGCATCCTCCATGCTGCAAAGAACAAACGGACAAAGAGCATATATTGCATTTAAATACCGGGGAGGATCAATGTCCCCACCCTTGCCCTCGTCATCCAGATGAACGTGAAAGAATATGCACTGCTGAACATGAAGATTCTGAGAGTGATCTTCAGAATACAAACGTGATTAAACATTGGAAAATCATAATTAAGCAACACAAGAATACTGAAAATGATTCCAGTGCTGGTGAATCTGATTAGAGTTTTACTTAAGAACTAAAATCATTATAATTATTTCAAAATACAGTAGAAACTTATTTTATGGAGTTTGTAGATGCAATGTACCAGTAAAATAAAAAGATGAATAAAACTTTTTGGCTGTTGACCAATACTTTTATACACTTTTGAATTTGGCAATTTAATCATACAAATATTTTAACACGTTGGTCAATACCAAAGCAGAACACAATAGTACAAAATGTTTTTACACAATTCCCCCCAATGATTTATCTAATAATATTATAATGTGAGTTACCGATGTATTTTAATCTATAAACTCTGCAATTCTGTACACATTCGGACACGCACGCTTATTCGTAAAAATACATTAACATCCAATAATTACAAGTAGTATGCGACAGATGTTCACTTTCGATATAATTTGTACCGTTTGTGTTTAAATTCTTCATTGTTAGGGAACGTTTACACACAAAATTATTAGCATTGATTCCATTGTAAATGTGTGCGATAGGATTTTCACTTTAATTTCATAAATAAAATTTTTCAATAGAAAATTAAAGAAGAAGAATGAGTTCAATTGTTGGAAAGAAGGAAATTATACAAGAAGCGTGCATTTCTATGAAGTTGAAGTGGCGAAATGAAAACACAAAAAACAAGTTGACACTTTTCAACGAAAC
Source organism: Teleogryllus oceanicus (assembly GCA_964035755.1). Taxonomy (NCBI): domain Eukaryota; kingdom Metazoa; phylum Arthropoda; class Insecta; order Orthoptera; family Gryllidae; genus Teleogryllus; species Teleogryllus oceanicus. The sequence goes on along the minus strand of CAXIVR010000004.1, from coordinate 101,240,978 downwards.
TTAATCTTAGCCAGACCTTTTCAGATGTTTCTGTACAATTTTGGTCCCCAACTCTGGAAATTTGTGTTTCTTTTTAAGGATTATCTTTTCCATTATCACACTACGGCTTCCAATCCAAATCGCGAACTTGTTAATGCAACGAAGCAAACATTAATAAACAAATTCACCCGTCAGTTATCACTGGTTGCTTACAATGTTATCCTTTGCCCAACTACTTGATCTCCAGCTTGCGCCACTGGGAGCTGTCACATGGCTACCATCGCCTACGAACTGATCCATTGGGAAACTTACAACCTGTTTCGGCGGAAAAGTCTATTTCGAGTGTTTTGGCACTTACAATGTCATGGAAATATACGTCTCACTTATGCAATGCCTACAAATGGTGCAGTGATGACTCCTTATAGAATGACATACTGACATCATTGTCAAGATTCAACGTTTCGCTGAATAGCATTACTTATACCACTTTCAATGGAGGGGTAACTGAAATATGTATTCAAAATGGTATGACTTGAAATATGTATACAAAATGGTATGTTCTTCTACCTCGAAAACTAAAAAAAGGAACGTTGCAATTCTTTTTTATAACATTTACAATAGTTACTGCAAAAAGAGATCCTACAAAATCTTTTCGTAACGCTTACACCTCAAATCATCAATTATATTAAACAGTAATTCTTCCATATCCATCATCTACGAAAACTTTCATCTCGAATCTTCATTCATTTTTATTTTCTTGCCTTCTTGCTTAAGTAGTAAAGGTAAAAAGTATTGTAATACTACAGTGAAAAGTGGCGATTTTTCGATAGAAAAACTGATATCGAAAAGTTATTGTATGGTAAAACGTCTGTCATTCTACCTAGCACCTAAAGACTAGCACCTAAACCGTTGAGATGATTTTCTCCTAAATTCCCCGGTCGATCAGGTCGAATACGAGACCCTAAAAATTTTAAGCGCATATTCGAGTTTTCTCGAATAGGGCTCAAAGTAAAAAATGGCGCAAGTTTCATTCTTTTACTCTCTTATAATTTTGAAAATTCTAAAAGTTAAATTTTTTGTCTTCAATTACAATATTGATAATATATTTTTTCTCAAAGAAAACTGTTCTTCAAAATTAGCTGTTTAAATAAGATCCAAGACAAGATTTTGAAAATATGAATAGATTCGGGGAATAATAACATGAAATAAAAGCAATTTTAAAGAAATACGTAAACATGATTTTCTTCAAATGACTTGAAACTTTTACTTTGAATTGTTTTCTCGAATACAGCAAAATAGACATAAAAATGGCGCAAGTCACGTTTTCGTTAAACACTCCTTATTTTCGAAAATTGCTACAGTTGATCATTTTTCGACATATTCCTACAGTTTTAAAAGAAGATGGGCTTTTTCTTACTGAAATCTGGTCTTCTAAACTAATATTTAATAATGTAGGTGTCCTTTTTTTTGTTTCTTTTTTGTTTATTGAAAATGTGAAATTTTTTGCCGTAATTCTGAGTGACCATTACAAACAATGAGAAAAAGTGTGTACCGTGGGTACATTGTAATTTAATTATTTTCTCCGTTGTAAGAGAGATCATGGCAACAAGCTCTCAAGGCTCACAAGCGAAACAATTGAAACTACAAAGAAACTGCTCACAGAAAACACTCCATCAGTACTACCGAGAAGTGTGTGTGTGTGTGTGTGTGTGTGTGTGTGTGTGTATATATATATATATATATATATATATATATATATATATGTATATATACATAATAAGAGTGTTTATTGCTGCTAAGAGTACTTCTCTGTTACTTGGCAGTTACTTCTCAGTTATTTTTAAGTTACTCTCTCTTCTAAAACAAATCTATTATAAAGATTGTATTAGAACTAATAGATGTTTTACGTCAATGGGAAGATTAAAAATTATTTTCATGTCAATAAAACAGATTGGGGCATTGTATCCATGCAAGAGTGACTGTTGCGTATGAAGTAGCTTCCATACTACAACATATACATAAATATTCATCGTTTCAAAACAAAATCCGAAATAGAATTTCGATTTCGCAATCGCAACACGTGATCAAAATCTAAAATTCCTGTTTCATTATGTATTCTTTACATATTTGACCAACCACAGCCTCTCATCTTTTTGTGATACGTGTCATTGTCATAATGCGTGTATACTACGGTGAAAGTATCATGATCTTTTTTTAATATAAAATATTGAAGTATTTATGTTTCGAAACAGAAGAAACGTTCACTATTCCATTGAGACAACGAATTTGGATTTAATAAATAGAATATATTCAGAACATACATTTTCATGACAGTGAGCATTCGAAGCATACTAGTAGTTCCAACTGTTGCTTGCAAACAAAAAATGTGGATATTACAAATATAGTATTGTTGTATCTAATGCTTTGGTCGTAGAAACGGGTTAACGGCCCAGCCTAGACGTACATTGAAAATAAGATATTGAATATACAGTGAAACATATGCTGCTGCATTTTTCTGTTGTTAATTAATAAAAACGAAAGTGTATGTGTTTGTCTCTATTGTCATGACCAGTATATTAGTACGCATTGCATGATATTCGCACTTAATGAAATCTCATGTAAATATTTTGTAGAAAAAACAATAGTGTTGACATATCTCACAAATGAATTTTAAATCTTCCAAACCAGTTAAGTTAAAATGTATGTTTTAAAGAATTTGATACCTAATTTACAAGAAATATGAAACAAAATTATCCAAGGAAAACTTTCAAAAGCCATGCATTCTTCTCCCCCAGACAATTCTCATTGTATACACTAAAATGGTAGCAGCTCTTAACCCCGGAACTGGCGAAATGAGCGATGCTTTATCGTTTGCTTTTTATTCTGGCACACTGCCTCGAAATACCAACTTCCAGATACGAATCCTCTTCTTTCACCGAGAGAATTTCGCCTCCGGATGAAGAATGACCGAGCAAGTGGAGGGCACAAGAAATCGAACCCAAGCTTTCAATACTCCGCCCCAGTCGGTCAGCGCGCAAAACAATCCCGAGAGCATGAATTAATCTGCGGCCATTGTCCAGCGGCTCCCAGACGCCGCCGCATCCACCACCATGTCGAGGAGGCGGAGAGTGTAACGGGGCGGAGTTGGCGAGAAGGTGGAGAGGGGCGCCGGATGCGGAGGCAACAGACACCGCATGTTGGAGAGGACCGTTTTAACGCGTTAGAGTGCATTCACGAAACAGGTTGGGTACGACCACAGAGAAGAGGTTACGATGGAGGACCGAATATGGCAAGACAAGTGTAGAAGATGTAACAGCAACACGGCGAAATACAAAAACTGGGGATTTGGCGGTAGTTAACGAAGGGTTGGGCAACAAGGCAGGCGTGGAAGGAGAAAGAGAGTAAGATCGGCTACGCCCTCTAGGTCACGAGGGGCGAGAGCAAGACCGACAACGGTGCCTGACGAGGTAAGAATGACAACGTGGGTTGGGTGAAGGGCATGCAGTGGGCGCCTGGGTGACAAGGATGACGCGTCCGAAATCGGCGGTCGGGAAGACGTCATAGAAGGAGACAGAGAACACGACAGGGAAGGTGGCAGTGTGGAGGGAAGGTAGCTTTCGCGAGAGCTGAGGGTGCGGATGTCGAGAATGCACTAACAGAACTAGAAGGCGGAGCGAGTGGGCAGGGCCGGTTTGCGAGGCGCGTTAGGTGGGGAACGAGAGATGGGAGGCAGCGCTGTTCGACGCGAGAGCCGAAGATAGCGTAGGTGACGGGGATGGCGCTAAAGGAGCAGTGGTGAGAGAGACGGCAGAACCGTAAAAACGTCGTCGGGTCGGCGCGCCCATTTGCGAGATGACTGCGAAAGAGGGCAGCCCGTCCGGAGCCCTCTTCTGGTGTCATCCATCATCGCCTAGTTCCGCATGGCGCCGCGAGGGACGCTACCAGCGGCGCCAGGCGTCGCTCAGCGGACTCATTTTGCGAATCCTTGGGTTGTTTGCGCTTGGCTGCTAGTTTTCATTGATAAACAAGTAAAATACCACTTTTGGGGTACGCAAAGGTATAGTTTTAGACAAAGTTGTCATTGTGTGTAAGAACTTAATTCTTATATAGTTCTCATGAAAAGAGACATATTATTTCGTAATCGCGAATGACATGATCAATTATTAATTAATTTGATAATCACAATAATTAATTTGATTGTGATACATGAAAGCTTTTCTTTTATTCAAAGTGTTATTAATGTCCTTCGTAAAAGTTCAGTATTGTTTAATTATTTTCATCATGTTATTAATGTAGGATGGAAAAAAAATTGTACAAAACATCTACATCAAAATGTCAAATAAAATTTTAAAAATATGCTAATCACAAGCTAGTGTCGGAAGGAACTCGAACCTAGGACCTCCCGGTCAGAGACCCTGCAGAGAAATCAGTTGTTGCACTGAGTAACCGCTCCCGGTTTATAATTGACGATTACATTGAATTAGATTCTATTGAATTGCTCTGTAAAACTTACATAGTGCTGAATTCAGGAAATACTTATGTTTAATAGATATCGAAATTACACAAATTAGTAAACATATATCTATGAATTTCTGTACTTCTGTCATCATGAATATTTGATTATTTTTAGTAAGAATAGTTAATTCATGGTTTGAGTGTTGAATTAAAATGTGTAGTAAAACTCTACGCTGATATCGTAAACCATTTTAATGATTTTCAATTTTCTTTATCCCCTTCTCCTCACAACGACGCATTTTTCGCGACTCCTGCTGCAATAACTGAAAGCGAAAGATCTGACGTTTCCTTTCTGTCTGAAGTTGTGATTAAATCGTATGACTCGAGTTCGTGCAGGTATGCCACAGAAAAACCGAAGCATTTTTTCCAGTCTAGCGCCCAGTCACGGAATGTTAAAGAGTCCAGAGTTCACTAACGAAAACTGCTCTTAGCTCTCCTCTATCAGTTCTTTGCATTTAGTCTTGTTTCTCGAAACATTTTGGACATTTTCATGCGAATAACCCAAAACTGATACACTATCAAGAAATATGTTAACAGCAAATGCAAATTAATATAACTAATATGTAATACAGAAACTGTAATAGTTCTGGTTTGCCCCCACTCTTGTATATTTTTGTTATTAAACCGTAATTCATGCGTGCATACGTATTCACTTTCCTCTTATGAGAGATACCCTCGATAATTATTACTATTATTACGCTAAATTATTGCGCGAAAAAGCGCTTAGAAAAAATTCGCTTATCGGAGAAGCAGGGGTATAAATCTTCTCTATAGAAAACGTTTCTCTGTCTAAGTGGTTTGCATCTTTCCACAGGTCTCATTAGTGTGATATAAGAACTAAAGTAATGATTTAAAAATTCATCATAAATGCTCCAAAGTATTTTGTAATCAATAACCAGTAATAAATAAAAGATATTACAAGTTTGGGTGAAAATGGTTTCTAGTTACAATGACAAAGCTGCGTCTCTTAAGATTAATATTATGTTATTAATAATGACTGCTCTTTACTTTAGATGATATAGATAGTTTTATCTTCTCTGAAACACCTACCTCCCGTTCCTTCAGAATCAGTATATTTATTTATTATTTTTACTTATTTATTATTTTACCTACCATATTGTCGCGCATGGTTCTTTCCCTCAATTCTTATTCTTTATACATATTCTTTAACTTTATATCCTCACTAGGGGACGGATTTCGATGACATAAAAAAATGCATCAAAACCAGTTCAGATGAACAACTAAGGCTGTTGATTATGTTACTGATGTAATCAAGGCTTCATTTCGTTCATGTGAACTCAGTTTGCAAACTGTTTCATCTCGTAAATATTGTTTGAAGCAAGTATCATTAAAATGATATTTAAATCAATTAAATAAGCACAAAATGCTTTAAAATGACGAAAAAGGTAAAAAAATGACTTATTAGTCGAAATAAAAAAAAAAAGTTGATCATTTCGTTTTTCATAACAAATTTAATGTCTATACTAAAAATCATTATTCTAAAGTGAGAAGAGACAAATGACATTTCATTAAAATCCGCCCCTACTCATTACTAATTACGTTTCTGAAATCAACTACTGGAATCTGATCTGTAATATTTTATTAAATTAATGATATTAATTCTATTAGTGATTGACAATGAATAATTCCAAACATGATTAAGCTGACACAATAACCAAACGTGTTAAGAAATCCTCTGGTATACCAAATGTACCATGTACGTAACTAGACTATTTCTCAAAGCAACTTTCGGTAATAAACGATACACAGTTTAAGCCATGATTCGTCATGGTTTAACCCTATTTTGTGCCACTCTCCGCATTTGAGGTCAAGTGTACACATTGGCAATAATTCTTCTGATACAAAACAACTTATTTCGAACAAATTCAGAGTACTTAAATATAATGCGTAAAATTAGAGATGAATTTAAGATAAAAATGTTTTGATAATTATTCCGAATGGATAATTAATCTCATTATCACAACTTCGTCTTTTTAAGTTCTTACTTTTTATTTTACTGTAATGTCTATCGTATACGTGTTTCTTCCCATGGGATGAGAACATTTGTTAGGTTTATAGGAGTACATAGTCTCATAACGAGTTTTCAGATCTATTTAAAAAGCATACATTTCGCTTCTCTTCCTTATACTCATTTTACACAATCTCTTTCATAACATCTTTTTGACTTTGCAATAGTTTGTAAGGTATCTCTTCAAAAATTTGTCCTGCACTGGCGGATTTGATGACTTGGAAGGAATCTCTTGGAAATCACAGCTCGGTTACGATTGAACAGGAGGTAGGTAATAGAAGCTTTGTCATGCGCAATAAGAGTGTGGATGAAATAAAACTGAGAAAACAGTTGATCGAAACTCATAAAGCTAGGGACAAATCTAAATGCAACAATAGATTTAGGTTGGAGAGACTAGGACGAATAAATCAAGAGATAGGAATTGTTCGAAGTGAACGCTAGACCAGAAGTAGGACGAAAGTTATCAAACAGAATTAGAGAATTTTCTCGAAGAAACGAGAATGGTCAGAGTATGAAAACTCTGAAAAAAGAAAACCAAGAAAATATTGTAGAAGGAGATAAAATGAAACCTAAGAGATCAGGATAAATAAAAAAAAGGTTTTAAAAAAACTTACAATTTGAAAGTAACGCGAAGAACGGCCAGAGCTTAAAGTCCAATCGATAAAGGCGTAAATGCCGGAATTAGAAACGCGGCCGAAGAGAGACAATGCAATTGTTGTTGATCTTGAAGGAGGCAAAATCTATACTCACGTGTGAGAGGAAAAGACAGGCGACTTGGAAGAGCAAAGAAACGCGAGTCGCAAACTTAAGTCCGTTATCTAGTATTAGAGGTGGAAGGCGATGCTAACCGAGGGCTGGCAAAGGTGGCGTCGCCAGCGAAAGGGCTAAAGAGCGCGGGACGAAGACAAAGGGGTCCCGGGATCGAAGCGGGCGCGGAACGGGGTGCGACGAAGTCCGGCCCGGAGCGGCGCGCGGCAAAGGGGGGGGGGGGTTGGGGGGCGGGGAAGAGGCGCGGTTGGACGGGGTGCGGGCCGATGGTCATCGAGCGGGGGCGGGTGAAAAGGGGGCGTGGTGGGTGAGGAGGGGGTGGCGGGGAGGTGAGGGATGGGGAGCGAGAAGGAGGCGAGGTTGGAGGAGGGTGCAGGCCGATGGTGATCGAGCGAGGCCGGGCAGTCCGGGCTCCGAGAGTGGATCGCGCGGCGAGAGGCCTGGGAGAAAGAGCAGCACACAGACCTCTCGAAAAATGTAAGCACCGCCTTAGACCGGTCCCCGGCGGGCGGCGTGCTCGGTCCGGCGACGGCCGGCTCCCCGGGCCGTGTAATCAGATTCCAATAAGAAGCTGCGACAGAGCCCGCCCGCCCGACCAGCAGCCGCGCAGATTTGAAACTCCCTGGGGCATCGCCCGCTTCGCCGCTTCCCGCCCCCCCCCCCCCCTCGTTCATGCCCCCAACCCCCTCCACCTGCCGGATCGCCCCAGCCAGCCAGCCAAGACTGTTCGATACTGAATGTTCGCAAAGTTTCCTTGCAAAGCATTTCCATATAACCTGATACTTGCTGATACAACACGCGCTCAAAGTGACGTTCAGACTTCAGAAAGTGCAGAGAGTAGTAGTAAATGCTTTCGAGAGATATTGCATAAGTAGCTTAGAAAGTTGATACGTTTATAAATTGGAACTTCAACATGTCTAGAAAGTGAAATATACCACGGCGTGTTCCATTCCCTCTCAATAAAATTCATATAACGCAACATGATATACATACAGCTCTTCAGTTTTATTCGTTTTGTAGCCATAACTCCGACGAATTCTCCTCGTCTTTTATATTTTTGAGTTTAAAAATTAATTTTTCATTCCCAGTGGCTAAAGAAAAATAAAGAGTCGAATGCCCCTACGCTTCAGCTAGTCACATTTAATTCAATAAAAATAAATATCAAAATCGTCGAATCTAAGATTGGCAAAAATTTAACACACTAAATGACCCTTTCCAGCAAGTAATTATTTTCAGCACGTATAACTTCTTTTAAAAATCTTCAGAAAATGGCGCTGTGTCAATCTGTACAAATTCAGAGCAAACGACTTTTGAAAACACACACAAGGAAAAACGAATGTGATAAAATTCAAAAATAATCATTCCGCATTGACTCCACGTCCAACCAATGCAACGGGGGCGTCAATCAAAATTCGCATTCGACGAGTACCAAATTCCCAGGGTGGGGCGGACTTTGCATTCCGACAGGGCGCGCGGTCTCGCATTCATACGCGGAGCGACGCGTGCGGCGCGCGGGAATGAAAGCAGCCTCCATTTACGAGCGCAGCTTAAGCGCAGCAGGCGCGGCCTCGGGCGGAGGTCGGGCCACGCCCCCCCGCCCCGCCCCGGCAATACACGACTTTCCTTTCCCTCTCCGGCTCGTTCGTCGCCCCGCCCTATCCTGACCAAATCCAGCCCCAACCTGTCCCACCACAACCCGTCAGGCCCCAAACATTCTCACCTCAACCCGTACATCCCATTTGTTTTGCCTGCGGCAGTTTTTGAGCCCTTTCCTTGCTCAGCGAGGTTTTAGAAAAAATATAGGAAATTAGTCAATAGGTGAAAACGTATAGTGAAGTGAAGTGAAGTGAAGTGAAGTGAAAGGTGCGATTATGCGTAGTCTACAGTAAAAAGTAATGAACAATTAATATTTAGATAAAGTTATATGCAGTGCAGTGAAGTGAGGTGAAGTGAAGTGAAGTGAAGTGATTTCATATGAAGTGATGTGAGGGTTCCTTCGTCTATGTATGCATGCGTATATGTTTGTATGTATGTATATTTGTGTAATATGTAAGTTTATTCATTTATATGTTTAGTGTATATGCATTTTAATGTTTAGAATAGGGAAATTTAAATGCCATCTGCATATATATGAAATGACAAAGTCAATTTGTTTGTTTATATTTATTTTTATATATTATTATGTCATTTGTAATTGTTATTTTGCATTCTGCCACGGGCATCATCTGCCCAATTGTAGAATAAATTTCTATCTATCTATCTATCTATCTATCTATCTATCTATCTATCTATCTATCTATCTATCTATCTATCTATCTATCTATCTATCTATCTATCTATCCTCAACGGCAGAAAAAGACCCGACAGCACATGACCTGTCTCAACACGAAAAGAACCACCCGCGTCCAGCACCGTTGTGTCTCGGGTTGTTTTCTCCCAGGCCGCTCTGTCCCGCGGCACAGTGTTTCGTCGATCTTTCCTCTGGCATTCTTTCCCGCACCCCTCTGCTACACCCTGCTCTGCCCCACGCCGCTCTCTCCTCCGCCGCTCTTTCCCCCACTTCCCCCTTCTCGCCCCGCGCCCTCACACCCGCCGCCCACTCCCGCGTCACTCTCCCCCCCGCCGACGTCACCGTTGACGTTCCACCGCAGCGCTGTCGTCGCCGATTCCCAAACTTCTTCACTCACATCACTTGTCATTTATATTATGGCCTCAGCTGCCAGCACTTGCCGTCGCCATGTACAGGCAACAACACTTTCTAGGAAGAAAAATCAACGTTTTGCTAAATTGTGTTCAATATAACAGATACTAATAGTCACTACAAAACTTTACATTATATGTAAAAATATATCAAAAACTTACACTTCATTATTAGAATTTTCAGTATTCATTTGTGATTGTATACTTCTATATTGAGACTTTTTTACTATTACTTTTATTTTTTACTATTAGTTAATCATCAATCTGTGCTCTCAATCAATGCATTAACTTCCTTAGTACCTAGCAGTTAGTTAATGATTTACTCGTATCTTCTGAAAGCCTGTACGGCTTTGGATTCTATGGAATCGCAATATTAACAATTCAATTTACTTTTTTCTTGGACGTTTCCAACATTATCCTAACCCCTTTCCCCTTAACGTTTCTATCTTGTTTCTGACATGAGCACAAATTGCTTTTTGGCATTGACATGTTCGTTCAATAGTTTCCAATACGTGTATCACACTTGTGAGACAGATGTAAAAGCAAGTTTTTTTTATTAAAAATCCTATTTTTAATTTTTTCTTTTAAGGAGTAGCTTAATAACTGTGTTATAATTCTCACACATCCGTAATCAGTATATTTTAAATTCAGAGAATCTCAAACAAATTGTAACGGATTGAAAATGTTTTGGTCTTATTTATTTCATATTATATTTCTACCGCATATAATCTTACTCGGACGGATCAAAGTGTCATAAAGAAATCTATCGAATTGAACGATATGCACAACAAAGCAGCGAGCGTTCAATAACGTAAGTTCAGTAAATAATAATAAAACTTTCATGAACGTATTATCCGTCAATTTCATTCTTGAATGCGATGACATGACCATCATTGTGATCGTCGCCAACGATCCTCTATCGCGCAGTCATCATCCCTCGAGACCGACAGCTGCTCGCTCACCTCTCGTCCGCTCGGTACGTCGCCCGCGAGTCACAAGCGACTTCAGCGCCACAACCCATGAACCCATGACATCCCTCCACCCCCGCCCCGCCCCCTCCTTCCTCAGCCCAACGCTCCGCCCGCTCCGCCCCGCTCCGCCCGCTCCGCCCGCTCCGCCCCGCTCCGCCCGCTCCGCCCCGCTCGGCCCGCTCCGCCCCGCCCCGCCACGCCCTTCCCCGCCCTGCTCCGCCTTCTGTCCCACCCACAACGTACTTCACCCCGGCCCCCTCGGCTCTGTCCTCTGCGGGCCTGCCCCAACCAGACACGCTCTGTTCTACCCTGCTTCGCTTCGCTTTGCCAAGCCCCGGCCCCCATTTTCCACCCTGCCCCCCCCACGCACCCTGCCCCGGCCGCTCCGCCCCCACCGGCCCACCCGATGACGCCTCTCGGGCGTTGAGGTCCCGGCGCGGGACCTCACCGGCTTCGATATTGAAAAACGATTTCAGAGAAGTAACACAGACGACCTCCCCCACGGAACACAAGGGCCGGCGACATTGTAGAAAGGATGCATTGAAAATGAACGAAGCAACGAGAAAGACGCAATAGATAGAATGGTGGTAAATGTGAAAATGAGAAATTTAGTTACGAGTGAATCAATGGAGCGAAAGGGTTTGAGCCCAAACTACTGAAAAGATGGAAAAACGAAATAGGGTTTTGGTAAAGAGAGTTATTGGAATGATTGAAGGCGTTGTCATTGTCAACAATATTCCAATCATTCCAATTGTGTAAATGTCAACTACACCTCACCACTGAATCAATATCAAAGAGAGTTATGTTAAGGCGGCGCACATAAAGGATAAAGATAAAAATGTAGACAAAAGATACTTCAAAAATGGTAGACAATGCACTAGAAATATTCTACAAAGAACTAAGATGAGTTCAAAAGTGAAATTCTAGAGATACGAACAGGTGTTGCAGAACAATACTAGAATTTTATGTTAGATTGAATGATACAGAAAACTATGGTTTTAAATAAGTAGGAATAAAAAAAACAGTGAGGTAGTTGTGGATATACTTTTTAATTCATGACATAATAAATGACGAAAGAGTGAAGTATTTACTGACAATTAATTATGAGCAAACGTTGTCCTACAAACGTGTCTTGGATGCAGAAACTGAGCACTTCAGCATTTACGAGCTATTTATATGACATTTTAAATTTCATCTCAAACCCTGTAATATGAACACACATCACACAAAAACACAGTTTACTAGGCAATATATCATTCGAATTGTGAAATCCTATATTAGTGAAAAAATAACACACGAACAATATTGACAACTGTGGCGTACAGGAAATATTAAAAATTGAATTGAAACGATGCCTAAAAGAGCGTTTGATTGTACTTTGAAATGAAGTAAACATATCCAAAATAGGAATGATCAAAGTTTTTTCTTTATTATATTTTCCTAGATGGGAGCCCTAATAGCGGTACGGTAGCAAAATGGAGGAATGTGAGGTATGGAAAGCTTTGTATCTGAACCGGAGTACACCTGTCACATCGCCTATTACATGTACACCTGCGACTGAACCCATAGATACCAAGTGGTGAAAACCTAATTCTTGTGAGCCACTATGGATAGACAGGTGTGGGAGCGCGAGGAAGAGAAGTGGAAAGCGAAAGAGCAAAAGAGAAACCTTGTGAAACGCGGAAGAGTCGAGGGAGGGGGTGAACGACGCGCAGGCGGCACCCGCTGAGCAGAAACTGGCGGGAAGGAGGCGCTGGAAACTGCGAGCAAAAACCCAAGTCGCGAAGTTTGGCACGAATCTCTGCAGCAGACTTCTTGCGGCGGAGGGGGCGGCGGTGGCGGCGGCTGTGAGGCTGGGCCAGACGGGGCCGCTAGAAGCGTTGCGAACCGTGTGCGAGCCCGACACGGGGCTGTCTCAATAAAGGACGGGTGACGGCTGCGACACTGTTGCAGGGTAAGGTGCCCCTGTACCGACTGATCGAATCACACCAGGAACTTTCTCTTTCTTTTGCGTATTATGAGATGTATCGATGAAGGATAACTCTATCCACTAGGGCGTAGTCGTATTTTCCTTTATCAATGCATATTGATTGTCCGGCAATGGCAAGGGCAATTGAAAACACATTTTAAAATAAATGACAAATCTCTAAATACCATATTGTTTGCAGACGACCAAGTTATTTTTAGTAGCTCAGAAGATGAATTACAAATTGCAGCAAACAAACTAAACGAACAGGCAACCAAATATAATATGCAAATCTCCACTAGGAAAACAAAATCAATGGGCTTTGAAGGTACAAACCACATTAGATGCAAAATTGTGATTAATAATGAACCCATAGAACAGACAAACAATTTTACCTATTTAAACTTCAATGTGCCTTACTGTCAGAAAATGACAAATCGGAAATTAAATAGATTTTATAACGTGTGAAACAATAAGAAGAACATTAAAAAAGACTTTAAAAACCACGCAACTCAAATTCTATAAAGCCATGGCAAACTTATGCATGCGAAAACTGGACCATAAATAAAACAGACAGAAGAAAAATAGAAAGCGCCGAAATGAAATTCTTACGTTCAGTAACAGGTTACAATATCTTAGATAGACAATATAATGATGACTTCAGAAGCGAACTGAATATATTCAATCTGATGGGCAGAATTCAATCGTTTAGGAGCAACTGGCATGATCACATCCAACGCATGCCTCCAAACAGAATTCCCAAAATAATGTACACGTATAATCCTAAAGGAAGAAGAAATGAAATGTTGGCCGCCCCTTAACAAGATGGAGAGACTCACCCTCTTGATGTGGAAACAAGCCTTAAGGCCTAAATCCATGAAGCAGAAGAGAAAAAGAATTCTAAAATACAATCAAAATGCAGGTTTATCAGTGTTAACACATCTAGGGCTCGTTCTCTATCTTTCATTTAAAACAAAAATTACGACATTTAGTTGAGTAGAAAGTTTATATTGCTTTTTAAACATAAACCCTTAGTGTTTTAAATATGTACATTATAAAAACTTTTCTCAAAAACGGCTCCAATTTTTCTCTTGAACGTAATAACATGACATACACGTTATTTTGGTGTAATCTTTCAATTTTTCAAAAATTACATAAATGTATATTCAAGTAGTATTATAATTTTGTATTCTTATAAACGTAATATTATAATGAAACCGTTACAAATAATTCGAAAAAGTGGACGCTCTTGTAGCACCTCGAGTTTTCCTTATACTTGTTATCGGATACAGTTAAGCACAAAAAATATAGCTTACAGTAAAATATAGATACAGCTTACAAAAAAAGGCATAGTCTTAATTTCGTTGCAGCAACAACCTGTGCTCTCCATCAATACTGCCGAGAACAATCGAGAATGAGTGGTATCGACAGTACCGATCCTTGACAGAGATCTAAGTGTATATTTGACAAGTAAATAAGGAGAGCACGTGCCCTCCGACTCTACAAAAGCTCCAGCGAGAAGATCAATAATACAATCCATTATGTCCGACTCTAATCTCTAAAGAGCGACCACCAATAGACAAGCAAGGATATTACAACTCCACATCTACCGTTTTTAGAGACACAAAATTTGTTAATGAAAACGTTCATGATGTTCTTTGCACACAGCTCCACAATTTTAGGAAAGTCAACATGTTTCAGAGCCAAACTTATGAAGTTTGTGAGCAACCATACCGTTTTCAATCCTACTGTGAGCTACTAAGAAACCAAGACGATTTTTTTCTTCAAATCTTAACATATGTGTATTTTCTGTAAGCACACATTTCTATTAAATATGAAACAAGGTTTAATAAAACTGAATACAAGAAAAATAAGAGTCTGAGCTCTGTAGAAAAAGTCCCGATTAGCCAGCCTGGAGCATGATCACCATCCATCGCAAATTGTCCTGTGAACTAGTACCTCGCGATCGACAGTTTGGCAATCACTGTTTTAGAGAATTTAAAAAGTCACTTTTGACCGACATATCGCATCCCATTTTGTTGTAAGGTAACACAAGGGCATTGCAGGTCCCTCATAATTGTCTGCTCTTTGTTTCCTAAGATATTGTTAACGACTTTTTGGAATGTTTGCCATGCCTCTATCTGAACGTCTTTCAATAACTCTTCAAAGCCTACGTATTGAAAAATTTGACGTATCTGTGACGCTACAGAAACTCTTCCTTTGATCTTAGGAGCACCAGTACTGGTCTCGAGTTCGGAACACCAACTGCGAAATTTTGTATTTAAATATTTTTAATTATGGTCCACTTTCATCCAACTTTTCGACGACGTTAGTATATGATTAATTAAATCAGTATAAGATTATTTCATATGTGCCGCATAACCAAGAGGAATGGAAGGCAGCTAATTGCCGTTTTGGAATAAAACATATTTAAGGCTTAATTTAGAGGCGTTAATGAAAAGCCTCCATTCTTCAGATACAAGATAACAAATTAATCACTTCGAACAACCCCGGTCCATCATTTAAAACACAATACATTCATCCATTACGAGATATTTCTCGACTGACTTTTGACGGTAGCGAATAACTGACATATTTTGGGAGCCTAGATGCAAACAACTCTGCCGTTACTTTTGGAAGCTCTAAATTTCTCTAATAACATCATTTTATGATGTTATTTATTTTGATGATCTCGTGTTGATGAGATTTAACGTGTGGTATGAATTCAGGCTTCGTACTAGTACACGCTTCGTACAATTTGTTTTTTTTAAGTAGTATATGACTATTAGTGTAGGGATCACAGAATTTTGAAAATGTGCACACTAATCACTTTTCCCCATTGCACGTCATACGCAGTTTTTAACTGTTTTTTGACGTAAAATAAATAAATAAATAAAGTAATTATAACAAGTTTTGTCTTCCGACAGTAAGGAATGTGATTCAAAAACAGAAGGGATGGGAAAATGATCACTATGGGTCACTAGTTGTGAAACAGATTGCGAATGGTCTAGAATGGAGAATATGAAATTAGGATATGAAATAGTCTGATGTTCTGATCTTTACTTTCTCGTGTACGTACGTATTTACGGAGTAATAAACGTAGTATACAGAAAGTTGTGTAATGTTGTGCGAAAAAACCGGCGAATTTTCGGTAGAAAACATTCATTGCCGGGACCTGGCAACAAAAAAGTGAATAAATCCAGTTGTTAAATGAAGGGGAAAATCCTCTTACATGTGGTGTAGCCAGAATCCCTGTTTTGTGTGTCCTTGATGCCGAAAAACCAACGGAAAGCAAAATGTCCCTCCGTCTGTCTGTAAACACTACTAGCGCCTATACCATGCCAAACCATGATATTGCGTGCAATATTTGCAATTTAAAAAATACAAAAACAAGATTTTCTCAAAAACGGCTCCAATTTTTTCTTTAAATTGTTGGTAGGGATAGTGCCAAATACACTCTACAAGATGACGTAAACACCATATTGCTCTATTCTTTTGTGTGTGTTTTTTCTTTCAAAAATTACAAAAATGTATTTTTTTAATATTTCCCACGTCCTTAATACGCACATTTCCAGCAATTTGTATACATTATTGCATTTGTGAGTGGAAGTGATTCCAATGACTTCAAATTAAGGTTTCTAAAACTTAATAGATTCCCGTGAAAAAGAGCTTCAAATTTCGCATTTACAGTAACCCTTAAACACCATTTTCTTAAAAATGGCTCGAAATTTTTCAATGCAAATTGCCAATTGATGAGATTTTACTCTTCTTTAATATTCTTTAAGTAATATTTTGGTTCTACTATTAGGAAACCGAAAAGTTGAGAAAATTTTTAAAAAATGTACTTTGGGCAAGAGAATGGCGCAAGACCATAAAGCCAGACCACGCCAAGGAAATTAGAACACTTTACTACGAGAAAGTATGCGCAATTCTCTTGCACCACTAGTTCTTATTGTATTAGATAAGCTATAAGTAAATTTAGAGATATCTAGAAATTAATTTGATTTAGGTTATCAACATCTAAATCTAATTGTAAATGTTTGTAGTATGCTTTGTAATTGTTCTAATTCTAATTGCAATAATGTTTGCTACCGAGAATTAGCTCAAAGCGAACTTTAATAAATCTATCAATCATTCATTTTCCTCTAATGGTGGTTAATACCTGCTATTTTCTAGGCAGAGAAAAACGCACACACACAAGAACTCGTAGTGGGTACACTCTCAACCCGACACCCCCCCTCTTGAGGTGAGTCGATAGTTAGGAAATGAAACATGAGGTGCCCAAAAATATTTTGTCTCCAACCTCTACAGCGAAGTGAGCTTGGAATTCATCACGAAAATTTGTTCAGAAAACAATTTTATGTTTTATTTGTTTCTATATGACGTGATATCCATAGACATAAAAAATGTGTCTGCTGTCAATTTATGAAACTGGATACCTCCATGTTTTTAATTTAAAAGACAATTTCAACGTAATAATAATAGCACCCCATGGGAATTCAGAAAGAGAAGGAATATATTTCCTTTTAAAATATAGAGACATTTAAGAACCGATTGTTAAAGATTATGATGAACTGAAGCCTTCTATCTCTGCTCTAATAAAATTGGAAATTACATAAATACTAGCAGTATCTTTGAAATTCTGCGACTGAGACACAATTGGTACCTTAAACGCTTCTTAAAAATAGCTTTAAAAATTGTAATAAGTATAGACATTTAAAATGAAAGTTATATGTTAGTGTTAAGGGAGTTAAAACTAATATATGATAAGAAAAAATTAATAATATTTAATTTATATTGTTAAACATTAATAAATCATAAAATTAATAATGTTTTCTTTGTTGTTATAATTTCCTTAGGCCATTTCTTACTCCATGAAAAAGTTCCGAATTACGATTCAGCTAACGAATTAAAAAATGTCAATATAAAGTTCAATTGTAAACTCAAAATTCTCCCATAACTCATAATTTGAAATTTAATGTATAAATATATACTGAGACCCATACTTATTGTGCGTATTGTGTAGTAATCTCAGAGCTACTGCTGCTCATACCCATATTAACAAAATCCTTCAAAATAATAATATTATTAAAATATTCCATGCTTCTCGGTTTACTTCAAATGTACAATAACATTATGATTTTATGCTAAAAAATAGTGATTGCTACAACATACTTGTTCGTGTTATGTAACACAGCTAAGCTTCAAGAAGAGAAAGTATTGTAATCGTACGTCGGAAAACGGAGAAATTTTGACACAAAATCTCTATTGCGGGGCCCTGGTAATTAAAAAGTGTCTAAATTCAGTCAGTTATTAAATATAGAAAACAAATCCTCCAAAGTAGGGTGAAGACAAAATTCATGCTTTTTGCGTCTTTCATACCGAAAAATCGATTCTGTCGTCTGTCTGCCTGTCGAGACATCTGTCTATCCGACTGTCTGTGCACAACACTAGTTCTGTCGATTTTTCTCCAAAATTGATATTTCTCACAGATAGAGGAGCTCTGGCTGATGTCGTGGATCCTGGAAATAGTAACATATATTTTAAGAAGTACTTTACATGAAACCCCTCTGCCATTTTCCAAATTTTCAAAAAAATGCCTCCATTTTTTTTTTATTTTCTCGCTCGAATTAAATCCTGATTTCTAAAAGACACATTTAGGCCGCCGTAACATTTAATATTATTAACTCTTACAAATTAGCATGAAATAAAAATATATGTATTTCAATTCATACTTTGTTAATATGCCACATTGAATTTGATTATTTTCACTCATTATACGGAGCTTTTCATCAGTGTCAGTTTGATGAGTGCTACTAACTCTAAAATGTTGTAATGTTAAACCCCTGAACGGAAACAAATGCCGAACAGATATAAATAAAATTGAAAAATAAAAAGAGCAACAAATTAAGCTTTGAGCGTACTATCCTGTAAAGCAAAAAGCTTCACAATTCTCTGCATGTAACGAGAGAACGAATCCGTCAAATATAACCGCACATAAATCGTGGATGCAGTGGTGGTTTGCAAGCGAACAAGGGAGCAATGCCATACGGAGAGGCGATAATCTCTTTCGAAAAAGTTCAGGGGTTAAGCGGCCAGCGCGTGGGCCCTCCAAGCCCCCCCCCCCTCGCCGCCCACTCCTCTGCTGCCGGTCGATCTCGGAGGGTGCGTCGCGTCGGTCCCTATCGCCGGACGCCGGGATCGGATTCCATTTCGGCCCCTTGTACTTCGGGTCGTCCTTCTTCGTCGCAGCCGAAATCTCTCTGTCTCATTTATCCTCTTTTCATTCCATTTTCTGGTGAATTGCTAAACCAACGTACTGGTGCTCTATGTCATTACAGCCAACAGTCGTCCTAGTGGCAAAATAACAAAGAGGTGTAGTTCTACTGATAGAAGAAATTTGCATGGAAATTACTTTCTCTCAAAACTCAGGAGTCACTGACAGATGAAAATGTAAGTAATCAGTAGTAACGATGTTACTGTGAGATTTTTCTTTCTAGACTCCAGGAAAACTTGTTTAAGATTTTAAAACTGACAAGAACATGTACTACATTCTTTTCCTTGAATGTTCCGTTATTTTCACTTATTTCACGGTAGGTACTGAATTAAAAGTAAGTCCTTTATTAGTCATACCTCATACATACTTCTGTTCACGTACACGTTTTCTTCTGTTTGACGTTTCGTGAAGAGGTCATGTCGAGCAGTTTCAGCAAATTCAGTACGCAACAACTGGGGGAACTACTGGAGAAAATATAAATTCTTTTGATATTTAAGAATTGTCTTGTACAACAATATTAAATCTATATTGTAAACGGAGTAATTAAGATTTCACAGTAATTTCGTTTCTACTGACTTCACGCTTTCATTCAACTTCAAATCTGTTTTCAGCAAGGTAACTCTTTTTTTCTGAGTCAATATGAATAAAAATAAGTACTTGGTCAACGTTAAATTTACGATAAAAAGGTTCTGTAGTAAATAATGGAAGATCCTCGTTTTCTTGCACAAAGCAAACCTATGATATCTATACTACTAATTTCCAATTCTGGAGTAAATTGAAAGAAAGCTCTACAGTCTCCGGCCTTTTGAGAGTTGACTATGGATTCGTGATATACTCAGGAGTGAGAAAAAATCCATATTACTAATTTTGATTTGGAAGAAGTTGAAAGAAAACTATGCAGTCTCTGGCCAGTAAAAATGTGTCTGTAGGCTCTTTAGATACCAAAGAACTCGTAAAAAATCCAAAAACCATTAAACACCTTCGATTTTGACTGAAAAATGCAAATATTTAATTGTGTTAGTCCATCCATTCTCGGACTGTGTTTACCGACAGAATTCTCGTACTCTGTGCCTCACTGTTTACGACACGGCGGACAAAATGCGACAGCATTACACAGCAAGATTCCAAGGAAGAGACGCCCACCATTAAATATTCCTATTCACGTGTTGCGTTATGTAATAGCAACCGCTATGTAAAGAACTATTGTAGCGCGTGTATACAATACAATACTACGTTATTGTAGTTTTCGTGAAGACAAAATATTTAATTTATTGCCGTCTTCGATAATGCAATTTTATTCATTGTTCGTGAACAATGCGCATACTACTTTTTGAAAAAAACATTTTGTGTTCTTTTTTAAGCAGTATTTTTAGATCACCTGTAAGCCACTAGTATTAATTATCTTTGAAAGTAGAAAAGAATATAATTAAATAATAACTAAACGGATAATAAAGCCAGAACAATTATTACGAAAGTGAGAATGGAGGATATCAGTCGTCGCAAAATAAATTTCTCCTGGGAAAGGAAAAATATAAAACAGAACTTCTCCCGACCTCTACCTAAGTCCGAGTGGAACCAACTCGCGAGGGACTGGGATCGTGAGGACGGCGAAGGCGTCCGTCCTCACGGAAGTGGAAACTTCTAAAGCAAGAGACGGCGCCAACCGGAAGTGAATGGGGTGGAAGCGCCCGCACGATTTCGTTCCGGGTTTGTTCCGCGCCGCTGTTAGATGCGGGCTCCACTCCTCCCCGCCCTGCTCCGCCCTGCCCCCCCGCCTTTTCCACTACCGCCCCACTCTCCCCTCGCTCGCCCCACCCGACTACTTCTGGCACTGACCGGAAGAGAAAGGAGTGCCCGCTGGTCGTATATTCTCTTGAGGAATCACTGACCCATGTCTTTGCCTAGCCTTGTGGAACGCTCAAATCAGTATATACTGGTACCCGCCTCAATTGGACTTTTCTAAATACCGTCTTGAGACCATAACGTGAAAGTTTCGTTTACTACGAGCTCGAGATTCTTGGAAAGTCGTCGTTCAAAATTACACATTGTGAACTTTATGGGAATCCTTGTAAACGCTCTCAGACCCTGAGCGTAGTAGATATTTGCAAAAAATAGCATTAGAGATGCTACACCAGCATATACTTTTTCGCATTCTTGGGAAAGTTACGTAATGTTGAAACTCTACAATCGCTGCCCTTGTAACACTTCAACTATAACCTGAAAAAGTCCTCTTCAACCAATTCAAACGAAGTACCTGTGTGTAACCGCTATCTCGCATTCACAAGCAGATGCCTTCAAAATTTTTAGTTCCCGGACACTCAGCGTTAATCCATTGATCTGGTACCAATAATGACGGACAGAGGGTTCTACTATAAACATTGACATGGCGAGTCGTACACTTCACCGGCTTCACCAATCAGGAATTTTCTCGACCTAAATTCATGAATTAATGGGAGAACCTCAAGCCAAGGCCAGGGCTTCGCAACTCTCCAACAAAACCGGACACAAAGCTGGAGAGTGCTACTAAAGGTAGCGCTAGTGTCGCCGGGTACAGCCGCAAGTTATCCTCTCCAACAAAATTGGCTAATTTATGACAAATACGAAAAGTGTCTTCTAAATGTTCAATTATTCATAATACATACATGTAAGAAAATGCTGAAGAAAGCGCGAACATCGATGCTATCTTTTGTAAGATTACGCGCCTGCTTGCGTCTCGCGAACCCACGCAGCAGCCACGCACGTTTTAAGTCTCTTTGGCAGCAGTTGTTATTTTAGTTCGTGATAGAGGAGAGCGCGCCAATGTAATGGTCTCCACCACGTTATATAGAAGTTGAAAGGCCCTGGCCAAGACAACTACAATACCTCAGATCATAATGCAGAATTCAATATGGCGGCAATCGTAGGACAAGTTTGTTACTACGGTCATTGTAATGTTTAGGGCTGTGATTTATATGCAAAACAAACAGCAAAATATGAACATATATATATATATATATATATATATATATATATATATGTAAATATATTTGGTAATATTTGCAATTAAAAGAGGAAAATATGCAAAATAGCGTAATGTAATGTGTAAGTGTAAAAATAAATAAAAAGTGTAATGTATAAAATGTATTTACAGCAAAAAAAGATACCTAAATATAAATTGTTACAAGTGACAAACATTAACATTTAGGGCTTATGAAGAAACTCTTTCTTAGGATAATAATTGGAGATGCAGTTAATGTACATTTCGAAAATAAAAAAATTATTGCAACAAAAAATATGACTTTCTCTCAATTGTATAAAATCTAGAACCTAATCAAAAACTTAAACTTGAAAATCTTACTTAAGCGTTCATTTGTAGCCAACAATATTTGGCTAAAAGAGAAACGTTAGTAAATTGAAAAAAGTGGGTCATACCTCGAACAACGTCTATTAATCACTTGCAAAATTGTTGCAATTGCAAACAACCACACTTTTCAAGCTCTCAAACTCAAATGAATGTCTATTTGGCCTCAAAAGAGCTATAAACATGCTGAACGCCCACTCCACATCAGAAATCAACAGGTTACTTAGACAGAACATATTTTATTTGATCAGAGTAGTTGGAATAATACTCAGCTGCCTTCAGTCAAGTACCCCACCCTGTGATGGCTGGGTCGGAGGTAGAGGTAAGTCAGGGTAATTTGTCTTAAAAATATCCACATGACTTGGAGCCTTCAAGAATACTTTCTTCACAGTTGATATCAACTGATCCATATCTGGGAATTGAATTTATACAACACGACGAAAAGTGTGAGCAAGGCAAGTTAGATGAGATGTAGGATAAAAACCTTTTATCGCAGCCCCTGCTTTTCACATATAAGGAACACCATCTGACAGAAATAGTAGAACCTTTTCATGCTGAACTCGGCCAAAGATCACTCACTGATTCATTGAAATACTTCGCAATTAGGGATGAATATGCACAAAAATATGCAAATAAATGTAAAAATATGCAATTATGGTGGAATATGCGAATAGATGCGAAACAAAAATATTTTAAATTGATACTAAATGCCTCAAAACATATACAATTTGTTGAAACAGGATGGTTTAGTTAACAAAAAAATATGCAAATGCATATAAATCGCAGCCTTAGTAATGTCTCATAGAAAACATTACTTTAAAACTAATAGTAATATTATTCAATGTATAAATTCAACGTGTTTAACACTGAAAACAATAATTATATAATAAAGCAATAAATATACGAAGGTCATTTTTAAAGTAAGAACCGTTTGCGCATGCAACCGCGCAGGCTTTCACGTCCGCTTAAGGTCAGCTACTCATGCTCAGTCCCCCAACTACGCAGTCAGCTGATTTCATGTCTCTGCCACTGTTGGTTCTGTCGTAACACTGCTTTGTTTGTCACTATGTTAATAAACCCGCCGATTGTGAGGTGTGCTTGGTTATTCGGTTTTTAAACGCAAAACAAGTTCGTCCCGCCGAAATTCACCGGCAGATTGTTGAAGTTTATGGTGAAGATGTAATAAATGACAGTAATGTGCGTAAATGGTGTAGGCTTTTCAATAAAGGAAGAACTACTGTTCATGATGAAGAACGATCTAGGCGACCAACTGTCATTGATGAAGACTTGACAAAAAATGTTGATGAGGAAATTCGCCAAAACCGGCGCTTTACGATTGACAACTTTCCACCACAAATGGGAAATGTCCACAACTTTCAAGAACGGTTGTTTATCACATTGTTTTCGACAAACTTCATTACAAGAAACTGTGGGCGAGATGGGTGCCAAACATGTTGACAGAAGAACACAAAAAGAAGCGCTTGGCACAATCTTTATCATTTTTGAAGCACTACGATAAAAGTGATGATTATTTTTTGAATCATATTGTTACCAGTGACAAAACGTAGGTAGAATACTACGTTTACGAATACTACGTTAATAACACTCCAGAGACTAAACGTCAATGTAGTGAATGGCAACACTCAAATTTACCGACGAAGCCACGAAAATTCAAACAAGAACCTTCAACACGGAAAAATCATGGCCACGGTCTTTTGGGAAAGGAAAGTCGTTCTTCTAGTTTACTTTCTGCCAAGAAGAATGACCATATGTGCTGAAAAATATTGCTAAACACTAACCACGCTTAGGCGCGCTATTCAAAACCGCCGCCGGCGAGGACTTCAGTGTAGCGGGGTCGTGCTGCTTCACGATAGCGCTCGGCCTCACACTGCAGCAACGACAAAGACGCAACTGGACACTTTCGATGGGAATTACTGGACCATCCCTCCTACAGACCTGACCTGGAACCAACAGATTTTCTTGTTTTTCCTAAACTCAAAGAATATCTTGGGGGAAAGCGATTTGAAAATGATGACGTGTTGAAAGAAACTGTTACGAACTGGTTAAATGCCCAGGCGGCAGTTCAATGATGAGGGGATCCAAAAGCGAGTGCCACGACTTAACAAGTGCTTAGATATTCTTGGTGACTATGTAAAAAAGTAAAAATATGTTCACATTTAAGTTTTTGATACAATTTATGTTCATCAATAAAGTTGCTGTTACTCCACTTAAAAACGGTTCTTACTTAAAAAATTACCTTCGTACATGATATGATGTAAAACATAATAAAATTATATATAATAACCTCGGCGTAGGAATTCAATCCGGACTTCGAAACAATTAGCCAGAGGCCAAAGCCAGACAACGACGCAATAATAAAAACATGTATAGGGATGGTGATTTTTGGCGCAAAAATCTTGGTACATGGCCTGATTGAACCCTCTGAGAGAACCTCACTAAAACCACCACTGATTTCAGAGCAATTACTTACTGCTGAGATATAATGCTTTGCGATTTGTAACTTTATCTCCCGCACTTTTTTCAATTTTTACTTTCTTGTGTACGTACGTAATATTAATAATAATAATAATAATAATAATAATAATAATAATAATAATGTCTTTATTAATGGCGAGGCTCAGGCCATAGGGCCTGCTCTTCCGCCTAACCACGATACGTATACGTAGTATACAGAAAGTTATATAATGCTGGGCGAAAAAACGGGGGATTTTCGGCGGAAAAAATTCATTTCTGGCCCCGGCATCGATAAAGTGTCGATAAAAACAGTTGCTAGATTAATAGAAAAAATCATTTAACACGAGGTGTAGCCTGAATCCCTGTTTTGTGGGTTCTTGATTCCGAAAAAACAAATGAAAGCAAAATATCCGTCCGTCGTTCTCCATGTTGTCGCGTCTGGAACTATTAATCCTTCACGAAGGACTTGATGAGGAATAAAAGCTCAAAATTATAGCCGATTTACCCTTAAAAATATATTTTATTGCATCGAAGCGAATACTATGTTAACAATCCTTGGAAAAAACTCTCATTCCTTTCTGTATTCAAAATTCAAGTAGTTTATGGCTTAGGATAGGGATCACAAAATTGTGAAAACGTGCACAGAATTCACATCCCTTCGTAGCACGTCACACTCAGTTTTTAACTGTTTTGACGTAAAATAAATAAATAAATAAAACACGTTTGTAAACGTTTGTCACATCGTGTTGCAGAGATTTTGATTATGAGGTAGGTGTTCTAATAGTCAACGAACTCCATTCTCTTGTATGTTTCACTGTTATTACAAAAGCAAACATATTACAGAGCAAACATATTACGAATGCAACGTTTTTGTTCCATCATCACCATTTAAATTAATTACTCATCTAACCACTTTACTAAACGCTTTCTATAGCACTTCTCTGCATAGTATAAAACATTTACAAGCAGCTTAGTGAAGAATTTAACGCAATTTGAAAACCCCTGCAATAAAACAAAGAAACGCAAAAGCGACGAAACGGTGTTTACCGTGTGCCTTCCCCCTCGCGACATAAAACGAAATGAAACAACTGGCGAGCGGAGAAAGAGGTGAAGAGGCGAGAAGAGGGATGAGGTGGGAGGTGTTAAGGGAATACGCGCGTCCGTAAACGAACCAATTCGAGAAAATGCTAAACGCAACGGGTCGTTCCAGGGAAAGAGAATTCGAGGGGCTTCCAGCGAGAGGCGCTTTTGTTCGGAAGCGGTCGCAAGGCGAGAAGCCGCTTTCGTCGCTTTCAAGGGCGACGACAGCCGCAACCGCCCCCCGCCCCCGCCGCCGCCCCCGACTGCGCCGTCTTGTGCAACGCCACCGGCAACCTCCACAGACTCCACCACCTTTCACCCCGCCCTCCCCGGCAGAGTGTAGCTTAGTTGTCCCGGCTGGGGCAGTGCCCCGCTGATAGGAGATACCTGGTTGGGGAAATCCCTGGTAACCGACGGTAGGTTGGCATCGGATCTCACCAACCAGCGGAGGAAAACTACTGCACATCTCGAGGAAAAGACCGGAAGCGGTAGCTCAGTGCATCAACTGATGTCACTGCAGCGCCTCTGACTAGGAGGTCCTAGGTTCGAGTCCTGACGGTGGCAGGATTTTCGACACTAGCTTTTCAGCTAGGTTGAATTCATCACAGTCTGGAGGAGAATTCTAGCGGCCGACTGCTCTGATCGGTAGTTTTCCGTGGTTTCTCCGATCAACACTGCTCTGAGCGTTAGTTTTTCTTGGTTCTGCTGTCAATTCCAGGTAAATGCCGAAGCAGTACCCTTACGAATGGGCCACAGATCACAACGAGAACTGTGCTTCCTCTTCCTTTTCCTCTCCTCACCCTTATTTACAAACACTTACATGCACTACAGTACCACACATGTCGGCATATCGGAGTACGGAGTACTCGGTAGGTACGGAGCTTTGAGCTGGTCATGTCTGGTGCGATACCCCGCTGGGGGAGATACCTTTACAGGGAAATGCCCACAATCCGTCGTGTAGATTGGCGCTCACCATCCTGTGGTGAAGTAACTGCACATGCTAAATTTACTGTTTGGAACAACCGAGACTTCAATTATGATAATATTTTCTTTACTATTTATTACTATTTGTTTAAATTCTGTCTCGCACAATTTTTTCTAAGATGTAGGAATATGTTTGAATCGCTAATTCGTGTTTTCATTTTGCCTTATATTTTATCATTCATACAACTTCTTCTTCTAAGACTTTACGACCTTCAAGTGAACGTCTTGGCCTGCTCAATTATCCTTTTCCATTTTCCCTTATTCTTCGAGTGCTCAATCCAATTTTCAATCTTCAGTTTCCTGATGTCTTTGACCTCATCATTTCATCTATTTTTTGGCCGTCATACTCTCCTGGTGTTTTCTGGATTCCAAATAAAGATCTTGCTCACTATTGTGTCATGCGACTTCCTATTAATATGACTAAGTCAGCTTAATTTCATGGCTTTGATAAAATTTAATATGTTTTCATGTTTTTGTATAATGTCCACTTTGAAATTGGAATCCTCCTTTCTCCATTGGGCATTTTAACTGGTCCAAATATCCTTCTCATAATCCGACTTTCAAAAACCGCAAGATGCTGTGCATCCTCATTCATATAGCAATAAGGTGAAATAAATTAACCAGTCTCTATAAGTTAATAATTCTAGCTTAAGGATGGGCAGCTCTTTTAATGGACAAGAATCTTTGTTAAACCTCTTAATCTGAACGTAGGACGTTGAGGCAAATATTGCACTCTTAAATAAACACGATTACAGTGTTAAGATACGTTCAATTCAAAATTTTTAATATTACTCTCAATTGGTAATCTGAAATCTGATATGTATTATTATATTTCAATGGATCATGTATTTACTTTAGTAGATGAAATTGGAATTAACCTGGCAATAACTGTCAACTGACTTCTCAAAAGACTGTCAATGATCAGTTATCCCGTGATGTATCGGTGCTCCGTAGTAATTTGTACAACCCTCACTTTTAAATCTCAC
The DNA here is from genome assembly GCA_964035755.1 of Teleogryllus oceanicus. Taxonomy (NCBI): domain Eukaryota; kingdom Metazoa; phylum Arthropoda; class Insecta; order Orthoptera; family Gryllidae; genus Teleogryllus; species Teleogryllus oceanicus. The sequence continues at coordinate 101,212,908 of CAXIVR010000004.1, read as the reverse complement.
ACCAGTTATTCTAGGCGCAGTGCCCGCGAACAATAAGTTACCTTGTCATGCCTAGAGCACAGATGTTCGAAAATAGAGATAATGCTACTTCTGCAGAAAAGCCAGATGTGCTCTGATAAATAAGACGATTATCTTAACGGGAGAGTAAGCGAAGAAAATACTGAGAGAGCTTGATCGATAGCAAAGAAAAAATTATAAAGAGAGATGTTCAGGTGTAAGCCACATGAAGATCTAGGTTTCATCGTCCGGAGTCGAATTATATTTAGCTGTTCGCTAGACGCCAATCTCAAGAAGTGATTGCCAACATTTGGGTCGTCTAACTACAACCTTCTACGCAAAATGTATTGTCTAACAACCGAAACATTGCAAGACATGTCCAGAAGGAGATGTCTTCCGGAATGCTAAGTACCTGATGTGAAATCTGGTTAAATGTGAATCCATTCTTACCAATGCATTTAGCTTTTTTGGTCCAAAAAATTGAAATTCAGAAGCCTTCCCAAAGATTTCCAAACTCAATAAAAAATCAAGGCAAGACGATAATAGTATACACACAATAACTGCAAAATTATTATTAATTACCGACCCATTTAATTTTAAAAAAATATCATTTGACTACTCCAGCTTCAATTTAAGTAATTTTAAGCCGCGTCTTGTGTACACATCACGTGGGTTTTCGGGCTCGTTACGGGAGGAAGGCTGATGGAAGTCGTAGGACGGGCGAGCGCGCGGGTCGGGAGCGGTAGCGCCGCGCGAGGGAGAGAGAATGCCTTAATCGCAACTGCGCGCTTTCTTCCGCCCCACACGTCACAGCCTGCTTCTTTCCCGTTCTATCTGTTCCAATTCTCCTCGAATTCCGGCCCCCGGCTCTCCCCTCGCCTTCGCTCTCCCCTTCCCAACCTTGCTTTCCCACTACCCTCGCCCTACCTGCTCTCGCCTCCCCATCCCCTTGCCCTCGTCTTTCCCTCGTCTTGCCCTCCTCTAGCCCTCTTTTTGTCCTCGCCCTGCCCTCGCCTTGCCCGCGTCTTGTCTTGCCCTCGCCTTGCCCTGCCCTGTCCTCGCCTTGCTCTGCACGCGCCTTGCCCTGTCCACGCTTAGCCCTGCCCTCGCCTTGCCCTCGCCTTGCCCTCGCCTTGCCCTCGCCCTGCCTTGCCCTCGCCTTGCCCTCGCCTTGCCCTGCCTTGCCCTGCCTTGCCCTCGCCTTGCCTCCTCGCCTTGCCTGCCCTCGCCTTGCCTGACTCCGCTTTTTCTCCTTGCCTGGACCCTGTCTCCCTCTGAACCGACCTCTCCGCCTAGCATTTCCTGCCTGACCCGCGCCCAGAGGAACGCGCGAGCCCGCGACCCCGGCTCTCCGCTGCGTCGAAGAAGTACGACCCTTTCAGCTTTATGTGCTTTGTGTGCCACACGCTGTTAATGAACGTTTGTAAAAAGGTGCTCTTGGTTTCTGCTGAGGAGAACGGTGTGCACCCAATATCACATACCAACAACTATACATGACGAGAGACTCGGATGTTTACGATAATGATCATTAAGACTTTCTTTCTGTTTTACAAGTGTTTTACAAGCTTTTCGTGAACCCTCAAACTATTTGTTTTCAAGGAGAACACAACATAAGTCGTTTCCACTGAAGAAAATTGATCCTGTTGTTGCTATTATGTAAGTTTTCCTTGTTTAGTAAATGTTCTTTTGATTTGAAATTACATTTTTTGCAAAAATATTTCGCATATTTCAGGTTTAACCGCCAAGTGGCAAATAACTACCAAGAACAAATTAGGAGTCGATAACGTGACATCTATCTCAAATTTTAGTTATCTGATACACATATCTTAATCAGCTTCTTCAATCATTTCTCCAATAACAACTTTGTGATGAAAAAATTTCATATTCAAGAAGGCTAATGAGCTATTGTAAGCCAGGTTAAATGCATTTCTTGTTACGTTTTCTTCCTTAAAAGAATCATTATGTTTTCTGCTACATGTAGTGACAACATTAAGACAAGTGCTTGTTTACCAGCTGACGACCACCCCAAGGAACACCTTGAGACACTAGTGAGCACCAAGAAACTGGCTGCGGCGTGCTGGAATTCAGCCAGAAGCTCTGTATCGTCTTCTAGGGCTAAACACTTGTTGGAAGTCCGGCAGGCCGCTGCCGGAAATTAATTTGAATTGCGGCCAAACAACGCCTTTTTGCGGGGTCAACCGAGAAGCCGGCAGACGCGGCGCGCGGCGTAGCGACCAAAACCCCTGGGAAAATGTTGGTGCTCCACCCGCCAACTTTCCGCCGTGAGGCTCTCCCGCTTCTGCTCACATCGTGAATCTTCCACGCAACGCGCTGCAGTGGCTGTGGTGATGGTTGGAAAAATGCGTTGCACGAGATGACCTTGGGAGGGGTTGGAAACGCTCCGATGTGGAGGCGAGAGCAGGATTCATTACGGAGTGCGGGACCGGGTGCGAGGCGGGGTACGAGGCGGGGTGCGAGGCGGGTGCGAGGCGGGTGCGAGGCGGGGTGCGAGGCGGGGTGCGAGGCGGGGTGCGAGGCGGGGTGCGAGGCGGGGTGCGAGGCGGGGTGCGAGGCGGGGTGCGAGGGGTTTGTGCTTGGACAGGAGCGGGTCGGAGGGGAACGGAGATAGGCGCGAGGTAAGGGGGCGTGGGCGGGATTGAAGCAAGGGTGAGGATGATATCGGAGACGGGGGGCAAGTGCAGGGACCGAGGAATGCCGGGGAGGCAAAAGAAAACGAGGTGGGGAGGGACGAAAAGAGGGTCGCTGTCATGGGCGGGGCATTGTTGGGAATGGAACTGGAGAAGCAAGAGCGAGGAAAGATAGCGAGGACGATGGTGGCGGCTGTAAAGGAAGAATTGTTGAAATCTGGTTCCGTAAAGAGTGGTAGCGGGGTTGCGGTGATGGCCATGGTGTTCAGGCCGAACAGGTGCGAAAAGACTGGATGTTAACCGAGACGCGGGAGTACCCTGCCGCGAAAATTTAATTTCACCTGCCGCAGACCGACATTTGGTAGCTTTAAACGAATTCTGTTTAATATTAGCTCTCCGCAATGAAGACTTGGCTTCACGTTTAACAGCCATGCCCTGCACAGTTGTGTTGAAATGAATACGAGCTGGCTCTCACTTGGTCAGTATCTATATCCAGATTCTTTTCATTTTCAGGCACCAGCAAGTAGAGTATAATTTCATTTTCAAAGTTATATTATATTTTTGGGGTATGAATGACCCAATCAGCACTCATCAAATTACTGGCGGTTAGAAGTTAACTCTTTCACATTCCAAAAGCATTGAACTGAAACATTAATGCCTTCTCTTTTTCAATGACATTTCCAAATCTGCAGTAAATGTATTGTAATAAATTGTCATGTTGTTTACAAATTTAGTACTACCAGGAAGAAAAGGAAAACTAAATATAATTTAATTAGGTTGATTTCGGATATTCTTCCCATCTCTAATTTTTTTTTAATTCTATCAATGGTCGAGAAAGAAGTTCACTAATACTTGATAGGTATTTATAAAGAAATTGATATCGTCAATATTACAATCATCGGTAGTACATTACATTGCCTGAAGTAATTTCTAAAGCACAAAATAAAAAACCAATACAAAACATATCTTTTATATTCTGTCGCAATTTCCGTTCACAGCGTATAATTATTTTTAACTTTTTGTTTTTTCGTGAAATCGCTAGGCATCTTTGACAATGAAATCTGAATCTCCATTGTTGTTCAGATTCTTTTGTAAACGTCTTCCATAGGCGTACGCGCCCAGCGAATAAAACCCAGGCGCCTCTGGACGCCGTGACGGAAAACGAAACAAAAGTTCCCATTTAAAACGGGAGTCTCATCGAAACGCGAGGGGCAAAACTTTTAATAAAGTTTGCGTATTTTTGTTTCCTTCTTGCCTCCCCATTATCGACGCAAAACCGTCTTCCTAGCTCTCAGTTCGCCGACGTGCGCGCTTCCAAACGTCGGGTCTTTTACTTGGAAATCTGCTTCGGTTCGTGAGAGCTTCAGCGTTAGGTTTACTGGGACGGGAAGGTAGACCAAACGTGAAGAAAGCGTTGGCGTTGTGGGAGAAAGGGCAGCTTATTGAAGGCTCAGTCGCAAGAGCTGCCTTCTTAAAAGAAAGAGAAAGCTGTTGGAATATAGAAATACTTTTTGGGCTGGTGTTTGGCCGGTATTATGAATATCGATAACAAAAATATATAGCTTAAGGTACAAATAAATCAAAAAAGGCAAGGAAATAATTCAATAGAAACAATGTCAGAAAAATTAAAATTATTGATAGCGCAGAAACTAAAAGCAGCAGAAATGCCTCTTTGGGGTTGTAATGTTCATTGTAATATAACCACGTTGCTGGTTGAACCACATAATTGTAAGAACGTAAAGCGTAACATTCTAAAGAATTTTATTAGCTGCAAATCTGAACACCGACATTCATAGATTCTTAATAATGACATTAACACAAATTTCATAAAATTATCAGAAATATAAATTTATTTAATTTAATTCTCTTACTGATGCACTTACTCCTTAATAATTTGGATAGAAAAAATATGCACGATGATATGAAACATTTATACAAAAAATCATTTGAAAACATTGTTACCCAGGGATGATAAAAACGTTTCCCATTAAGCAGACAAACTAAATCTTCGCTTCTCTGTTTACCATTGTTTTCCGTTACTAGATTGCACTTTTCGTACATAACCAAATTCATACGAGTGTGTTCGTCGTGTAGCTGAAATTTTCGTATTTGGAAATTTAGTTGTATACAAACGGAATTACGCTGAATATTATTATATCGTGTGAGAATACGTAAGTTCTTCCTTGATTACATAAAGTGTTTCTTCTCTAATGTATTCTCTAGCGTCTTGCAAAGTTGCTTCATAATGCTTTACAAATAAATTTGAAGGTTTTCATGAACATTCTAATTTTATTTTTACGTTATATATTATGTATACTTGACACAGTACATTGGCGAAAAACATGTATTATTATTTACATATTATTATAAAATTATTTACTTAATACCCAATATGGAAGTAACATACGAGATTATTAACTAAATTAGGTCATTGCGAGTTGAGAATTTTTGAACGGGAGTATAACATTACAACTGCAACAATTCATTGGTATGCCCAATGACAGAGACTTAAAAAACTTATTTGAAGTTATGTACGACATTTAGAAATTCTCATCACATGAAAAACTTTTAAAACATTTTACAGCGACGGCAAAGCCACGTGCAAATTTACGAAGCCACGTGTAATATTACGAAACCGTTGCAAGAAAGTATGTGCTGTTGTAGCACCGTAAGTTTTGTCTAGTCCACATTATCGTTAGAATAATAAAGATGTTGCCGTGTCTTTTGCAGTTGCAGAAGTTGCAGAAGCGTGCGTGACGCAACCAAGCGCGTGTATCGGTTGCCAGGAGACGGTCGGCGCGCCTCACTCCCTTGCTCGTGGGCGCTCGACACCTGACACGCTCCGGAGTGAGACGTCGTCGTGGGTGCGCTGACAGCCCTCGCAGCGCCGCTCGCACACCGCCTCTTCTCTAGCTTCTTCGTGTACAGAAGACGTTTCAACGTGATCATTGAAATGATCCATTAGGTCAATTGAATTACTGGATTGATCACAGAGTGTGTTGGTTTAGTCAATAGATCAATTACAAAAATAAATTACGGGCAAAGACTGAGCAGTTAAAGAATTTTAATCAGTCCTTGATTGGACGTTTATACGAAGTTAAAGAAATCTCACTACCTTTATCTTCATGGACAAACAGAAAGTTATGAATTCGAATCTCGAACTTTACATATCTCTGAAATACAGCTCAGGGTCACTGTCGTAAGGATGATCAGAAAGTCCTAGGGTTCAAATCCCGACGGTGACAGGATTATGGACACCAGCTAGATAACAGGTCGAATTAAGTCTATCTGGATGAGAATTTCAGCGGCTGTCTGATCTGATCGGCGTTTTTCGTAGTTCAATATCAGGCGAATGCCGAAGTTGCATCCTAAAAACGGGCCACGGACCGCGCGCGTTCTTTCCTTACTCTTCCGTGTCCTATCCTCACTCACTATTGATACACCCTTCACTTACATGTACTACACTGCCACACATGTCGGAAGACCGGGCGGGAGCTTAAAGCATGTTCCAGTTGGGGCGGTGGCCTACTGCGGGGAGAAACCTGGATGGGAAAACCCACAAGTCAGCGGGTACGTCGGTGCCAGAACTCGCCCTCCAATGGAAGGAAGAGCACAGCTACCTCCCGAGATAAAAACGGTACTACACGTACGGCACTGATTATCATAGAACCCCGGAAACACGAAGTAAATAAGCAATCAATCAAACACAGTATTTTAGAGAATCCTTCAAACGAGGAAAGTGAATATTTAACACAACATGATATTTATATCATGCGACTCTTTCACAATAAGTATCACTTCCTATTAAAATCTAAAATTGACGTTATGACAGTTACAGATGAAATCACAGTTCTCACGACTTAAAGCAGTTATATATATTATATATATATATATATAATTTATATATTATATATATATATAATTTATATATTATATATATATAATTTATATATTATATATATTTTATATATATATATATATATATATATATATATATATATATATATATATATATATAAGACAACCGCGTTAGCCCGGCGAACAGATACTTCATCCTTGCAAACAACGTAAAAGCACCAATGGTGGCCACAATTAAGGACATGTTCGTAGTTTTATCCAAATTAAAAGCTACAAAACGAAATTCTGTGTCTGAAAATCATTGGGCGATTTGCATTTTGCGCTTAGAAAGGTTATAGTCCGTATGACGCCTGAAACATTGGAACGATGCCTAGGACGCGGAGTCTCTAGGACAGCCGAGTTTCTATTTGCTCCACCCGCTCAATAAAGGTTAAATAGTGTCCTATCTTCTGAACGTATTTGAGAGTAAACAAAATATACAGGTTCATGTTACATTAGTGCATTGCCAATATTAATGTGTTTTGAGATTAATCTTTAGGTATAAATAAAGAAAAATAAATAACTTATCTTCGTTCTAATTCTCATTACTACAAACCATAAGATCTATTTTCTGCAAGCTTAAAGTATATGGGAAGCCTCCACTTCTTATTTTTCATTAATGTGGTTCTAGTGACCCAGTGACTACCACTATTGTCGTTACCTCGTTTCAGGGTAAATTTCATCACTGTGTTTATTTTTTGTTTTCAGTTTCTAAATAGTTACAAGTAATACGTAAAATACCAGAATAAAAAGGTAATATCAGTTTTAAAACAAGGTAATTTATTTTGCAAAAACCCAATGGAAAATGTTCATAGCCGTTTAAAACAGCAAAGGGCAACTGGCAGGCACTAGGCGTCACTTCTGTAATATTCGGGAGCGCGACCACATCAGAGTTAAACGATATATAAATATAACATACGCTTTCTCTCGGATGTGTAAACAAACGATAACTAATGATGCACTGATTGCTGATTGTACATGATGCGCTATAAACCGTCTGCGTTGATTGTAATTAGTAGGCACGGGCAGACATTAATGCTGATTGGTTGGAGAGTAAAACATAACCTACAACCAACCCCTTTCGTGGTATAAGAAAGTGTATATTTCATTTTGAGATGTTTTATTACGAAAAAATGGCCACTACCGTGGCCATCTACGAGTAATAAATTAAACTTTTTCAGCATGATGCATGAATGACAGATAGCAAGAGAAAAAATTATAGTATCATGCAATCAATAATTTGGAGAGTTTTCGTCTTTTAGTTGTCATATTGACCATCTACAGAAAGTTTAGATCATCGAAACAAGTTTCATAGAAGAAATGGAACGCGAACGCGATGGAAAAAAACTTGGGGTTCAAAATAAAATAACAACTAAGAAAACTCTGTCAACCTAATAAACTGAAACAAAGAAAAAAATATTGTTTTTCGTTTATTTTAAGTAGCATCAACAACAGAGGTTATTAGCAACTCTGTTAATTACACAATTATTAAAATGGTTATGAGAGTTTTATATCAATTATGATCTTACATATAAAAATACATTTTTGGAACCTTGTTACATCATTACTCTTTAAAGCAACACTCAATAGATACACCAGTATTTAGAAATATTACAAAGATATATTACGGAGATACGGAATCGATTAGATGTATTTACATGAGGACAGAAAACACGTAGCAATATATAAAGGTTAAATTAAATCTAGAGTGACTTATTTTTTTTCAGAAGTTTATTACGTTGAGTTGGAAAGGGTAGTTCGTTATAATGGAGTTTAAATGCTTACGGTCAAAATATTTGGATCTTATGGACTTGTATTCGGGGCATTTCATGAGGATGTGGTCAGTATTCAGCGTTTTGTTGCAACAATCACGCAATGGTATTGGTTTTTTATTTAGTATGTAACAGAGAATTTAGTGTAGCCTGATCGAATACGCGAAATAACGACTTGTTCCCGACGAGAAACGTTGCATAAGTTTTAAGGGCAAAGAAATTGTTGGTTTCCTTATAGATTTTACGAGTTTTAGAATCGGTGCATTAGTTGACCACCTTTCCTTCATTATTTCACCAATGTGCTTCAGATAGTTCTCAGTTAAATAAATAAATTTTGTCATTTGTCTTCTCCTGCAGATCAGTGATTAATGTCGGTGGTGTGGACTTGCTGATCGGAGATGTGGCTAGTAATGTGGATGACATTACTATTAGATGTAATGAGGCTCAATACATGCATCAGTGGTCTTTTTGCAGACTCCAAGGAGTTTGGTGTGGACTAATGGTATATGATAGTTGGAAGGGAATTTAACGCTGTTTTGTGTATAGAACAATGGATTTCTTGTTACGGTTGTATTTAGTCAGGTTAACCGCCATTAAGAATGTGTAATTGTAGGCACTGTTTTTTCTGCTAACATGTTGAACTGAATATGGAGGGTCAAAAATATCGATGTATAGCACAGTGGAGATGAAATAAATATTACGAGAGATTCTTAGATATAGTCAATGACGGATTTGGAAAAACTCATGTTACCTATTATATCAATTTCTCACTGTTTTACAGGCAACTGTCAAAGTCAAAAAACATCGCGAGAGGATATGTTTGGGTTATCTGACATTGGAAGGGAAATTAATAGAAAAAAAGAGTCGTCGACCATTTTCGGGCTCAATTACTAAATAATACTTTGAAACGTAATCACAAAAATAGTGAGAAAATACTAGTATAGATTGAACTGGGATACTATGGTAAACAAATAAATTTAAACAGTCAAACGAATTTTTAAGGCGAGAAATTAAAACAAATCTCGAATAAAATGATGGTATCTAATTTGAGAGCAGCCAGTAATTTACGAAGGGACCGAAAACAATATTGAACAATATTGGTTAACCAAACGAAAGTTTCTCTCATTAAAAGAGAATAAAATATAAACTAGAAAAATGTGCTGCTACTCGAAACTCTGCTCTATGTATTCAGAAAACAATACTCTAGAAACGGAAAATAAAGTATAAAGAGAAAAATAACCACGACACAGTCGAACAAAAGTAGCTCAGACAAAAAGACAAAAATATTTCGTGTCATAATGGAAAGGAAAATATGATGTAAATTGAAATGAATAACTTCCTTTTGTTGTCAAATACTTCATTTTGTAGTCAAATGTTGCCATTGGAATGAAAAAAAGACTGACAGCAAACGATAAATAAAAAATAAACATAAATGTTTTTCATCTTGCATACTTTAAGTTCGCCTCGCAGCTTCATTTTCTGAGTTACCTCGCCAAGAAGCATCGCACAATATTGGAGGACATGCTTTAGCTACCTGGCATCAAACGAGAAAGAAGCAGAAACCAAGGGAGCGTGTCTGCGCCGCTGTAGGGCGACATCAGAGGCCGAGGAATCTGCATTTACAAGCGCGGGCCTGCGACGCGCGGGAGCGCTTCAGGGCGCCCTCCCATTCGCGATTCAAATCTCGGGGGGCGGGCCCGCCTGCGTCTACGCGGGATGACAAGTGCGTGAGCGCGTCCCCGCGCACTTCCCACTTCCACTCCCCTCCCCTCCCTGCCCTGCCACACCACCATTCTCTCCGCTCCGCCTCCGCCCCTGCCTCCGCTCTCGCTCCTGCACTCGCCGATTTGCCTTAACCCCCCGCCTCCACGACAGTTCCCGACTCCCTTCCCCCACACCTCCAGCCAACCAGCTGCGCCCTGCTCTAACCCGTCCCTCCCCATCCCGACCCCACCCCACCACCCGCTCTGCTCCACTCCGTCTCCGCGCTTGCGTCCGTCGCGGCCGGTTCCGCTCAGCCTCCCCCGCGCTCCTCCGGGAGACAACAGGCGGCTCCGCACGGCGCGGCGCGGCGCCCTCCTGCAGAGCCGCCAGGCGGGGGAGGCGCGCTTCACGCAGCGCTCTGGCCCTCCCTGCTGGCGGCTGTTGTCGCGCCCCTGCCCCGCCCCCGCCGCCGCCTACGCCGACGCCGGAGCTGCTCTTGATGTTGTTACCGAGATCTCGGGCACTACTGCCACCGCTCATCCCGTCTTTGTTCACCTCTGAGGAAGATCTTCTGGGTCATCAGTGGTATGTTAACCTTTTACCCAATGAAGTATTTTTTGGATCCTTATACCACGTTGTTGCGATTTTATTTACATTAGAGATTTCTATTTTAGTGTCAGCTTTTTCATTCCCTTCCATTCTCATTTCTTTTCTCCCTTGTCCGGGAACTTCCTGGTTACAAATACCTAACTCATGTTATTTTTTATTATGTAGTACATTTCGTGGCATTGTTTTTCAAGTTTCGTAGCCAGAAAGCAAATGAGATCCTCAACCTACATTTATGTATCTAATTTGAAAAGTCAGCGCAGGAAAACCATTAATCTACTTCAGTGATTATAGGAACGCGCTAGCAAAAATGGTACACACTGTCAAGTTTCTAAATTTTCCTTGGGCATCAACAACCAGGAAATCTGTAATATCCTATATTAAAAATGTCCACTTCTGATGTGTTCTACAAAACATATTTTAAATATAAGGAAAGTACCATTACTACCAAAATCTGAATGGTAAAAATATTTTTAGAATAATATTAGTAATAGCAGTTGTGAACACTCCCTATGTAACTAAAGTTTATGAAAATATTAAAATATGCAATTTAAGTTTATTTCTAAGAGTTTCCACTACAACTAAATGTGTAAATGTTTGTTTATGTGTAAATGTTCGTGATATCGAAATACATTTATTAATGGACAGTTACCATAAAGTTTGCCTGAATAAAAATGACAGAAATAATTTCAATTGATTACATTCCTGCGTGAAAGACATTCCTCATCATATCATTGTCTACAAAATTCATATTGTAAGAAATATATAACATTTGATTTTTTAAATCCTTGCAGATTTTCCTCAATGAGGGACAGACTGGCAGAACACGCATTCAATTATTTTTAAATATTTAAAAAATAAATGATTGTTTAAAACGTTGATTGAATGAGGGAACTGAAATAATTGGAGAATAATTTATATTACAAAATGTAATAGAGTACGTAGTGCTCCTACTCATCCTATAGGAGCCACAAAGTATAGCTGCAGGGATTCGCCAAGAAGGAAATGTAATTTATTTCCAATACTTTCTATTTAATAAACATTGAAAAGAAACCCTCTCTCAACGTCATAAATGGGAGAATTTGTAAAACAAAATTCACAGACGCGTTCATTCAGATAAGGGAATTCCCCAGGAGAGGGATGTCGTTGCTGGCAGCGAGCTTAGTGATAGCTGGCTGCGCGAGCGTTGTTTTCCCACAGACCACTATTATCACTGCATTTAGAACTTCTGTAATCATGTGTTAAACATTGTATAAACTTTGCGACGAAAGTAGGGTCTTCATACAACACAAATAAAATTTAATCAATACATTTCTATTTCGGGTAGACATTTCTTAAGTAGCTGGTGCGAAATTAAGTGTCAAACTTATTAATAGATATAAAATCTTAGTAACTTCCGGCACTGTTTTGGGTATTATCATTAGAAACCATGAGATCCCTTTTCTATCGTTGGATTGTAATTGAATCTACCATTTTTGGCACCGTCCTCCACGCAACCCATTCCTTCCGTCTCCCGAGACAGGACTAACAGCAAGGCTTGTTGTCGCGGAGTCAGCCTGGAGCCATCTCCTGGCTGACGCCCACCCAGCGCCGGGCCGTGTCAGATACCTTCCCCCTCCCCCGCCTTCGTCCCCGCCCATCCTCCCCTCCGCATCCACTTCCCGGGCTCGTGACGGCGGTCCATAATCCCAACGGAGGCGACACCTGAGGCGCCGTCGCGTCCGCGGCATGGGCGGCGCCGCGACGGCGGGCGCGGGGGCGTGGCCATCACGGGCGAGGTTAGCGAGCCCTCGTAATTCGGCAACAAAAGGAGAAGGCGGCGCCCGGGGCCGGAAATGAGACGAGGAGATACTGCTAATTAACACAGGGAGGCGATTTTAGGCGCAGTAGGGAAGCCTGCGCCCAGCCACTCGCTCGCTTGCTGGGCCGTTCGCTTTAATTACACCTCGAATATTCTTCCCCAGTGGGATATATTTTTGAAAAGCTAGCAACAATGTCTCGAGAGACAATGAGGGGAATATGGTTGTCCTTGCCAAGGGTGTCTCAATTATCGCCTTTTTTCAATTCCAGAAATTTTGAATGCAACGCTGGAACAAAAAGACGCGTTCGTCGTTGCTGCATATAACACAGTAAATTTCGAGAGAAATTAAAGCGAATGAGATATTTTTGGTGATTATCAAAAGACGTCAAAATTAAATATTTTAGCGCACTTGCTATTTATTATTTCTTTTAGAATATTGACACACCACACTGCTCTGCATACTCATTAACTTTCTCAGAGTTATTTTATCAGAGGGAAAATGAACCTACCGTACTGCGTTTTCAGGCCTCAGATCTAACTTATTTATATTTTTACAGAAATAACTTTTTTTGCTTCATTTAACCAAACATAATTGGTTCTGTACGATTATTGATATAATTCCTATTATACTAATGGTTTTAATTGAATTAGCTTCGAATATTCACAGCCAGTTTCGAAATGAAAGTAGTTATTTTTATCAACCTGAGATTATAGCGAAGCAGTTAAAGGTAGTTGACAATAGTAGAAAACCCTTTTTTATAGTTATTGATAAAATTTTTTGCGTGTGTGGATGACACCTACATTTACGAATTATCGACTCAAGTGCCATTTAGTTAATATAATTCTATTTTCTATTATGATAATAAGACATTACTATAATGTGACATTTGTGTGGTATGGTATGGTGTCGTGCAATAGATTATACGACCTTGTTTGCAGATATTTTTATAACAAGATTGAATTGTAGAAGTCAAACATATATCCTATAACCATATCCCTAAAACTTTTCCACTCTCCCTTTCATCTCGCCGGAAGCTTCAACCCGATACTCCCATTTGCCACCGGGAGGCGGCCAGAGAGAGAAAACCCTTCGATCATCCGCCGTCCCGTCGAGCGAAGGCGACGAAAGCCCTCGACGCGAGGGGGCGGGACAGGGCGGGGAACAGCACGGCACGTGACTGAGGCAAAGATTGAGACGGAGGTAGTGGAGATGCAAAGAAGGAAGGCAGCGCTAGAGGAGAAATACGAGGAGAGCGAAAAGGAGATAGAAGAGGAGGGGGAGGGTAAGAGATGGGGAAAACACAGTACAGTAGGAGGAAAAAGGGGTGATTGCGGTAGAAGCAGGAGGAAGGAAGCAGCGGAGGAGAAGATGCCAGCGACGACGCGACGGTGGCGGCAGCAGTGACGAAGAGGCGGAGAAGGAGGCACGGTTTGAAAAAATGCCATGATCGTGGCGGAAAAAGAGGAGAGGAGACAGAGAAGGAGGCATGAAAGGTGGTGGAGACTGGGGAGAGGGTTGAAGACGAGGCGACGGTGGGGCGGCTCTGAGGAGTTGGTGGAAGCCAAGCACAAGGCGGTGAAATCGGCAGGGGACAAGGCGGCGGAGAGGCGGTATTGACGGAGAAGGTAGCCGAGGGCGATGTGAGTGAAGGCGGGGGGGGTAGAGGAGTCGACAAGGGGGGCCGGGTTAGAGCCGCGAGGGGGAGGCCGGCGGAGGTGGCGCGAGAAGGTGAAAGCTCCCGCGCCACGCAACCTGAGCCGCCTGCGCGCCCCTACCTCTCAATCGCCCGCCCTCGTCCCTCGCGCCCCACTGCGCCCCGCTCGCTCACACTTCGCTTTCAGGGCACCACTGGCTCTCTTCTACATCCCATTCTAATACAGTTCGTTCGTCTCTCACATGGTCCCTCACAAGCTTTGCCTTCAAGTGTCCTGTGTCAACGTACTTGTTTATCAGATGTCCATTGGAATTTCCTCGACCCATTCACATACGGTTCACCACACATTTTGGTTCAGTCCACTTCTCATGCTCGTGCCCGATCTTCGAGAACTTTTTTATGCAGTCACGGTACTCTCAATTTTCTACTGCGCTACAAAGCTCTTTCCAAAATTTTCCATTTCCCTCTCTACATTACAGCAAACGTTTGTTCACTGGAGTTCCAAGGAATCAAAATAATAAGTTACATTGCGTTATATATATGTAACGCATTGCGTTTCCAACTATGTTTCCATTTTAAATTGCGTGGTCGCCATGGTCGCAGTTCACTGACTCGTTCAGAACGAGTCATTTAGCGAGAGAGGCAACGGCGGCGGAACGTGAGGTATGGCAGTTGGAGACAAAAAGGAGAATGGAACGGTGGCGTTGGGTTGGAGGCTTGGGAAATGTCGAAAACGAATTACTAACAGGGAGGCTGCAGATAACGAGAGAGTGATAAAAGTTTAAGTGCGAAGGATATTGCGGTGAAGAAAAAACAACGATAGTGACAGGTAACGACAATGCAAATGATTGGACATGAGTGAGAATTCATTCCGGTGACGAGTGGCCGCTATGTGGCCGACTGACTGTGGGTGAATAAATGGTAGAGAAAATAATGTACGAGCATTGTAATCCAAAGCAGGCATTAGCTGATGACTATTGGGGAACAAGTTATGGAGGGCAAGGTCCTGTGGTGAGAAAACACCTATTGGTGGAAGCTGGTCAACAACCCAGACAGTGGCTTATTGAACATTGTGCGGCGTAGTGGCGATTGTCGAATAGTGATGAGGTATCACCGAAGAACGGCCAAGAAATGCTATCGCAGTAGCTGATGTTGAAGCAGGAGAGTATCGCCCGAGGATACCGTGGGAAAACATTCATTTTTCCCCGAGCGAGGTCGGACGCAGCCGAAGAAACTACTGCACTCGGCAGCCATCTACAGCGACACAAGTATTTCCAGGCTCAGGTTTTAGTAACATGTTAAGATATTGTAATTAGGGTTAACGTTACTGAATTTGTATCAAAATAGGAGTTACTAAATACGAAAAGTCAGGTAGAGAAAACCATTGTAATAAAGTGCTTCTTTTATTTTTGCGTTACAACGCGAGTTTTTCATTTTTTGTGCAATTCCCCTGAGCCCATTCACCAGGAAGAACGCCTGTCCCCTTTTAAAATTAACTTTGTTGTAGTGCACCAAAATCTGGTTTTACAAGATATATTTATATATATATATATATATATATATATATATATATATATATAGTATATATATATAGTATATATATAGTATATATATATAGTATATATATAGTATATATATATATATATATATATATACACACACATTGTTTATTATTACAAAAGAAATGAATATATTTGTTCAGAGAGAAAAATTAATCCAGAAATGAAAAAGGAGCCAATTTATGCAAATCGACTTATTTTTACTTTCTCGAATACGTACGCTTATACAAAATAATATACGCCGTATAGAGAAAGTTATGTAATGCTGCGCGCAAGAATGGCGGATTTTTGGCGGAAAAAATTCTTGTCGGGCTCTGGTAACATAAAAGTGCATAAAACCAGTTGCTAAATCAAGAGAGAAAAAAATCCTCTAACACGTGGTATGGCCATAATCCCTGTTTTGTGCGTCCTTGATACCGAAAAACCAATTGAAAGCAAAACGTCTATCCGTCCGTTCGTCCATCTGTGAACACTACTAGCGCCTAAACCATTGCTAGGATTTTCTCCAAACTGAAGAAACACCTGACTACGTGGCACCAGTCAAAGCTTTCAATTTTTAAAAAACGTTCTTTTCAATTTCGGGGTACACACCACTTACGTACACACATACACCCCCCGACATTTTCGAAATTTTTCCAAAACTGACTCCAAATTTTTTTCTTGAAATTTCTTGTACGAATAGAGTAAAATACACTCATAGAGGTGGCTTAGGTCCAATTTTGACAGTTAACTGTGGATTTTCGAAAACTATAAAAGTTTAAATTTTATTCGGCGGCATCCCACAACTACAAAATTGAAGATAGAGATTTTTCCTTCAAATGAAGTTTGTTGTCCATAAATATTTCTTTCATTACGGTCCTTTTTTTCTTTTCATTTTTGGTACATTTGTGCCAAAAACCCTATACAAAAATTAATTTTTTAAAAATTTTATTTTTTGCAATTTTTTATAAAAATTGTATTTATGAGTACATGTGCTTTAAATAATGTCAAATAAAGTTTTTGGAATACTCGACAGCTTTTTGTCAAAATGAGCTCTAAATTCCGCATTTTCAGAAACGCTCAAACGTCATTTTCTCAAAAATGGCTCCATATTTTTTCTGCAAATTTTTCCATTGCATAGTGCTAATTCCACTGTTAAATATGCCGTTTATTTTCGTGTATTCTTTTGTTTTTTCAAGAATTACACAAATGTAATTTCTTTTAAATATCTCTCGCGCCGTTGATATGCACATTTTCACCAATTTGTTTACATAATTTAATTTGAGAATGGAAGAACGTCAAATTACTTTAACTGAAGTTTTTCGAAAACTCTATAGATTCTTGTGAAAAAGAGCTACAAATTTCGCTTTTACAGTAACGCTTAACGCCATTTTCTTAAAAACGACTCCTAATTTGTCAATGAAAATTGCTATTTAGGATGACCTTTTAGCCTTCTTTAATATTTTTAAAATAAAATTTGGGTTCTATAATTTTGAAACCGAGCAGTTAAGAAATTTTCAAAATGTACTTGGGCGATAGATGGCAGCTAGCAAGAAAGAAAGACAAGATTGTACAGTACCAATTCACACCAAAAAAATTAGCAAACCTGACTACAAGAAAGTTTGCGCCAATCTGTATCACCTTTAGATTATTTCTTGGTTAATGTTTCTTTTTGAACAAATATACGTTGTTTTTTTGTAAATAATAAACAATTTGCATGTTTTGGAGAGTTTTGATGCTTCTGCAATGCAAATTTTTGCCTAGAAAGCCTTTTTAAAACTAACTTTTGAGTGCTCATTGTGGCTCACCCATCCAGAATATCCAAGTATTTTATTAGATAAAATATGCTTCAAATTGACTTAAGAGCTTATTTTCTAATTTTCGAATTTCCTCCCCGGACAGAGTAGGGCGAAATTTCGCATTAAGCGAGTTCGTGTTAACGAGAGTTTACCTTGTTTCAGGGCCCTTTTGTATTCATGATGAA
Source organism: Teleogryllus oceanicus (assembly GCA_964035755.1). NCBI lineage: Eukaryota > Metazoa > Arthropoda > Insecta > Orthoptera > Gryllidae > Teleogryllus > Teleogryllus oceanicus. Next base: position 101,195,306 of record CAXIVR010000004.1, on the reverse strand, counting down.
ATACTTTCCGATTCCGCTTTGTTCCTACTTATTAACTTCACTCTGCTTCTCCCCTCTGAATCCTTTAACACTTCATTTTTCATCTCACTTTTTTCTTGTTATCCCTTTCTTATCCAACATTATCATTTTTTCTTTTCATTATTTATTACCTCTTATCACTCGTATCAAGCTCTTCGAAACTGAATCTGATCCCACATCGAATCTGAATTTGTAAATTTTGGGATGGTTTGGAATGGAAACATTTTGTTTTGAAGTAATGAAGTGATTTGCAAGGAATGTTAAAAAGATTTTATACGACAATCACTCTACCTTCCAAACTATTCCAAACCACTCTTGTACATAACTTTGGCTTTCAAATCCTCTGAATTATATTTTCAGATTTTCATAAGACGGGTATGTATTTGCAAGTTAAATCTGGAATTGCAAGCGTACGGACAATGGAAGTGGATTAAGAAAACATGTCAAAATATACTTTATTTCATTTCACTACAACGATCTGCAATCCTCCTCGCAGGAATAAGTATGTTGTGCACAGTGTAACTTCTTTCAAATATCTTCGTCTTTTAAACTATTTTAATTTCCAATCACTGTCATCCTTGTACGCTCATATGTCTTATTAGATCTTTCCCTCACCTTATCTTCTTCCACCTTATTTCTTGAATGAATTAATCATTCGGGTTACATCACATTCCATTTTTTCCATTACATTTCTAGGATCTCCTTGTGCCTAGCCACATCATGGAAAAGACCGTCAAGGATTTATCTTATTTTTCAGCCGCCCATTATTTTCCCATTCCATCGTTTCGTTCGTATCTAATCCCTGCTTTTCCACGTGTTTGCCATTTCCTCTCATTTCTTCCTCGGTCGAGGCTTCTCCTTTCCTCCGCATGTCCCCACCCCATCCGGCGGCGTCCGTTTTGGACCAGTCGTGCCTTCCCCTTTTGGCGTGCGTTCGCCTTCGCGTCCGCCACGCCAGGTCACGCTACGCAACCCACCGCGCGCCTCCGTGTCTTCCAAAAAGCCGACTTCCTCTCCAGCAGCCCTTAAAACGGTTTAGAGGGCTCTAATCCCGAGCGATCTGCGGGCGCTCGAGGTCCGCAGCTTGAGCCCGCGCGACGCCAGGGAGCGCGCCCGGCGCCGCCACTCGGGGGCGCCCGCTCGAGAGGGCGGAAGCGCAGCAAGGCGATTGGGGCGAGGCGGCTGCGTTTGCGCTCGAGAGAAACACTATCGCTGGAAACACTTAAACAAACACTGTTACCGGGAAACTGTATTACAATGGCTGATAAACGATCCCATGAATCAATCCTGTCTAAAATGAAGATTTCTGGTAGTTTACTAACACGATTTTGTGATTTTTTTTAATGGTTAAGAATTCTATTGTTTAATAAGGAAGCTCAGGATTTGGGGCATGATATGCGTCTTGTAAGCAAAATTTAATTTGATCATTGTTTCCTCACCTTTATCAGACCACTTTCGCACAGGAGGGGTTTGGTTCATTGCTTGAAATTGTCGAGAAACATCTACCGTGTCTGTGCGATAGTTGCCTCAGGGACGAGGAAAAAAGGAGCAAATGAAATTTAGCCCAACAGGCGCTTACCATTACGTTCCTCCAAACTGTTCAATATTTAAGGCGACTATAAAAATGTTTTGATAAAAAATAAAAATATTGCATCGTTCCATATATTCTCGTTAAAACGTTTCACAGTTCAGACTCTTTAGGTTTTTTTTATTTCGTGCGTTTTACAGAAACTTTATAAATACACGTCAAAAAATTTGTAATCAAAACACATCAGAAGCTCCATAAAAATACCAAACATTGATTTATTCCTTTATTATTGTTGGGTTAATCAGTTGAGATAAATGAATAATAAATAATGGAAATGAAATGTGTGTAATAATGTAAGATTTGCATTCTAATGATTTGAGAATTACTTTTCGAAGATACTCTATAAAATAGAAAATTGCAACTAAGAAATTAGCGTTATTGTTTCGTTTCACCATTTTAATGTTTATGGTTCTATCTAAAATTAAAGTTCTAGGTTGCGAGTTATTTCATACTTTCATTTTGCGCACTAACATTTCCCGCTTTAATTTGTTTAAAAGAATAAGCGCAAAAGATCATACATAATCTAATATTACATTGTGTCAACTAATTTCTACGCAAGTTTGAGACACCGAGGTGAAACCATTGATTAAAAACGGCTTGTATATTCTTACAAGAAAGTAGCCGCAATAATGTTAAAGTTATTGTATTCATCGAGTGCCTTAAGAGTTCCTCAGGTTTATTGCTGAAACAACGAAATAAATATAAATAAAATAAATGTATTAAAAAGGAAAATAATTGATTAACATCAATTAGTACCAGATGGAGATTTATACACCTTTTATAGTAAATGAAGTGTGCAAAAGTTAGATTTTTCGCAGTGATTTCTGTGGACCTGGTTTGGCTAAACAGCGCTCTGCGACCCGCCATGCTCGCCGGCTGCTCGTGATCTCGAGTAGAGGAAGAGGAAAACGAAGGGGCAAGGGCGGTGCCTCTACGGAGGTTCTCTCGACAGTGCTGGAGACGGAGGTTATGGAGCGCGCTGAGTCAGACTTGTGACGCGCACACAATTTTTCTGTGGTCTGGTTCTAAATAAATTTGTGAGCTGTCTTCCATAATAAACTTCAATAAAAACAGCACATATGTCTAATGATTCATTAAAACGACAATGATTGAAATGCAAGTGATAATCATTTTTCCTAGTAAAAAATTGATAATATATTCATGGAAATAGAAATAGGAATTCATAGCCAAACGCCACTCGCTTTGCGTCCTCCGACGTCAGAATTCCTTTTCGAATATAGTCTCCTTTGCGTTCGCGAAGGGGACACAAGGGAGCAAGTACTTTGGAGCACATCCAGTAACTGTATTACGCACGCGAGCTGCAAGCCCTCTCGGCAAGTCCAAACCTTGAAGAGGTGTGCTATTAACAAAATATTTCGTTAATATAATTACGTTTCAAGGGAATATTTCTTTCTTTCAAGAAATGAGCATAATTGCAATATTTGGCAGATCATATGATTTACGTATGGAAGGATCAAATGTTTTCCGTCCCCTGTCCATGCATCGCCTACATATTTAGGGATTATATTTGTACATGTCGCGTACATTTTCGCGATACTCGGTTTGTTCCGTATCAGCACAACCGGTTCGAAAATTTAGTAGCATATGTTAAATTGTTCTGCACATGCCGTGCTGACACATGAGAGGGGCTGTGATCCCGAGAAATAAGAAAAAGAGCACCATTTATTCGACGATATCTGCATGATACATTCATAAGTAACTTGAAGGTGATCTCTGCTATTTCGAAATGCCGGACTACGAAATTCCGAACTGTCATTTCTAGATCATTTAAATTTGTTACGATTTGCCGAATGCTGCGCACAGTGATAATGCACTATATTCTGACCGCATATATTCGCTCACGAGGTCCTCGTATTCATTCCCTCACGAGCCCGTTGAAACGGATTGCTGTTATTGATACAGTTGACCAACCCTACCGCGCCGACGACTAACAGCGTCAGGAACTGGAACGTGGTGATAATCGCTCACTAAGGTGTAGTAAATGGAATCAGTTAACGGAAAATCAATGAACGCAAACACAGAGATGGCACGGTTCCGGGAAGCGAGTTCGCAGGACAATCAGCATGCAAAGTTAAAAGTTCCATCATCAGCCGCACGTCGCGCTCAGCGCGCACATTTCTACGCGACTTCCTGCGAGTGTTTTTAGTTTGTTTGGACGGGACCATGAACTTTAAATCCAATTCGGGCATGCACGCGCCCCACAGTATCGAATGGAACCCCGGGGCGTTGAGGGACAGCGTGTCTGTGAGCGCGGATCTCGCGCCTCGAAGGCGGAGGGCCGGCCAGCGGGGAAGGGGACCCTTCCCGCCTCGCGCGCTTGGAAGACAGGGAACTCATTACAAAGTTGCGTCCACAGCGGCGGCGGCGGCGGCCGCAGTTCCGGCGGATGCGACCGCCGCCCTCGCCGCCTACGCCCTGCGTAGCTCCGCTCCGCCCACGCTCCGCCCACGCTCCGCCACGCCTCGCCCCCGCGGCCAGCCGCCTGCACCGCCGCCGGCGCCCGCTGCGTCCGCTTTTCTCGGAACCTCATTGGTCGCGTCTTTCCAATCGCCTTGAGCGGACTTCTTCCCCCTCACTCACATACACACAAACACACACATCATGTACACATGCCACTCGCACATCTTCTGATTCCCTTGTTTTCTCGCCTACTCGTCGTGTTCAATTGGATTCAGTCAAGCAGTTCGTGTGATTTCGAACTTCATTCTGGACTATCTACATTTTTGTTCTGGACTATCTACATTCATTCTACGTACTACATCATGTATTTTCCAAATTACTCGCCTGCCTCGAATTGGGATTTTAATTAAATTTTCTTGGAAAATGCAGAAGTTTATGTAACTGGGATTGCTGGAATTGTTTGTGGTCGAGGATATTAGATCCTGGAAAAGATGAGAATGCAGTTCTAGGAGGAGAGTTCGATTATAAGAAATTTCATTCATTTAAAAGGTTTTCGACGGAATTAGCTTTTTTCAAGTGATTCTTCAATATACTATGATATTTAGTGATGCGATTACGTTGAATGCATTTGGCCGAGTTACGAAGAGAAGAAATTCGGTACAGTGAATTTTAAATTTATACGAAAAACTTACTATTGCCTGCGCTTCTAATCATTTATGAAATGCAGTTTCTCACGGATTATATCACTTGCTCAAACATTTTCTATCATTTTGCACTGTTAGCTGAAGATTTTCCCGAAGTTTGTTTCCTTTCATCTTTGTTTTATAATCATGACGTTTGAAGCTATACTCACTGGGTAAGCCTCATTATTATATTTATTCCTAAATTCATGTTTTTTACTTCTAAATAGTTTTGTTATTGTTCTTGTAGTTGCCTTTCGTGATCTCCACAACAATGACGTCACCAAATATTGCAAAATTCCACACGCTAGATCCGGAGTAAGACTTTTTTTTATTATTGGTCGTATGTGAAGTTTCCACGTAAAACTCTCTCCAAATCAGTTTGCAAGAGGACGATAATTGCCGCCGATTACGCCTTACTGCATTTGGAAACTTCAGTGTTCGGAAATCCCAATCATTGGAAATTCCAATTGGCCGGCGGTTGCGCGGCGAGAAAATGCTCCTCGTTTCTTCTCCGGCTAGGATTCGAGCCCCAACGAAGGCGGATTTTCGACACGAGCTAGTTAGATAGGACGAATTCAGTCGTCTGGAGGAGAATTCTGGCGGCCGGGGATCTGATCGGTAATTTTCCGTGGTTTCTCCCATCACCACCAGGCGAATGCCTAAGGAGTATCCTAACAAACATACCGCGGACCGATATTTCCTTCTTCTTCCTATCCTCATCTCTTATTAAATCACATTACACTTACATGCACTTAACTACCAAACAACGAGGGAGACACGTCGGGAGGTTAGAGCTGGTCGCGGCTAGGTGGTGCCCCTCTAGTGGAAGATACCTAGTTGAGGAAAATCCAGAAAGACGACATACGAGGTATAGGTTCGTATAGGTCAGCGCCGGTACTCGCCATCTAGCGGGGAACATCACCGCTACCTCCCGCAATAAAAACACACACTTCACTTACGGGACCAATTACCTCAGCAGCTGACGTCTCCAGAAATACCAATCAATCGTGCAATCTTTTGCTGCTGAGTATACCGTCCCGCAAGGGTAGTAGGCCCGGCAGGTAGCGAAATGAATGGCGGAAAGCGTGCATTGTAAATGATAGTACACTGTTATATCAAATTGTTCAAATAGCCACAAAGGATGCAAGGAATTGCGCCGCAATGATATGTTGTACAAGGTCTTGCATGGATATGCTACTTCATTATTTGAAAATAATCTTTGAGTTGGGTCATTGCCAAATTTCGCCGCACTTTGGCACGTTAACAATGACATCCTTACAATTAGTGCATTAATGCACATATAATCTATATGTGGTGTGTTTCTTCGGAAAGTGTTGGCTGTAAGCTTCAGCATAGGTGTTGCTCGATAAAGCATCAAAGATTAGAAATGTATCATCGTATTACAATGCGCTAAGTGCGTCCCTTCCACATATTTTTAGAAAATTCCGTACAGATTTACAGTGACCTCAGTGACACTTGAATTACAATTAGTAATAACTGACAAATGTAATTAAGTGTTGGGAATCTGATGTAAACTTAACGCATCAAAGAATGAACATGTGTAGCACGAATGATTCCGGCAATGCTGCGATAATACAGATGACAGGCCAAGATCCGAATCGCCATTGGACGGAAAGTTAAGAATTGTTTTATAAGAATATTTAGTCCTCCAGTAGATGAGCAGATACTACTACTTCTGGACCGTAACAGATGATTTTTATTGAGGGTTTGTTATTTCTTGAGATAAAAGTGCTACATTAATATATTAAAATTTCTCTGAATAAAGGGTCTAAATAATGGCAAAAACGCATTAATATCCATATGGTATTGCTCATGTTTTTAGCAGGTGTAGGAAAGACACGCAAACGAGAACACGGTATTACGTATTAGTAGAGACGGTAGATGATATTTTCTAGAGTTCAACAAAATTATCTTCATTACTTTTCGGGTATTTATTTCTTTACTTTATCACGTAGCAATTAAAATGTTATCCTTCCTATCGAAAATATCCTTACTTATATAAACTCATTTCAGAATGCTTATCATCCTTTAATAAAGCAACACTATATTTCTTTATCTATCAGTTCATTTAATTGATTTATTTACAATACGTTTTGTTCAATGGACTGGTTTTGATGAATGGAAGACATACGCCAATATTGTGAAATACATTTTCTACCCATCTATCTAAATAACTCGTAAACCACTTTCTGCTTTGGAGAGGCAAAGAAGTGGACTGTGAGGAGGGGAGCAGGCGAGAGGGTACCCAGAATGGGAGAAGAAAAATGTACGGGGCAATAAATAAAGCAAATAACGAAGTTAATTCCTGACAAAATTACCCACTCTTCGAAGTTTTCAGTTCCTGAAAATATGTACTATATACGTATGTATTTTGTGATTAATAATTTCGTCGATTTTAAACAAACACCGCTGTAGTATTTCTCTAAAACCGGATATTTTCGACAACCCTTCTACAGCCTCGTGATGTTGAAACAGCAGCAGCATCTTCAGCGCATCTCTCCCCCTTGCTCATTCGTAAACCCTGGCGCTTCCGCAGCCTTCCACGCTTCGCCGCCTGCCGCCTTGGGCGCGCTGCGCCACGCCGCGCCACGCCGCGCCACGCGCCGCGCCACGCCGCGCCACGCCGCGCCACGCCGCGCCACGCCGCGCCACGCCGCGCCACGCCGCGCCACGCCACGCCACGCCGCGCCACGCCACGCCACGCCACGCCACGCCACGCCGCGCCGCGCCACGCCACGCCCGCCACGCCACGCCACGCCACGCCGCGCCACGCCACGCCACGCCGCGCCACGCGCCACGCCACGCCACGCCACGCCACGCCGCGCCACGCCGCGCACGCCGCGCCACGCCCGCCACGCCGCGCCACGCCACGCCCGCCACGCCGCCACGCCACGCCGCACGCCACGCCCCCGCCCCGCCACGCCACGCCACGCCACGCCACGCCGCGCCACGCCACGCCACGCCACGCCACGCCCGCCACGCCGCGCTGACGTCCCCAGCCACGCCACGCCCGCCACGCCACGCCACGCCACGCCACGCCACGCCACGCCGCGCCCGCCGCGCACGCCCGCCGCCGCGCCACGCCCGCCACGCGCGCCACGCCACGCCCGACGCCACGCCGCGCCACGCCACGCCTCGCCACGCCACGCCACGCCGCGCCACGCCACGCCACGCCGCGCCCCGCTCCGCCCCGGCGCTGAGTCCCCAGACGCAGTCGCCCCTGCGTGCCACACGCCCTCCCTTTCGGAAGAAACTTCGACCTTCACGAAACTACAATCAAAGACACTGCGAGCGCGGGTATTCTTCTCCGTTATTTCCGAGAAGTTCTCGAGTACACACGTTTTGTGGCGTAAACAGGAGGGAGACATTCAAACCGCGGTAGCCCAACTTGAATCAAGGGCAAGTCTTCAGGATTATTAAGGAAATAAAGATTTTTCAACAAACAAGATATCCAAATGTCAGTATAGGAAGTTTTATGGCTATAAACTGATCAAAACATTACTCTGCAATTTCAAGTAAAAAAAGGTTTTTGGTGTCTTTACAACTCTTAAACGATACCAATAATAGTATTTTCCTTGACAGGGTTTATTCGGTAAATTGATTTTAAAAAAATTTTATTTGATCACATTTTATTTAATGATTTTTTTTCTTTACTTCGTATTATTTATACAGAAACAAATCTTTAGTTTGTTCCTCATAAGGAATTTCCACTCCAAATGAATAATCTGTTCTGAAGGAAACAGGGACACATATTTCATCTGAGTTGAGTATTAAGTTAATTAATTAATTATTGTTATTATTCAAACGAATAAGGAGATATTTAATACAAGATAAATATATTTAGTTTGAATAATAATATGATATACAAAAGTACTATTTGTCATTGTTTTGTAAAAATAATGCGTAATGCATACATAGAATGTATTCATAACAAAATTCTTATTTGTGTCTTGGCGCTTCGATATAGCTTAGAATCAAATTAAAATTATTAATAACATAAAATATTTAAATTTATCAATTATAATATCAATAATTCTCATTTATCTCGGATTTGTAAAAATGCAGGCCACAAAATAATGTTTTACAGAAAACACAAGAATGATTCATAACTAGGCGGCGGATTTTCAGGAAATGTCTTTTGTTCACTTTAGAACAATGCCATTTAATACAGAAATTCATTTTATGTTATGACGAAAGGAAGTGACCCATTTTTATAGGTCATTATTTTGCATTTTTTCTTTCGACTAATAAATATTGATTCAGTGGTGAGTTGTAGTTGACATTTACATAATTGAAATGATTGAAGTTGTCATTGTCACAATAGTATTTATTTCAAAATAGCAGCTTTCGATGGCTTAGCCATCATCATCAGTTTTCTGCAGAAAATTCGATGGCTTAGTTATCATCATCAGTTTTCTGCAGAAAACTGATGTTGATGGCTGCCATCGAAAGCTGCTATTTTTGAAATAAATACTATTGTTGACAATGACAACGCGTTCAATCATTTTAATTCGACTAATAAGCCATTTTTTACCCTTTCCCGTCATTTGTAATGAATTTTTTGCTGATTTAATTGAATTTAATGTCCTTTTAATGGTCCTTACTTCAAATAATATTTACGAGATGCAAGAAATGTTCTTCAGAGAATTACTCAGTAGCCTATTCGATTTGTTCGCTTAAAAATTGTTTTTACAGCCGTTGTCAGTATGCAATAATTCTTGTGACGTATATTAGCACCATTGTCGGTTCGGCCGATTTCGGGATAACTAAAGACAGATTTCCTGGTAAAGAACAGTCCAAACCAAACGTTTGCAAGCTGAGTTCACTCGAACGTAGCCTCGATTACATTAGTAATGAATCCAACAGCTTGAGAGATCAATACTGGTTTTGATAAGATTTTTTACGTCATTTTCCTTTGGTTTTAAGGCATTATAAGAGCATTTTATTGATCAATTTCGGCGAAGTTTTAGGTCATCAAAATACACTCCCTATTCATAACTCTGTTTACGGTAACTTGTTTAAACGTAGTTTCAATCTATTGTTTAATTAATTAGAAATACCAGAATCTTTGTTATAAATTCAATTAATTCTTTAATTTGATAAAAGTTTACTTGTAGTATGCATCAATGCCAATAGTTTACTAGCGCGCCACCAGGGGATGACGTCTGAGATCTATTACTGATTTCATCAATGACCAGAATTATTGAGAAATTCATTGGAGCTTGAACAAGGTTATTAATGTCCCTGTTTGAACGCTGCTGGAACATTTGAAAGAAAGCGGTAACTAAAGTCGTAAAGAATGTCAATGTCATTGTTCTGAGTCTGTGTTATATAGAAAGTGGCAAGAAATCATTGTGAGTTTGAAACTGTTTAAAAATTGAGGTAGGTTGAGAGAGTAAGAAGTACAATAATAAACAGCATAGAATATACAGTAATGTACAATGAACAATATATCGTATACTTTCTAAACAACCTCTTCTTTTACAAAAATTTGTTACAACTGAATTGTTTGAAACAATGCCAAAAGGAGTGTCGCAGTTGTCAAAACAGACTACAAGTGCGAAGAGATGGGCAGTCTATAAACATTTTTAAATCAGCTACTCAGAGGCAAGATCGACTTGAAGTACTCACTCGCACCATTGAAAATAATACTGCAAGGAGGGAAACAAATGTGAATGTAGTGCAGCTGTTCATTAGGACTCTCAATTTGACTATTTACACAGCTCTCATGTTCAAATTGGTCAAATGGAAAATGTTTGTATGTTTTGGGTCCACCCAGTTATACTTTTATCTTCAATATATGTACGAGTTTAGTGCAGTAGTTTGTAATTAAGCAAATATCATTTACATATTAAGATTATACTGTGCAGTTGTTTTGTATATCATATGTTTTATACTACGTGTTACTAACATATTGGACTTTAAACATATATTTTTTGTCGTCTTCATAACAATTATAAAAGCTGGCAATTACATTTCAGCACAGATACAAGTATTTATATTTACTTTTATGATTATGATTCATAAATTATGTTGTGACATATATGTCTTTTACTCCGGATCTATCAACTAGCGTACCCGTGCGAGAATGTTCGTGTTATACTGCGCTTAAACCAGTAAGTCCCTTCAAGGTCACGAGTTGGCAAGCGATAAATTGTAAACCAGTCTTTATAAATACAATAGAAGAAAAAATATAAAAAAGTTAATTTTATAATGTGATAATTTATTGAAAGTATTGGAATAATACATACAATTCCACAAAAAGGATATACGTGAGTTTACAAGTATTACAATTTATGCAGCGTTTTCCATTCGCCGCATTGGTGCGCACCCAGGGCGCACTTAGGGCAGCTTTCGTGTTCCATTCGACCGCTACGGTACACCAGTGCAACGAAGCGCATGTTCCATTCGCACAATGAAACGGAACCAGGACGCACTCGGGGCGCCCTAAACTGCACTGACGATCGCGTCAGTGCAATCCAGTGCACCGGGCCATTTTGAGGTTAGGTACCGAAGTTATGCATGTTGATTTGGCAAATGAAACTATATCTGGCAAATCTCGAAAAATGAAATTTCTACATATACGCATTTGAAGTTATGTTAGTTTGTAAATAAAGAAATCGCACGTTAATACTTTATTAATTAAGGAGTAAGAATTACAAAAATATCATAACAATTCTTCATAAAACTTCACACGATCATAATTCAAAATTATTAATTTTCGATTTCCATCAGTGTGACAGACCAAGAACGGTTGTCTAAAATCTCATTGCGTAGCGCACACGCACTGACTCAGTTGCGGAATCCGTTTCATTCGTAGCTGCCCTTCGCGCGTGTGGGGCAGCACTGTTGCGGAGCGATGACGTTTTTACCCTGCACTAGGGTGTGTTTCAGTGCAACTAATGGAAAACGCTAATAGTTTAGATTTTATTATTGTTTTTCGTTATAAAGAGAGGAATGTTTAGGAGCTGTATCTCCCAATAAGAAAAATGTAATTTTCGGCCGTGTAAATGGAAACGTCAGCGAGGTAGTCCGGAAATTTCCAAATGGGGGTCAAGAGAAGACAGGGCTATCGGAGCATGGCCGGGCAGAGCATGGCAGGAAGGAGCAGAGCGGAGAAGGGATACAATGGAAGAGATAGAGGTAGGCCTCGCCGCAGGGCATGCAAAGATGCACTTTTTCCTGTTTAATAATTTACTGTAAAAAATGCCCGAGCAACGCCGGGTACTATAGCTAGTATTAAATAAATCAATACGTTATGAAGATATTATTCTATTCAAATTTCTTCCCTTAAAATTCAGTAATAACAACAAGACGTGGCCAATACTTTGTAGGAAGAGGCGTTATGTTTTCATTGTCAATATAAACGATAACTTATTCAAACAACACTAGGGGACATGTTCTTTGCAAGAGGAGTGGATAATATGGGCCAGTGCATCCAGCAGTCGTAGAGATGAATGCGCTCCTGGATGAAGATGGAGTCGACTAACACGCCGTCAAGGAGTTCTCTGTGGTAGCAGGTGTCGCCTGTCTCTCACTTGTTTGCTCCCAGTGCACCACCTCTGACAACGGTGCAGCTGTCACCGTCCGCTCCACATAGGCATCCCGACCGTTTGCTGTTACTAGCCAACGCTCTGGCCGGCTCCAGTTAGTACCGCTGCTACGCCACTGCAATGCATACTATAATAAGCACCACACTGACATTCTGGGCAGCTCTGCTTCCAAATAACTCTCCTCTTTCGTTTCTCTAGTTATCGCCCACAGTTCCCTTAAGTCAGCTTGCCTGCCATATATACTGTCTCTCCTAGGGGATGTTGGTATATTTTACTTTCTCGCTACGGAGTAGAGAGGAAGTTACGAAATGTTGAACGAAAAAACGGAGAGTTTTCGGCAGAAAACTTATTACAAGCCTTGGTAATGAAAAAGTGTATAAATATACTTGATAAATGTAGAAAAAAATTCTCTAACATGGCTGTAGTCAGAATCCATGTTTTGTGGGTTGGGTCCTTGATAATGAAAAATTGAATAACGGTAAAACATTTGTCCGTCTGTCTGTCCATCCGCCCGTCTCTCCGTCCGTCTGTCCGTCCGTCTTTGAAAAACGCTAGCTGCTAAACCGCTCAGCTGATTTCCTCCAAAATTAATATTTCTCAATCGATCTGACTGGCGACGCGGCCCCTTCAATTTGAAACCGATATTTTAATTTTAGGGGGTACTTTATATGAAATATCTGAGACATTTCCCAAATTTAAAAAAATGGCTTCATAGTTTTTATTAAATGTTTTTGACAGTATGAATGACGTTTAAGAAAATAGTGCAGTTCGTTGAAAACCCCAATTTTTCGAAAAAAAGTTCAAATTTTTTTCGGAGTCTTACTACAACTAAAATATTAAAGATAGAGATTTTTGCCTTAATGAAATTTGTTCCTTAAAAATAGATTTTGAAATGATGTCATGTACAAAGTTTCGAAACTTTTAGTACTTTCGAGTAATTATGCGTGAAATAGGGCAAGAATGTACGTGCTATTTTAAAACCACTAGTTTTATCTTCATAATTTGCGAATTGAAAAGAACTACTAGCGCCACTAAAATATCTAGAAACTATTCCGATGGCATTCCATTACAATTCGCCCCACCACCTTCTTTTTCTCTAATTACCTACATCCCAACCACTTTCATTTTCTCAACCACATTTCTCTATCTACATACTCTGAAATAAAGCATATATACTGTTATACTGTGCAACAACTAGTGCAGTAACCTCCATTCATAGGGATTCTTACCTCATTCATTTACATTGTACGGACTAGCGTCAACGTTCCAAGTTAATTCTGATAATCAACACCGTAAGCAGTGTTAGTGCAAACACCAAACTTTCCGAGCGCATTGCCATTCGAGTGTGCTGTATCTACCGCGCACTCCATTCCCGCAGACAGTCTCCCCCATTTTCACGTGTGTTGACTCTCCGATAGTTATACAATGCTCTGTATATCCTTCTTCCAGAACGATCAATGTCACCACAAACTATTCTATTTAAGTAGTAAAATATTGCATTTCTTTTTGAAAACGCGATAACATTTCAAACATGTCATTATTTTTCTTAAAATTCTTGTTCGTCATTTTCTATTATCAAGAAAAAATATTTTGACTTTTTTTTTGAGACGAACAGTCTTTTGAAAGAACTATTGCAGTTAATAATGCATTTATTGATATTTCTACAAAGCGACGTTTCGAGGCTCAATTTGCTCTATCCGATTTATTATATATTATGCAAAATTCAAAACAAAAGAAAATTTTATTGGCAGTCTCCAACGGTTATACGAAAACAGAAGACCCAGACACCATTCCAGAGTGTCTCCGAATGAGAAATATCAATAAATGAATTATTAATAAGGTGCATGTTCTTTCAAGACTGCAACCTGCAATAGTTCTTTCATGAAACTGTCTCATAAATAGCCAAAATGATTGTCCATGTTATTATTTTTGTTTTTAAAGTTGGGTATACTAAAAAAGAAGACTAAAGGCTGCGATAAGGTTCGATTTTTGTGTCTTTTGTTCCGTGGCCCGAAACTAAAACTTGCCTTATTCAGCACTTCTCTGCGAAATCGAAACGCCCAGACCGAACTAAAAATTCAAAGTTCCAGATCCACGGTCTTTTCCTAGGACAGAAATTCACTGGAGTGAAGCGGTGTGAAGTCCCAACGTAGACTGATGTTAACAATAGAGTTTTCGTCCTTGGAGGGGAACCGAAAGTGAAATCTGTCCACAGCAGAAGGTGAGTGTTTCGTACGTACAAACTACTGTTATCATAAATCCCGTGAATATAGTGAAAGTTGTGTCTCGGGAGATGGCGGCTTCCGCTGAAAAGTGAGATGTAGCGCAGACGTACACGATGGCTACACCACTCCAGCTCTGCGGGACAGTGCCTAAGCCTCAACAATTTCAAAATTCCCAACTCGTTTCACGATCTGTGAGAGAATAGTACATGTGTGTAAGGGCATTTGGGTAAGTGGCTATGAGGGACAAAGATGCAAAAAGAAAGTGCTATTGGCCCGTGACCCGATTTTTAGGAACTGCTTCGGCAATCGGCTGGTGCTGGTCGGATAAACCACGGACAATTACCGACGAAAATTATCTCCAGGCAGTGGCTGAATTCGACCTCGATACATACTAGCTAGTTTCAAAATCTGCCATTTCGAAACCAGCTCTCTAGGATCTCCGGTCAATAACGCGGCAGATGCAACGGATGTTGTCACTGAACCATCTTTCTCCACCAGAAGCTTTCTTAATTGTGACCATCACCTCGTAGTCGTTGCCTCCACTGAACTTTCCAACCACACCCACAACCGTCTCCCCCCTCCCCCCGCAGCGAACGTGGCGGTGCGTGGGCCGACATGGCACAGCTGATAAATGGCGGGCGGCGCGTCGCCGCCGCCGCCGCGACAGCCGCCTCTGCGATTATTCAAACGGCGGCGGCGGCGGCGGCGGCGAGATGGCGGCCGTGCTGCGCGGGAGCTGCGGAGAAAGGACGCGAAGTGGGCGAGGGCCAGTTGGGCTGATGGCGGCGCCGTGCACTCTGCCGCAAAGTGGGCCGAAAGCCCACAATCCCGACATGATACACAAGCATTTGCAAGATAATGTAAGAGAGGGAAAAAGCAATGGAAACATGTTTCAAATAGGAAAAAAAATAATAAGTATTTCATTTGTACTGATTATGTTATAAGTTTCTTTGATTTCTTTATGTTATAAGTTTATAAATTATATATATATATATATATATATATATATATATATATATATATATATATACATACAGTGTATATATATACACACACACACACACACACACACACACACTTCGTTTGGAAAGTAAACTTTTGTGAGAGAAGCACGAGTTTGATACGATAAATTGACCACTCTTAACAGTGTCAGCTCGATCTTGAAAAACAAACTGTTTTGAGGAAATGTTTTTGTATTAATTTTTGTTAATGCATTTATCTATTAATTTTTGGTCTACCGTCTTTAAAATGTTATTTTCCTGTTCAGTTTTATAATATTAGCTTTTCAATACAGATTATGAACTATAATTAAGAAATGTTTCTTATACACGACACAAGAATCTAACATACACAAGAATCTGAAACAATTTGTTACCCTAGACTTAAAAAAAAGTATTTATAAGAAATAGTTTGTGTAAACGTTAAAATTAAACTTTAAAATTTGATATTTGTTAAATATTAAATACAATTTCCATTCAAACAAAATCACTTCCAAATCTGTAGTAATCTCCGTACAATTGTACTTATTTCCCTAGTAAACGTTAAAATGTTTAAAATATATTTTGACCATTTGAAGATTTCTGACGGCAACTAGTGCTGCAATTGAATACATTAAAAATTTAAATGTTTGCCTTTAAACTTGTATCTTATGAATTGTATTCTGTTTGTTTTGGTTTTGGTACAATATCTTAAATTTCTGCAGATAAGGTGTTTATATATATCACCATGTGTATTACCATACGATAAATAAATAAATGTACTTATTTCCCTATTGATTTGTCTGCGTGTGCCCATGTCGCTCGTTTCGACTCAGTGTGCCGCTTTTCTCCCAGAGGCCGTTGCACGCTTGGGTGACGAGGTCGCTGGCTGCTCGCGAAGAGCGCGCACTGAATATGCGAACTGGAGGGGGGAGGCAACGCGCTTTTCCTTTTTTCAAGAGCCAAAGAGAGTGCTGAATAAAAATAGCCGCACCACGTGAACTGAGCGGTAAAAAATTGTCTTCGTTCAAGTTCTCGGCAGACGCCTCCTGTCTTTTATTAATTAGTGCAATTAATATCTCGCATTCAATAATGCATTTCTTAAATGTTTTCTGAATAGTAGTAGTTTCTTGAATATCAGTTTAAGAGTTATTCCTTGCCTCTTCAAACCTTCAATATACTGGATGTCATTTGCGACTTTTAAAGGTGTAAATGGTTGTTTCATTTTTTTAGGGAAACTTCAAATTCACCCAAAATTGTCACGTTTTATTTATGTATGATTTTCCTACTATTAAATGAAAGGGTTTATTGAATCATGCGCACTAGAAATGTCTTGTGAAGTTCTCCCGGTGATTAAAATGTATATTTTTACATATAATTTAAAGGAGTTAAAAGAATTCATTATTGTTTTCTTTTCACCGGCTAAATAATTCTATATTTACTTCTTTTAGAAAAATTCTCTCCCCGTGAAATTCCTGACCTTTTTTTTCGATTTCTTTCCGGCATTTGGTAATATTTTGTTTGAGAATAGCAGAAGTGAAACCGGGAAGACACAAATGTGAAGTACTGAAATATGAACTACTTACAGAGACACGTCATAATTATAGCGCGTGTGTAATCGCCGAATAGCATTGTCAGTATATTTGTCAGCATAACGTTTACCAAGAACATACCCCAAACGCAATATTAATATGTTAATAACGGTCTCATCCATTTTAAATTTAATTGCAGAAATGTTCTATTAAAGTCGTGAAGTCAACAGATGCCCCAAAGAGCAAGGCGGTCTCTGCCAAATGAGCGCACGTGTACGAGGCGCAACGCGACGTCCGTTCCTTAGCCGTCCCCGAAATAAAGACGTCGGAAGGCGAGAGCTGTCGCGCGCGGGTAGCTCATGCTCCAACAGCAGGCGACGACACGCAGCCGGCGCGGACGCGTTCCTGGCATGTCAGGGCGGAGAGAAGCAGAACGAGGTGGGCGGTGCAGGAGCAACATCGGACGAGAAAAGAGCTGCGGCGCCAGGAAGAAGAAGGCGGAGTGAGCGAGACAGACGAGCGGAAGCGGAGGTGGAGATGGAATGGGATTGGGATGGATGGGAGGGGAAGGCTTGAGATAGTAGACAGGATGGGACGATTTGGAAGGGAGAGGGGCGGGCTGGCGTGAGGGGGGCGTGCTGGGGAGGACTGGATCGGTGTGAGCCGGGTTTTGGCGAGCAGGCCGAAATGTGCCGTGACGGGGTGAGAAGGGATGATATTTGGCGGGACGGCCAGTGTCAGTTCCCAGCGAATCGGGGTTGAGCGTGGGAGGCATGGAACGGAGCGGGATGAAGAGGAGCGGCGGGGCGGGGCGGGGCGTCGCGGGGTGGCCACAGCTGCGGCGACATCCGGGGAGCGGGGCGGATGGAAATAGGCTCGTTAACACGCGAGCCGGCAGCCGCCGCCCCCGGCGCGCCCGCCCACCTGCCGCCCCGCGATTGGAGCGGCGCCCGCGCGGCGGCGTTGCCACTGCTGCCCACGCGCCAAGGCAACGCCGCGCTTTCCCCAAATCTGAGGAATTCATTCGAAACACGCGCTTCGGGATTTTGCGCTCCCTGATACTGTCGGGAATCATTTGTCGAAATATTTTATCATGTGCCTGAGAACCACGTTGCATTATGAACTTATCGATATTTCAATGTTTCAAACAAATGCCTGTATTGCTTCAAACATCCGTTCTATAGAAATGTGTATCAGAAATATCTTCTCAAATAACTTCGGTGAAAAAAATTCCACGTTTAATTTTTACATTAATGTTACGCAATTGTAATTTTGTAAGGCAATATCGGACTTATTGCTGGATGTACATCGTAATTCTCTTGTTCCTATAAAAAATACTTTCTACCTTTGATCCTTGGTTATTTGTTTGTATCTATCTTCACAACTTTTCTCCGATAACGTTTCCAACTAACTCAGATTTCCGGAAAAGAACTTATTTCCCTGTGGTAGAAATGTGATGATTATGTGTTATACTATATTATTATCATCTACTACTATTATTATCATCTACTATATCATGGCTTCTTAAATTATTCAGTAAATGAGGATGAACTGATAGTATTAAATATTATATTCATAGGTAAAGGAAATGAATATTTCAAAATTTGCTTTTATTTTTTCAGTGAAGTTCGACCTGAAGTCTTTCAATGAATCGTAATTTTGAAAGCATCTGATTAGATATTCGCATCTAATTAACTTTTTCTGAAACTAAAGCGAAAATATTTTTTGTAGTGTTTTCATTTCAGATTTCTACTGATTACGTCCTTCTTCTCTTTTATAATTCCAGATATCATGATACTACTGACTGCACAGGTTGAATAAGGAACAGAGGGAACTGCAAAACACTGACAAAAAGAATGCAAGAATGAAAACAGACGATTCTTACATTTGGATTCATTTAAATATTGCAAAATATATTACGTATTTTTTTATTTCTTAGGCATGTGGTTGACAACGGTATATGAAATGTGAAATATAAGTGGAGACAAGTAAGTAAATTAAAGTAAATAAAAAACACAGAAGGTTTTTAAAAAATGTAACATCAGAAATTAAACGTTTGTTTGTTCCTGGGCACAACAGTTCAAATTGTCAATGCACAACGATGGACATCAGCGGAAGATCAGAGTGTGTTGGGTTTTGGTCCGTGATGAGTTTTCATGCTGCTGGACACAATTGTCATTGAATTACATGACGTGTAGCGTGTGTGTCGCTATTTGATGTCGAGATTTTTGTATTATCGTAAATAACAATAAATAGATCCCGGGAGCCTACTCTACTCAACTCTAAAACTACTGAGTTTATTTGAATTACCACGTATAAACAAAATCGATAAGTCAGGTTTCCTTTTGTTCCTTGATTACTGCTTGAAAGGTCACCGTGTAGTAACCGCATTAGCCACAAAATACCGCAGCTATTCTGAAATTTTACCAAATAACACTGATCTCATCACAGCATGTTGGAAGGTCGGGGTAGAGAAAAACGTTTTATCAAGCCAAATATTTGGCACAATTTGCTGCATCGTTGCAATTCAAAATTGCTAGCATCGTTGCTGATAAAGTAGTTTGTGAACATACAACTTTCAGTCCGCGTCTCTAGGATGAAAAGAACTATCTTCCAGTAGATCAATTTATTTGATTGTAAAAAAAATTCTCAATCCTCATTCAGAGATTTCGAGATCCTGAAAGATTGTGTAATATACGCCACTATGCATCCAATGTAAAGCTGTATAGGAAACTACGTGAGTAATTTTTACTTTTACATCAGCCTATGAATAATATCTGAGACAATTCGTGGGGCAGAAGTGAATATTCTTTTCGTTGCACAAGTATGAAACATTTATTTTATTTCATACCCACCCAAAATGTCCACCAAATTAATAATAACTGTGTCACGATAAGCATATATAATCAATAAATTTGAAATAATCAATTCCAAATGTTTGCCATAGGTTCCTGTAGCACATTTCATCACTAATTCGCAGTGAAGTTCCTGCCAGTGTATTCCTCTGTTCTGCTTGTCTCTGCGTTTTGTTCACTCGCTGGAGCGTACGTAAAGCGCTGGCTCACAAGCCACGTATTCACATCCGCGCGCACGTGCCCAACTTCGCACACGTTCGTCTGTCGCACGCCAGCGAGCCTTGTCACACGCGGTACTGCATTGCCCTACGTTTTTTCTGGGTCAATGCAATGCAATGGAATATTGACGTCGATGAACTAGGCGTACGTGCGTCCTCAGTAGATCATGTACGCTCGAAACTGCTTACAACGAAGAAGTTAACGACATTCAGTCACTCGACGAACAACAAGGTTAGGCCATTATGGAGTTAATGAACTAAACATTGTTCAAATTTAAAATTGTAATATGTGTGTGAAATAACAACAGATTGCAAAATAATGAATTATAGAATATAGCATATGTTTTGTACGGCAGACATTTTCTTCTTGAGATTCCGCACATTTCAATTACAAAAATGTTACAGATTCCGCACATTTCAATTACAAAAATGTTACAAATTTCTCCAATAATAATAATAATAATAATAATAATAATATAATATAACAATAAATAATAATAAAAATAAATGATCAGATTGCCGACATCGTTAAGGCAGTAGTGCAGAAGCGGTCTCAGGTCAGAGGTTCGCGTGCTCCAGTGCCCCCTCGGGCATGGTTGTGTTGTGTATGTCTCTATATGTTTGTATCTGTCTATCCCATAATAATTATCAGAACTTCACCCCCATTCCCGAGGACTAAAAACCTTGGCGTATAAAAATGAAATCTACATTAAATTGCAGATTCCCTCTATACAAAATGACGTGCACCTACCCCAATATTCAAGCCCTGCCCCAGTAGGATGCACGTATCGCGTGTGGCCCAATGGTGGCCGATTTGCAGCAGCAGCAGCAATAATAATAATAATAATAATAATAATAATAATAATAATAATAATAATAATGAAGCAAGCGATTTTAAACCAAATATTAATTTGTGTCCTTTTTGATGTTTTATTTCACAAAAAAATATTACAAAATATATCATCTTTGTTTATTCGTATAATGGTCGTCCCTCCCTCCCCACAGAATACTTTGCAGCGCTGAAGAGCTTTCTCGTGCTCCATCCCCCGCGCCCTTCGGGGCGGTCTGACACCCGAGAGTCGCCTGACGAAATAGGCCGTAAAGCTGCATTCTCCCTCCGAGGAAAAGTTGGGGCGTAGATAACGCTGCCGACGCCGACGATAGGCAGCGACCAGAGCGACGATGACGACGATGAGCTCGGCTAATCGATATGTCAAGAGTCAGTGGCAGGCAGATGAGAGGGTTCGGGCGCGAGCGTGTTCGGAGAAGTTGGGAATGTTCAGGTTTTCAGGCATTAAAAAATTGTTCGGACGTTGATTGCTTGCTTGGTTGATTATTTCGTGATTCCGGCCCGTAAACTGTTACGCACGTTATTAGTTCTATTAGCGAAGTGCAATTTTTTTTATTACAAGAACTGGAGGTTAGTTTCCTCCTGGATGGTGAGATCCGACGCTACCCTATATGTCGGCTTGCAGATTTTTCCCCTGCCAGGTGTCTCCCACCAGCCGGGCATCGCTCCAGCTGGGACAAGTTCTAAGCTCCCAACGGTCTCCGACAAGCAGTAGTGTAGTGCAAGTAAGTGTAAGTACGTGTAGGCAAAGGGTGAGGAGAGGACAAGGAAGAAGGAAAGATCGTGTGTGGTCCGTGGCCCGTTTGATAAGGTACTGCGCTGGTATTTACCCGGTATTATTTGGAGAAACCACGAAAAACTCCCGATGAAAGCAGTCGTCCGATAGAGTTGTCCAGACAACGCCGTTGTCCAATAACGGCAGAATTCTATATAACTTTCTAGCTAGAGTCACAAACACCCTTACACCGTCGGGATTAGAACCCGTGAACCTCCCGTCCAGAGGAATTTCAGTGACATTAGTTGATTCCCTAAACCACCACAGCCGATTTCTACGGATACTGAAGTTCGGCGACGAAGATGGTAGAAAGGACGTGGAAAGCGGCACTGATGAGGTGAACGGAAAGGGTAATGAGGAGTATGGAGAGGCAATAGAAAAGCTATCAAAGGTATAAGGCTGTCAAAGCGTTCTAAAGACGTTGGCTAGAGGTTCCGAACGGAATTGAAGGAGCGCTGATGACGCCGATAATTGAAGTGATACGAATACATGCGACGGGCAATGAATGCTGAAGTTGTAGCTCTTGCTTTAGAGGGAATGAAGTGGAGACTAACTGGGACGCAAGTGTTGTTGAAATTCATTGCTTAAATGTAGGTATCAATGAAAATGAAGGAAGGCGTATAAAAACTGAACGGTATGTTGAAGATTTTGAGACTAGGCTTATGAAGCAAAAAGTTGAAGATAAAATGACGATAAAATAAACAAAAATGTCCGAAAAACAGTGTCACTTCTTCAAACTTTCTCTGATGATATGGGGTAATGGTCAACATGCTTGCTGGACATCTTTCACACATAAGAGCTAGGAAGAACAACAATGATTTCCACCTTATGTTGTTAAATGACAAAGGGAAGACGTGTAAGAAGATGAGCATTCAAATAACCAGGGCTTTGTCGAAGTACCAAATGTGTCATAATAGCTTTGTTTATTATAAAAATCAAACACTCGGATAGAATAGTAGAAAAACATAAGCATGAAAACAAACTTATAAATTTGTCACATTTCGTTGCAGACACAACGTATCAGCCCAATATTCTGAGGAATGAATTTTCAAGATAGGGAATGCATGAGATACCAACAGTCATTCTTGTGAGAGTCCATTACAAAATAATAGTTTCCTCCTCCAGAATCAACATAATAATTTCAATAGAAAATTTGTGTGTTGAAAATAGTATTGAACGCTTTGAGCACAGGCACCGCTGACAGACGAGGCAAGACAAAGTGACAAGAGTACGCCCCGCACCGCTTTCACGATAACTGCAACGGCACGAGGATCGCGGTAGAGCAAGCGAGTTCATTGAGATCTCGCGACTTCATCCGCGCAAGCAATGCGATTAAGCGGACGGACGAGAGCTGACAAAAACAGAACGGCTTACCTCGGGACCGCTGCGGGATCGAGTAGCGAGGTCCCACCCCACCCACATCCCCACCCCCTCCGCCACCCCTTTGCGGCTGCGATGCGGCAGTAGGGACGATGTTCTCAAAACCAACGTTTTTATAGAAACATCGATGTTTTAATCACCTATTTATTAAGTCCGATGTTTTTTAACTTTGCTGACTTATTTTGTATACTATAATATTTTTGGTCTTTGATTTTTAAGACAGAATATTTTTCATAATATTTATTACACCATACATAGCGCAACGTTTTGGAAATTATTTGTTTCCATCATCAGGCATAATTGAAATAAATAAATATATTATTTAAACAATGGTCAGTTATAAACAGAAGAATATGTTGTTCATGTACACGTCACACTAAACCTCATCTTGATAACTTCCGAAACGTTGCGCTATGTAATAAATATTAATATGAAAAATGTTCTGTCTTTAAAAATCAAAGATCAAAAATACTATAGTATATTGAATAAATACAGACAGAAAAAAATAATTTTAATATTAATCGATATTTTGTGTTTGACGTTTTCACATTTTCGACATGCTTTGTGAATGAAGAGGTCACGACATCACAACTTCATTAAAGTTAAAATATGAAATAAGTAATTCTACTCAGTTTACGTGAGCTATGCATGTGACCTCTCTTTCGCCCCACAGCGATGTACAGCAAAATGAGGAATCTTTATGCTCTTGAGATGTGCTTCAGCGCTCGGGTTTATACAGTTCTTTTAAAATTATTCTTAATATTTTTTTAACTTCGTTTTGTTAGTTACATCTTAATTATCAATTAACAAACGCGGTCACTAGCAAAGTGAATATTTATTAGTGAGTTTAATCGTAGCGTAAAGCAATCGACAGAAATCTCGACCTTCTTTGCGGGTGCAGATTCTTAAAAGTGATGCTTAACTCAAAGTGCGCGATCAATATTGCCGTCGACTGATGAATGAATGCTACGCTGTACTTCAACTCCCTAATGATGTATGTTTCTAAACAGTTTTAAAACATCGATGATTTGGGGCGATGTATTATTAGCATCAATGTTTTAATTTTGGACGTGGTTGTTTAGAAATATCGATGATATGTTGTCGATGTCGCATGGCTATGTGACAGCTCCATTCCGCCGCTCGCGCCCGGGGCCGCTCTATCCCGTCACTGTTCCATGAAACGTGCTCTGCACTCAGCGGCCTCGATCCCCACGCACCCCCTCGGTCTCATTTCCTCCTCTCACGCGGCCCACGGCCCTTCCCTCTTTCCGTTGTGTTATGTGTGTACGCTGTTCCGTTGTCCTGATTCCATTTCCCATACAATTCCATTAATTCTCACATTAGTTCGTCATCCCTTTCGTAAATCGTGACTCATCTCGCCTCATACTTTTCCATTCCTTGTCGTCATCACTCCTTTCTCATCCCTAAGTCTCTTACACATTATCCGCTGGCACTTGAAATTCTAAATAAAACTGATTTTCTATTATCTTTCTGAACCTCTAATAATGGTCATTTGACGTCAAATGTATTTTATTTCGGTAAGAGAACTCGTTACTAGGTGGTGCGGCACTTGTCGAAAGGACAACTGACAGGGGAAATCTGTGTGTAAGGCCCTCAGTACAGCTTTTACATGTAAAACTCCGATTTTCATTAAAACGTCAATGGTTTAAAATTTCAACCTTTTTCAATCTATCCTACACCTTCGTTATTGAAGCTAGATATTTTTCTTGATGTTATCCATTCTCCAAAATTAGCTTTTTAGATAATTCCAAGTGAACTTTTTTTCAAAATATTCGTATGCAAAATATTCTTTTGCATTGTTTTGGATCAAATAATGCAAAAGATTAAATTATATGAGGGAATTGGTATAAATATCAGTGCAGATTTTTCGATAGTTAAATTATTAGAAACAATTTTCCAAAAAATATGTTCATATTCATGTTCTTTCACTATAGATCGCCTCGAGTTTCCTTCTCTCTACATGCCAGTAACTGAACTTCAATATCTTGTGTTAGGATTTTGAACATTCCACGTCACGGTTCTCGTTGTGTTATCTCTACTTATTTATCTATATTCTGTCTATCCACTGTTAACATCCCTCTTCGCCCACGATAGTTTTCCTACAGCTCTTTTTCCCGCACTTTTGTCGATCTGACAGTTTGCTGTTAATACCACCCTTCGCCGTGTACTCGTTTCCTTCCTGAGCCCTTCCGTGATGAGCCTACCCAACTACTTCAGTCCTCCCTCCATTCCTATTGAGGTTTCCGGAACTATGAGTACGTCTTGTCTCACTCATTTTCACAGTGGACCGAAATCCGCATTTGTTTCTGAAACAAGTCCGGTTTAACCTTTCTTCCATAAGAAAGGTGGCCTGCGTATCATTAAGCACGCAAAGTCGGTTGATGAGTTTCCTCAGGAAAATCGTCGAGGTTTTTGTTGAGTCATTCTGGGCATACAGGAGTATCATTATTCCCATTTTAACATGATTATCTGCACTTAATGTAAAACTGCATTACTATAAAACTAAATATGTAAATAAAAAGTAAATACATTTAGAAAAATTTCAATTGACTAATCAGGCTTGTTTGTCCTAAATTATTATCGGAGGACAAACCTGACGGATATCATATTGTAATCATATATGTACTCAGAAAGCGTTTGCCTCCGTTTCCATGTGCGCGACATTCTTCCTCTCACGGAGCATTCCATCGGGTTAAAAGCCATTCCCCTGTGACCTTTAATCGCACTGCCGCCATCTTCATGTGCCTTCGGTGGCATCACAATCCGACCCTTCAGCTCTCCTTCTCCATCGTGCACAGCCGTCTCTCAACCGCCTGCGCGCTCCTCATGGCTCTTCGTCCTCCTTCCTCGTCGTTCTCCTCGTCATCGACGTCGTCCTCGCCCTCGCGGCTCCCTTGTCGATGTCGCTCATCCCTCGCCGTGCGCTAACAGCAGCCCTCATCCCTCCGCCCTCAACCCTCAGCCGGCAGTCCTCGCGCGGTCGCCGTTCTCATCACGAGCGCAGCCCTGTCGTGTTCGCGGGCGGATTTCCGTCAGGGCGCGGCCCGTAATAAGCCACTCTCCGATGGCGCTTTGCTAAGCGACTGTCACCCGCATGCCCCGCCCCCTCCCTTTGCCCGACGCGGGCGCCGCGCGGCAAAGAGTTATTATTGTGTGCGCGCGTAGCGGCCGCCCAGATCGCGTGACGATTGCGCGGAGGTGATGAAGTGCCGACTTCCTCTCCTTGAGGTGCCGACGTCCTCATAAAGACGCTCGTTGTCGGCTAGAGCGAGAAAAAGATTTCAGCGGTGGGCCGCGTCTGAGCTTCGTACTGATGGTTTGTTAGTCGCCATTTTTCCTCGGGCTAATTCTGTGGTTCATATCTTTAAAATCTTTCAAACCAGTTCTTCGTTGCATTACATCTGACAGTTCACATGAATGTTTAGTACTTATATCGCATTTTAAGTATGACAATAAGGGAATGTTGTTTCTAAAGGAACAAATTGTGTCAATTTTTGCTAATTTCCATATAGATTAATTTTTTAAAAATTCCAGAGTGCATTGTTTCTAAATTATTTATTTACATGATATAGTTTCTATTCCCCAAATAAAAGAATATGCTTAGAACAGAACATATTAAAAAGCAATTTGTAGAGTATTAACTGTATTTTGACTAGTAACACACACACACACACACCACACGTTAGTATCTGTAATGTCAAGATTAATCAACATAACTTAAATAATACAGTACCAGACATAGTAATACATAATTATTATGGGAAAGTGACAGCAAAATATACATATGGAAAAGAAAGCAGTTTGCAAGGGTACCTATTACTAACGATTTTATACGTCCGTTTATTACACTTGCTTTGAACAAACATTCACCCCGACCGCGGTAGGGGAGAATCATTCAGCTGAGAGGTGAAAGTGACACCAAACCTCTATTTGAAAACAAGATATTATCTATGAAAAAAAAAATTTTGTTGTTGTTTGAATGTTGGTACGGACTCATCAAATATATAAATGTGATTTTCAACTTTAAAAAAATACTGGAATATTTATTATTAGGTTGTTGTATGGTTGGGTTGTTGTGTTGTATGATTATTCAGTCTAGTCCTTAACAAAGTCATCGTGGTAAAAAACAACAAAGGTATTTTCAAGCACCTCAATACCACTAACTGTAATACCTGAATATATCTTCGATCATAGGCCATGCGAATATTAACTGAAATGCAGTATTTTTTAAAGTATTAGGTTGCTTTACTGTTGAGAAGTGAAGAAGAGCATAATCAACAATTGTGCTACTTCTCTATTACTTAGTAATAATATTGAGAAACTCACATTAAATTCAATCAATAGAAGCGAAAGTTGAAGCGAGATCTGCAGATGTGGAGGAACTTTCAAATTTACTGGAAGAAGGAAGAATAGAACATATTTTTGTTCATATTTTACTTTATTTCGCAATACGCGACAAATATTTTGAATTGAATGACGACCATTTTATTCCTAATAAATACGTTATTCTGCACAGTACACAATTTTTGAGATCCGTTGCAGAGAATTTTCATTACAATTCATACATTTTCGACGAACGAATATTTCAGATCTCTCCGTTAAGGCTCAGAATATAAAATGGACGCACACTGAAATACGAATATTTCAAAGCGTGTGCCTTGGGATCTGTGTGAGAAAAGCATTCATTGGCCCTGGAAATGATCGTAGTGACGTTCAGAGATTTCACCAACTTTGAGCAACCGGAAATGGCATCCGAAAGAAGTCGAGAATCGGGAGTAAAAGAGAAGGCTAGCGGCGTGAACGGCCAGGGCAGAACAACGCCTCGGGTTATCCGGGATTGGAAAAAGGAAGAGAAGAAAAAAAACTAATTACCTCCCGCCTTTGAAGGCCTCCACTGCCTGAGGCTTCTCTGCTTGCTGCAATTGAGGAACTATTTACACACAGAAGAAAAAGAGAAGAAGCGAAGTGAAAGATGAAATCGAACGGACGAACAGACGCCTGAAAGAAGTTTAATCACCGCGGTTAAATAAACGCCAACGTAGCAACATGTGCATTATGTTAACAGTACGTCCTTTCATCATGTTCCCTGGGGTGTATCTCTTTTCAGAATCCTCAGAAATTATTAACGAAAAGTTTCTTTTTGCGAAGGGAGCGCGTATCATTATTTGAACAAGCATCCACAGTCTGAAAGCATGACAGAAGAAGGCATGCCCTGCCTTCAAAAAAAGAATGACACATCCGTTCGTACCGTTCATTACTTCTTTCGGAAGCAATGGCAGTGGTAAAACCTCGACCCCCAGCAATTCCTTGCACTGTTCTGCTCGGATCCCTGAACCGAATCCCTTCTGCTTAACTTTAATTAAATAGTGGTTTTATACAGATTTCTTTCCGAGCACAGCCCCTTGTTACAAAGGGTGAACGTAGAATTACGGAGGAATAACATGTACATCCTGCCAGGAATTGAGACGTGGGAAAAGAAATCCTGAAAATGAGAAATTTCATATTCGGGGGATTTCAGGAATAAATTTGTTTTTTCTAACAAAAAGATTCAAATATTAAATTCAATTTACAAATGTAAACATTCTTCAGAAACGACAAACTACTAATATATTTTACTCAAATTCTAAATCAATTGACAGTTATTTAACTTCTTCAGTGAACTCTCTAATAGCATGTTATTTGTTGTTTTTTTAATCATTTGATCCAATACATCAGGAACAACGTGATACAGAATTATTTCAAAAATTTTACAAAAAGTTGCTAATTATGATATTAGAAAAAGAAGTAAATAAAAGTTTTCGGTAATCAGAAAAACATTTTCACTAACTTTCTATTTTACAGTTTCTTCGTGACCTTGGATAACGTAAGATATACATTTTCTGAATTAGAGTAAATCATTCAGAATGTTGAAATAAATGTATCTAATGTTTTACATATAGTTTTCTCAGTATACTTTTTATTTTGTGAGACTAATTCGTTCACAAATACATCACAATAAATATTTATAGCTGCAGTCTCCTACTTTTCTATTCTTTGTCCAGGTAATAACGTATTATTACACTTTTTTAAATACTCATTTCTGTTTGTTTTTCAATGAATAGATACAAACCATTTTATGAAACTGCTAAACACTCTAAAGTAAAGACATAATTTCAATTTATCCTCACATCCTAAAACAATGATGAGCTACTGACTTACCTAAAAAAAAAACCCTCTCGAACTGCTTCGCCTTCGAATCAAGAATGAGACTTCTCAAACGACCTCGCTCGCATTGGCAGGAGGAGAGAAGGAGGGTGTGGGAGAGATTTCGCATGGCAAGTGTTCTGGCATTTCAATTTCCTCTCGTACGCGCCCGAGATGATGGAGTGGAAGTTAAGCTGTCACACTACGAATGCATCGCGAAGAGCGAGACGGGGACTGCGGAGACGGCTACGGTCGACTACGCTAGAGTCAACACATTTGTGATGGTTTTAAGCGCGCTAGTTTCTGAAACGATGCCAGTCGATGTGAATGTTAGGTTGAGTTTCCTTCATGATCTTCACAAACAACAACACTCGAAAACAAGTAAGCATTCGGTCTACGTGTGTGTTGTTCCTCATCATAACACAGATGCTGAACAAAGTGAATAAATGTTTCTAGTTTGTTCCACTAACTAGGAGCTTGTTTGCTCTCATGAAAGCGAGAAAAGCACTGACTCACAAACGAAATACATTACGATGGCATAAAATATAAGGAGTGTGTTTTTGCGTCCGCGACAGAAAGTAAATAAAAATAAACAAGAAAAAATATTTCACTTTTTGAAAACGTACCCAGAATGCAGTTTGATGTCCTACTTTGAATACGTATTTGATATAAACGAATGTATTTTAAATTAATCGTTTTTTGAGGAGTGCTATGTACTATTATAAAACCATTCTTGTAAATTCTGATGGAAAAATATGAAATATAAAGAAATTGGATGCATAAACAAAATATCGTAAAATATCTTCATTATTCGGGTAATTTATCTACAATATTGCTTCAATATCACTTATAAGTAGGAGCGTATTTAAATGAAATGTCATTTTTTCCATTTTCTCTGTAGAACAATGCCGTTTAGTATAGAAATCTTTTAAAAAAATTTTTTTTTGAATTTTTGGTTTTTTTTTTAATTTCATCGATATTAATGTCATTTTTAATAGTATTTGTTTCAAATAATATTTACAAGATTAAAATGTTCTTCACAGAGTTACTCAGTAACCTATTCTATTTGTTCGCTCAGAAATTGTTTTGACAGCCGTTGTATGTAATTTTTGTGACAGCACCATTGCCGGTTAGACCGATTTTGGGGTAACTATAGGCAGAGATTTCGTGGTAAAGAACAGTCCAAACCAAAAGTTTGCAAGCTGAATTCACTGGAACGAACGAATGGAAGAAGCCTCGATTACATCAGATACGTATACAACAGCTTGAGTTGTTCCTCCGAACCGGTTTTAATAATTTCTTTATATCATTTTTCTTTGCTTTTAAGGCATTTTTAAAGCATGTTAGGAGAATTTTTGGCGATGTTTGATGTCATCAAAATACGCCTCGAACTGATAACCTATAAACAATTTTCATTCAATTAGTTAATTCGAAGACGAATTAATGACAAGTGTTTGTTTCAGAGTATGCAGAACACACGATTTTCTATTTAACAATGCTTTACATGTGAAAATATTGCTTTGTTTACTACAGGCAAAGATATTATGTTTATTTTTGCGGGATATTATATTCTCTGTTTCATTTGAAATTTACACTGGGAGAAAAAAGTACGTAACTATTTGAAAACTCAAATGAATTAACAATTCAATGACTTCAATATTCCAAACAAAACACTACTTTCCATCTAAAAAACATACACTAGCGTTTACAGGCATTCTAAGAAGAAACAAATTTTAAAGTTTTCGAGTAAATTTTATTTTTAAAATTACCTACAGTATATTCCATACAAAATTACACAAAAACTATTCAATACTTTAACACTTGTACGATTTATTTAAATATCCCACTTTAAAGGACAGATTTCATTAAAAAAGATATATTTGATTTTGTAGTTGTCGTAAGACGCCGACAAAAATGTGAACTTTTGCAATATAATAAAACAAAAATGCATGGTTTATGTCATAAACGACAAAGTTTAATAAAAAAAATTGGACCCACTTTTGAGAAAAGTTTGAAGATGTTAAGGTTTCATGTAAAATATAGCCGAAAATCAAAATATCCTTTTCAAATTTTAGAAACCACGACACCAGAAAGATCAATTGTGGAATACCAATTTTGGTGCAAATTCTAGAGTGC
Organism: Teleogryllus oceanicus; assembly: GCA_964035755.1. Classification (NCBI taxonomy): domain Eukaryota; kingdom Metazoa; phylum Arthropoda; class Insecta; order Orthoptera; family Gryllidae; genus Teleogryllus; species Teleogryllus oceanicus. The sequence goes on along the minus strand of CAXIVR010000004.1, from coordinate 101,163,870 downwards.
TGGTCAGCTAAAAAGACCTACTAAAGGGACAACTTTTGAAAAATATCCCTATCGGATGAGAACATGTATTTATACTCAATTTAGGGCAGTTTCGTTACGTTTTTGGAAAAGCCGCTGCCAACCTTGACACAATTACACTCTATACTCGTATATTACGTTTAGGTAGTAGTGGCATTTTCCAATTTAAGTTTACAACAAAAAATTGACAACTTCCATAGATTCCACCAACATTAAAAAGGTGTGTGAGGTCTGCTGTGCCAATTTGCTATTTTTGCTAGCGATTTGCCGTTTTTTGCAAATCTGCAATTAACAGTTTCGGTCTAGGCGTTTTCTATTTTTATTTATGATTTTCCAATTGTTTTTCATCGGTAATCATAGTGAACTTAGTTGTAATATTTTAGTAGTACAAGTAACCAAGTTCCGATTCACCAATTTTATAATAGTCATTATTAATTTTCCTGAATACTATCTATTAATAATTAGAAAATAATGAGTAGCCCAACTAGAACTGCGCCTGTACTTAGTATTTCGTCGTTAAGGATAACGCTCTTTCAGTTTCCGTGAAAAGTAAATTGTGAAGTTATTTTGTGGGTTGTGGAAGGAGTTCATGTCACTCACACTTGTTTGATAAAAGGGGTGGCGAAAGTCTTACAGGTGAGATTAATGTGTTATTTTTTCTAAATTTTATATTGTAAAACTGACTAGTGCAATTTTTTTAATTAAAATAGTGATGAGTGTAGTTGTTGATTCTCTTTAACTGTTAATTATCATTATTTGTGTATTGATAGTAATAAATCCGATTTACTCTGTTCAAATTATTGGGTGTGATATTTGTTGAAACAATTATCAACAAAGACAAAATACAACTTGCCCTGACCACACCCAAACAGAACTGCAAGAGACAATTTCCTCTGAATGGAGGTGATAGTGAAATAACTTTTGTTCATAAGGGGTAATTTTCATTTTGCACAGATTTGAAGAGGGGTAAGAATTAACTTGTTGCTATGAACAGTGAGAATATCGAAAGGCAAGTGCATTATTAATTTTCATGACGGTCAAAGTAATAAACTCATTCTTAAATCAATATTTACATTGTTTTTGCAAATTTCCAAAGATGGATCCAAGCTCAGTTAATTCCAGTTAATTATTTTCTTCATTAATTAAAATTGTGGGACCTTGCCTAATCATAATTGACAATGCTTCATTTGTAGTAGATGGAAGAAAACATATCTTCAAAATAAAAAAAAAATATTTGGTGGTAACTATTAAAGATTAAAGTTTTAATTTAAAACATAATTCATTTTAACAATATAGTGTTTATAAAGGTCGTTACAACAAGGCATGGTGCCACCAAATAATGCCATTGTTGTTCTCTTGAGGCAACTATGCACATTTCAGTATTCAATTAAAAGTGTTTGCTTTCATATATAATTTGCATTTTGAAATTGTTTAATGAAGAAAATATGAAGAAAATATGTTTGAGATGGATTGGTTTCTTTTTTCTAGATACGTTATTGACAAACCTTTAGAAGATAAGGTGCATCAAGTAATTTGCCATCCTCCTTACCATTGTGTTTTCAGTGCCTTAGTACGGTCTGAGACAAAATGTTATAGTTTCAAGGTCAGGCAGTGGCATTGAAAGAATTGAACAGGTTTGGGACGAAGTATTATATTAGGTGTGCCTAACATTTCTAAGAGAATATTTAACTCTTGAATGCACGTATTTTACAGTTTTTGTATTTCGTTGCTTTTCTTTGAGTAGCTCTTATTGATTGATTGATTTGTTTTATTTATAGTCGCATCAACTACACATGGTTATTAGCGACTACTTTTATAATTACACGGTCAGTACAAAATAACACAGTAACTCAGAATTATACATATATGGTTAAATACTATTATAAACTTCAATTTCTCTTATAAAGCTAATGAATTTAATGCACTGTTCTTTGTTATTGAGGTCTTTAGGAGAACTTAAATTGTACTTGTTTCTTGAACTTTCATATTTAGGGCATGCAAACAAATGTTCTACTGAAAGAGAAATCTTGCATGAATTGCAGTTATCAGCATCAGTCCTGTTCAGTAAGTGGCAGTGAGAAAATTTTGTGTGTCCTATTCTGCATCTTGTCAAGACAACCTGATCGTTGAGTAGCTCTTATTGCTTATTATTATTATATTTATTATTTTCAATATTTATCTCAGTAATTTTAGTTGTAATATGGAATCCAATATGACACAATTTTTTTGACACATATCCTTATAGATGACTCCATAAAAGTGGAACAATAGCACACAGAATGAATAATAAAAGAACATTGGAGGAAAGAAATTCAAGATATTTTAGACGTTGATGAAAATAAATTTGGAGAAAATTTCTGGAGAAGAGGGTGTCAATGACAGTAAGGGATAATAGGGGTATGATATTCATTACAACAATGTTTCTTATATTTCAAAAAGTTTTATCATGACAGTAATTCATCATTTATTATCAAAATAAAGGAATTAACTATTTATTTATATTATGCATTTACGGAGGAATCCACTATGCATTGTATCAGAACTGTCATACTCCATCTATTTGGGAAAACTTTAACGGATGCATAGCCTGGATGATTTTAGGTAAGGATTAACCTTATGGTTAATGGCGAATGTTGTATTGCATGAAGTAGGTGCACGATTGATGTAATAATAACTTTTTGTTTCCCAGCATTTGAAATGTGTCTGAACTAGCCCCTCTTAATCTTTTATTGGAGCCAGTTTGTTGACACAATTTTACATGATAATATTTTTCTTTAATCGTCAATAGAAATTATTGATTTTGTAATATCTAAACATAGTTTTTCTCCAAATTTGTTTTAACCTTCAGAAGAATAATTTCCCATACAGAGAGGATCACACAATACATTCAATTTACTTAATCTTCACCATTATCATTATTATTCCAAATCATTCTTAGTTTTCACACAAGAAGTTACCTCATATATTTAAACATATATGTAAATGGTTTTTTAAATTTTGTTTCAGTTTATTGTGACTTGTTTTAACATTATTTGATGGAAAGCATCTGTGACATTATTTCTAAAACTGATGTTGGGCAAGTGGCACCATGTTTCTCTTTTTAAATCCCACACGCATTTTGAATTTCTTTGACTTATTACGCTATTTTTAATTTTGAAAATAACCATTGTCTTACTTTGAATACCTTGACTTTTTTCACAATTCCTATAAGCACAACAAGAGCATGTACAGATGTAATAAGTATATAAATCTGCCTATTGGGAATTACTTGGCATGCATTTATTATGGAAACTGGTGTATGAAATAATTTTAATTTGAATTATTTAACAAGTGAATCAGAGTGTTATCTGATGTAATTACTGCATGTTTGGGTAGTAGTTTATAGTAATGTAGTTACAATAACATAGTAGAGAATTCAATATTATTATGCAACTATATATTTACTGTGAAATTTATATTCATTGCGAATTTCCTATTTCAATAAATAACTTACAAAACCAAAAAGTTCTATTTATTTCCATAAATATCCCAATCCTATATATCAAACTCCATTGAAATAGAGAATAAATATGTATAAGAAGAAAGGCTGGCTCTGGTAACAACAGAAAAGTTACCGAATACTTGGTTACGTTAATGATGATTTTCTATTAAAAAATATTTTCTTTTAAAAAGTAATGAATAATTAAAGAGTTAAATACAATGTATGCATTTGAATTAATTTCCACATCACTAGACTGTTAAAACCAATTCATTAGGTCACATAAAAATTACCATATATAAAAATTGAATTAAGTTAAATAATTGCGGAATTTCTTTATGTTCAATATAAATCATTAAGAGTTGAAACCATTAAGAAATTGAATATTATTAAAGAAAGAAGTTTCACCTGAGAGGATATTTATTGTTAGAAATATTTATTTAATAAGATATTTATTTACCATTTGAAATTGATGATAATTATTAACACAGAAATTTGACCACATAACTTTTAAGGTTATATTTTTCATTTGCACTAGGCTCTTTTGTCTCTTTTGCTCACACCTATTGATAATGGTAAATCTTAATTAACTTGTTGACAGAGTTAATATTCGTTCATAGATGAACATCTTTTCTAACGAAAACCGAGACATGCATTATTGTACTGTGAACAGTCTCTCAACCGCTCGAGCAGTGTGAATGATCAGAAAAAACAAAAGCGAGAGAGTTGATCGGAGTAATAGTTTCATAAGTCGGCTATTCCGACAGGAAATTGTTTATGCTGCCGTATTGCGAATCCAGTGCGGCCTGATACGCGGCCTGGACTATACTTACGGTTTAGGCACTCGTGTTCTTCACAGACAGACGAAGTGATATCACTGACAATACTCTCAATCTTACACCACTGTTGACGTTTTGACGTTGTGTTTTACAGTGTTTTAGTACCTTATTACAATTATTCTATTCATATTTTCTCTTTGGATGATCGTGACTTTCATATATTTCATTTGAAATTTGAAAAGCCTAGTATATTTATATGCGTTTCAAATCGTATAGAGAGCAAGTTCGACAACAGAAAGCATATCCATTAGCCTCGCCATTAATAAAGACATTATTATTATTATTATTATTATTATTATTATTATTATTATTATTATTATTATTATTATTATTATTATTATTATTATTATTATTATTATTATTATTATTATTATTATTATTATTATTATTATCAATTGAAAATAAGAAACATTAGCTAATTTAGAAAATTATTAAACATGGAAAGTAACTTATTTTGTGACGGTCAGATTGAGACGGGATGGCTTAAAGACAGTCTCATGATGTTGTAGTGCCAGAATACATGCGTTTATTCGTATTACCGTTTTCTTGCCGGAACCCAAGTTTCGTTCGTATTAAAGCGAAATTTGTATTCACCGAGTGTGTGACGAGGGACTACTGTATTAATAGATACACTTAATACAATTCTTTGAAATTGTAACAATACTCCGATTCATTTCCTTAGTCTAATGTCTAAACGAAGGGAATTATATATTAATATCCTTCTGAGAACATGTGAAGAAACGGTTTTTAAAAAAAAAAGCTTTAAAAGGAAATAAAATTGACATTTGTGTTATTTTTAGCAAAATTATTTTTTCCGTGAACTCCTTATTTTAGTAATTTATAGTGTTATAATCAAAACGGTTCCTCTGAACACTTACAGAAGATAATCATAGATTTGAATTTGAATAATCCGAATAAATAGTTAATAATCCGAACAAACCGTTTAAAAACGCACGATCGTAACCTCAGGTACCCAATGTACCGGTAGTAACGGTAGTAAATCACTGTTTTTAAAATTTCCTAATTTTTCAAGGTTCCATTAATAGGTCCCTGCAGAACCGCAGCACTGTCTCGAATGTCCTGTCGCTCGACACCAGGGTGGAGCAAATGGCGGCCCGCGGGACGCAGGCGGCCCGCGCTGCCAATTATCGTGGCCCACGAAAGGATTTTAGTCAAAAGTGAAAGCCAGTGCAACCTTGTCGGGCAAGAACATTGTGCTCTGACACACGCGCCGTACTGGGGTCAGCATCCCTTTTAATGTCAAAATAGGTGAATCGCGCCCATTTGATTCACTGCGTTATGCACGATACGGCCTGACATCGTGGTTCCACATTTCAGAGCACCCAGACAAAGTGCCAAGATCAACATTACCGGGAAATCAGGTGGGGATCGCCGGGATAACGAAAAATTGGCCCGCAAAGATATTAAAAGTGTTGGTTGTGGCCCTTGAGGCCTTGCAGGGTCACCGCTTACTCTGCACCGGTCGTGTCACCATTCCTACCGCCACCGCGTCGGTCACTAACGCCCCGCTCCCCACCGTCCCCAACTCCCACCACCACGGCTTGGCACCGCACGCTGTTGCAATATGCAAGAAGCAGGGAAACCACGGCTGTAGGGAACAAAGAAGCCGGGCCATACCCCGCTCGCTTCGCCCCGGCCGGATTCTCAGCTGAAACCTCGACGCACAAAGGTGCGTAACAGCCAATAGGGAGTTGAGGGGAGGGGAAGAAAATCTGAAAGAAACGGCTTGTGATGGAAATGCTCGGTGGGGGTTTAAAAAATCCACAGCAACACGTTATAGAATTCATGCAAATTTCCCCGCTCCGATAAACAGAGGGGGCTATGCAGGAAATGAAATCGCGTTTGTACTTTGCACACAGGCAACTCGCGTGATTTGAAAGAAAACTAAACTCAGGCTTTTGGGAATATTTTTCAGGCTTCATTCGTACAATAAACAATAAAAACAGTTTCAGAGAGTTGGTGAACATGAATTTATAATGTTTAAATATATACACGAATGCCGTTGCGTATGAAAGCAAAATTATGAAATATTTTTAATGTGTTTTTGATAAAAATTAAGAATTCCCTTCCGAGATTTTTCTGTTATCTGCCCTTATTTCAAATAAACGATATTATAGAGGATTTAGATAATTTTAATGATCCGATTAATTACTGAGAAAGTTATTTGCATTTTAAGAAAATAAATGAGGTAACACTTGTAAACTATTTACTGTATTTTGTACTAACAGATGAAGTGAATAATTATAATAAGGAATTATGTATAATAGACATTGATGCGTTTTATTAAAAAATAGGATAGCAAATTACTGACGTTTCGGTCCTTATTAAGATCTCATTTGAGTCATAAAGGTGAATAAAGAGTGAAGTAATTTTTTAAACATTTTCAAATCACTTGCATCGTAAATTTATTACAATAGTTATTTATTGTATAACCAGGCGTTAAATTATTATTAAGATGTAATGATTACAAAAGTGCATTTTGATAAAGAATATCACAATGTACTGTTGTTTTTTAAATACAATGATCGAGAGTAGTTCGGAAATTTAATTACTTCCAATGCAATTCGTTCCACCAGATTTTATTTCGAGTTTCTACAATGCCGCGGGAAAAATGAAAGCTTGTACTCTGCGAAGCGAATATCAACCAGCTGGACTGTATTATCACGGAAAAGCTTTCTGGGAACAGGGTAATGGTAATTGGTATTTGATCTAGCGTATTTTTGTATAAATATCTTCCACAGTTTGCAAGAGGCTTATTTTGACTTGAAAATCATATAATACAAGGCGATATTGTGTTATCTCGTTAACAACATTAACCGAAGCGTAAGCTTAAAGTAGCCAATACTAATTTCTTCAATATCAAATAAACTGAACAACACACAATATGCGCAGTGGGTATTACATTAACCAAAATGCCATGATTAAGTCTTCATAATACAAATTAAAGCTTCAACGCCACATTGCGTTGTGATCGGGTGCGAGAGTAAATAAAGTACATTGATGTCAAAATGTTTCAACGCAATCTGCATTGTACTAATACATAAATGCATATGCAAATATACTCTAAGCAAAAAATGAAATCAACAATTACCTTCCTTATTCTCATTTTCCATCTCTTCATACTTTTTAATCTCCTCTCACTTCTTACCTGCAAAAAAAAAATATTTTGAACTTGCTGCGCATTTGTTAATCAATAGGGAAATATTGTTTACATTTATGTACTCTATCCATTACATCCGCCTGAATCGTCATTTACATCGCTGTCCCTGACAATATAAACAATACTTTTAATATCTTGTGAATTTAAAAAACTCTGTTAGAAGTTTTAATTCACTTACCACTTTTGAACAAGAAGTATTATTTATACATCCTTGATAACAAAACAGGAAACATTGAAATGGCGACTACGGCTAAAGCTATAATGGCACATGAATAGTATGTGAAGAAATTTTGAAAGATGTAATAATGGATAAAATAATGGATAGCATTCGAGAGTAAAAAGAAACTATTCTCTTATACCAAAAAGTACTACTATAATGTTAATATAATAACTGTTATTCACGATACGAGTGGTAAAAATAACATTTTATGTTGCGAGAAGGAAAGGTTGCGCCTCGAGCCTGATAGGTCGAGTGGGGCAAACCTATGACCAAATAAAATAACGTTTATCACCTGAATCATACATTATATTTTAGACAGCCTTACGGACTTCCATTTTATTTCAGTTGAAGTACACAAATCACTTAATGATACATCAAGGTCAGTAGTAGCTAATGTGATCGGATCAAAGTGTTTTTCTTTGTTGCTTTTACAGATTTAATTGAACATTTCAGTATCGGCAGCATTGACGCTAAAAATTGAACTTTTAGCATGCTTTGCATTCTCTGAAAGAATCCCTTTTACTAGTAACTGTTCTAAAAATACATTTGATATGTCTTACCAACTAACAAAACAAAATTGTCGAACAGTTTGCTGTGTTCTCTCCATATATTTGTTGCCCTTATGGTCAGATATAAATATAGCGCGGAAAGTAAACTCTGAATTATAATGCCTGAAATATGTATGCTGATACTGAAGGCATGCACTTTATAGTTACATATCAAATTGAATTAAAATATATGTTAATTGAATATAAAATTGTGGTTGAAAACTAATAATTTTAAGATCGTTTTCTTCATAACAGGCGCAAACAAATAATGGTTTCATGTATCCGCAGTTTTCCTTTCTCGTACACGTTTGTATATAAGGAGTATTATATACAGTGTACAAAAAGTTATGTAATGCTGCGGAAAATTGACTTCGAGATGTAAAGGAAAAAGCATTTTTCGGGATCTCTGTTACCGAAAGTATTAAAATGTCTGCCTTTTGCTTGTCTCTATCAGTCCGTCAGACCGTCCACTTGTCTCTCCATTCGTCCGTCCGTTGCCGTCACCATCCGTCCGTTCACCTACGCCCATCCGTCCATCTACCGTCCATTTGTCTATCTACCGTCCATTCTTTTCCCATTCGTGTAACTATCTTGTCCGTATGTCCACCCGCCTTCCGCCCATCTAGCGTCTGTTAGTCTATCGACGGTCCACGCATCCCGTCTGTCCATCTACAAGGCCTCATCCCCCCGTCTTCCGCCGCCGTCTGTCTGTCCGTCTATCCGTCTGTTCACCCATCCGTCAGTCCGTCCTCCGTTTGTCTATCCATCCGTCTGTCTGCCCGTCTGTTTACCTGACAGTCTTGCCGTTCGTGTGTCGGGGAACATTATGGTTGGATATTGTCCATAATGAACATTCTGTGAACAATCTCGTCGGACTCAAAAGCCCTGAGATTTTGAAAAGAATTCTTTAAATTTTGAAAGCAGTTCATTTGAAACCCCTGGGACTTTTCAAAAATTTCTCAAAAAAAAGTCCAATATTTTTCTTAAGATTTCGAATAAGAATATCACATATAAAGATGGCATACGGCCACTTTTCACTGTTACTCTTGAATTTTTCAAAACTGAAGTTTGAATTTTTTGGATTCCCTGGTTCATAGTATTATATAAAATAATTGAAAATTTATATATTTTTTCAAATCGTATTTGTTCTTCACGGATAGTTCTTAGATTAATGTCACGTATATTTCTGTAAACATTTTAGTAGTTTTCACCTTATTTTGAGTGGAAAATGGATAATTTAAAATCAAGAGTTTTCAAAACTCTCAAACTCTTTCTTTAATCTTTTGTACAGGTGATGTTGCAATGCACTAAATCACACGATATAAACGCCAATTTGATATATTGTTTTTAGTTTTTATTTTGTATTTCCTACAATATTTCTGAATCAACATTAATAATAGTTTTATAAAGTCAAAAGGCACAAATGAAAGCATCTTTCATCATGCAAGTCAGTCAAGATTCGAAGTGATTGCGTCAAATTGTCCCGCATCAATCGACCGTTCATAGCAGCTTTCCAACATCATTTATGAAAGGGTTTTCATCTAATTTTCTTGACCAAGATCATCTGAAACATATTTAGCGACCGTTCCACTCGCAGAGTCATTTTAATTTCACAACAAGTATCGTCACTGCAGCTGCGTTTATTTCAGAGCAATGGATCACTCCGCTGCAACTGCAGCAGTCTCACTCCGCGACTGCGTGCGGTCGAAACAAGTTCCCACACGCGGCCCACGTCGACGGTGGTCGCGTCCGGAACGACTCCTCCGGGTCCGGGGCGACGACGGTGGCGTGGGCGGCGGCGGCGGCGCCAAGCTCCTCGCCCCGACAATTAGCTCGCCTCGTTACGAGGATGGGCGCCGCGCGGCTCGCCGAGCCAAGGCGCCCGTGGCCGTTGCAGGACTCATTTGCGAGGCGGGCCACGAACCCGCCACCCCCCGCCCATTTGGCGGCGGCTGGTCGCCTGTTGGGCACGTGCGCCGGCCGGGGTGGACGAACGAACACGCCTCTGCAGACGGTTGAAGCTCGGGTCTCGTGCCATCACACGCATTTGGTCGTGTTCGTTAAGGCGGACCTTCCCTACCGAATAGATTATGCATGTCTGTATGAAGTCATCATAATGTCAAGGTTACTTTATTAACACGGTTATTTCCTCAAGAACAACACAGACACGGAGTTCTTTGTACAGGTTTATTTAATATTTCTGTATATTACAATATGTACATCATCCTTCGGAAACTACCGCTGCACTCTACAGCACTACCATTCCTGAGGCAAGCCGCCTCAGCCTGACCCAGCGTGCCCGAGCGTGCTAACCTGTAGCACCGCTCCTGGCATCTCCTGCCAAACCGGACGAGGAGTCACGTGACAGACCTCCCACGCTAAAGACCCGCGGACCGCGTCACCTCATTACAGAGTTTTGGGCCGGGCGCACAAAGGGGCCAGTCGACCAGCTCGACCGCCGGATGTGCCCAGACACGCCCCCGCCGGCTTGCACCCTCGAAGCGACCGCTTCGGTTGCACCGCCAGCCCGACGCCTGGACCACCCTCTCCCACGCCCCGGCCCGCGCCTTGTGCGGTCCGAAAACTAGTGCAATGCTATGACGTTACACCTCATTCAAGTCTGTGCCAGTACAGAATACAGTGTGTGATCCAAAATACTTAGATGGAACTGCATGGATATATCGACGCCTTGGGACATTACTCGTAAAAGCTCCAAAAATGTTATTCCCAAATTACAAATTACTGTCACACTGTAATTTAATTTTATTGTTTTCAAAATATCAGCTTGATTTAAAATAAGTTACATTGTACTCTTAGATTTGTTTATTAAATTGTATGCAATAATACAAGTTTTATTAACGATTTTTTCCAATGATGGGAATTCTTTAAATCACAGTAAACCACATGATTATTGTAAACAAATTGTTGAGTATTTTAAAACAATATTTCGAATACGTCATAATATTATCGCTCTCATGATTTCTTCTCGTTATTGATGTAAGAGAACAACTATTACCGTTTCAGAAAATGGAAGAGATTGGTAATTAGAAACATTTGGGCGCCCGCTGCCTATTAAGCTCAATCTAATTGCTTGGGGATCATATGAGCGGGTCGCTGCCAGTCCCCCGCAGCCGTCGCGACGCCGGTACCAGTGTCGCCCCCCGTCCCCTCGCCCTTGTCCACGCCCCATCCCGGGCGGCGTCCCCCGGCTCGCAACTGTTCCTGCTACTCAGTGGCCCCACGCGCCTCCTGAGTCCCCGGCGGGCGGGGCCGGGGGCGGGGGCGCTGGCGGTAGAGGCGTGCTGCCTGAATGGCGGGGGCCGATGGGCCCCCTGGCCCCCTCCCTTCCACCTTGGGGCTCTCACAATCGCCCGTCGCCTTGATGGATTCCCCGATTCGTTCTGCCGCGTGTTCGCTTCCTCGGTGTTGTAGCGTTGATGGATGTTCGGGAAATGTTTATCTACCCCGAAACCAGGTGGATGTGTTGACTCTTGTCTCGTGAATAGCTTTGTTGCATATTGCAGTAATATCTTAATGTGGTGGCTGTTAGAGAATATAGTTGAGTATGATCAGGAGCAGAGTACGTTCAAATCATTATTATTATCCTTATCTGATTAAGAGGCTTTGACGAAGGCATGGCTGCAGGAAAATATGTTTTTTTCCCCGACATTTTTGAAACTTTCCTTTTCATCGTCATTATTACATTTTATCTTAAAAAGTACAATTCGGAAATTAAGTACTTCCTGCCTGGCAAAATCATTTTTTCTTACACTTTTACCGCGATATAACGAAATGTGAAGTTAACCACACATGAATTTCCAATATTTTGGAGTGATTTTCTAATATCCAGAAGTCATTGGTTTGTTATATTGTACACAACTTCAGTTTTCAGAATTCTCAATTCATTTCTTAGTCTGCAAAACCTCTCCAGGAGAGAATTGTTGTTTCAGTTGTACAATTTTAAATTTGTATTTCTTTGCCTATTTTCCCCAAAATTATTCATAAATATTGAAAATAAGATGAGTGATACATGATTATTATTATTTTTACAACACTGTCAACATAAATTACCCATACCAAATACAACAGAGTCAAAAACAGCCCCAAACAGAAAGAAAGCGAACCAACTAAATTTTCTAACAATCTCTCTGGAGAAACAAAATGTCACGGTTTTCATCCCAGAGCAGTCACGCATGACTAAGATAAGTAAAAAGGGTCACCACATAACTCGCCCCGTGAACGCCTTCTTGCACCGCGCCGCGCAGCGCCCAAACGGTCAAGTTATGCGACGACCGCCATCCCAGGCAATGAGCGAGCGGATCGGCTGAGACCCAGGGCGGCCCCGCACGCCGCGTCGGAGCCTGCTTATCTGCGCCCCGCCCCCGCGCCTCGGCTTCCACGCGGTGCCGGCCCGGCGCCCCTGCGCGCACGGCACGAAAAGTACTTTGGGTGCGCTGTCGCTATTCAGACAACGTAGAGCGTATATGAAGATATCAACGTCGCCCTTCGATAGTACGCAACCTGCTTCGAGAGAGGTCGATAAAACGAGGCTATAGTCGACCGGTCCCCGTTTATCGACCTTGCATCACGACGCGGGAAGCTCGACGCGGAGACGTGGCGGAGATGCTGGGTGGGTTGCCGCTACAGCCACCGATGACGAGAACGGCGCTAGCATGCCTGATAGGTTCCTTTCATCAAAGTTCTCTCTTTTTTCGGGACGGGAAGTTTAATAAAGCGCAAATCGCAATTTTTGTTACGTCGTCCTCGCCACCGATGTAATAAGCTAAAAATACCACCGACTTTGTCCGGGTTTTACTGCGCGGTTCGCCTGCCGCGCGCTGCGCCGCATACAGATAACGAGAAGCGACGCGGCGCGGCGCGGCGGGGCGGGGCGGGGCGGGGCGGCGCGGGTTTATGGCGGGGATCACGCGTAGCGCGGCGGCGGTGGGGACGGCGCAGCGGCGGGCAAGGCGGGGTTTGGCCCCCCCCGGGGATCAGGGCCTTGGGGGGGGGAAAAAAAGGGCGGGGATGGTAGGGGGTGAGGGTGGGCCGGGTTCTATTTTTTGGTTTAAAGATGAAAATTCGCACCATAATGTTTTACTTCTTTTGGGAACCTAAATGAATATAACTGGCTTGTTAGCTAACATTCTTGTAAGAAAGTTCTCTTAATTCTTGTGGAGAGAAAGGTGATGATTTCAGTACATTATCAGTTATCTAAAGAGATAATGAAGCTTCCAAAGTACTTACAATACATTTTTATATACAAATGAAATCCAATGATTGACATAATCAGATAAATCTGAAGTAAGCTTTTTTTCGATTTGTGTAAGGCAGCAGATCAAAAGTAGAATAATTGAGTAATTCTGCATGAAACTGATTGATAATGATTAGATCATTCTTTTTTGGGATCAGTCGAATATTTAAGTGCTATGCTAATTTTCAATATTTTACGTCGATCTAATTCATCTCTGGGAATCGTAACCTCTGCGAACACTAAGAGTTTGAATTTCTCTATTTCAATTTAATATGCAAAAGAAATACGGAATTCAGTTAACAGTTGCATTAATATTTTACAATTATGATTATTATTATTATTATTATTATTATTATTATTATTATTATTATTATTTAAAACGAAAAATAGGGTTGAGATACATTTCAGTATATTTAAACAGTTTCAACGTAAGTACCTCTAAATGTAAAGGCTCATATGATTTCTCTATCTTCTTACATCATCTTAAGTATTTGCTATTTTTTCTCAAATAATAATTTAAATTGAACATGTAGCGTAATTGTTGGTTGTCACGGGATATGAGGCTGCAGCACTGAGAATGATTTATTGAAACATATTCCTGCGCTAGAGATACTTTTAGGAACCGACCAGGATGATTGTGCGCTTGATAAAGTTTCTAGACAAAAACTAAACTCACAAATGTTCACTTTAACGCCAGTTTAAACAACCACGCAATGTGCGAAACGTAGGGAATGAAAGATTAATTCTGGAAACAATGTGTATATAATTTTGAAGTAAAAATAGGAACGTTCGTATGTCCACCTACCAATAGGAACGGCTCCGGGTGATATATACTATTGTAAACCAACTACCCAGTTATTCCACGAATATAAGCGAAAATTGAAAACCAGTGCCAGTGTTATTTTTTATGATTAAAATCCGCATCGAATTGTTTTGATTTAAAAGCAGCGATACTCTGTTTCTCTATATCCTGTCGTCAAATTAAATATTGGCTACTCTCTTTCTCGTCTCGTCCCTCCCTCTTCTTTCCACCCCTCCCTCTCATACTCTATCGCGATTACCTGACGGTGTCCGGTGTCGCGCGCAAACAACACGACTGTTATATCAACACAGCTCTACCACCTTTCTTCTCCGTTCCCGCTTGCCTCGTGTTTGCCTTCGAAAGTATTTAACGTTTCCACGAATAATCAATACTTACAATTCCACGCTTCGCTAGTCGTGACCCAGAGGAGCAAACTTTTGACATCGTAAGCAACAGACGTCATTAATCTTTCGGCAGGAAATTTTCGCTTTCCGAAAGTCCCTTCAACGCTACTAACGATTATCAATACCGTGAAAGAGCTGTAGAAAACGAGTTTTCATCGACGTGTATGCAATAGCTTAGTAAAGAAATGAGATGGAGAAAGTAGCATGAATTTATTGGATGGATCTCTTCACGAAAACATATTTTTTGAAAGGACGTGAGAAGTTAGAAGTTCAACATCTGTGAGGAGGCGGGAAAGCCTTTTGTCAGCAGAACGTCGATTATGAAAGCAGGAAAAATAATCAACAGTGGAGGATTAAATAAAATTTGGTTTTTCACTGAATAATTATCACATTTCAAATTACGCAACACGATTCAAAAAAAAAAAAAAAGGAATGTAACACTAAATGCTCAAAATTTATTGAATGTTGTTCAGGAAAAAATTAGATATTTGTACTTGTTTTCAAAATTATTCTAACGGCTATCTTCAGTTTTGTTTGTTCTTAAGAGATATTTTATAAACAGGTATTTTGTTACATGTTTTCCAAGGTATCGTTTCATCAACTCTAAAGATATACCCTGCATCTGACGCATGTGGTCGAAAACAACCTTCCTCAGCCAATAAAAGAACAGTTATTTACTTTCTTGCAGAAAGTTTGTAAAAAATCGTCACCCTGAAAGAACTCAGTAACTTTCATTCGGGGTCTCCCTCTCATAACCCTTTCTCACCCTCCCTCGATTTCGTTAAAATATTCCAGGCCATCTCTAGTGAAAAGAAGGCAATTTCCTGGAGTCTGAGAACACCCATGAAAACGAGGTCATGTTTGATGACCCGAAACAAAAGTAGTGAGCAACGCGAGGTTGATGGCGCTCATATTCAAAAGTGGGGGGCGCGACGTTCGGTCACGGGGTGCGGGAGGTGGGGAGGGGTGGGGTGGAATGGGAAGGGACGGGTGTGGCACGATGAGGTGGGGTGGGGGCGGGGAAGAAAGGGGAAGGGAAAAACATGAGGAGGGCGGCGTGGTGGTTGGAGGGGGGAGGGGAGGGTGGCTAAGAGGGCGGCATGGGGCAAGGGGTGCGAGAGCGGGCCGGGTCGGGTGAGAGTCGAGAAGGTCGCTCGTACACGGCGGAGGCCGTGCATAAAAGCAGCAGTCCTGAAACTATTTGTTCGGAGTTGGATGGAGGTGTACGAATAGACGCTGGAGGAAGGGAAAGAAAGAGAGTGAAAGAGGGAGTGCGAAAAATATTGAAATCCTCTCAAGGATTGCCGAAGATAGTAGTGTTCCGTTCCGTTGATTGAGGGTGAGCTGTGAAAATAGATATTCTATCGCATATCCTAAAAGGGAAGACCTTGGGGGGAAAATAGAAGAAAAAAAAACGTTTCTCTGTATGTTTTTAAAACGCCCGTTCCATCGTTCAAAGTGGGGTTCAAGGTAGAGAAACTGATTGTAATATAAGTTTAAAAACAATTCTAGAAATGATTTTCAACGTACTCTGGTTAGAAGTGATTTGTCCAAGATTATTAGGTTCATTTCCAATGAAAAACGCTGGGGTGACCAGTACTTTGCGCAGGGCTAAGACAGCTGATTTTTTATTTCACTGGAATATATTTCTTACAAAATCTTACATACTCAGAAATAATTTTGTTGATCGTGGTAGGACAATGTTGTATCTTTGCAGAAAGAAGGAAGGTTATCCATAAAAATAAATTAAGTAAGGCTGTAAAAATGATATGGTTATGGGAGCATTAAGTAGGTAGGTGTAAAATTACAAAATGTGTTTTATTCCAGAAATGCGAAATAAAACTTCATTACTAATTCGCAATCACGCATAAAAAGTACTTTACAGATGATTCAAAATTATTTTTCCTTGGAGATAAAAATTTCAACGAGAATTGCATTCTATTATATTTTAAAAAGGGTTAGTGGGTAAAAATTGTGACAGTAAATAAAACAGATGTAATATTTTATCATCTGTAAGTGATTAAAAAATAAAATCTAAAAAAGTTAGTAGGATACTAGACATTTTTCCCCTCAAATGAGCAAACTTGGGATTTGACGAAGTTCTAAAACGAACGATTGAATTAAAAAGAAACGTATTTAATTGTTTATTATCGGAAGAGATTGCAAATAAAAATGTAATAAACGAAAAAATTATTTGTATTGTAAATAGTATATTCCTGAAACCAGATTGCTAGCTTTACCGCGTCTTCCGCATGTAAGTGAGCGCTCTGCGCGCTCTGTGGAGTGGCGAAGAGCGAACGCGTCACCTGGCCGCGCCAGTCAACTAACCCGCGCCGAAACGCAACGCCGCTGCAAACCAAATGCGCTCCCCGCCGCGGCGCAGTCACCCCGCCCGCCGCCCGGGCGCGCGCTCGTTTGTAACTCAATGAAGCCGCTCTTTGAAACGGGAGACGTCACCTGAAAGTCATACGGCTTTCAACACCCCGCTGGAATTTGTTTGTACTGAAAGCAAGAGGACGCTCCTAATAAATATCTGCGTGGAATCTAGTGTGTGAACATTTGCTAAGAGCCAGTGGAAACTGTTGGTATTGATATACGTGTGTATGTGTGTGTGTGTGTGTGTATCGGCTATAAATTTTCAGAGAATCTCTGTTTTCGAACAAAAAGTTGTTTTCAGTATATCACTATACATGAATATTTATCGCGAGAAAGGCAGGGGATAAATTTGGAAAGCTCACTAAGGACAAAGTAATAACCTGAATGTAGATGCGAAGTACTCTCGCCTAACATCGAATTTTACCACCCAACATGCTAATGTATTATCAGCCAGAAATATTTCTTCCCTAGCCATATGATACACTCACTCAGTGCATTGATCCTATCAGAATATAGTAATATTCGTAGAAGCAGAGTTTTGACAAATTGCATTTTGCCAAACAGTCTCCCCCACAATTGGCACGAGCTTTGTACCGCTTAAAAACGATGCCACTTGTAACTGCGAAAAATAATTTATCTCTGGCCGTAAACACGAATACTCCGGAAATTCATTGAATTGCTTAACAAGAATAGCAAATAAGGAGGGGGAGGAAATGAAGGGCAGCTCCGCAGCGATATAACTGCGCGATGTAGGGGGCTGGCCCGTAGAGAGAGATTGCGATTTATGGCGCTATAAGTACTCTGCAACTCGTGCGTACATGTTGTATGCAAAACAGGAATCGCAAACATCAGTTGCACGCCACTGAATGATAACACCACCGTGTTTGGGGAGGACTGCTCCGCGCAGGGGCTGGAGCGGCCTCGGCGGGTGGGAGGCTGGCTGTGTCGCGAGCCAGCGGGGCTCGTCGCGTTGTTGTCACTTGCAGGGCGGCAGGTCGCGGGCTCTTTCCGCTCTCCCCCTCGGAATAAAAGAGGTCTCATTACGTGCTTGTCTGACGTCGTGCTCGGGGCGAGATTTGCATCAGCGTGTTAGCAGTAATCATCGCCCGTGTTGTTTCGTGATGTTGGTCTCTTCGAGAAGGATGTTCCGTGAAAGGGAGGTCATGTGCTCGAATCCTGATAGGCAAGGATTTTACACTGTTTGTAAAGTAAGCGAGTTGATACCTCTGTGTAACGACGAATTCCCCGGTCGCTCGTAGTTATCGAAGCGTTCTCGAACCACCGAGCCTAGGGACTCATGATGAGATCGCGTTTCGCTTCGATCGAGGAATTCTCTTTCTGACCTACAGGTGGAGGTGGTTTCATGGATCTAGATCTATATAATACTATATCCTGCCAGGTCTATAAAATATCTACGAATACTCTGTGTTCGGTGTCACTTCCCAGAATAAACACGCATTAAGAGTAATGTGGAATCAATTCTAGGGTAATTTTGGCTTACTTTGTTTCAAGATTTTAATTAAAATGCTAGAAAAATAAGCTGGAGTTTAAAATGAATTAGAGAAGAACATAATTCATGTTACTAAGCACTTACATTTTCAAACGCGAATTTTTAAACGGTTAGCTTTTTCACTTTTGGGAAAATCTGAATATAGCTTTCTTTTTTTACATCACTGGTTATTTTTTTACATCATTACATTTCGTACACTGTGTTTTGATGTTGCAAATATGTTGAATGCACGTTGCAGCCTAATTACAGAACGTCTGGAGCAATCTCAACCAAATTTGCCCGAACAATTTTGAGTGGACTAATAAAACCTTGAAGAATCGTGTTTCCATGTGCAGTTACGAAAAAAACATGGCAATAAATTTAAAATAACTATGTTCGATTTTCGTCGTTTAAAAGAAGTAATGCGAGGTCAACAACGTTACACAAAGGTATGGATGTTGGAGGAATATATTTTTTTCCACCATATCCCCCATACGATTCTATTATTTAATTAATGCTTCTAACAGGTTTGAGGCGCTCAGGATAATAATGACACATCCCCACCGACCGTGCATTATCACTTAGAAGTACGACGATAAACTCCTACCATATATTTATAATAAGCTGAAA
This sequence comes from Teleogryllus oceanicus, assembly GCA_964035755.1. Lineage (NCBI taxonomy): Eukaryota > Metazoa > Arthropoda > Insecta > Orthoptera > Gryllidae > Teleogryllus > Teleogryllus oceanicus. The sequence continues at coordinate 101,144,631 of CAXIVR010000004.1, read as the reverse complement.
TACCATGTGAATAATATTGGGATAAAGCAAAACCCTCAAATTCCACCTTCAAAAATTTGTCCGAAGTGTAAGTGATCGTGAGCTAAAACCCAAAAAGTCAGTTTTTTCTAAATCATCTTCGATTGGGATATGCCGTTAATTGTTATACTAGGAATCCGTGTACGTGTTTCACGATATGTGGTTGCACAGACCCTACGAACTGTCACAATACATTAATATTAGCATTATATTAAAAGTAGAAAGAGCCAGGAGTTGTTGATTACTGTTGCAAGCAACGGTTGCAAACAAGCGGATGTTATTAGCAATAAAATCAAATGAAATCTGTAGTTCGGTTATCGATGCAAGTAAGTTTTCTGTAATTCGAAAGTGAAAATTTCTAGTTTTTCAAATGTTGTCTTAATATAAAAAAAGGGTATTGTGGGTCCCTGATATAGAAAAGAATTGGATAAATCTTATTCCTACATGTACTAGCAAATAACTTCCTCTAACATGTGTAGTCAGAATTCACCTTTTATGGGTCCTTGATACAGAAAAATTGCTTGATGGGAAAACCTATGTCTGTCCGTCCTTTCGTGTATAGTCAACGTTAGTTCCTCAACCAAACAGACGATTTTATCCCAAATGGATATTCCCCAATCGGTCTTCTGGAAGTCCTGTGTATTTCCAATTGATATTTTGATTTTTGAGGGTACTTTACATAATACCTTAAAGAAATACTACTATTGTTTCAAAAATTGCTCAAAATGGTTTATTTCCCCCCTCCGATACAGCAAAGAACGCTTAAAAAGAAGGGCGCAAGTCTCATTTTCGAAAATTGAAACATATGTGTTGACAACAACGGATGACTATGTGAGGGTCTTTGTTATCACATGAACGATGTGAAATCAGATGTCTGACTGCCGTGCCAGATGAATGTAATCCGTTTGAAGCAGAGCTCACACTCAAAGATAACCGTTCTTCATGGGATAAATGCCCGAGAATGTCACAGAGAATTGGTAAAAGGCTCTTAGAAATAATGTCCTTTCATACCGGACAGTCGCGAGATGGGCACGAGAGATTCTATGAGGACGCCTAGCAATCAGCAACAAGCTGTGACAATGTGGCACGTGCAGTAATCGAGTATCTGCCAAATCGGGTCTTTTGAACGGGTAATTAATGTTTTTGGAATGTTTTAAACTCGTATATGCTAAACTGCTTTTGAAAATGAAATCTGTACTGTCATTTCAAATACCTTAATAAATATGAGAAACACAATTATGGCATGTCGTTAAATATTTACGCACTTTGTTCATGTATTGTCCTTTCTTGTCATGAAAAGAGTAGTTTCCATGACTAGTGTCCCAACCTCCGTAGAAAGGTCCGCGTCTGTGTATATATCTGCGTCAATATTAATTTTTCTTGTGTATAATAATTAACAGACGATGATTATGAAATTATTGCTTAGCCTAGGACAAATTTTCGTCAATATACTTGTTTGGGACTACGGATTCGGATAGGCAGTCGAGAACACAATGAGAGAGCAAGCATTTCTGGACACTTTCCTATTTTGCCCTGAAGAATACTTTATTTCCTCCAAACTTTTTGGGCGAATAAGCGACTGCAGTGATGTTTTGCTGGAAAAGAATTGGGGAGTAAAATTCAATAATCTGCCACGAAAAATATGTCCGGTTTTCAAAGAGCTCATGAACGCATATTACAGAGCTATTTTGGTGAAAAATACTTTCATTAGGCGGGAACTGGCAGTGGTGTAGAGGAAAAATGGAAGAACTTCAAGTCCATTGTGCTAGATATTATCCAGCATTTTATCTAGCACAAAGTATGGAAAACTAATCCGGATCCCGTATATTAGAACGAACATATATGACTGTATTGCAAAGTGAGAAAATCGTACAATATAAGAAGGCAGGAACAAATTGTAAGGAAAACATACGCGTTTAGGAAAAAGAGCTACTAGAGGTGAAGAATTTAAAAAATTGGTTCTATACAATAAAAACAAGGGCTGGGGAGAATTTTACATGTCTGAAAAAAATGCAGAAAATATTATTGAATTTAAAACAGGAGACGGTGGATCCATTTGGAGCACTATGGTGAAAGAAAACGCAATTCATACTATGCATCAGTATTTACGCCTTCAAAGACTGCTCCTGCAGTAAACTCTTGCTTGCAAATTAAAGACGTATATATTATTTTTACAATAAATATTATTGCAATATGTAAGTGGATCGCGGTATTGACTAAAAGGAAATCCCAGATGGAATTTTCGAAGAAATACCGAAAAAGTGGGAGGAGAAACCATTTTTCCGAATCTTCCGAGAATTCTCTAGTTACTATTAATATTGACAATGTCCCTAATGCCTAGAAACAATCCTGTAGTGGTTCCTATTTACAAGGGTGAGAATCGTTTAATAATGTCCATTCCCATTCCCATCAGCTTAACATGGGTAAAATGTTAGGACATCGAATTGAGAATCATTTGCGACATACAGTTGCAAAAACGTATTGAAAAAAAACTTTTAAATGATGCCAAGAAAAAGGAAGGAAAGTAAATCGGGATAAGAGCAAACCAATTAGTTTTACGAAGGCTTGAACACAGAAAAACCTCCAATACTCAATGGGTAGAAATAAAATTCCTGAGATTCGTAGCTGTAAATATATGGGCGAAATAATTCCAAGCGACCTCGGCTGGACTGATCACGTAAGATATACTACACAGAAGCCTACAAAAGACATGCTCTTCGTTTTGTTAAATGCATATTCCGGGCATCTAACTGTAACGGGAAAATGTAGCTTACACTTGCCTGGTTCTTCCCCTAGCGGAATACGAAGAAGTGTGCTGGGATCCTCATAGAGGAGGTCAAATTAAAGCATTAAACCCAGTGCAGAAAAATCGCTTAAATTGGCGGATACAAACAATAGAGAGAATGCCAATTGGGAATCAATGTACGTAGAAAGGCAGCACAACTGTGGGACCTTTCAAGGCGTTCACAAAGCAACCGGCATGGAAGGGTATCAGTGAAAGATTTGAAATGCCATGCTACTTTAGTAGGAGCGACTACTTACACGAAATAAAATGAAGAAAACAAAGACCGGATTCAGCTTTATAAAAATGACCATTGTTGACTGAAACAATTTACCTGCAGAAGTGCTAGTTATTCTTCCCAGGAGCACGAACGTTATGTGCAATGTGCGAGAATAGTGCGGTGCACATACTTTACCATAATTTATACATAACCTTTAATGCATAAATTACTAGATAGTAAAGGTACATGAAGTTAAGTAAAGTAAAGTGATGGGTATGGGATAGAGATCCGATTTTACCTAGTTTTTTGTTTGTTTTATTTTATTTTATTTTGTGTTTATTTGTATTATATATTTTATTACATATTTATATACAGCAAATTATTTGTATATTTGCATCTTTTAATTTTTTGTATTTGAACTTGTTTTTTTCTTAACTACCACCATGTGTTCCTTAATGGTAGGATTTATTATTATTATTATTATTATTATTATTATTATTATTATTATTTATTTTTTCACAGCTGTCTGTTTGGGTCAGATATTTCTATCAAAGCATGATTTCAGTAGGACATTACTTTTAACAAAAATATATTTACTTTAAAATTAAGGAAATTTCAAATATAAATTTAAACACAGTTTATAAATTAAAAAGTAAATAATTCTTTAACACAAATTTATTTAGGAACCCATAAATCTTCTGACTAAAGAACACGTGCTCAGGATCACAGCTTTCTGTAGATTGATGATAATGATCATCTCGATCCCCAGTTTATTCAGAGGGTGCTTCAGGACGGTAGGTATCACACCTGTTGCTGAGAGGACGATCGGTACAATCTCCACCTCCAATATATGCTACTGCTCCTTTACAACTTGTGTAAGTTCTCTGTACTTTTTAGTTTTCTTTTTGTGTGTTGTGTCGAGGTTGCTGGTATCTACAACTGCTATGTCTATCAGCCATACTTTTCTTTTAGATTTATCCCAGAGTATTTCATCCGGCCTGTTATGATGGACTGTTCTGTCGGTCTATACGCTTCGGTTCCAGTATAGTTTATAAATGTTGTTCTCGATGACATTTTGAAGACGGTACTTATAACAGGGTGTATCAAATTCACCAGCAATTCCACATTTCCTTGCAAGTTTGGCGTGGATGATTCGTGCTACCATATCGTGCCTCTGTTTATAATCCGTTGGGGCCAGCATATTGCAACCAGTGGTAATGTGCTGGATCGTTTCTTGGCCTACACCACAAGCCCAGCAGATATCAGAAGGTACTTCGGAGTCTTGAATAATGTGCTGGAGATAATTTCGTGTTGCAATTACCTGGTCCTGGATTGCTGTCAAGAATACTTAAGTCTCGGGGTAGAGATATCTTATTTTAAGCCACTTGTACAACAAGCAGGCGTCGACATTTAATTTGGCTATTTCTGTAGGATATCTACTATGGAGTGCTTTTTGTTTCCATTGTTCTAAGTCCTCGGCTTGTGTTGATTGATCGTATAATACAGTTTTTTGTTTAAGGTTGAGTGGTGTATAGTTCTCGTCTACTCGCTGTGTTACTCTGTATAGCTGAGATGACAAGGCTTTCTCATTGAAATACTCTCTTTATATCCATTATCAGTTTTGCATGGAGATTTCCAATATTTAATAATATTTTCCTTGGTAGTGTTATTCTTTGGATAGAACTTTTTGGAGGTTTAAACGAGTCATTTGGACTCTGATAATCCTCTCCAGTGAGTCCAAATTAGTTTTGGTCCATTTTATATTGCCTCATGAGTAAGTAATCACAGGAATGGCATATGTATTAATTGCTGTTGTAAGATTACGAGAGTTGAGGGAGATCTTGAGTATGATATTCAATCTGTTGGTAAACTCTGTTTTTAACTTGTCTTTTATCTGACTGTGTATAATCATTTTATTTTGTTGTATCCCCAGACACTTGTAAAGCTCATCCATTCTCAATGCAGTGATGAACTCTCTTGATGCAGTGTCGTGCTCTGAGCTGTCTATGAATTTCTCCCTTTGAATATTTTATGTTTTGTATTTTGCATTTTGCTACGCCAAACTGCATGCCTATATCACTAGAGAATCTTTCAGTGATATATATTAGCTTTTTCAGACCCTGTAGTGAGCCAGAGTATAGTTTTATGTATTACATGTATACCAGATGAGTGATCACACACTTCTCTTGATCTTTCAGTTCAAATCCCAGTTTGGTATTGTCCAATAAATATGACAGGGGGTTAATGGCCAGGCAGAACGAAAACGGACTGATGCTATCTCCTTGAAATATTCCCCCCTTAATCTTCAAAATCTTTGAGGCTACTCTCTTGTTCCTTGAATGCATGTGTATTGTCTTGAGGAATTCCACAATCGTAGGGTTTATACCATATATTCTAAGAACATGGATGAGCCAATCGTGAGGGACCCTGTCGAATGCTTTTTTATAATCAATAAAACAAGTATATAGGTTACGCCTTTTCCCACATGCCTGAGACTGTCTATTATTAACTGTTCTCTACTTCCCAATGAGTCTTTGCAGCTGCCTTTTTGGGTCTTCGAGATGATGTTATTTTGTGTACAATGTTGTTCGATGATCGTATGTAGATAGCCAATCATGATCTTGTATAATGCATTAAGGCATGTGATTGGTCGGTAATTCCCTGGATGTGTAGTGTCATTTGTTTTTGGTTTTGAATATGTAACACCTTCACTCAAGATGTCTGGAGTTTCTTCCGGATTTTTCAGGTAATGATTCACAAGTGCCAAGATCTTTTCATGGAGACATGTTAATCTCTTAAACCAGATGTTATGAAGCCCATCGGGACCACGACATTTCCAGTTAGCCAGCTTGCGAATAGTAGCCCGTAAGATATCCATCGAAATTTCCCTGGTTTCCATGTGTCTGATAGTAGCAGTAGGGTTCGTAACATCACTCATCCATGATATGTTGTCTTGAAAGTGGCCTTCTGTTGACCATATTCTCCCCCAGAATTCTTCTACAGCTGACTTCCCTGGCAGCTCAATGCTTTGAATTTCTCCTTTCCATCTCCTATAAAACACTTTTTGGTTTCTATTGAATTTTTGTTTATCATTCTTTTGCTTTAAACTCTTATTATAGCGTCTCAATCTTTGGTTGTAGAGGCTAAGTTTTTGTTTCAAAGTATCTATATATTCTAGGATATACTCATTTTCAGAATTGTACGCATTATTATTATTATTATTATTATTTACAGCGCATTTGTTTTGAAGCATTATATTGTTCCATTTAGTCCATATTGATTTTCAGTAGATAAGAGAAATCTTAGAAATTAAAACTTTTATACTCCTAAAAATTAAAATATTTCTCGACAGGTCAAATACTAACTTTGTCAGTTCAAGTACAGTCAAATATGTCTGTAGTGTTCAGGGTTAATCCTTGCTATTTATAGGTTTAACGTAAAGGACTTGACTCTATGGCCAGAAATTTATAATAGTTTAAAGGATATTCAGCAACAAATACTGTTGCAGAGTGCAGGACGATTCCTGTGAAATTGTGGGTGCTTGCCAATTAGTTAGGGCTTCAGAGACCAATCCGCATTAATGCAGATTGCGAATAATCAGATATTCTGGCGTGACTCCCGATTGTATAGTCCGTATTCCTCAAGCGTTCTGATACTTCTCTTAAAAGCTTCAGAGAATGCTATTAGCTGAATATTCTTCATACTCTTGAAACACTTTAGAGTCTCTCCTTCTTCAGTGAGTCGTCATTTTGCTTTCTATATTTGTGTTAGAGTAAAAAATCATCTGACACAAACAAGAACTATATATTGCAGGAATGTAGGCTAACTTGTGATTAATATGTTACATTTTTCAAACCATGATAATAAAAAATAGTAATAAACTAAGAAAATAAAAATTAATTCTAATCAATAAACAAGTAACCTGACGTCATACTGTAGTTGCAGATCAAGCAAAAGCGCCCTCATCATCAGCTGCTCACGCTTGAAGCCGATTTGGGTATTATGAAGGGCAAGCATACTCACGCTAAGCAGATTGTACTAGCAGATTTTGCTCCAGGGGAAAATTAATAATGAGGGCACTTGCAGTACATCCGTCACGCATAGAAATGATTTGGTAATCGCTGACCAATTGATGCATCACGTGAATGTGGCGATCACATTATAACATGGCAAAGAGCCGTCAAGTCGTCTACGAATATCCTCTACTCGTCTTCATCTCTCTCTAGACATTAATAATTTCATGAAAGACTAATAACTCCTAGAACATTTTTGTTAATTTAAATATCAGCAAAATAGTTGCTTTTATAAGAGCGTGAAATGATAGTTTTTTGCAAGATCTAGATTCAGAATTTTTTTGCCGAGAGCGAAAGGTAGAAGCAAAAATCAATCGAGATCGTACAAAAAACAGTAATTTCGTTTACCAACTATAAACAATTGTTTTCTTCGATTGTTTTAAACTGTTTAAATAACGAATTATAATATTGGTTTTTTCTCCATTGTATAACATGAGGTTATGAGGTCGCAACAGAAGGTAGCAAATCATGTTGTCCCGAACTCCTATTCTGTAACTGGTATGTCGTGGTTTAATTTCTAAATTTAAAATGGATAATAGTGATACTAACACTGCACACAAGTTGGTCGAATTGCCAACGCTGCAGTATCTAATTATTATCCGAAAATGGCAATTCACGAAAAAACACGTACTTTTGTGAAGAAATTAGTGTTTGTCTAAGAGAAGTTTCTAATACTATGTCAGTAGCGTTACCCACTAAATAGGGGCTCCTAGTTAATTTTATGTTAAGAGTTATTTACTGGGAAAGATTTACAACAAGATTTACAACAACAACAACAACAATAATAATAATAATAATAATAATAATAATAATAATAATAATAAAAGTTGTATTGCTGTTAAAAAGTGTTCTATTTCCATACGCTTCAACCTACCTACCGTGCGTAAAATTCTTTTCCACACTATGACGTGAACAATAATTATGAGTAGTAAAAGTAGTTATATGATACGAGTAGTAAAAGATATTTTGTTTTCCGAGTAGAGAATGTTGCCGCAGGAAGCCGATAGACCATGTGACACAATATTAAGGGCAAAATAAAATCACATTCATGACGTGTGTCATACACTATTTTTAGACAACCTTATTGACTTTGATTTTATTATAATTCAAGCACCCAATTGCTTAATTGGATACCTTGTTACCCGTAGATCAGTTGTAGTAGATCAGTGGAGTATTTAGTTTGTCTTTGTTACATTCATATTTTTATCTAAACATTTGAACCTCGTCACATGCTGTACGTGCCCTAAAAGAATCCGACTTTATTAGTTGCTGTCTAAGAAAGTATTTTATGCAAAGCTGAGTTTCGGTTTTAGAAGTTTGAAGAAAATACTAACTTCACGCACGCTTAGCAGCACGTAGAAATTCACTACATTATCTGCACATTTTTTTAATAATTGGAATATTCTATTTGAAATTTATTTATATGTATATCTTTTCAATGTGTAGAAAGTTAGAGGTGGAATCCAGCATTCATCCCTGGTTTATATATTTCAATCTAATTCACCTCGCGCCCTCCCATCACTCAACTATCCCTTCCATTCAGGGATTAAACGAGCGTAACGCACTCGTTATACTGTTTTTATTTGACTTTGCATACTCGGCTGTTGAAGTAATTAAATACCAGGTTATTAACAGGGAAGGAATAATTAAGGAAGTTATTAAACGCCAATATCAAAATTGCTTAACCTTTGAAAAATAGCATGATGATTCGCGTAGGTTGGGTGCTGTTTGATTTTTTTAAATTTCTCTATATCAGTTATAGTGTTTCATTTACTCATTTAGTCATATAAGTAATTTTGACTCTTTGCCATATAAGTAATATCACGAAATAGTGCTCGTATTTCTGAGCAGCCCTGATTACTTTCAAGAGTTAATTCTGGCAAGATGTTGCTAGCATTACTTAAGTCATTTCACATTCTATTTTGTTGAATTTTTGATTGTATTATTTAGTATGTATGTTACCAGTCATCAACGCTGCCTTTCGTCAATTCCCGAATTAATTACTCTCTTTCGTTCAACACTATGAATTCAATTGGTGTTTTTTATTTTGAAATCCCATTCAATTTGATATCAAATCATGATCTAAAAACATTTTTTAATTAATTGTAGTTTTTGAGGAGAGTTTCTTCTCGCCACCTCTCTTTAAATGAATTATTTGTTTTAAATATGGTCTTTGAACCCCAGTTTCCGGGAGAGGTAGGCAACGCATGTCTACTTGCTTCGCGTCTGTCAGTCATGGTGGTGTGAACATCTCTACTTATACATCGATGCTTCCGGTAAGATTTGCAAACTGCATTATTTTATGTAATACAACGATCTCTCCATTCAAGTAAGATTTAATTGGCAAGTGTTTTGTTTCTGATTTCTTTCTTTACTCTCATTCATGATTTTACCGTCATTTTACACATGGTAATTTTAATATTCTTCGTAAACCTTTAACGCAATGAAAGTGAGTTTTATATTTAAACATGTATGCATTGATTAATTGATTTAACTTCTATTTATATCTTGAAAATAAATTTGTGTCTTCTTTAAAGAGTATAAACATCATAAGTTGTGTTTTATCTCCATAAGGGACAAATCATTAATTTCTATCTAACGAATTCATTGACCCTAAATATATTTCAAATACTTTCCTCGATTGGATCATTCCAATTTCTAGCATTGTTTATGCTAATTTCTTTAATTTGAATATTAAATTATGAACTTGATTCTGAACGAGTGTTTGTATTAAAAACTTCATAATTTCCTGCTTCACTATCCTGACATGGGTCATTTTATAATGTGAGCTATTAGTCAGGGAAGAGTTTCGCTAGGCAGAAAATTTATAGTCCACAATATATTTATGAATGTGATTATATTCCTTTTATATGATGCCGTTCTGGCTCGGTTGCTTTCAATTAGTATAATAATTAGATATTTTGTTTTCTAAATATTTATAATTTAGTATTTCTTTCGGAAGTCCTTTGTTCCAAAATTATCAAATATATTTTATTTGTGTTTTTCTGTACGTAGTAGCAACAAAATACTAGTGCTCTTTTCAGGAGCACAAAAGAAAGAGATACAAATAAACAGGTTCTTCGGGGAAGAAACGCCAATGGGTCAATTTGTCACGGTTGCAGCAAGGCTCCCGAGAGAGGAAAGGAAGGGGATTAGAGCGACGCAAAAAAATCCATTAACACAAATTTGGCTGCATTTCTTACAGAATTTCTGACGCTTCCATAAAGATGAAAAATATCGACGAAAAGTTCGGTCCATATTTCATATGCCTGCCATACGCCTTCTCCATTCTTCGGTCACAAGCCTTTTCGAAAGCACTAAACTATCAGCGTATCGGTTATGTGCGCGGGGCAAAAGAGACGGAGGCGAACTCGGGTCCAAATGGCAAGTAGGGGTGGCGGCAGCGGCGGCGGCCGCGACGTCCGTGGTGGCCGTAGTATCGGAAAGCGATCTATACACAGTAATCGGCTCTTGTATAGGTTTATTGATGACGCGGCCCCTGGGTGCTTCCGTGGCAGCTTGTTGCAGGAGTGGAAACTCCCCAATAAAAGTGCGGCGGGGACACGGCGCGGGCAGAACCCAGTGTCGCGCAGTAACCCGGGGCCCCGAAGATTGCTTTGGACGGGCGCGCCTCAGCTGCCGGCGCGGCGCGGCGGCGTCCCCGCAGCCTGCGACCCTGGAGACGACGCGCCTCCCGCGCGCCGCGGCCAGGCCCGCTGCCGCCGCCACGTTGTTGCACATTCGGCAACGCTGCCTATGGTTGGGAAAAGTCCGAGAGCGAGTCACGATGTCGCGGATTTACACGTGGACAAATATGTACGCCGGAACGGTACGAAATATCGAACGAGTTATCGAACGCTTCAGTACGAAAACTGTCTCTAATATATGTTTGGTTAAGAAGCTAAGATACGTATTAAGAGCGATATTATGACTACAAATTCTGTGGGAAACCGTTGCTTTATAATCTTCCTAAAATCAATATCGTATCCCTTGAACAGATATAATCTCTGTTAAACATACAAGAACTGCGTGATTACATTGTTTATGTAAAAAATAAACATTATATAAGTCATGAAATGCATTACTATTAATAATAATAATAATAATAATAATAATAAATACAGTATTAATTATAAGCTAGATGTTGGTTATTTATTGAAAACATACAAGTTCTAATTTTTTACGTTCACGTACTTCAAGTAAAAAAAGAATTTATTTAATAAATAATTATATTACTCATGTTTGCACATCAATTTCATTCTAGAATTACGAGAAATGGAGTGGTAATTTATGGTTCTCACTGGGTTAAGTGCACTATTAAATATTAATAGTTCACTGAAAGAAGAAACTTAAAAACATAGCTTTCTGCATCTGGAGAACATGAAAATGTGAAGAGTCAGTAAATGCGACAGATACCGCAGAATTACACGTTAAGATATCCCACTTACATAGAACAGTCTCGCAGTCGCATAATTCTTGTTAGTTTTATGACTGATATATCTTTCTTAGGGATATGTCCCCATTTCTGGTGAAGTTATCAGAAATTACACAGATAATTAAAGAGGAAATAAGAGATAGACGGTAATGAAAAGTTGAAATATAGTTACGAACACAAGCTGTCAAATAAAATGGAAATCCAATTGGAAAACTATAAACTTGGGCGGATATCAAGTAGTTTGAGTTTTAAAGAGGACAAGAAGCTCTCAAGTAGTCTCATTGACATTTTTATTATTAGAATAAATGGTTTGGTGTTTGATTGATTGATAGTGATTCCGAGCGAGTCAACTGTGAAGGTCAGTAGCCCCGTAAGTGTAGTGCGTGAGTTTATCTCGGAAGGTGGTGGTGGTCTGCCCCGGTGGATAGGGGGTCCGGCGCCTAACTACCGTCACGTCGGCTGGCGAGGCTTTCCCTCACCAGCGGGGCAGCACCCCAGCCGGGACAAGCCCCGGTCCCGATCGGTCTCTCGGCATGTGTGGCAGTGTAATGGATGTTAGTGTAAGTATATAAGAGGTTAGGATAGGACAAGGAAGTGGAAGGAAAGATCGCGCGTGGTCCGTTACCTGTTTGTTAGGGTACTGCTCCGGCTTTCACTCGATACTGATCGGAGGTGGTAAACATGGTAAACTACCCAGCAGAGCAGCTGGCCGTTAGAATTCTCCTCCAGACAGCGGCTGAATTCGACGTAGCAAGTGTCGAAAATCCTACCACCATCGGGATTTGAACATAGGATCTCTCGACCCGAGGCACTGCAGTGCCTCGGGTCGCGGCATTGCAGTTGATGCCCTGAGCCACCTTTCCCGGTGGTTCCTTGGAGACCAAATTCTGAGCACAGGGTGAGCAAATTCTGAGTGAATATTTTCAGGGGCTTCAACTTCTTTGGCGATTAGACCCCTAAAGTTCAGAGCCTAGGTAATAAATTTTAATAACCCTTCCTGAATTAAATGCTCCCTCCCAAATAAAAAAACAAATATTTAGAACGGAAAATGAGCTATATATTTAGGTTCTTATCGCAGATGGTGACTTATTACCGCGATAAAACAGTTAACTATTATTTGACTGTAGTACTGTTCACAATCCTGTTTTTCCTCACTAACACCCCTCCTGTGCAAATAGTGAAACTACATTTTTTGACTAGCAAAAGAAGGTCCAAAGGTCATCTCAGCATTTGAACAACGAATTAAGAGAAAACTGAACGAAAACCTTATCGAGATGCGAAAAAACTGATCCAGATGGCGAGTTTAATGCGACATTCTTCAAAGACGAGGTTTAATGGTAGATGGTAATAAACGTACAAACGTATTGCACGATTAACCGTAAGACCAGAGAAACAATAATTATTGTACTCTGGACCATTAAAAATGCAACTTTCGTTGAAGAGATGCTCTCCAGAATATGTGATAAATGAGACAGGAGTTTTCTTTGTTCCTGCTTCAAAATTAATAATGCATTAAAAAGATTCAACGCGAAAAAAACGACTATGCGCTGACTTTTCACATTTAGAAATACACAAGTACTCAGTTAATAAACAGTTAATAAACAAGTACTCAGTTATAAAAGTTCTAATAATAAGAATATTATCAGAAAAATAAAATGTAGCCGAAAGTCAATTATCTATATGGTCAGAAATTTCACTTCTCTGTAGATCTTCATCCTTTGTGTGTACTTTTTTCGTCACACAAAGTAAACAGTGCAATGAATGTTGAAAAACACGTCTTGTTCTTGTCGTCAGTTTATTCCCAAACGCGTATTTTCAAAGCCCCCTGTTTTGTTATGCGCGACCCTCCATAAATGATGTTCCCAGCCACCGCTGTTCTTTTCTCTATACCACGGCTCCAGTTGGCTTCTCTCCCGATTTCAAGCTATCTTCAAACTATCAGCAAAATTACTTCTTATTCAACAGATTATTCGCCGGGGAATTATCATTCATATCATCGTCTGCGATATACAAGGAGGAACTTTGCAACTGTGTGTTCTTTTCGTTGTGAGCACAAGCAAGACATTCGGTGATTTTAAGTTAAGAAACGGTGGCAAAAGTCCTATTCAAAATTTCTGCGATGACCAACTTTTTCTAATGCATTCTAACCCCACACGTTTTTTACTTTCTTCGACTGTTATACTCTCCCAACTCCACATTCATATCAAATACCTACGTTTTGAAAATACGTTCATTTGTCATAACATATTCTTTTTTCAGCACCTTCAATTCAGATTTAAGATTTAAAAATACAATGGAGTCATCAGGGGTACAGATAATATAACATTAATCGACTGATAACAATGCACTAAAAATTCTAATTGAATATTATCAAATGAAAGGGAAAGCTACTTCGGTAGTTTAATACAGCAAATCCATCATTTCGTAATTGATTGATTGATTGATTTTTTCGTGTTTCTGGTCGCGTCAAATGCTTTGGTCATTAGTCCCGTGAGTGTAGTGCATGTTTTTTCTCAGGAGATGATGGTGATCTTCCCCTGCCGGATGGCGAGATCCGGCGCCGACCTACCGTGGGGTTAGTGGGGTTACCCCCTAACCAAGACTCCCCCACCAGCAGGGCACCGCCCCAGCCGGGACAAGCTCTAAGCTCCCGACAGGTCTCCCAAAATATGTGGCAGTGCAGTGCATGTTAGTGTAAGTGTGTGTGCAAGGGGAGAGGATAGGACAAGGAAGAGGAAGGACAGATCGCGCGCGGTCCGTGGCCCGTTTGGTAGGGTACGACTCCGGCATTCGCCTGATGTTGATCGGAGACACCACGGAAAACTACCAATCAGAGCAGCCGGCCGCTAGAATTCTCCTCCAGATAGCGACTGAATTCCACCTAGCTGAAGAGCTGTGGAAGCTGTGGAGTGTCGAAAATCCCGCCGCCGTCAGGACTCGAACCTAGGACCTCCCGGTCAGAGGCGCTGCAGTGACACTAGTTGATGCACTGAGCTACCGCTCCCGCTCCTTTTGTAATAATTTCATAAGTTTCATGTATGTTTTCATCTAGAAAAGAACATTTATTACACGATAAAGTCATATTACAACGTCAGACACAGTTTCTAGTGAAGTTGCAGTAGCATATACTTTCTCAATTTCTTTCTAACGTTCGCAGTTTTCGAACATTCAGAAAGTTCAACGGAAATGAAACCCGTGCGATTTTTAAGCGCATTTTGCTCCATTCGAGGAGAAAGGTAGACAAATTTGGAGCTCTTTTTGAGACACTAATAATCTGAATATCGAAAATTTATTTTTTCTTCAGGGGGCTTTTCCGGTTTCAGGGGTTGCCAATTTCGACTATCCGCGCCTGATGCCCACTATGCCCCTCATGGGGACACATATTAACCTTTACTCTAGACCCTTGCGGCTTCCTCGCTCTGTGGTCTGTTGACCACAGACTCACAGAGCTTTCCGCGCAAACATGTACATGAAAGACAAAGGACAATCAACCATTGTCAAGGCGCAAGTAAAACCTGCCACCCTTGCGACAAAGGCGCTGAGTCGGCATACGCTGTAGCAACCTGTGCGATCCAGATCGACGTATTTTCGAACATTTATTCATGACCTTTAAGAATGCCTTCAAATAACTGATTTTATTACGAGAAAACACCGTATCGTTTGTAGTTGTAGAAAGACGCCGAAAACAAATTTGAACTTTTCAAGTTTTGAATATATAGATTTCAACGAAAATGAGACCTGTGACATTTTTAACTGTCCTTTACACTATCCGAGGAAACATTGTAATAAAAATATTTGGGGCCATTATTGAGAAACTTTTCAGTGTATTTGGGGCTTCATGTTCTAAAGAACCTACTTCTCCACACATTCCTACATCCAGCTGTGATTTTACATAATTATGTCGTATTTTATCTCTCCAGCCAGAAGTTGTGATGTATTCATCCAGATCCATCTATTCCGGAATTACGTTTTCCATTTCATTCAGTGGTCATTGTTGAGGGACAAAAAGGGGAAGAATTGTACGCCACCAATCTGCATCCCTGGCCACTGAATGATATTTAGAAATTCTTATTTTAGAAACACATCAACATCCAGAAACTTCGTTTACAGACAATGTTTTAAAAGCTCGTGTGTGAAAGATAATAAATTGAATAATACTCAAAATTCTACTTTTGGGTTCTACATTTTTAGATCCCAGCGAACTGTTGTCCACGCAATGTGATATTCCAAGAACATAATGTTTGCCTCTCAGATGACATCCTATTAGTGTGATGTTCATGTTAATCAGATAAGACCTTTAAATCAAAATGTTGACATTGATGATGACATGAATGATGAAATGATGACATGAAACTCGAATTCATTCAAGAGTTTTACAACAAAACCATTCAGTTAACACAAATTTGTAATTTCTCCTAACAAAGTTTTCGACCCACTGTTTGCTCCGAGCCGAACCTCCTGGAGAGATCAACGCGGAGAACGCCCTCGCAGCCATGTGACAGCGAAGTCAATGCCTATTGAGGGCGGGGAGTGAAGGTGGAGGCGGAGCTAGTGGCAGAAGCGGTGGTAATGGCGCTGATAGAAGCGTAGGCGGAGACGGAGGCGGTGGAGGCGCAGTCGGAGGCGCTGATAGAGCCAGAGGAAGCGGAGCCGAAGACGATGTTGGAGATAGTGATGGCTGGGAGGCTGTCGCCGTGACGGTTGAGGCGGCACTGATGGAGGCACTGGTGTAGGCAGAGGCGGTGCCAATGGCGATGGGGGGGGTGGGGACGGACGGCAGCGTCGGCACCAGGCAGGCCTGCGAGGAGCGGTGGGCACTGCGCCCGTCCGGACCGGAAGTGGCGCAAGTTTCGTCGCCCGCTGGAATCCGTCCAGTCGCGCCAACTGTTTTTTCCGCAGCTGCCACTCCACTCCCTGGCGGAGGCGGCTCAGCGCGGGGCGGCGCGAGGTGCGGGGTGCGCGCCAAGGCCGTGGGGATGGGGCGGCTCTTGAGACGGCGCGGCGTGGCCTTGACGTGGCCATCCTCCCAGTGCGTTCGAATCTCAGAGAGGAAATATGAAGGGGAAAAATTTAAAAAAATTATTGAAAAAATGTTAAAAATTGTGCGGTTAAAAATTATTGAAACCTGGGGTGTGCGATTGCAGGATTTAAGATTTAGGGCTTTCAATTTGTGGTGCTGATATAAAGGAAGAACAGTGTTTTTTTACTTGAGTAACGGCGTATTTATGATATAGTTACAAAGACAAGGCAATTCTTGTGTGAAAATTAGATTTGGTTACTATTGTTTTGCTGCCGTGGTGCTGAAAGATGGACAGCTTACGGTGAAAATATTTTAATTTGTTGATCAACATTTATGGTTATGATGCTTTTAGTATGAGTTATGATTATTATTATTATTATTATTATTATTATTATTATTATTATTATTATTATGTCAATTACATTGATTTCAATGTTGATCTATTAACCGCCTACATTTCTATGCTCATAATGACTCCATAATGTTGATGATTTTTAAAATCTCTTCCTTTTATTCGTCTTCTTTGTTTAAGTAAAACACGTAACCATCAATGTAAACGAAGAACTCTGGCTTTGTCTGTAAAACCATAACATAATCCAGGATTCCAGGTGTGAATTATTGTAAAATAATTATTGTAAATAAAACAAACCCATGTCGGAAAAGTTCATCAGCATTATTTATGTATTGTTATCAAGTCAACTATCTTGTTACTGTGAAAAAAGTCTTTTTTTCTACTCCCATTGTATAATTCTGTCATTTGATGCCTGCAACTAGTTGCATAATGATACTCATTACGATACAGATTTCATTATGATACAGTTCTTGACCAATCAGAGAAGTTTACAAACCAAGTATTGACACTTCATTAATCATTGAGAATCGTTCTAGTAAATGCTTTGTTCTATTGTGTACATTAAAATAGCGTTTATTGTTATATTATGTTTATCAGTTTTAATTTCTTTTATTATCAGTAATTTTTATGTAGAATATTATTTAAAATAAATTGGATCGTAATTTTGCTTTGATCCTATTTGACTAGCGCAATGGTAGTGGTAGAGGGAACATCTGACTGACGTTAAGATCAGAACTCAAGTTATTCTGTGTATATGTTGCTGCCGTGTATTTTTGCTTTAAAATCGGTCAATTCGTTAGTTTGAAATGTCTAGTGAATCAGAGGAGGAGTTGGCAACGCCAGAAATAAGAGAAAAATTGAAAATGGTGACCTCGGAATTATTGCCGCAACTTTTGTATTCTCTCGCAGGCGGACTGCTAAACCAAAGCCACCTGTAGGTTAGCGGTTCGCTAGGTGGCCTTGGCTGAATCTTGCATGTCAACAGCCACGAAACGATTCAATGTAAAAGTTTAACTTAAAAAAGTCGTAGAAAACGTACCCTATGAAACTCGATGTAATGGGTATTAATACACTCGTGTGAAGTTTACTCACTCGTACCTCGCTCGTTTCGTAATATCACACCCATCATTACATCATCGTTTCATAATGTCCTATTTTGCATGGTTTTAGAATACTCTTTTGTAATCGTAGCTCAATGAAATGCATTTCAATATTGTCCCGGGTATCAGGCTTTGTTATCCAATACAAGTTTTCGAAACCTTTTTTACTAAATTTTTATGCAAGTGTAGAAAAAATGTTGTTCATATTTCGTGTGTAAAGTTTGCGTTTCTTTCACGGTTGAGATTGAGATCTTTTTTCGAGACCTACGGAAACTTTACACACTCAATACGAAAATAACTATTTTAACAAATTATTACTAAATGATTTTTCTAGTGTTCGCACCTAATGATCATTTTGAAGTTTGATAAGACATAAATTCTCGAAGTACCTTGAGTTGTATGTCTATATATGTGTGGGTCTGTCGCATACTCTTACGGAGTATCTTCGAGGGAATCAACAGGAACTGCACTGCATTTTCAATCAGCTTGATACGAATACTCAATGGAATCATTCCAAATTATTTATGTTACTACCATTAAGAAACTGTGTCTGCCTAAGGAGTAAAGACTAATGAGTTTACACACAATTTCGGATGTTTTAGTGAAATTCAAATACAAGATGCACGCCAAAAATCCCAATATACCAGTTGTTGGTGCTAATTCCTTATACGTTTCTCTCTTCCTTTCAATGTGATAAAACAGCAACGTTTGAAATATGTGTGAAGTTAGAGGGTAGATTCTATTTTTGGTCATACTTTTCCAACCAATTTATATTAGGATCCCTATACAGGATCCTAATAAAAATTGAAGGAGAATATATAGATTGGTATGATAAGTATTTGCAATAATTATAAGATACGTATTTAAATAACTACACGAAGAAATTTGATTACATTTTTTATTTGAATGACCAATATGCCAAAATTAAAAACTGTTGCAAACACATCGATAAAAATATTCTGACTACCATTTTCGGGGGCCACCTCTGTGAACCGTGTAACGGAATCTACCGACGAAGCTTCTGCGAATTCTCTGTTGCTATCATCACGTTCGCAACAGGATATTGCATATTATTCATCCGGCAGATCTATTTACGACTCTCGTAAATTGGGGGAACGAGTGTAAACGCGCAGGGAATTCGTGTTTATGGCCAAATTTTAAATTCGTTGCATACATAGATTCGTAGCGTTTGCATTTACACTGCCACATTTTATTTCAGAACAGGAAACTGATTTAGATAGAGGGTTTTAAAACTACGAGGAAAGGAAGTTCTCATATTACACCGTGACTAAAGTACAGGTGTTGCGACGTCGTAGGAAAGGAACTCCAGAACATTACGGGCACGAAATGGTTCGTGTTATGTAAATTATATTAAAACGTCTGCCAGAGAAATGATTTGCTTGTTTCCATTTTGAATTCCACACTGAATCCATTACAAAGTGGAGGTGTTGAGATAAAACATTAGCAGATGCAGATAATGCAGCTACTGTAAAGTACGAAGGATTTTATACGACCACTCTGAACACCCAACAAGGCTCTGCAGGATAAATTTCACTTCAGTGGCTTTTATAGAACGCAACTAAACGTATTGGTAAATATTATCACACGGTGTAATCGTATACTTTAATGTGTGTTCCAATAAAATCATTATTAAACAAGCAATTTCATCTACTAAATCTGTCAATTGTGTCCCTTTAGTTTATTGTCAATCATAAGATATTGTTCACAACAGATAAATATTACACATAAAAAAACGTAGATATTCGAATACAAGTGACGAGCCACGCCTGACTCAACCACGTTGTTTACGGAACCCATAATTACTTGACATTGTTTTATTATTACAAGAAGTAATTGAGGAACACATGTGAGATTTGTCCATTACAAATTAACTCTAAAACTTGCAGCAGTACTGAGGACTTTTGCGAATCAGCAGAAAAAACACACGGGACTTTACTCGTTTAGTGTTGTTTTTCTACTGGGTGAAATCCAGAATAAAAATTTAAAACGTTACAGCACTGATCAACATGACTAATGTTGCAATCAAATAAATGGTAACATAATTAGTTACTTTAATATGTACTTTAACTTCCACAGCAATAGTTTGCAGTTTGGAGATTAAAATATATTTTATTTTCTACAGACGTTATTCGTATTGCTAACATGAAAGCGCACATACGTTTTCTTCTTCTGTTCATCCTGAACTCCCGAAACAGCAGTTAATGTAAGCTTAGAAAAATCATGAATCGGCATTTCCTACGTAAATGCCCTCCTCAATATAATAAATACTTTAAGACCTTTAAAATTGTTAGGTATAATTCTGAAATTTCCTGCGCACATATCCAATATTAAAAATGAAGAACTATTTGTCAAAAAGCAAGCTCTAATAGAATACAACATTCAATATGTTATACACTTTAGTCAACTACTCAACATACAAAAGTCGTCAACTCATGAGCATAAAAGTACTTTCACTAATGAGAGCAAAAGTACTTTTCAAATAACAAACACCACTTCCGAAAGGCACGTGAAATACACCTCACTCTGGCCTCATAACATGCAAACCTCTCATCGCAGATAACGAAGCACAATGAAAAATTTGCTCCTCTGCCGCTCTCGTTCCCCATCGTGACGACGTCCTCGTCGCTTGCACCGGACCGTAATGCGGCACTTCTCAAAGTGAATATTGCGCGCTTGCCGAATTTACGGCATCTCCTCTGTTATCGTGTTCATTTGGAGGGCAGCAGCCGCGGTTTCGCCGCCCGAAAAGTAATTATAGTCGATGGCGACGATTTATCGCGCGGGAACCCATTAGCGAAGACGCATGTGGGGGCGTGGCGGGCAGGGACGACGCCGTCCGGGAACGGACGCGGGGGCGAAGGTCGCGCAGGGATGGAGCAGCAAGACGTGCACGTGAGTGGGATGGCCCGACGAGTCATGCACGGGATGCTGGACACCGCAATTTGAGATGGAATGTATACATATAAAACAATTAAATTCGTGAATTTTAGAAAATACAACACTTGCGGCATATGCGATTTAGTGATTGTGTTCTATCCTTACAAAACATTTATAGAAAAACTATGTACCGTTTTCTTTTACATTCTGGTCATGCACAAAATTTTTGGCACAAAATTGCGCAGAAATTTGTAATATTTTGAAAAACTGTTTATTAATTTTTTTTAAAGTGCTAATGGACATATCGTCTTTTCCATGCGGTAGTGTGATATAGAACGATTTTCGTAAGGATGAGCCAAAGTGGCAGTTCGCGAAAACAAGTGATCATCAAATGTATTTCAGGGAAGTATCCCTCCGCCGCGACAGCTGCTCAGCTACGCCTGTTTGTAAAGTGTTAGGTTACGGCTCCCGTGAAGACATCCCTATGCAGAAGTCTAACAGTTTCGCTAAGGTATATGCACGTACGCGAGTCCGGGAAATATTTAAAATTAATTTCGTACGTGGAAAATATCTTAACATGCTCTCACAATCAGTAAAAGAAAAGTCACGAATGTAAATTGAAAGCTCTCAATTGCGCTCACCACACAACAGCTCAAAGGCCGGAACTACGTGCATCAGTATGCATCTCGCATTCAAGTATCGGTTTTAAAATAAACATAATATTTATTACACAAAAAGTAAATTCAATGTAATATATGAAGAAAAAAATAATTTTTACAAAAGAGCACATAACACTGCACTTCCTAATTACAATTATTTCTCGGGCGCACTATATTTTTGTCGGACGAGGACATCACAAAGGAAGCGTCGAAGCCATTTACAAGTTAGCCAACTGCAAACGAACAAATGTTGGAAGGGAGGCTCTAATGGGCTCGAGGGCAAAACGACCACAGAACCTTGCGTTATGTTGCCAGCACTAGCTGTCACTTTGGCTCATCCTTAGGAAAATCGCTCTATACGCACAGAAACATCCCGGATTTGTTGATATACATGATAGATCTTTTGTTACGCCTAGGAGTTGAATTGCATTAAATGGAGCAGGCATACGTTGATTTCATGCTGATTAGCTTGGAGTATACCTTTCAGACTAAAAACGATATGATCATTTATTTGTCATTACTACTTTACTTGACAAGGAAAAACAACAAGGAAATAGTCGAATACGTGCAAAGACACGGGATGCAACGTTAACTACCATG
This sequence comes from Teleogryllus oceanicus, assembly GCA_964035755.1. Lineage (NCBI taxonomy): Eukaryota > Metazoa > Arthropoda > Insecta > Orthoptera > Gryllidae > Teleogryllus > Teleogryllus oceanicus. The sequence goes on along the minus strand of CAXIVR010000004.1, from coordinate 101,122,474 downwards.
TTGCGACAGTGAAACGTTTCTATTCTTTATGAATGCACTTCAATTTAGAGCACGGGCTGCACTTCTTACAAGAGAAGAAAGACGGTAAACTACACCAAATGGGAAACTATCTTGGAGACTATCGCTTGTGACTTTGCGAACTGTTCGTTATTGCCCAGTATGTAAGCTGTCTTTCCCAATGGTCATTTTATCGAAAAGAGATGGTTCCTCCAGGAGTCTTTGAGATGTAGTATATCCTACAACAAGAATAAAATATTTCAAGCACGAAGAGGAAGTGTTCAAAAGAAACCTCGCGAGTAAAATAACGTAACGTATGTTACGTAAAATATCACTAACCAATAATTTCCAGAAAAAATCCATGTTCAGCTAAATGTTTTAACTTGAGAAATGCTGCTTTTCTTATCCTGTAAACGAGAAGATCGTATGAAATGCCATATTTCTTTGACATTCAAACTATAAATAATATAATATAAATTGAAGGTTCAAAAAAAAAAGGAAAAATAAGCAATCATTTAGGTTAAACTGATTTAAAAGAGGTTCATAAAAATGACAACAACCAGGGTGTTATCTTCGAGCTACAAATTAAATTATTTAAATATCACATTGAATGGATAACAGATGTCAGCTACTAAAACGTTTATCATCACAAAAATTGCATTTTGCACGGTTATCATCTTTTCGCTCTAGTTCTTCAATCATTTTAGTAGGGAAAATGAAGCAGTAGATCAGTCACAGAGATGGCTTTGACAAATACTCGTTAAACACACAATTACACTCACTATTACATAGTTAAATATATCGTGTGCCATGAAGATGACAGAAATTTTCAAGAAGACGACGAAAATGTTCATGAGATTATATCCTACTTTTAATTTCTTTCATTCTTATTATGGTAATAGTCATTTTACTACCTTCATTGCTCGACATTATATTTTCACGATTCACGTTCGTGTGTTTGCAGTGTAGACAAGTATCGTGCATTAGTACGAACAACCCACTAGCAACGAGGAATAACGAATCAGAAAACAAAGCAGTTCACTTGTCAAACGACCATTTAACAAAGGTTTCCATAAACAACAAATAAAGCCATTTTGCCTTCATAGAAATAGAACAAATGCTCGGAAATCAAAACAAAGTAAAATATTCCCACATGAGCTGGAAAACTACATTCTACGCCAACGCTAACGTTCATAAAACAGAGCTTTTCGTTATACATGACCATCTACAACATTAACGACTACGGCAGCGGTCGAAATAACGATTTAACAATCTGTTTCGTCTGAGCCCTTTGTCCAAATCCCATCCACTTCAATCAGAGCGAAACAAAACTACCGAGGCTTCCGCCGCGCCATCAAATCCGCTGCTTCTCTCTCTCTGGCTCGCTGGGCCGCGGCGGAGCACCACTAGCGCCCAAGTACTTGCCCGGTCTTCCTTCCCTGCCCGAAACGGCCGCCTGCGAGGCGAAGACGCCGTAAAGAATCAGGGAAGTAGACCGAACGGTGGCGAAACTGGGACGAACTCGGGCAAATGGAAGAGGCCTGGGGTGAGAGAATGGTGAGCGCGGGTGAGTACCGCAAAGATAAAGTCGAGGGAAGGGCGGCGTAGAAAGAGAGAGACGAACGATCGAAACTGATGAGTAGAAAAAAGAACACAGTAATTAGAAGCAATGGGTGGTATGTAGAGAAGGACGTGAAACGAGGTTAAGGTCAGCTTGATTGTCGTGGAACGTACTTAACCTGATTTCTCTGGATTATTACAGATTAAATGTTAATCAATTTTTAGGGCTTTCTGTTAATTGAAAGGTTGTCAGTAATAATTATTTTTCTAATCATAAAAAAAAGAAAATTACATTTAAGTTTTCTAATTGCAATCATTTAGTATTTCAAATGTTTTCAACTACGGACAACACACTAAGACAAATCAAACAACATAACATATTAAAACCCGCAACCCATTAACCACATCATATAAAAAGCAGCACTTCACGGTTCTATTCATAATTTAATCTTATAACTTCACAGACAAAAAATAGTAATTTGATATTTCGTATGAACAGTTTAATGACAAAGTATTGTTTAATTTTTTATCAATTTACTAAAAAGGAAATGAGGAAAGCACTTATCTATTTTCCAACCATTCAAATAAGCTCCCAAAATTTCGTTCAAAGTGAAGAACAAAAACGTTGTACTTACTGATACTTGGAATGAATAAAATGAAGTTTCTTTCGGGAACGAAACGAACCAGGCCGAGAACGAAGCGCCGGGCGGTAACGACGAGCGACTCCACCCAGCGAGCCAGTTTCCCATAAACGTACCGTTACTAGCTCTTCCCTCCACTAATACCCGCAGGGAAGCTCAATATTTACGCTACAGCTCGAGCGGGCGGGTCGGCTTTCGCGAGCGTGGCTTAACCGCCGATTAACCGCCAGCGTGCGGCGCAGCGCACCGCCGCCTCGTAAAGAAGCCCAGCCAATCACGGCCCTCCCCGGCGCCCGCCGCCGTCGCTGATTGCTTCATCTGACGGCGCGTGACCAATCTGCTGACGCTCCCGCGGGGACCAGGCTCGGACCTCGGGGCGTTCTCACATGAGGACGCCGGATCCCAGACACCGCGAATAGCCGGCGGTGAAAGCATCCTACGGCGGCCGTAAGATGGGAGTTGAACATTGCTTCCAGAACACTCGTCAACTTGAACATACTGGCATTTCACAATCTGCAGTTATGTATACTAGTTTCTAAAGACTGAAAATATACTAACGACTTCAGCAAAATTTTGAACTCACAAATAGCAATTAAATCATTCAAGTTTTTTTAAATTATAATTTGTTGAAAGTATCATAGGATATTTCAGATACAAGATAATAAATAGAAAAACAAATTTTCTGGAAATCCTTCAGGTAATCATTGTTAGCGGTAGCAATTTATACGATTCGAGATAAAAAAAACAGAAACGTATTGATAAAATTATACTTGAGAGTTAGCAAATAGGCAAAACCATGGTATATTGTAAAATTATTACACATACAAGAACCGTAAATATTTCGATGGTAATTGTTGGGAAAACACAAATAACACAGAGAATAAAATGTTTAAAAACAATATTACAAGAATATTGAAAATTAAAGAAGCAATTATATCCTATTGAATTTTATAGAAGACAATTTTTGCCATCCTACCTTAAGTCCACGAGAACGTCGTTGCATCAAGCCACTACGCTTTCCTTTACTGAGGGTCAATAAAATAAATAACCTATGAAGTTTACAAAGTTAACTGGATTACTGCAAGAAGCAAGTATACCGAAAAATATAATACGAACTATTTGAATTACGGAATAAATTTGCAATTATATTTTAAAAAACAAAATTGGCTCATCAAACTTAGAGTTGTGTTTCCTTAAATTTTGAGCTGAGAATATTGTATGGCTTACTCAATTTCCAAATAGCAAAAGAAGGGATTCTAACAATCATTTATCACAGAAAATAGAGTAACATTGAGTCATTTGGACTAGCACATACTTCTTTCGCCGGTACTATTTATCTACATCACACTTTTCAGAACGATGCAATGTACACGATTGAAGAGCGCGAAGCACAGAGCTACTCCCTTTTTTCCACCTCGCATGCAACACGCAAAGCACGGCGAGTGTATGAACTTGTCCACGCGAACGTTTCAACAGCTTGCGCCCCGAGCAGGCACACGGGCGCCGGGGGGGGGGGGGGGCGTGGCGGGCGGGGGGGGGGGGGCGCCACGGCGAGGGCGACAAGGCGAGCGCCACCAACCGCCTCTGTTCGCCGCCCGGGTGCACAAGTCGCCCTGGGCACGGCGCCTCCTCGCTTTCAGCCTTAAAACGGACTTCAACAACTTGCTTTTTACATGTTCTGTTATGTTGTTCATAAAAAAGTCATCCCGAAGGAAGTTATGAATGAATGAATATAATGAATGCCTTATTTTACGTGGCAAGACTCAGGCCAAAAGACCTGCTCTAACCACGTAAATTTCGCCACGCTCATTGCTCCAACTAGGGGAGAAAGAAGGTATTACTTGGGCGACGAAACAGGCAATTTGAATTTAGCTCAGAGGCTTCATGATATTTTACACGCAGTAAATCTCCTAACATGGGACAGCCGGCTTTACTTCCCCTCCGAAGGAAGGTGTACGAAGGATTTTTTTAAAAACGCACGGCTTCGATCGTGTTTGAACCCGCGAACTTTGGTATAACAGCCCGATACGGTAACCGTTTCACCATCGCCGCCGCCAACACCATCGCCGCCGCCATTATTATATTCCATTTTTAATTTATGTTTAATTGTTCAAATACGTGTTTCGTAAATAATATGTTATAAATTGAAACTCTTGAGAAATTCTTCATTATAGGTGCAGGAAATTTGTATTAGCTAAAATAAATAAACAAATAAATAAAATGCCTTTCCTCTTGCTGTGCCTCATTCGTGTGCAGAGGCGCAGTCCATGGAGAGGTTGATATCTCTTCTCAGATATTTTGTTGCAGGGATATTGTAGTATTTCTCCTTTTCTGACCTTTTATTTATTTTTATCACTACTGCTCGTGCTCCTCTGTCTGACTATCCCCATAAATGTGTTTATAATTAACACACCCTTTTTATGCACGCGTGGGTGGTGTCAAGGAGGTGTAGGAGGAGCTGAAGCAGACAACTTCAGAAAATATATTTTTGTCCTGAGTCGCGCAAATAACACCCTATGAGGGAAACGTGGGTGCATCAAGGATTGATGACTAGGTCTCTTAACTAATTTACTTCAAAAATAAACACTGAGAAATCAGGGAACAGAAACACTGAAAAATTATTTCCTTCCTTTCATTTCATGGAAAATTTGAAGACAGTTTTTTACACTATTCTTTACATAGATTCCATGGTTTCGATGTGTAACGGTCTTGTTTCTTGACTTGACTCGACATAGTATCAAAAAACTAACTACAAAATAAAATTAGAGCGATTTCGTTTTATGGCTTCCTCTCTTCATAATATTTTCGGGAACGAACTCAGTTCATCTTATGAACCAATATTCCCCATTACATGGGGTAGTGTTTCCAATATCGACCTCCGCACTTCTGGACAATTGACTACTACAACTGCCCGCTAAGCACGTCTGATACTGGTAACAAGGCCGTGAGCGCTGCTATCTCGTCTTTGATCAAAATAAACACGTTTAGGAGAAAGATTTTATTTCCCGTCCTAGACTCTGGTTTACTCAGAGATTAATAAACTCTAATAAGTGGACTTTATATACTCCTCAGACTTATCTGACCAACAAACGAATGGTGTATTTAGCTTAATATTACCTACATCAATTTAAACAGCAGACGTGGTGAACAATGAAGAAATTGAGATTGGTGAGGAAGAAATGGTTCTCGTCGCCGGGTTGTGGTCGGCGTTTTTAGTCGACGCCTAGCAACCCCTTCGCGCCATCATGACGTTAACCGTTTATTACATGTTACACACAACCTATAATAATTCGTTACCGTATTCATTATTTCTCTTTCAATTTTTACATCTACGTTGCCACTTTGGAGAGATGGTTCTTACGTTTCTCTAAATTTTGTTTTGTTCTTGTTATATTGTATTGTACTATATATATATTGTATTCTTAACACACTAAAATATTGCCTTTTAATAATTTCTCATTCGTTCATTTTTACGATAAATACCTATGGTAATCGCTTTTATATTTTATAATATTTTATCAATAAAATTACTTTACATTATCTTTCATTACAAAAATGGTATATTATTTATTTAGTACTCACATTATATTAACATATTATTTTTTAACCAAGTAATTACTCAATTTCTGATTTTTTTACAATGATAGGAGGCTTGTGAAATGGTACGTGGAGTTTATACAGAAAAACACTGAGAAAACAATCCACTCTTATTTTTCATTTATGAAATCAATATTTCTTTCTGAGTTCCATTGTTTGCGTCGGAACCTGGCGGCCGGCATGCGTTCAAAATTGCCTTTGGCTGGTCCCGCGACGGACACAGAGTACTATAGAAAAAGAGGCGTTCAAAAATTTTATTTTGAAAGAAAATATTATTTTAGATAAACAAACGTGGCTTGATTGATAAAAGTGACCGTGATTCAGTCTTGCATGCCACTTGTACCTCTACACGTTAGGTTCGTTTTTCGCAAGATAGCTTTCAAGGTGATAGATTACTCCAATATTCAGGTTAATGAACATTGCAGTTTTGAAGTCATCTCTTCGGAGGAGGTCGTCGTCACATGTACGAACCGACTGAGGATACGCATTTTCGTTTGTGTAAGATGCTTGTATTATCAGTTTGCTTTAATTATTTGGCGCCACCTTCAACCATTGTGATATTTTCTTGTTTCCCCTCCTTTTTCATCTTCATTGACAGTTCTCTTTTTTTGTTTTTGCAATGTACCCAACGCTTCTGATCTTGAAGTAGAAATACTCTCAATAATGATTTTGAGTATTTTACCTAGTTTTACATTTGTGTGCGTATACTACTAAGTAGTTATTTCTCCGAAAGGGATGCATCGAACAGATTTGAGACGAAAGCGTAATTCGCACATGATAAAAGATGCAAAGGCAACCCGCAACACATGTTACCTAACACACTGCCACTGCGCGTAACACGCAAAATTTATCCTAGACGTTTTTAGTAACTAAGAAGACGGGAACTATGATTATTTTGCTTTATTATCAAAATTGAAAATGTTTGGAAATTAAATTAAATTCAGCCACTCCGCTATTCAGGATAACCGAAACTTTCGGGTTTTACTAGAAACTTAATTTCTCTTTCAAAACAGTTATTTAAAACTACCGAATGTTTGCACAGGTCTAACTAATAACTGATATTCACACTATTTTGTTCCTAAGACACAATTATTTTTTGCGAAAGTTTGCTGCTACACTCATCAAAATTTGGAACAATCTGTTCGAATTTTTGTCTACTTTCTGATCCATTGAGTCTTTGTAATTTAAAACCCTTCGCGTGTAGTCGCATTTAAATTCTTTAATTTGTCCTTTGCTCTAAAATATTTCCCTTTTCTAGTCCACATATCCTGTAGTTCACGCGAACCTCCATCTCCGATTCGCATCATCTATCATCTATCCGTTGCAGTGTGTATCCTCACGTCCAAGAATCACGTCTTGTTTTGGTACTCAGGTTCTCTGATTCCGATTCCCCTTCAATCCAACCTCTTGGTATCATGTCTCGCGTTTCTGGCCAGAAATCTCATCATCCTATCCTCCAGTACTCTCGTCCTCCAGTCTTATAATCATTACGTCCTACCGACCTCTTGGTCTCGCATCCGTACAACATGACAACTTCCTCATTCTTGCCCACACACCTTCTCCTCTTATCTTTCGGTAATAGCGCACTCTCATTCCATCGTTCTCGCGCCCTTGAGGGGCCTGATGTCCCCACCACGACGCCCGCTTCTTCTAACGCTCCGCATACTCTCATGGCTGGGCCTCACCGCCGCGCCGCGCCGCCCTTCGCCCTCCGGTGTCCGCAGCGCCTCCGGCCCGCCCCCACCGCACCCCCCGCGCCGCCGCCGCCGCCGCCGGCGGGCGGCTCGGCGCGGCGTCCGCCACGCTCAAAGGGCCGCAACGCCTCCGCGCCCTCGCGCCGGATGCCCGCCGTTTACGCTGCGCAAGTCGTCCCTTTGGCTCCCCAAAGGGCTCGTGTTGTGCGTTTGACAAGCCGGCCCGCTGCCGCCGTCGCCGCGCCGGGCAGCGCCATGCCATACACGCGGCTGCGTGTGAGCTCACACGCAATGCCCCACGGACGCCGGCTCGCCACCGCCACCGCTGCTGCTGCTTTTGCCAAAAAAAATTCCATTATGCGGGGACCAACCGCTTTGGCAGTTATGTGAAGTGACGGGTGTAGGGTGAGCGTAGATTTAATTTTGGCAGTTGGGTTTGATTAAATGTGTACGCGTGGAGACTCCCCTTTTGCTTTTCTGGATTTTTTCCTTCACTCGGTTTCTGTGATTTGCCGAGTGTGGACTTGACAGCTCTGTAAATTGCTGTAAATAAACTTACAAGACACGTACGGAATACTTTATAAATCCATCAAGTCGGTAACCTGCCAAAAAAAAGCGCTTTTAGCAGTACATAACTAAATTACTTGCAGATTCTGACCACTCTTCCGAGGCATGTGCTTAGATATACGTTTTCAGACAATTGCGAATTCAATGTAACGTGTTTAATTTCTTCTCTTAAGGTCATATGTTCCGAGGCTATCTTTCATTTTCAGATGAATATTATTTAATCACAACAGTTAATTTTTATCTTGAGGGAAAAAGTCCAATATCGTCACAGAAATTTACTATTTGAAACAAGGTAAAAAGCTGGCACGTCTACAAAAAATACTCATAATGAGTAAGTATTCAATAAATCACTCAGGAGTATTCCGTTCAGTGCATTAGTAACAAGTTTTCGAATACGTTCTAAGTTAAATATATACCATAAATGGAAGCCAAAGCAATGCCACAATTGTTTAAACGAATTACTTGAAAATTCGTCTTAATGTGAGAAATATTATGTATGATTATTAATTTATTATATTTACTATTATGTTTAGGAAAATGATATTCAAGACCATTTTGCTATCCCACTAAAAACCGAACACTCCATCCATATTCATGCTTGGCAATCCTTAAATGTATAAAATCTATTAATAACGAAGTTGCCCCCAGAAAGCCGCTTCGGTTCATCGGATTCATAAACCGTAGGATTAGCACTAACTTCCCTGCGCAGGAGCACAAAATTCCTTCGGCTTCTAACTCTCTTGTAATTTATTTCCGCGCCCAAGGTAGATATAGCAGCAAAGTTTTCTCGTTTTGATTGGGTTGGAAAGAGCAGCTACTCCCTGTAGCCGCCGCTACCCTCACTCGCCTCGTAACAGGTCGGCGCGCGCTCCCCACCACCGCCCCGCCCCGCCCACCCCTCTGCTGCCTCAGCCGTTTCCTTTAGCAACCAACGCTGTGCGTGTGCCTTCGTCTCCAACTCCATTCGCACTGCCTTCAAGAACCCTTTACAAAATTTCTTCAACTGTAATACAAAAACTGAATGTCAATTTAAAGATTGACCTTTAAAATTACTGCATAAGAAATAAAGAATTGGTATTTTTCATTGTTTAAATCATCCACGAGAATACGAATATCCTTGAACGAAACTTGTGGAACTTTTCATGTATATGTATCTTTGAACACAAAACATAAATAAATTATTTTTCAACGATATTTGTTATATATATCTCCGATTCTACATGACAACTAAGGCATGTAAGCTATTGTTCATTTATCCTGCCTGTCGTCTTTCATTAATCTCTCTTTATGCCACCTTATCAACTCTGCCATCAGCAGCTTTCTCCTTCTAGTGTCGTACAATGTCAGATCTAACCTTTATCATTTACACCCGACTCAATATACTTTGTTCGCCGGTCCAAGTCTCATATTAATCGTGCTATCTTATTTAATAATAATCTTTGAGTTTTATTAAATTAATATTGGTTGGAAATGATCTAAAGATACTATCAAAATAAATCTCACATAATTATCTAACTTTGTCCATAAATAAATCAATTACCATCTTCAGCTATTTACTTTCTCCATTTGCTCAGTCCACTAAACCCGCAGTCTTCTTTGAACGCACTACCGCCTCATTTCTCTTTCCCATTACCCTTGAACACCATTCCCATCGCTTGATTTGCCACTACTTCGGCTCCCTCGGCCGTACCCTCTCCTCCAGCAACTTCTACAGAGCCCAGCGGCCCACGAAATACGCACAGCCGCCCCGCCCTGCCTCGGAGCGGGGGGGGGGGGGCTGGGCAGGGCCGGGCCGCCGGGGCCAAGGAGTTAACGTGTCTCTAATACTTCATACCCCATATAGAGAAAACTTGGCTGAGGAAAACAAATATAACTCATAATGATTTACAATCTCGCAACTGCTCCGCCACTTTCTCGAGCGCGGCGTGGCGCGGGCAGCGGAGGGCGGAGGGAGGGGGGAGGGGGGAGGGAAGGGAGCGAGGGCAGAGGGTCGCCCGCTGGGAGTTTCAGCCGGAGGTCGGCCGGCGAATGGGGTGGAGCGGTAGGTGGCGCGGTGGCCCTGCCTTGGGCTTCGGCCAACGCCAACGCGCCCCGCTCCGGCCGAGGAGCGGAACTTAGCGACATCTACACTCGTAAGGGGAGATGTTATTTCATGTATGCGACCCCCCGGAAACCGCGGGGAGTGTCCGGTCGTTCGGGGAGGCCTGCTGGGCCGTGGTCTGCTCTGCGGCGTGGGGGGGGGGGGGCGTAGGAGAGGGCGCGTGCGGCCTTGGCCGTTTCCGGTGTGAAGGGCTCGGTCTTCCGTGGCGTTGGTTGGTTGGACATTCTTGGAAGGTGAACGGCAGATAATTTTTCCTTGTGATACTATTCCATTTCTTCATGAAAATACTGTACGTGAGCTTACTTTACAGTGGCGTAGAATAAAAATTTATCTTACTTACATACTTTTACAACAGGTGCTAAAAATTAATATTTAATTGCAGATAACATTTACTATTTTTCTGAATTTATATGTAATTGAATTTATGTAGTTCGCAACTTCAATTTGTTTCAGAGATTACTAGATGAAAATAAATGCTGTTGCTTTTGCTGTTCACCATCTACCCGTTAGGTTTCATGTTAAAGGTAACAACAATACCACTAATATTACTATCTAATGATATAATCTGTTTAGTGTTTGACTAAAAAGTGTAATTATCTGTGATATTCATAAATATAATGTTCGCTGTATTTTTTAAAAAATATTGTATTTCTTAAGAGTGAATGGTCGATGTTTCCATATAATTTAGCTCAGAAAGAAAAATCCAAAATTTAAAATTCCGTAGGTTTTCTATATTGATGCAAGTTCTTGCTCGAATATATCCAGGTAGCTTTTTAAAATAATTTTCAAGGAATTTGTATTTTGGAATGTGTTTCAACGAATATTCAAAGCAATTTTGTACAATTTTGCAATTTGACTTCTACAGGAAGAAACAGTTTTAAAAATTAAAATTAATATTGCATGAAAAATAATGAAGTAGATAACAATTCAAATGATCAGTCCCTGTAACTGAAGTCAGCACTGCAACACGATTCTTATTTTTGCCATTAGCCTATTTTAATAATAATTTGCATCATGGATACGTTATTATTTTTAATGTGGCCTTACGTTTAGTAAAATTAATGTATTCTTAAACATTTTGCATAATCAATTAGAGAGTGATTGTTACTTTATTCTGGGTTCACCATTATTTCATGATTTTTCTTTCCCTTACATTATTTCACAGAGATATACAGTACGTAATTGAACGTACAAGAGGACTACTGAGAAATGTGTATTTGCAAAACACTGACCACTTTATATAAGTAGTTTTAGTGAAACTAAATTATGTTCGATTGTTCAATTGTTCATTAACTGAACGCTAAATTAAAAAATAGACATTTACCAGTTTTATTTATTCTTTTGTTAATTTTAATAAAAATACTCGCTAAAATTCTAAAACCTCCAAAACCTTTACTAACTGTAGAGTCATTCCTTATTTCCGTACAAAAAACAATATTAAAACTCAAATTAATAAACAAATGTGTTCTGTGTAATATTTGTTCTCGACAGTTCACACCACGGTTCACAGGCACCGCTTAATTGTTCTGCATTACCTCCCGTAGGGAGTCGGAGACAAATATAAATCCCCAGGTACAATTAAGCCCGGGTCATAATGCTTGGGTCATCAAAGGTCGTTAGATGCACGCCGCACACATCCGTTACAAGCTTACCCTCGATCCTCGCGCTTACGATGAGAGCGCGGCGGTTTCTCGATGCCGAATTCAGGTTGCGGTTTGGTTAATTGGCGGCGGGCCGCCGGCATTAAACGCAACCGAGGACACACGCACAGCGAGTAAATACTATTTTGGATTAATTAACACACTTCTATTCAATCACAAATAAACATCAACTCTCACTTCACACGCATCAGACCTAAATTAACAAAATTATTGTCGGAATTATCTGCAGATAAACTCGGAAATCTCCAACGCGAATGGAATGCAATTGAAACTGTGTGTCTCTCCTTTGCGGTTACAACACGATGGAAACTCGAAACAGCAAAATTTAATATTTGCTGTGAAAACAATCCGAGATTTTCTAGACGTAAACGCTCGCGGCAGTATGTTTCGCGTTCATGTGAAACGTAAAATAAAACAATTAAAGTACCACCTCGGTTTGAGCAACTTGACCGACGTACGAACTGCTACCTATTTGCACCAAAGCGGCAACAGTTTCACAATGCCGACGCGAGCCGCAGTCTACCTAGCGGAAGCTACAAACCGCCCAAACTCTGCGTGTTGGGATATTGAAGTCGGAGATTCGCGTAGACGGGCCGAAGAAACATCAAAGATCGCATTTGAGGAGTGGTCCCAAGGAGGTGGGATGAAACGGCGAGACGTACATCCCACCGCCGCATCGGAGGGAAATTTCCACACAAAACGAAGCGATCAGCTCAGGCAGCCGGGAACCGCGACCGACCTGCAGACGGGATAACGTATAGGAAATTGATATTCAAATTCATTCCCGCGGTTTCGTTTCGCAGTACACCTCGGAAATATTTTTCTGCATATTCTCAGAAATGGGCGGCGCTTCTCGCGTGTACTTGCGATGCCCGAGACGAGCAGAAAGTTCCTTCAGAAGGAGGCGGTGGAAAAATGCGGAGAGCGCTGGGGAAGGAACGGGGAGAAACGCGCGAGTGAGGAACGGGGTGAAAAAGTGCCTGAGAAGGGAAACCGCGTGCCAGAGGCCGCAGAACGTGGAGGCGTGCAGGCGGTGGGCGGAGAGAACAACGCTTGCATGCGCTCTTCTCCCACACGCCCGCGCAGACACCCACCCACACACACACACACACACACGAACGCCATTATTCCACACGGGACCAAAACCTCCAAATTTAATTTCACGCATGCGTAAGCATTACGGCACGACTTCGTTTCTACAGAGCCCGTCTCTCTTGCTCTCGCGGTCCTTTGGGGTGCTCGCGCCTGCCTTCTAGCTCTCTCCCTCTTCGGGTTGCCGCCGGTAACAACAACGGAGGGTAGCGGCGGCGGCGGCGGCGGCGAGTCGGCCTGTGGAACGCCGCGGTGTGCGGTAAGGCGCGATGTGGCGCGGAGCTGGGCGGGGCGGGGCGATGCGGTGAGGTGCGGTGTGGGGCGGCGCGCAGCCCGTTCGAGCCGCGCGGGCTCCCGAGCCGGAGCTTCCAAGAATGAATCATGCCTTGGGATAGGTCGCACATTTGCCTGGGATCAAAGTGAAATTCACAGGCGATTTAAGCGACCCAAGAGGCGATACGGGGATCCGGAACGCAATAACTTCGCCCAGGGGCCTATAAAAGTTAACGGGCTGTGCAGGCGGAGTGGCGTGGCCAGCAGATTGGAACTGATTATAAAATAGGGAGTTAAGGATTTATTATGTGAGATCATTCCCTTTTAATTGGGGGAGTCGCTTCTGCCGTAAAAGCCGCCCTGCTCGTGGGATAATATATTCGGATAAAGCACGGAAAAGCGAGGGGTGGGGATTTGAACTGATTGCGGAGAGCGTAGAAAGTCCCTGCGGATGTTTTTATATTTTTCGATTAATACCGAAATATATTCGCTCGCAACCTTGCTTCAGTAACCTCGTGCACGACTGCTGTATATAAATATGATAAACCTCTCATTGAATCGCAGCTGAAAATATTTTTGTGTATTTTTAATCCGCTTTTTGAAACAATGAGTTCTTTCATGTTAATGTCACAAACAACAGTATTTTCAGTCTACGTGTTTTACATGTATTCCAAATATTCTGAATATATTTTTGTTTGTTTACTAAATTGTGATGTGTCCAAAACCATTAACAATTTGTTTCAAAAAAATTTTAATAATTGTTTCTTTGTGGGTTTAAAAAATAATTGACGTAGAAGCAAATAACGAAAGCCTTATATTGACCGCGTAAATATACGAATATTATGATTCCATGGAAAAGTCATGACGTAACTGTCTTTGCTATTTATTTTCCTTTACGTATTTATAAAAGGAAAAAAAATATTTGTGACTAAGAAGAAATGAAATATTATTTTTCTCTTTAAAATTCACTAGGTTTGTTCAATCACGCAATTTATTTCTGAGAAACATCTTTGTAAATAGTCTGTGGTTTCAGAGTACGGTACTTGGTGATATAGTTGCTTATCTGAAAATTAGTCTATTATTTTATTTGAGTATTGGTTCGACGCTTTAAGAATTTACATTTATCTGACAGTATCGTTAGTCATCAGTTTGAATTGGAGTTTATTTTTAGAAAAAGTTATTTACAACGAACTGTCGTCCAATGGTATCCAGTGCCTGAATAACAAAAATACGCCCCGCGAATATTTCATTCCGAAGTCCAAATTTATTTATTTTACGTCAAAAAACTGTTGAAACTACGTATGACGTGCTATGGGGAGAAGTGAATTCTGTGCACAATTTCAAAATTCTGTGATCCCTACACTGAGTCATATACTACATAAACATGGAAACGATAATTTGAATAACTATATTTCCCAATGAATTCTAGAAGACGTGCACGTATAATGAAGTTACATTTACGTCCAGAAGCAAAACAAGGGGCCATCTTAGCATTTGCTCAAAGGATAGATAGATTTATTAAAGTTCGCTTTGAGCTAATGCTCGGTGGCAAACATTATTACATTAATACAATTACAAAACTATTACGAATATTTACAAATATAATTACAGTTAGAATTAGAGATTGATATCCTAGTTATAATTAATTTTGAGTTATCTGTAAGTTGACTTATAGCTTAACACTTCACTCCACTTCACTTCACTTCATTTCACTGTGCTGCACTACACTGCACTCCCCGCCCCTCCCGTGCCTCCACAACACTACACTTCACTTTCCTGTATAAGGGACATGACCATATTATTAATAATACTAACGATTATAATAATGTAACTAAAAATAATAATAATAATAATAATAATAATAATAATGATAAAGGTCCCAATATTATTAATGATGACCTACATAGAATTAAGTATATTTTTAAATTTCACTACATTAGAAGGAAGAGTCTCTAGTGCTGTTGCAGGTAGTTTGTTCCAATCTACTATAGTACGATTCACAAAGGAGAACTTGCCTACATCAGTTCTTTGCTTTCTACATCGTATTTTCCAGGGATGGTATACTCTGCTTTTATAATCAGGTTTCTGTAATCTTTTACTGAGGTCTGCCCATGCTGAGTCCCCTTTGTATGTCTTGTACATTACGCATAAACGCGTCCGTTCCCTTCTCTTAGATAAGGGTTCCCATTCATCTCGTCCATCAACGCGTCCGTGATTTACAAACTTTCCGGCTCGTTTTTGAATTTTATCTAACGCCTCGATTTGCCCTTTTCTGTACGGTCCCAGCAGGCCGCTCCGTACTCTAAAATAGGACGAACGTAAAAGAATAGGATCAGGGAAACTGAACGGAAAACCTGATCGAGATGGGTAATTAATTAATTATAGGTTCTAGTTATTAGTCGAAAGTCGAAATTAGTCGAACTTATTTGTATTCACATTTAATCTTCAGTAAATGAATGTAATGAATAAAGTTTAAAAAAAATGCATATTTGTTGACAAAAATAGAAGGACGCGTAAGGGAAGACATCTAGTGAGCGTATCGTGATTACGTGGTTGCGCCAGGTGTATTTAGTCGTCAGTCTGGGTGGGGAGCGAGTATTTTGTTTTGACACGAGTTGTGTAATTACCAATATATACGCAAAAATTAACAATTGTGTTGCTAAGAATATATTTTAAATATTTAGATATTTTCATACACAAGAGTTTTAAAACTTGTCTTTAATAGTCGTAGTTTTAATCATATGAGAAGTTTTATAAAAATGTTTCATTGGATAATCAATTAAGTATTCTACCAAACGTCATTCCAGCTATGAATCAATAGGACCAAAAAACTAAGAGTAGCTTCTGTCTTACCATCATCACCTTAAAAGAGAATTGTAACACAAAGGCCCAAACATATGGTTTGGAATTTTATGGCATACAATACAATGTCTTCTATTATACAAACGGCGATATGCTGTTTAACATTAGCAATACAGTACTATTCCGATTTCTTGACTTTGGTGAAGTGCGAGTTTGGAACTAACTGGGAATGGTAATTCGAAGTGGCAAGAGAAACAATATGAAGTTCCTGGGCTGCCCCCGAGGCGACGCTGGCGACCCCGCAGCGGCAAGTAGGGAAGTACGGCCGGAGGCAGAATTGTAAAGGGAAATGGATGCGGGCTTTGGATGCGGAGGTGCATGATAGAGCGGGGAACGGAGAGAGACACCCACTGAGGAACGAAAGCATAAATGGGACTGTGGCGGCATATGGCCGTAACGGGTTGAAAAGGAAAGGGAACGGAGTTGAAGACGGAGTGTGAAATAGAGCGGTGGAACGGGGAAGGAAATGGAGTGAAGGACGAAAACGGAGTGAGCAATACACTAGGATCATGGTCGGGGAGGGGAAACGGTGTGTGCAAGTTTTTTGGGGGGAGCGGGGAGTGGAGAGCGGGGAGCAGAGAACGGGGAAGCGGAGAGAGGATTGCGGGAGCGGGGCCGAGGCGGGCGGGGGTGTGGCGGGTTGGCGGGCGGCCGAGAAGAAAACAGCTCCCGGCGGCCGGATATTGGGCGGACGGCGCGACGTCGCCGGCCTGACAAGCAGCTCGAGCGAGAGAATCGGGCGGCACGTCCCGGCGCCCCCCCACCCCAACGTTCACGCGCGGTCCCGTAGACTACACCCCACGGCCTCCT
Organism: Teleogryllus oceanicus; assembly: GCA_964035755.1. Classification (NCBI taxonomy): domain Eukaryota; kingdom Metazoa; phylum Arthropoda; class Insecta; order Orthoptera; family Gryllidae; genus Teleogryllus; species Teleogryllus oceanicus. The sequence continues at coordinate 101,105,619 of CAXIVR010000004.1, read as the reverse complement.
CACATCTCTCATTCGGAAGCGTTGCCGCACGCAATCGTTTCTCTATAAAGTATCGTAACAATGTCGACTTCAAAATTCAGATGAGCAATATCGTTTTCCCTTGTGTTTTGGAGCAACTACGAATCCATTTCTAATTTTCCAGCAATCAGTCTAGCTATGCTTTTCTTGTATTTTTACCCTTGTTTTAGGCTGTATGTATGTGCTCCTTCAATTATTTTCTCAAAAGAACTCAACTTGCGGTGCCATCAAAATTATGTTATTATTACTAAACACCATCATGATCACCATCACCACCACCGACAACAACTACAGCACAAACTACATACATAAAAACTACACTCATAAAAACTACACTCATAAAAACTACACTCATAAAAACTACACTCATAAAAACTACACTCATAAAAACTACACTCATAAAAACTACACTCATAAAAACTACACTCATAAAAACTACACTCATAAAAACTACATCATAAAAACTACACTCATAAAAACTACTACAACCACAAATGTGTAGTTCCACATTACCACCATAACATCAAACACACCCAATCTCACTTATTACAGTTAACAATGTAATTTGTTTTTCAAGATACTATTTGAGGTGAAGTATTGTGATGTGTACTGCATAATCTTTGTAACAAATTATAATAACTCCGTTTGTTCAGAGCAGGTAAAAAACTGCTTTTACTATTGAGTTGTCCTCATAAAAATGTTTATTATCTTTAGGTAGAGTTAGCAAAAAATGAATATTATTCCTTAACTTAAAACAATAATTTATATTACTTTTTCTGAAGACAAATTCTTTCTTTTTCATTATTTCAAAGTTGTTTTACTTTCTCTTCTCTTAGTCGTGCTATTCATGTTTTGTAATTACTTCAGTGTTTCTCATTTGCTATTTGTTTTTGCTATGACACCATTACTTTGAACGAGAATTTAATAATTCTTTGAAAATGTAAAAGTAACACAGGAATTACAAACAAGGGTTTGTCAGTTAATTGACGTTTGTTCACGAGCTCAGTCATTTCATAGAAAATGATTACTTTGTAGAATGTATTTGTTGATTCCTGTGTGATGACATGAAGTGCATTGAGTATATTACAGCAACATTGTCACATTTTATCAAGTTTCATCAATTAAAGCAATTTTCTGTCTAATGTAGTGTCATTTCATTAATTACATGCCTTTACAAACACCTGTGAGGTAATTACGAAAATGGAACAACGAACACAAATCTAATTTCTACACAGAAGAGACAATTTGGAAAGAAAACAACACAAAACATACTGTTATTACCTACTGACTTTTCATTCTAAAATTGAAATTTCGTAAACTGTTAATATGAATTACAATTAAGCAAGAAATTAGAGCGTTACATTAATAAGAACATTGTACATGACCATAATTATGTAAGAACCACACCAAAAACCATAACACATGAAAAGTATGAACAAACATTTTATCACATTCACCACCAATACATCAGTAGAAAATGATCAATGGCTTCCCTGAGAGGGCGGAAAAACCACCCCCCACCCAATCGTTGTTTTCTCTCTCTCCATTTGGCCCTGCGAGTAGAATGCGTGAGTCGAAGTACACAAGTTGAACCGGGCGGCTGCAAAAGAGCCGAACCGCGCATTGGCGCCGTCCCACACACCAGCTGGGCAACTCAGGTGGCGTGCGCCGCTCGGAGCGCCGCCAGGGGCGCCGCCAGGGGCACTGCCCGACTTCGCGGCCGGGTGGGTCGCTCCGGTAGCCGGGCCCTGCAGCAGCGCCTCCGCGAAAATATCGCCAAAGCAACCCGCTCGCGTGGGCAAACAGCCTCCGCGAGGAGCATAACAAGGATTTAACTCAGGTCAAGAGTTCAAATATTGGGCCTTCACCAGGACTCGTTGTTTACGGAGCGAATTTGAGGGCTTTCGTCTCTGATGAAGGTTGCGTCAGCAAAACTGGGCTGCGCTCTGGGGGCCAAGTACACAGAGCCCCCGGGCGAAAAGAGGAGGCGGAGGCAGGGTGGGGACGGAGAGGTGTGGCAGGAGAGGAGGCAGGAGCGAAGCGGAGAGACGGTGGCGGGAGTGAGTTGGAGTGACGGTAAAGGAGAGGTTGGTGGTGGCGGGCAGTGGGGGTGGGTGATTGGTGGCGGGCAGTGGGAGCAGAGAGGTGGAAGGGGGAGGACGGAGGACGGAGGCGGAGGAGAGGCGGAGGACGGAGGGCGGAGGCGGAGGACGGAGGACGGAGGGCGGAGGACGGAGGGCGGAGGACGGAGGGCGGAGGACGGAGGACGGAGGGCGGAGGACGGAGGACGGAGGGCGGAGGACGGAGGGGGGAGGGCGGAGGGTGGAGGACGGAGGGTGGAGGACGGAGGCGGAGGATGGAGGGCGGAGGACGGAGGGCGGAGGACGGAGGACGGAGGACGGAGGACGGAGGGCGGAGGACGGAGGACGGAGGACGGAGGGCGGAGGACGGAGGCCGGAGGAGAGGGCGGAGGACGGAGGACGGAGGGCGGAGGACGGAGGACGGAGGGCGGAGGACGGAGGGCGGAGGACGGAGGGCGGAGGACGGAGGACGGAGGACGGAGGGCGGAGGACGGAGGGCGGAGGACGGAGGACGGAGGGCGGAGGGCGGAGGATGGAGGGCGGAGGACGGAGGGCGGAGGACGGAGGGCGGAGGGCGGAGGGCGGAGGGCGGAGGGCGGAGGGCGGAGGGCGGAGGGCGGAGGGCGGAGGGAGGGTGGAGGGTGGTGGACATAGGACGGAGGGCGAAATGCGGGAGCCGGGCGGCGCGAGGCAGGCGGAGGGCGGAGAGCACTACTCCTGCTCCTGCACCCCTTGGCCTTCCTAACGATTGTCCAGGACTCCGTCCTTTCGGTGCGTGGTCGGATGGCACCCATGGAAAGTAGGAATGTGAGGAAATGAACGGGAATGTGTGGGACGATGCTATGTGAGGGAACTCCTCAAATGTCTTTGCAAACATGGTAACTTGAAAGGGCGCCACTCATTCATCTTTAGCTTGAAATGATTTAAACAAGTGATGAAGTGATTTAAACATACCAGATGATTTCCTTCCCTTCTATGGCTGAATACTTGCAAATCAGAACTAAGAATATTGACTTTCACTTACAAAAAATTTATATTCGTTCTTTATATTTGTATTTGTATTTTGTAGATAAATAAATAAATAGTGTGCAACATATTAAATAGCACATGCATTTGTAATTAAGTTACAAGTCAACTTTATTTTCGGAGTATTTCTGATAATATGCTACATTTATATACAGAAGATGAATATTATTGCAAATACACATTGCATTTTAAAAAATTGAATACATCTTTTTTCAAGTTACATTTTACTTACGCTAGTAGCAAACACGGAAGACATGAGAAATTATTATATATGTTTAGAAATATTACTCATATATATATATATATATATAAATCAATTTAAAACATTTAAACAATTGTGCAAATCTCAGTTGAGTTTTTCTTGAGTAAACTGTATACAAATTAAATTGCCGAAAAATCATATAAAAGAAACCCCAAACCTCACACTGCGCCTTAATTCCCATGACAAGACGATTGAACGTTATCACAATGCAGATACTTCATACACCTTCCCATCATAGACATTTTCAAGAAACCATTCTCTCTCTCTCTCTCTCTCTCTCTCTCTTCTCTCTTCTCTCTCCCTCTCTCGAATTCTCTCTCCCTCTCTAGAATTCTCTCCCTCTCTATAATTCTCTCTCCCTCTCTATAATTCTCTCTCCCTCTCTATAATTCTCTCTCTTTCTCTTTCTCTCTCTCTCTCTCTCTCGAGAATTCTCTCTCCTCTCTCAGAATTCTCTCTCTCGAGAATTCTCTCTCTCTCTCGAGAATTCTCTCTCTCTCGAGAATCTCTCTCTCTCTCTCTTTCGAGAATTCTCTCTCTCTCTCGAGAATTCTCTCTCTCTCTAGCTCTCTCTCTCTCGAGAATTCTCTCTCTCGATAATTCTCTCTCTCTCTCTCTCTCTCTCTCTCGATTTCTCTCTCTCGATTTCTCTCTCTCGATTTCTCTCTCTCGATTTCTCTCTCTCGATTTCTCTCTCTCGATTTCTCTCTCGATTTCTCTGTCTCTCTCGATTTCTCTCTCGATCTCTCTCCCTCTCTCATTCTCAGTGGAGTGCGGTATTTCGTTCTCTGCTGATAAGAATTCGTAGATCTTGCAGTGCGTCCACGCCGCCACACGCCTGCCAACCCCTCCAGCACCGTGCCGCGTTGTTCCCTGCCACCTGCTGACCGCTCCCCCAGCGCACTCCGCTCCGCATTACCCCCCCCCTCAGCCTCCCCACGTCGCTCCTCACCGCGCGTCCCAGGATATCTATAACACTTCTCGGGCCAAACTAATAGCCGCCATCTATTTCGGCGGCGCCTCGCGCGCGGGATGTTACTCTCTCGCCGCTGGGCTGAAAAATTACATTTTGTGAAGATTAAGGGGAGAGAGTAGTTAATGTTCCGAGCGCCGCGTCGCCGCCGACGGAGCCTCCATCTAAAAGTGATTCCTGCGTTCCCGCGCGGCGGCGGGGGCGCCTCCTTCATAACTGGGTCAGCGTTTCCAGGTCGGGATCGCAACGGGATGCACTCTGGAGTATTCTGTTATCGGTGTGAAAAAAATATGGCGTTTTAGATTCGGTTCGTGTTCGAAACGTCCAGTCATCGGGAAATAACTTTATTTTGATGAAACCATTTTTGAGATAATAACTATTTGGAACCAAGCAAACAATACGAACATTGTGAGTTGTTTTCAAATTGAAAATAATTTAACATTAAAACATTGCTTCGAACGGCCAGACCCTGCAACCCTGTGTGTTATAATACGTCTGCCAGTAAGGCAGACTTATTTTAATAATATTAACAATAATAAAAGTAATAAATGTAATAATAATTTAAAATGTTTTAAAATGAAAACATCAATTATATTTTTACCATATCTCAAACATAACCCATCTCATAAAATTTGCGTTGAAATCGTTGTCTTAAGAAGAAAACGAAAAGAGACCAAAAGCATGGAACCAGAGATCTGCAGATGAGAACCGCGTTTTTGCAGACAGAATTTCGTGAAAATTTGTAAGAATGTATCTGAAGGCTTTATTACTAACAAGTAAATCTTATTTATTTAGCAACTTATTTATTTAGCAAAGTTGAGAAATAACTGTCCACAAAATCCTGTCTGCAAACAGGCAGTTCTCATCTGTAGTTTTTTAGTTCCATGATTTTGAATTTAATACCTTACCGTTGTAAAACCACGAAATACTTTTGAACGGCCGAGAGAAAACATAAAGGGTTTCTATGAAGGTTGCTTTTCGTACATTTTTTAAACATACAAACTAGAAATGCACGTATATTTAGGAGTTACTCCGAATTGTCGCACGATCCGGCCGGGATCTGACGAGGCGGGAGGAACGGGGGGCGGCTAGGGAGGTGGAAGAGAAGAGACGAGAGGCAGGGGCATGGCGGAGAAGTGATGGCAGATGTGAAGGGGAGAACGAGAAGGGTCGAAGAACGAGGTGGAGGTCAGAGCTTACGATGCGGGTCGTAGCAGTGGAGGAGGGCTTGGCAGGGGTGAGATTAAATTGTCTGGCCTTGACTGGTTGATTGTTAGTGATTCCGGGCGCGTCAACTACTTTGGTAATTAGTCCCGTAAGTGTAGTGGGTGTTTTTCTCTGGAGGTGGCGATTGTCTCCCCCCCGCTGTATGGCGAGTTCCGGCGCCGAACTACCGTCGGCTAGCAGGATTTTCCCCAACCAGGTATCTAGCGGGGCATTGCCCGAGCCGGAAAAAGCTCTAAGCCCCCGACCGGTCTCCCGGCATGTGTGTTAGTGTAGTGCATGTTAGTGTAAGTGAGTGTGTAAGGGGAAAGGATAGGACAAGGAAGAGGTAGGGAAGATCGCGCGCGGTCCATGGCCAGTTTGTTAGGGTACTGCTCCGGCATTCACCTGCTGTTGATGGGAGAAACCACGTAAAACTACCGATCAGAGCAGCCGGCCGCTAGAATTCTCCTCCTGAGAGCGACTTAATTCGACCTAGCTGAGTCCTGGAGTCTCAGCCTAGCGACTTAATTCGGCCTAGCCTAGAGTCTCCCAGTCAGGTAAACTGCAGTGGCATCAGTTGATGCTCTAAGACATCTCTCCGGGTAAATTTATTGTGCGGAACATTACCCATCGGAGCATCCGGCCGCCAGAATTCTACTCCAGACTATGGTTGAATTCGATCGAGATATTTAACCGCTGTCGAAAATCCGCCACCATAGGAACGCGAACGTAGAACCTCTCTAGGAGAACTTGGTAAAGCCGCATCTGAATCTTTCAGTCAGTTCGTTTTATTGAGGAAGAATACTACGGAGAATAATATCAAGTGACAATTTATTGTATTTATATTTAAGAGAGACTGGACATCGAGTAAAATTGACTAATGTTCTAATCGCTACTGTTCATTCTCTACGCATATCCGGTCTTGATAATCCAGGTATCGGAAGCAACTGACCAAACGTAAATGACATTGGAAAAGACTAAACAAGCAAGTCCAACTTCACCTCACTGCATCAACCCTTCAACTCATATTCACTAATTCTGCCATACATGCACTCGCACGTATTAATGTTTACCATACTTTTGCTGTTATCCATATCGATTGAATATGTAAGACGTCAAATGTTTGAATAATTGATTGAATGTTTTCAGAACATTCATAAGAAATTATTTTGTAAACATTTCTCTAAAATACGATTTTTTTATTCGTGCGCCAATTTGAGCTTTACTCTGCCCTAGAATTCGCTTCATTGTAGATGTGCTCGGGAAACGATGGAGGCTTCTGGCTGAGGGCGAAAACAGGTTTGCTTTCAACAGCGCGTGTAACAAACAAACCCGAAACTTCGCCTCCGGGCGGACCCAAAGTGGGATCTTGTCATCTTTGCCCGGAAAACACTTCCTTCGTCGTCGGCGGCGGCGGCGGCGTGAGTGCTAGCGCCGGCGCGGCAGAAGACCGAGAGCTCGATCACAAACGCGTCGCCGGAAGAATGGAAATTGAAAGAGGCAATTAATGGGAGACGGCGGGGAATCCCGACGATAATGTACGGGTCTGCCTCTACGCTCAGCGGTAATTCGTAGTTAGAGATTGATTTCAAGTCACTAATAAACCTTAGCTGTTTTTGTCAATGATGTCGATGATGAGAAAAAAGAGTAAGCATATTTTGTCATTTCCCGTTATAATAATGGGTTCGCGATGGAAAGTTACGGATATATACGTTTAACTTCAGCGATTAAAAATACATATGTAAAAGCATTGTTGCTCCAACTTTTCGAGGAATTTTATGAGCACGAATGTTGAATTCTGTGCTTTTTTTCATGCTCATATCTTTGTGTGATTTGTTTTGCCATTGCCCTCCAAACTCTTCAATAGCTACTAAAAATATTCGAAAAAATTTTCTTATGTAATGAAACGTCATTCTATATGCATGATATTCATTCTCTTTGAAACGTGTGCTATATATCATGGTCGTTGTAAGCGGAGGGCAATTTTTATCCTCGACGTAGAAATGAAGTCATAAAAAGCGAACGGAGGGTTATAATAAGACAGAATTTCCGAAAATAATTTCTATTTTAAATTCATAACTATGGTTCTTTCTTTAGGCAACGGAAGATTATGGTTTGCGAAGAGAAATGAATAAATAAAGTACATTTAAAATGAAAAATTGAAAGTTACTCCCTCTTAATGTATATAATACCTCTCTTGACATGGAGCTTGATTAATTTAGCGTAAATAATTTATTTTTTTTATACATTCATTTCGTCTAAACATATGACTCTTTTTGTAATTGTTTATTATTTCATCATAATATTAGAACGATTACATTTTGCAAAAAGTTTCGTTAGAATGGTAATTTTCATTGTGTACTTGACATGAACAAAGTGAATATAAAATTATTTAGAAGTATCATCTTCCTAATAATTATTTGATGAAACAAAATAAAACCATGCTACATTTTTAGATTCAGTCTGTAGTTTCAATGACTCAGTGATTTTGTTTGATTCAGTCTGTACTTTCTTTCACTTGAGTTCGTATAAATCTTACCAGATGACAAGGTATGAAAACATATTAAGTTCTGGAGTACTGATGAATTCGAAAACACTCTCAATTACATTACACACAAAATGTGATAAAACTCTAGTAAATGAATGTGAGAAATTGTTGATTTTTGAGCAAGTTCCCTATATCAAAAGAATCTTATCAAAAAGACCAACTCTTTTCAAAGAATCGAGTATTTTTACATCCTATAATGAAAAATTACATTTGTGCTTGAGAAGTAGTGCAACACAATTTTGTGACTGGGTTAAACATTCTCTGTAATATCACTACTTCCTCTTCAACGTAAACTCAGTAACGAGTCGGTATTGCTACTTTCAGCTAACGAGAAATAAATTACATTTAAAACCGCACGTGACGTAGAAAAAAAAAAGATCAACACGCTGCATTCGTCCAACACGTGACTCGTCGACTACGTAATTGCTTTCCGGGTGTGCCGACTGCGCGATCTACTAACTTCTCTTTCCCCACTTCTACGCATCACCACTCCGCGTCCCACTCGCCGACCAGCGACATTTACTGCTAATTCCCGACGCGGGCTCCGCCGGATCCTCTAATTAGGAAAAACTAAAAGGCATAGCGGGCTGCCCTGCGTGGGTCAGCCCGCGCTTCCGCAATCTGTTTATTGTCCGCAATAAAATAATTAGCGAGTGCCGACTTTCGAGCTCGCTACACGAAAGTGCTCTCACCGCCGCGTGATTCAAGCGAGACCCAGCGATAGCAAATTGCATTAGCGCAGTCGTGTACGGACATGAATACATCGCGCACGAATATTTGAAGAGGCGAAACGTGAAGACATGTTAGGACGACGGGGTGACGCAAACAGCCATGGTGTGAATGAAGTCCCTTTCCACGCGCTTTGTGTGGGGGAACTGCAACCGTAAAATGGCATGAGTGTATTGGGGTGGAGCTTATGAACCTATACAATACGCTGTGATATTTTGATTCAGAAGTATTCAAGATTCCAACGTAAAACTTCATTGCATATTCTTTTAGTGTATTTGAAAATTTGACTACTGTTTCATCACAGAGTTGCAAAATGGCACGAGAGTAATGACATGGAGTGGATATTGCAGCCAAATGCTGCGGGTAAGAATACGTGAAAGGAAACAAATGAACTACATTATTCAGATGAATGTTTTGTGAAGATTATTTTTTTACTGCTGCTTTATTGTTGCACTTAACAATAGGTTCATTCTGACAAGAGAGGAATTACTGCAGCAGATTAATAGTTTTCGAGTAATAGTACTAGAACATTTTCACAAATATTTTGTTACAAAAATGACAAGATTTATAACTGTTTCATTCTACTGAAGTTGGATTCAAGTACTGCAATTTGTGCCAAAAATTTTAACATGTAATTTTTGGAAGAACAATTAAATATATTATTTTAAATGCTTACAATTATTCGATTACATACCTAATGAGCTCCCTTCTCTCTAAATTATTTCACTTAAATAGCATAATATTTCATTATCATTATTTTCTCATGAAATAGGTGTAATAAGTTGAAATATGATATTTAATGATAAATGAAAACATTTCTGTAAACTTTGATTAGTAATATTAATTACATGCAATATTTGCGAGTATTCTTATTTTAACCGATACAGCGAAAAGTCAAATGTCAACTTAATAAAATAGTTTAAAAGTTTTTTAATTAAATAGGCATTTAAAAATTAAGTTCAAAAACTTATCGCTTTAAACTTCGTTTATTTTATAAGCTTATTTTATACGTTCAATGTTTATTTTTATGGTTATTTTGCGACTATGAGAAGAAAATTAAATTCTCAGAGGTATTTTCGTCTCTATTAGTCACGATTAAAACTTTCCCAAATAACAGTTTCGAACACACTGGTGTCGTCCTTAAAACCGGAGGAAATTATTTTCGCAACAATTATTTCTGCCATGGCCATCCTCACGAGGAAACTTGAGTTGACGGAGTTGATGAGGACGTAACAACGTCCGGTGAGGCGGAATGCTCCTGAAAACCTCTGCGGTCGCGGCGGAGACGAGGGCGGGGCGGGCGCGTTCATCCGGTGACGCGCCGGGCCGTCACTAAGGGCCGTTGCGACGCGGCGATGGGACGAAGGGGCCTCGCCGGCGCGGATAATGGAAAGCGCCCTCCGGCGCGCACAAGGGCCGACGGTGCGCAGGGCGAGGGGGCGTAGCGGAGTGGGGAAGGGCGGGGTTCAACTCTTTAACAAGCGAAGGGCGCGCCTCGTCGCCGGCACGGTACAATGGCCCCGGCCGCGCCCGCCGCCCTCGCCGTCCGTGCTCTCCCGCCCGTGTGTATAGTTAAGTGGGTGTTATTCATTGAAAGCGGACAGCCAGGCCGGGCCTGAGCGGCGATGACAGATTTTGACAGGCGTGTTGGCGGCGTCCGTTAAGCGGACAAGCCTGGCCGCCATGTCCGCGGCCCGCGGGCACCAGCGACGGCGAGGACGAGGACGAGGACGCGGGGGCGACCGCCAACTGGTGCTCTGGCGCGCCCTCCTCGCCGCGGGCGCTGTGCCCTGCGGACCCGGCCTTCCCGCCGACCCGACCTCGACACAGCAACGCCGAATATTGATTGCTTATCCCCTCGACGGCGACTTCTGGCATGGACTCGCCATTTGTCATGGAAGGAACTGACAGAAGCGGGTTTGTCATTTCCTGTTGTTATTCTGTTCCGACCGCTGCGGAAGAAAAAAGAGCGACGTGGATTTGTCGCCCTTTCCACCGTTTGCGGGGGCAGGACGAACCGCGGAATAATAGAAACAGGTCACCGAATTTGAACGGGACCGCTTCCGTTCACTAATAAAGCTCAAGACAACCAGTTTTCGTTTCGACATATTATGATGCAACTTGCTATTTCTAAAGCAGAAGTATCATTTCTTTTAAAACCACATCTTATTTCCATTTAAATTTGTATAAATATTTATTTCATTTTCTGAACCTAAGTACGAAATGTATTCAATAAATATATTTTATTACATCTGTTTTTTTACAATAACACATTCATTTTTGTTGATATTGAAAAACAATGTCAATGTGGGGAACATTGTTTAGCAACCTTAACAATGTATTTACGATAGATCAGTTCATAATGTGTAAAAATGTTATTAAAATACTCTAACTACCTAGTATAAAACGTATTTCAAGAATAAACGTGAAGCTTAATTCATATTCATGTTACTAAACGATGATATCCAGTTTGACTGTTCTGTACATAAAATCTGTACTACTTCTACAATACGCCTAGGCTATGAAACCAACGTAATAACCCAATATAACTCTTCAACTTCAGAATGTTTTATTCAACTGTATTTATGGATACAACTGGATGGCTTTATCAATACATTACATTGAAGAGAAGAGCTCTCCTGGCACTTCCACACTCCATACTGGGAAATGGATGAAATGGCGAGTACCTCAACTATATTTTACTTATCAGTGATGTATCTACAACAATAATGTAAAAACTCTGCTACAACAAAGGTATTGTAATGTTTCCTAATTATTTTCCATTTTCTTTATTATTTAACTGTACATATCATTCGGCATATTTCCGCGGATACAAATAAAAATCTTCATTTTTCCTCTCCCATTTCAGTATGAAATACTAATAATTGTCGTTACTAATTTCTACAAGAGGGTTGGCATTATTACTAGTTTCGATACATTTCCATTTTGGGACTTCAGATCAGGAAACTAGGACAAAAACAAAGAATGAGCACGAATTCGCATTCACGTCTTCACAAAAAGTAAGGAGCTAGTCTCCATAAAGCATAGGAGCAATCGCCGTGCATTTCATCACCCTCGCATCCCATTCAAACGCGAGCCCGTCTCTCCAGCGCGAGCAGCGCGACGGCGGGTGGCGTTCCAGCTTCCGCCTCCGCCGCACGCGATACACATTCAAAACCTCTTCCTGCGCGAGCGGCACGACGTTCCGCGGCGGTAATTGGGGCGAACGAGACCGGAAGTACCGGCGGCGGAGCCCTTAAGGGCGCCTAAGGATTGATGAAGCCGGGTGGAAGGGTGCCGCTTGTCGCGCTGGCGGCCGTCCCCCTTCGCCCCTCCCCCCCCACCGCCGCCACGCAGATCCCTGAGAGCGCGACCTTGTAAACTTAGGACGCGCGTCTTGCCTTTTGTGCTTACGTGACAAAGGGCTTATCTGGGCACGGCAGCCGCCCTAGGGGGCACGGCAGCCGCCCTAGGGCGCCGACGCCTTGGCCTGCGTAGGGCGACGCTAGGACGAAATGGCGGTAGGGCGTGTTTAGTCAAGGGGGAGCTAGGGAGTCGAGAGGTGGTGACGATGGTTGAGACTGGGTAGAGTGAGAGTGAAGGGGTTGAGATGAGTGATGAATGGTGCGGAATGGATGAACGGAAATGAATTCTTTTGGTTGGGCCTTAGATGAGGAAATTCCTTGGATGTGGTTGGGAACAGGAAATGGGTAGCAAAGACGGACGGAAATTATTCGGTGGACGCAACAGACCCGACGCCATTGGAAGAACCATGGGAACAGGGCCCTTCTTCCGTGGATGTGTGAGAGGGGAACGAAACCGATCGAGGAAGGCGATGTCGATCTTGCATATCGCGAATGTGTCTGTCTTCAAACGTTGTATTGGGAAACATGGATCCGGATCAAGAATAGTCACAGACGCGCAAATAATCCATGTCTTTTGATACTTTGTAGTGAATATTTTTTTTTGCGTATATTGAAGCAAACAATGAAACTTGTATGACTTGAACACTTCAACTACGAAGATTTGTCGTTCATACTTTATTCATCCGTAAAGAATCACATTCACAAGCAATAATTTGCGAGAAGTTTCTCACTAAGTAATTATTTCTCAGAGTATCTCAGATGTTTATGCTGAAAGATTTGTGACATATTTTATATATTCTTGGGTGTGTTTACAAAGCAATATACTACTTCACTCATAATATGCTGTGGCGAATTTTCTAGTAGATGAACGCCTTAACATTCTTCTTTTAAGAAAAATGAATAGAAATTTAAACTCAAAACCAATTGCGTCATTGAAAAACAATACATAATGGGCTTGTAAAATGTTCTTCGAGCAAAAAATGTGCTAAAATAAAACGTTTCCTAGGTAAATGAGTACAATTTTCTTTCAAATCATGAAAAAGTGAATGTATTCAATCATATCAATTATATCATTAAAGAACGACGTGTTATAGCCCTAGATTGATACTTCCCTTTCCCCCAAAACACTTTTTGTACGTGTTTTAGAATGGTAGATAATGTTACTTATGCTCGTATTTATCTTAGGTACACTGTTATAAAACAATGTACCAACAAACCTAAGATCTTTTTTATTGGTTATTTAAGGTCGCATCAACATCTTAGGTCATTAGCGACCATTATTGCTGTTAACGGTATGGTAACTATGAGGATGAAACGGTATAGTAATGATAAGGGGGGAAAGGACGAACACAAATACAACCATGCCCGAGGCGGGACTAGAACCCGCGACCCTTCGGTCCCAGATCACTACGACATTACTGCCTTAGCGATCTCGGCCACCGGGCCGACCCTAAGATATTGTAGTAAGGTATAGTAAAAATTAAGGATTTTTGACCATACAAGGTATGTTCAAGTACAGGTTATATACGAGTTGAAATGTTCTAAGAAACATATTGCAGAAATGTACGATTTTGTAATGTGAAACACCATTTACAGAAAGCTTGATAAGGTACATAGGCCGTCACCAAAAATAAAACAGATAGATAGCTAATCTTTATTGTGGCAGAAACAGCGCATTTTCCACTATTTTTACACATAATCACCACGAGAACTAAGATATGTATCATAACCAAGGGATCAACATTTTTTCCCTGGGTCATAGAAGTCTGTTTCCTGGGAAAGGTACAGTGTTTGACGCGACATTTAACACTACTGTGCATCACTGCAGAATTACAAAGAGCAATTCAGAACAAGCAACGCCATAAGTTCAATGCAGGTGTTGTCTTCCTGCACGATAAAGCTCGACCGCACACGGTTCGAATCACAACAGATCTCCTGCAGCAGTTCCGTTGGGAAGCGGTTGACCTTTCCCTCTATAATGCTGATCTCTCCCTCAACCTTTTTTAACACCTCAAGAAATTCCTGCCAGGTCATAATTCCACAGTCACGCAGAGTTTCAGGTGGCAGTCAAACACTGTTATTTATCCCCGGCGGAATATTTCTACGACACCGAGATAAAAATTATCTCACGTTATAAAAATGTTTCAATTCGGTTGGTGATTATGTGAAAAAATGGTGCAACATGTGTTATATTACCGGTACAATAATTCCCTTGAATTTTTGTTTTCTTTTTGTTTACCACCTAGGGGAACTTACTTTTTGGATGAGCCTATGTTTCTTAAATATTGCATCCACTGGATTTTGTGTTAACTCTCAAATTACTTTCGCTAAAAACATTCGCAGAACGAAGTTTTCGTTTGATACAATTTCGCAAATTTCACATTTCCTTCATTTTATTCCACATCTTGAAGCCCCGTATTACCATTTCGCTAACTCTCTCCAGTGCAACATCCCTTCCTTTTTCTCAAAGCGTTGTCTTCCTTCATATTACTGTCTTCATTTTGACGAGCGAGGCCGTCCGAAATCACCGGAGATAGAAATGGCGACGAAACGTCTCATCCGAATGCAAAAAAAGGGAAGAAAATTTAAGCTGACGAATCAGTCAGTGAGTGTGCAGGCTGCTTTGAGTCCGCAGCCAACAGACGTGGCTGGAGGCCGCCGTTTGAGCGAGATCGGGTCGGGGGAGCGCGAGGATGTGGGCGTGTCAGGCGGGGAGGGGCGGGGCGGGGCGGGGTGGGGCGGGGAGGGAGGGCGGGGCGGGGCGGGGCGGGAGGGCGGGGCGGGAGGGAGGGGAGGGAGGGGCGGGGGCGGGGCGGGGCGGGGGGGGAGGGGAGCGGGAGGGGCGGGGAGGGGCGGGGCGGGGCGGGGAGGGGAGGGGCGGGGCGGGACGGGGCGGGGAGAAGGGCGTGGCAGCTCCCAAGCGTTAAAGGAAGCACACAAGTAGGCGGCAACCGGCTAAAGACATCAAAGCTGAAGCCAGATTGAAAGTAAATATTCACTTAAGTTGCGCTTGCACCTGTTCATCAGATTTGCGTTGCCTGGCGAAGGAATTCGCGAAATGAAATCATGGCTGAATGTAGTCAATTTTTTTTTACTTCATTTATCGCGCACGAATTTACTTAATACAATGCAGACACTTTTGCCTTTTGCCTTTCAGAAACACAAAGTTGATTGTGAATGAAGGGTGAATGTGCCTAAATAAACAAAAATGAGTGCTTTGAAAGAAGAAAGGAAGTATTTATTATTTGATAGTAGTTTACAATTTTAATAGTATTTTGGTACACAAAATAGTATTAAAACTTTAAACTACTGTCAAATAATAAATAATTTCTTTCATAATTTCGATAGCGTTAGAGTTTAGTTCGAATGTCGATCACTTTTGTGATATAGCAGTAAGTACTGCCACAGTTTTTGCGCTACACAGATTTCATGTGTCGTATTCAAATTATACTTGACCAAACTATTAAATTGGATTGTTTTTAATATCAAAGATAATGCTAATTAGTATTACTCGTACCATAAAGTATGCAAATTCTATCCGATTGAAAAGTGTCCACGTATTTCACAGAGCAATTGTATCAGTTACAATGCTATATATTAGAACACTCTTTGAAGTAGAATATCGGTGTTATATTTGAGTGAGACTTAACATTGAATTAAAACGTGCAACTAGGATCAGAGACAAAATTACGGGTTTTTGCTTTTACAGGAGATATGATTTAATTGATATTGATATTTAATCATTTTCTTTCTGTAACACTTACACATGCGGTTACACCTTTCACTGTTCGAAAACCTGTTTCAACGACAAAAGTTTGCTGAAGTGATTCATGGATTATACGCTGAATAAAGAAAACATACCCAGCATTATCAAGCAGAAGTGTAGTGAACTATTTATATGATTACATATATATATTTACGGTTGTTAGATTTTGCAGCCATTAAAGTAAAACCGAAATATAATTTCTTAGGTTTACCCAAGAACTAATAAAATCTCTTCTCTAAGGAAACTTTCGTGTTCGAAATGTTTCCAAATAATTCTCTACTAATAAACAACCCACAAACAGGTAATATAATTTTTATAACTATTCTATGAATGTGTGTACCCTAGTAACTAATGTAACATGCTGATGAATGAAGCCTTAAGTTTGTAAAAACTTATTACAACATTCTAAAAAGATCTTTGTTGCCATGTTTGACTGTATTGTCTCATGATGAAATTATGTCGATCGCTAATGACGTCAATGAATCGTGAAATTATAATAATCATTGATTATGCAAGTTAATAAAAATATCATATATTATTTGAATATTCTGAAAAGAACTAAAAATAGATAAAATAACCTAAATCATTCATTAATGTAGAATTTAAAATGAAGAAAAAATACGCATAAACGTGTAATATTTTTTAAATATTGTTCTGAAGATAAATTCCTAGTTATTCAATCTTTCCATTCGTAGTTTTTAGAACTTACTTTTCAGCTTATTCTAAACTTGCGTGTTCTATATATTGGGGAGGTGTCCCACTATGGGGTTCGCTAGTCGGGTTCTATGTTTGTGAATTTGATTTGAAGAATATGGAAAGGATATTTATTTTGGTTTCTGGTTCTACGTATTGGATTTTTTGTGAGTGAATTCGCTGAGTGCCGGGAAGCAATATTTTTTAATGATGCAATAACAATCGGGTGCTATCTGAAAAATTATTAATAAAATGCAGCTTTACATATACCGTACATACTCAGCATAGTCCTATTAGTGAAATGAATAAACAATTGTATGACGGCAATAGTGTTTCAACGCAGCAGAATCTCGTCAGACATTATGAATGGACCTCTGTCAATATTCTAGGTACAGACATCGACAAACCTTGGGATGGATTGGCAACAAGCGCCTTTTGTGAGCTGACAGGGGTTGTGGCTCTACGTGATCGAAGACAAAGAAGCCAACATGTTAACATTGATAACAATTAAATAAATCAGTATCAATACAACCCTGGGTACAAAAGGCGACAGAGGATCAGTATTACAACATATGTAAATGATACGTTCAAAGAGACTCTGTCATCTCAAACAAGCGCTGACATCAAACCAACACAATAGCTAAATGCGAAACAAACCCACTAATCAACAAGGAATATTTCGCGTACGGTTGTGAAATTGGTTCTAAAAGAGATTAAACAGGAAAAAATAATATTTAAAAAATAGTAAAATATATAAATAATGATAAATAATATATCAGTGAAAATATGTTTTCATAAGCATACAGAATAAGATAACTCTGCAAGAAGTATTTTCAAATATCAGTCATAGCCATCAATATCAGACAACGCCATCAATAAATAATAAAATTTAACAGGTTAAATAAGTGACGAAGTTTCGAAGTTCTACAGATTACTTGTGATCGTCTCAAGTTGAACAAGAAAAATGTTGAGTTTATGAATTACAGTATTCTCTAAATATATTTAGTAAAAGTGTATCTAATGCAGGAAAATTAATACTATTTATATTCCAAGATTCATTTATAGTGACCACATAAGATCAGAAGGATTGCGAAGAAGAAGATCAGTTCCTCAAATGCTGTCTGAACACAATGCAATTTTTAAGTAACAAGTGCTTCAAACAAAATCTCTTCAAAAACGATAATTTCACCGAAATGAATGTTAAGTAAGAAAAAAGTATCTAAAATAATTGAAATTATGAAATTCAAATAAATTAAATAATAAAAATGTAACAATTACAATAATTTAATGAATAATAATAAATGAAGCGCTGTATTCAACAGCACGGCATCAAATAGGAACACCCTTGAAACAGTTCCGAAGTAGAGGTATCTCTCGTGAAAATGCAATAATTACATCAGTGCGGCTAACAAAGCGGCTAACACAGCTTCGTAAACAAAGGAAAGAGGAGCTGTGTTGTGTTCGTGCACCTCATAATGTGCGGCCGGTCGAACGTGACCAGCAGCCAGGAGTACTGGAGGGTGTGATCGTTCTGACACGGAGGGTAAAAAACAAGTGCCCAGAACAAGAGGTACAATCAAGGTCCGTACAAACAAGTTCTATAATTCAGCGTCGGAAATCCAAGTGTGCGCGGAATATGCAAATAATAATTTCTGTAGAAAATGTATTCATCAGATTCTAAACAAAGACGTACTAGAGCAACTGCAGTAATTGAATAGAAAGCAAATGGAATTACAAACTATAAAGACAGGAAGAGCTGTCTGCTCGATTCTGTGCCCGCAGAGAAACGAACGGTGAAGAGAGAAATTAAGAAACTATAATAAATTTTCCGCTTTATTTCTCACAAAATCATCTGTAATTATTGAGACTCATTTAAATTGTTTCGATAAAATTACGATAGACAACAGTCCAATAAAATGTTAATAGAATTAATAGAAAGAAAAATGTTGAAGTGAATAAAAATAAACCATGAATGCTTATCGACCAACTGCTAATAACTCAAGCAGGATATGTAAATTAATCAAACAAAAAAACCCAGGTGAATTATTTCTTTAAGTAATTGCAACCGATCAGTCATGTCACATTTTGTACGACAAAGTAACATTACCCTCTAACTTACTCAATTTATCATAACCAAAAATACATGAGTTCTTGGTATACTCCAGTATTCCTTGGGCCATGTTTATAATTGTAGCTATCACTCTGTATTCATTCCGTTCAGAATTAAATGGATAGAATAGAACACCATAATGATGTTCGACTAATCATCAGAGTCAAGGCGAGTAATTGTACTTATAGTACAATAACGAAATTATGAAGTTAATATATTTAAACAAATAATGTATTGTACTGCTATTAAATAGTAAAATGAAACAAATGAAATACATATTTTAAATTATTTATTTCCCTTGTTCGATATAAGAATGTCTTTCAGGAGTTTGAAGATATTTTACATAAATTACATTAATTATATTATAAACATAATAAACAGTCTGAGAGGTAGTTCCAGGAAGGAACCTCTGAGCCTGGTGGAATGGCTCGTAACAAAAAATTTAAGGAAACCCCAAACAAATCAAGCAGCGAATGAAGCAGGCGCTGCTCAGTGCCCAGCGCGGCGTGCGGTTTGGCGGGCGCGGTCAGCAGCGGGGCGGACGCGAGCGCGAGCGTGGGCGTCGTGAGACAGCGAGGGGCGAAGGGCGCGGGGGGGGCGGGCGACCCGCGGGTCGCTTTATCACGGGCGCGGCCGGCGCGCGACGGCCGATAACGCCCGACCGCATCCCGCGGCGATCGCGGGCGCTGCTGCATCGACCGCCGCCTCATCGACCCGTCGATCGATCGATGGCCCTGCCAATGGGCGGACGGCCTGCCTGCGAGCGCCGCCGTGCCCTGCGCCTCGTCCCCGGCGGGTTCCGGGTAGTGGTGTCTGGAATGGCCGAACAAAAGCTTCAATGCCTACATTCAGTCGCCAGTTCTGGATTGAATGGATGGCTCCAAGAACGGGTTCAAATGATACTTTCAAGGAGAGCGGATTTAGTAGTGCATTCCTTAAGTGATATATCTACAATGCGTTTGCCTCGTACGACATTTTTCCACATGGTTTTCCTATTGGGTGCTTAGTACCCAATAGAAAATATATTATTCGCTCGTATTTTCTTTAAAATCAAATTTTTGATTCCCGGCAATTAGATCCAATCTCTTCATTTTGAAATGAATTTTACAAGAATAACGTACAATTAACACAGTAACAGACTGTGAACTCAACGCAACTCCCGGCCGTACGGTACAATAGTCATGGACCACGTGGAAAATAAGTTGAAAATTCTAACAAAATTAATTTAACTAATGTCTGTAAAACACGAGGCATTTTATTTTTTCGATGTCGATAAGTTTCTGTTGTGTACGATAACTTGATTGTGATATATGTTTCAATAGTTTGTACTAACTTCTATACAGCGCATATTTGAACACACACGAAATAAAAGCACTGGCTTTGAAAGGGGTGCAATATTTAAAGCCCTAACGTATTTTATAATAAGCCGACAAGATTCCCTGAAGGTTTCTGTTCATTTCACATTCATTAGAGATAACCATAAACCCGCAACCTGAATTAAAATGCGTGTAAATTAGAAGGGAGTTTTATGATCCCTATGACGATAATGATGAGAGTGATGATTTATAGAACAATGATACAAGCACGGATCAGCAAGAGAGAAGTACAATGAAATAGGAAAACCATTTGAAAACCCACCCTGACTAGCTCTATTCACCGCAAATTGCACGTGAATTCACCAGGATTCAAAGAACGACCCAACATGGAACTTCATTCTACTGTTCGACTTTTTTTCCCTTATATTTTCTTCTGCAGTCAATAGAACTAACATTGTCACTGAATGTTCACAAAAAATCAATTCAAAAACATTCTTTAGATGCGATTTTTAAAAAGAATATTGTAAAGAATTTTTGCTTTACCCTCTTTCCCCGAAGTGTGAAACAACGAAATCCTATTGTTCGTCTTTGGTAAACTTTTAAAAAGTGTTACAGTATAATATGAATATTTATTATTTATTTAGATATTCATGCATCTTGTCATTTGCATTGGGCCGTCAACATTGGTTAGTGTGAAAGCGACTTAAAAAATACTTCTTCTTGAATTAAAACTTGTTTGCAGTGTGACATGACTCATCGAACAGATGAGGAGCAGATACAGTACAAAGTAAAATGCTGGTGTCAGGGATTCATAATACGTTCATTATGATAATAACATTTAATTATCGTTATGTGTTCGCATGTGTGAAATGTCTACATCATAGTACAGTATGACAAGCTTTCCGAGCAAAGAACAAAAAAACAGCATAATATTCTACATCCTACGACAGCAATGAACATGAAAACTGTCAAAACAAGATCAGTTATTTCACTTCGTGACTGAGGCACACGTTACACAGGTGAGATAAAATCCAGCTCCGAAATATTAATGAAGTGTGGTAACATATTTCATTTGATTTTCTAACGAATTGCACCACAAAAAAGCTTGTTTTATTACAATTAACGTAGACAAGTAGTGTAGTGCAATTTACTCTCATTATTGTTTTCATCATCATACCTCATATTTCATTACTCTCATTCATCATACCAAATAAATATATACAACAGTTGCGCAGCAAAAATGTATGAAAACTTGACCTGATATTAGAATACATTTAAGTATTGAAACAAGAAATAACAATGTATATTTGTTGCGTTAGGAAAATTAATTATTAGGTTGAAAGGAAAAATGTTTTTAATTAAAATTATGAAAATGTTAGATTAATTTAAACATGTTTAAGTACCTTTGCGAATTTCAAGAATTTGAAAAAAAATATTTTAAAAAATTTCAAGAATTTGAAAAAAGTATTTTGATATTTCATCATTTCTGATTTTACGTTCACGTATAAATTACACAAAAACAGTGAATGGTTCAAAAATCTTTCTTCAACATTTTCACACTCCTTACATTGATGTTTTTTTAGGGAAACAGATGTTATGAAAAAATAGAAAGACATTAGGCATGATTTGCAAGCAAGCAGTTTTTTTCAGTTTCGTAAAGTGGTTTGCAATTAATATGTTTGAACTTTATATTTTACATTTAGTGTATATTTCGATAAATATTCGAAAATAAATTAATTGAATTAATAAATATATTAATTGAAATAATATTAATAAATAAATTAATTAAAATAATAAATTAATTTAATTAAAATAAATAAATTGAATTAAAAACGAAAACGTGACAATTTTTTTAAAAAAATTACAACTAGTATTACATTTTCAACGTGAAGTTTGTGAACGAAATACAAATATTTATTTACTTTCATGTAAAAATATTTTTAAATTGAGGATTGGATCCCAATAGGGAATCAAAATTCTGAAACGTTTTCATTGAATAGCAAAAAATACTTTTATATCAATATACATTCACTTCTTAAAATGTTGACAGAAAGACTCATTTAAAACAAACCGTACGTACTAAAATAAAGATGCAAAATAGAAGCAACTAAATAAACCTAGCATATTTTCTATTCCATCTAGGAACAAGCGCAAAAAGCGACACGCCAGAAGGCAAATGTGTGTCTCCATCTGGCGGCCACCATGCAAGCTAGATCCCGGCTGCACTTCGGCTGCAACTAATAATGAAAAGCACCCCTGGGTATCCCTTCGCCGCAACGTTTTTCTTGTCGGTTTGCAGTAACAACGCCATCACTTTCGCGCACTAACAGTTTTATGAGTTGTTCGATCAAAGGAGCGTGTTTACGAAGGGGCCGCGGCGGACGCGCCCGTTCCACATGCATCGAGCCAATAAAGCGAAGGGAGCTTGCACCCGCCGCCTACCCCGCTCCGCGCCGCGCCGCGTAACGAACTGCGTTCGTTTGCCGCGGTTGCCCCAGAAACGAAATTGTCCGATGAATTTATAGGAGAACGCCCGCGGCTAGTGGAAAGGACATAATTCATATCTGTCGCACGGAACGTCGTCCTTTATCATCACAACACCCGCACTTCGTGAGCAGCGAGCCGTCGAGAAATCCGTGTTCTACCTATAAAATATCCAGTTGGCCGTGGTTTTCGTTTGGCAGCCGCCCAAGCAGACCAGGGGAGGAGCCGCCGTAACTTAGCATCGCGGTAAATAGGGGGAAGGAAAGCCGCCGTGGCCGCCCCCGCAGCCCCCTGCGTCTCCGTGCCCGGTGCGGCCGCCCGTGGCGCTACCGTTGCCCCCGCCCACGCCCCCACCAGCGACCATCATCACCATCGTCAGCTCCCCTGATCGGTCCGTTTCGTCTCCGTCGTTCTCTTACTCCGTCCCCGTTAATCGCCGACCAACCGTGCCCCGCCATCTCTGCGCGGAATCCCTATCGCCCCATCCGTCGTCACCTCCCTCGATTGTCCTACCGCTGTCCCCGGGCCCACTCGCCGTCACACGCTCCATTACCTCAGCCGGGTGCCACGCCCCCTCCGCCCTCTGTCGTCCGTCGCCGTCGCCACTTCCGTCGCCGCGCGCGGTTCCGCAGCCAACGCTTCCTCGGGCCTCGCCGTCTCCGAGTCGCTGCCATCACCAGCTCGCCGCCGCCGGCCCCCGTGAGGGAGCGCGCCTCCGGTGCTCTAAATCCGTACGTCCCGTTTTCACCGAATACCAATTTTCAATTTCAGTGGCTGCGAATGTGACGGCGGCTGAAGGGCGGGGAGCCGGTTGGCAAATGGACGACCGCTTGGCTTTCACCCGCTCTCCACAATGGATAGTGCCCTTTGGTTTCTTTCTGCGCCAGCGGAATTATTCGCAGTTTACACAGAGAGTTCTTTTGCACGTTGGGGAAAATATTTTCTGATATATAATATTTTGATAAGAAAAACAAATTCAACATACATCGTTTCCCGAATCAAATGCTTATACTTCTGGAATTTAAAAAACACCAATGACAAACGGTAATGTGATTCTAAAAATATTTATTTATTTTCAAAAATTAATTGTAACGAAATAATTATGCTACGAAAAGTAGGTATAAAAATTGCGAATTTATTCTGTGATTACCAAATTTATTATTCAAATAAACAGTAATGTGTGTGAAGGATATAAATATCAATTTTTAAAGATCAATTAACAAAATATTTTTTGTTAGTTGAACTAGAAAAATCCCAATTTTATTCAATTTTTTTTAAAAAAAAATATTTATAATTTCAATACATACTGATTTGTCATTTGAATACTTCCTTTGTATGTTTTTTTAATTAGAAAAGTAACAAACAAACACAATTGTCTTCAAATTTTCAGATCATTATTGCTTATTAGAAGTATTATTTGATTATGTATTATTTAATGTTTATATATGATAGTATTATTTAAAACAAAAAAATAATTCAAAAATTTTTTACTTCAATTGCTTATTATCAAAGAAGAGAAGAAATCGCCTTTATAAACAGCTTTGTGCATTCCATATTCTGGAAGCAATCCAATAATTCTTTATTTATTACATTTGAACACCCTTATTCCGAAAGAACACTAAACCTTTCTAATCAGGAGGCCGTGCCTTCATCGCAATACACGCGTAGCGCTGGGAAGCCGGAGCTTTCCGTTTCCGAGTGCGCATATCGCCCGTGAACAAGATAATTCCGCCGAGCGCAGCCGTCTACTCCAGTTCCCCGCGACACGCCGACAGAGGCGATGAGCTGGCGAGAACTGTAACTACACAGCCCATGGAGTATGCAAGGGCGGCGCCGAGGACGTGCGCGGAAAGGAGCACGCGGGGGCGGGGGGGGGGGGGGGAGGGGGGGAGACAGCGCAGCGCGTGCCCCCAGACGACGCGTCGCGGGACGTCGTGTCGCGACGTTGCGCGGCGCCGCCGCCGGCTGAGCGAAGGCAGAGCGAAGCGAAGACGGCGAGCAGGAGCATATCATCCATTACGGAAAGGGCAGTAAGAGAAGAATAAGGGTAGCGAAGCCTAGAGACACTAGTAAATAAGACCATAAAGCGAGGAAATCAGCCGGCGATAAATGGAAGAGAAGCTATGAGTGAGTAAATGTAAGGGCGAAGCGAAGACGGCGAGCAGGGCATACATCCATTACGGAAAGGGCAGTAAGAGAAGAATAAGGGTAGCGAGCAGGCAAGAGACACAAGTAAATAAGGCCATAAAGCGAGGAAATCAGCCGGCGATAAATGGAAGAGAAGCTATAAGGGAACGAAGACGGCGCCATTAAAAGGCAAGAGACACTAGTAAATAAGGCCATAAAGCGAGGAAATCAGCCGGCGATAAATGGAAGAGAAGCTATGAGTGAGTAAATGTAAGGGCGAAGCGAAGACGGCGGGCAGGAGCATACCATCCATTACGGAAAGGGCAGTAAGAGAAGAATAAGGGTAGCGAGAAGCCTAGAGACACGAGTAAATAAGGCCATAAAGCGAGGAAATCGGCCGGCGATAAATGGAAGAGAAGCTATGAGTGAGTAAATGTAAGGGCGAAGCGAAGACGGCGAGCAGGAGCATACCATCCATTACGGAAAGGGCAGTAAGAGAAGAATAAGGGTAGCGAGAAGCCTAGAGACACTAGTATATAAGGCCATAAAGCGAGGAAATCAGCCGGCGATAAATGGAAGAGAAGCTATGAGTGAGTAAATGTAAGGGCGAAGCGAAGACGGCGAGCAGGAGCATACCATCCATTACGGAAAGGGCAGTAAGAGAAGAATAAGGGTAGCAGAAGCCTAGAGACACGAGTAAATAAGACCATAAAGCGAGGAAATCGGCCGGCGAGAAATGGAAGAGAAGCTATGAGTGAGTAAATGTAAGGGCGAAGCGATGACGGCGGGCAGGAGCATACCATCCATTACGGAAAGGGCAGTAAGAGAAGAATAAGGTAGCGAGAAGCCTAGAGACACGAGTAAATAAGGCCATAAAGCGAGAAATCGGCCGGCGATAAATGGAAGAGAAGCTATGAGTGAGTAAATGTAAGGGCGAAGCGAAGACGGCGAGCAGGAGCATACCATCCATTACGGAAAAAGCAGTAAGAGAAGAATAAGGTAGCGAGCAGGCAAGAGACACAAGTAAATAAGGCCATAAAGCGAGGAAATCAGCCGGCGATAAATGGAAGAGAAGCTATGAGTGAGTAAATGTAAGGGCGAAGCGAAGACGGCGGGCAGGAGCATACCATCCATTACGGAAAGGGCAGTAAGAAAAGAATAAGGGTAGCGAGCAGGCAAGAGACACAAGTAAATAAGGCCATAAAGCGAGGAAATCAGCCGGCGATAAGTGGAAGAGAAGCTATGAGTGAGTAAATGTGGGCGAAGCGAAGACGGCGTGCAGAGACACTGAGAAGAGGGTGGGGGTTGAAGAAGCAGTAGGTCTGGGGATCCCAAACGGACATCAATTCCGGACTGATGCAATAGGCAGTAAGAGAACGAAGAAGGGTAGCGAGAAGCGAGGAGATGCAAATAGATAAGAGCAAAAAGCTAGAGAATCAGCCAGCGCTAAATGGAAGAGAGCGGGTAAATGCAACGGCGATGCGAAGCAGCGAGAAGAGACACTGGGAGCCTTTCATTGGAGAAGAGCCATATGGAGGGTTTGCTCAGCCGCATCGTTTGGAGTATGATACTTCACCTCAATTTTTTAAATACCACGGCACACTCCTCCTAGTCGGAGTGGTAGCGTCCCAAAAACTCAAGGAGGTGACGTCGGTGCGTCACTTTTCATAATGCATAAAAGAAATGTGTGATCTAAACTAGGAACAATGTATTTGGTCTTCCGGTCTAATAGTGACTTATTCCTAGGGACTTCCAAAATAAGCAAATTATAATAAATTTTGAAGGTCTATTTATTATTAATTCTCTGAAAGGACTTGTTCACAGGAACATTGTAAGTTTGCTAGATGGTAGTTACGTCAAAAGAAAATAATTTTTAAGTGATGTGAATATGTGGCAGGCCAACAGCAAATTAAAGTATAAACTATTCTAAGTAATGGACATGGACACTAACCCAACTACACAGAACTGCTTAGTTCAGATAAAAAAGGGAGAAAGTTGTGGTCATGTATGTGGTAACAAATGACATTCTGGAAGGTCTCAAAATGTTATGTGTCCTACGTATTTTGCGTGTTTTCGCTGAAGTACATTAAGACGTACACATTTACCACATCGCAAGTATTCTGATACCAGAATATTCCTACGTAAAGCACTGAATATGTTTCGGTACTGAGGCGAAAAATTGAAAACTACTCGTGATGGAAAGGAAGGTGAGAAACGAAGAATAATAGCAACAAATGAAAGAAAACAGGAGTGCAAAGAAATTAGAATAAAATAATAAGAGAAAACAAGAATGTAAAATGGTCAAAGAAGAATAATCTATTATGAAGTGATGTGCGACTAAGACAAGAAAAGAAATGTGAAGAGGAGTTCAAGAGCAGAAGAAGAATTGGTTCTGAGAAATAGAATATGCCAAATGGGGTGATAGCAATGGGTACCCACGAGATAGCAACTTTCAAACGAATCACACAGTAAGTTTCCAACGAATAAGTTATGATCGTGGATTAACAGAAACGATAGATCAGTTCATTCCTAGAATCACAAATAACTCAAAATCAACGAGGTGATGTGACAATACCGCTCATGACATGGTAAACGTGGATTGGACAAACGTGTCTTCAGCAGAAGGGTGACATTGTCGCCCACGCAACTCGAAAGGCCCCCGAAAGAGAGCAAGCGGCGCGGCGACCGGGGCGTGACGAGGGAAGCGACGAGCGACGGGGCACTTCGCCGCGCCGACGACTCAAGGAGGTGACGGGAAGACGACGCGGGGGCGGGGCGGGGGCGGGGTGACGTACGGGCGTGGGCGTCGGGCCGACGAGGACGCGGGCGAGAGGCAGCCGCCTCCAGATTACGAGCGCGCGTATTGGCAGGCGGCGCGTCTAATGGATGCGCGGAGCGGCCTGACGCCGTGACGGCTCGGTGCTTTGCATTCCGGCTGGGGAGGCCGCCTTTGCCGCCGCAGCTGCCGCCCCCCTCCACCCCACCACCTCGCCTCCTCCGCTATCCACCCCCGCCAAGGCGCCGGGAACGGCCTACATCCCTCACTGCCCCCGACTGCCAGCACGGGGTGGGCGAGGAGAGAGGGAGAGGGTGGAGGGGAGGAGGGATGGCTTGGAATCCTGATGCTGCCGTTTCTTCGCCCAGGGACGAGATGGCGGCGATACGTCGTGGCCCTGTCTGCCCGCCGGCAGCCCGATGGTCCCGGAAGCGGAGGACACGCACGTGGCTTTGTGGAGGATACACGTCGAATGTCACAGAAACTAGCTAGAACTTCCATATCCGTAACGTAAGAATCCAAAACAAATAAATAAATTATATCAACGTTAATAATCTGAAAATGTAATTGAATGTAAAAATGGGAAAGATTGAATGATTCACGTAACTATTTTTTCACCTACTTTAAAGTTTTAGTATCCTACTTTCTTCAAAATTGTAATAATATCACGTACACTATAAAAATTACTGACAAGTTCTGTAAAACTTGTAGGGAGAAATGTTGGTTTCAAGTTGAAGGAAGGTTTTTTAAAAACGTTTGCACATATCTTTAATGTTTAGATATGTATTAAAATGCGTTGCAAAGATTAGTGTAATTACAATTAAAATTAATTTGATAGTTTTATAGAAGAGACCAAACTTAATTTTTTAAAGTCCAAAGGGTCATGATCTTAGGATCGCTGTCTTCCGTCAATATTCATTCATCACAAATAAGACACTTGTCTACAGTTTTAATACCATATGTTACATCTGAATGGATTTTTAAACAGGTAAATTGATTTGATGAATGATAATAACAATTGAAATTCACTTTACTTATCAAAAAAGGTAAAACGATACCTTTTACTGCAAGTTGCTTTCACGGAAAAAACTCAGAAACTTCAATAATTTAAAATGATATGAAAGGGTTTACTTCGTTTTGTTGCTTCACACAATTCACGAAAAGAAAAGTAGTAAAATTCATTTGTATTCTATCTTGACACACCGAAATAAACACACCAACTTGCCGAAAATCACGTGTTGAAGTGCATTGTGTTTTTGCTGGAGGCCCATCAGAAGCTTCACTCCCTCGCATGTTCCTTTTGGAGAAACGCACCATGAAGAAATGGGTTGCGGCAAGAAGGCGAGCCGAAGGCTTTCATGCGTACCGTTTATGCGTGCCATTCAATGAACGGAAGCGCGCTGGTGCCAGACAGCTCCCCGGAGACTTGCGCAGTTTAAATTTTCAAATAAGAGACCCAGAAGCCGGGTCCGCGGAGTCGAGAGTCAAGCGCTTGGTCGCCCGTTAGTATGGAGATCACGTACCGAATGAAACAGACGGGCCAGCCCCACAAGGAGCTCTCGGCATTCCAATGGAAGCAATACACGCAGACACCCCCAGGAATTCAATTCCAGCCGCGACTTAAACAAATGCAGCGGGTGTTCGAATTCTCGAGTGTAGTGCGAGCCATGTTAAAACTGATTCTATTAACGCAACGAAGTTTTTTTGGTCGCTTCTAGGTTTTTTAATCGATACTTCACGCTTTTAACTTCTTGGAAATTGTGAATTCTTTCACTTTCCTCGTCTTTTCAATTCGTTTGTTAATGAAAGTTCTCTGGGGAAGCGGAAGTGCTTTTGTGGATTCGCAGTTGAACACAGAAGAGCGAAAAAGTAATATTGCAAGAGGGTTTCTTTGTCTTTACGGACAGCAAGAAACATCAAGCTCATGAGTGAGTCCGAACTTTGTCACTTTATCTTAGAATTCGAGGAAGGATTTTTTTCTTTTAAACCCTTCCAACTGTAATAAGTTCTGCGGTACTAACAATAATACATTTAGAAACCTTATAATACAAAACGCTGCCGAAAACTATTGTACAATTTTAATATGAAAAGTATAATTTTAACTTTTTAATTTTTGTAGCATTGTTCATAAAATTAACACATTATCGCTGCATCCCATTTAAGCCTAAGCTATGAAAATCACATAAAATATATTCTCCAGTAATTTGATACACATCCACAGTTCAAAATAAAATGTATTTGATAAATTTTCTAGCGAAACCAGATTGCTAGTCCTAATTCTTAGGTCCAAAAAGGAAGCAAGACGCTCGAATAAGGGTATGTAAAATGAATATTCAATTATGAGTTATCCAAGTAACAATGTATTAAGTACAATGATTAAAGAGCCAAGGAGACAATTAACTGTTATTTCACACGAACATAATACGAATCACTGGCATATAATGAAACATTATAAAACGAACGTTTCATAGTGTTGTGTTGGCGTTGTTCCCATCTACGAATGGGTTTCTCATGAACGTGTTGCCTCGTTCTGTGCCGCGCGAAGGAAGGAATCTTGAACCAACTCCATACACCGATTTGTGTTTCTAAAAATGGACTTCGTCCACATGGAATTTAACAGTTTTCACAGAGGTTATACTTTAACAAATTGATAAAAGTTATAAATGTAAATTATTGTTTTCGATGTCATTAATATTGTTCTAAATTTCAATACATTATTTCTCGATATAGAATCTGAATGAGAGCGTAGGCTTCCGCGGCCGGAGTCATGATTAACGTGGCTATCGGGAGACGCCGCGTCCAGGGCACAGGTGCCAACGTTTCGGTCGCCATTCTGCAACCTTCCTCAGGGCGTAGTACTGCGCCCTGAGGAAGGTTGCAGAATGGCGACCGAAACGTTGGCACTTGTGCCCTGGACGCGGCGTCTCCCGGATAGCCAAGTTAATAGATTCTGAATGTTCCGCATTGTGATAGTCTAAACTTTGCTCCTCGCACATACCGCACGCAATCGAGGCACTTGCATATTCTGATATCAATAGAATAGCAAAGAATACAAGCATTATTTCTCTAGATACATTCACCTTCAGAATTACCATTTAGAAGGCGTAGTAGTTTGTAAAAGTTACACAAAATTTAATCACTTCGTCATAAAATACCTCAAATAATTGAACGGGCTATAATTTTATTCGATAAGCTTTTTTGCTTTTTTCTTCTTTCTAGTTTTAATATGTTATTTCTACAAATTGTATATCCCTTTGGTCTCGAACTATTACTTTTTTATTTCAGATTGTGCAAGCACATTTTGTTTATTATCAATGTTGATAGTATGGCCAGCCAATGATACTGTACCCTTCATTAGTTGCCTGTAATCAAATCCCTTAATTCTTGCCTTAGCGTTATGATTTATCTTCATAAAAACCATTGTTAAAAGATCATATCCAATGAACATCTTACTCTAGCAGCCCTATAATTTGGTGCATAGTGAGTCTGAAAACAGAACCGTACTTCGTTCAATAACATTTTTTTTACATTTTTATTTTCAAGTAAACCACTGGGTCAGTCGGGTCTATTGTTCCAGTAATGAAACTCTAAAAATAAACTCCTTTTCAATGTACAATAAGGGTTTTAACATGAATAACGTAGTGATTTACGCAAAAATTGAGTATCATTCAAAACACAACAAAATAATAAAATAAACTACTAGGCAATTAACTTACTTTTGTTTTAAGGTCTCCATTTCACAAAATGCGCGACAAAAATAAAGCCCTAATGACCCTGAAAACAATTTCTGACACTACCCTTTACAAACCTATGTTCAGCGAGAGCAGACCACGTCTTCTACTAACGGATTTTCCTGCGACATTCGTAACGGCTCTGGAAATTTGAAAAATAAAACTGTTCGAATTATAAAAAAGTATTAAAGGAGTACGCAGAAAAAAATTTCATTTAGCAAAACATCAATATACTTGAGTCAACCTTTGTATTCGTGCTCTATAAAAACTTTCAATGATATATTACACAAAAGATTTCACGCTTCACTTTCAGAACTTCCTTCTGTTCGTATAAAACAAACTAAACAACAGCTTTAAGTAAAAAAATCGTTCGATAAGAATCAAAAGCCATTCCATTCCGTGAGCAATTTCTACATGCATCAATGCATGCTCGACTGCGAAGGATAAACATTCAGAGAAGAATTATTGCCCTGCTCTTCGCTCACATTCATACTGAAGTTTTACATCCTACCTCGGAGCTCGATAATGGATTGCCCCGCCAAGTGTGTGGTAAGTGCACGTGAATGATAAAAAATCCATCTTCTCCCTAGAAGGTGCGTGATCCCGCGGATCCCCAGCCACTATACTCACCTCATCCTACAAATGGCACTACTTTTACTCTTGCCTCTTCCAAGTTCATTACCTTCCCTTCGTAACAGAGTCTGAAACCTCTGACACTCGCCTATGATCAGTGTTTTTCTGTGACCCGAAGTGATGAAAGCATTTTAAAAATCTTCATAAATTTTATTTCCTATTATTATTTTTCCCAGATATATCTGGTAACCTTGTGTCATAATTATCAGTACTCTGTTACGTTCCTCTCTCTCTCGTCTTCCATCTACTCTACTTCCATTTACTCCATTACTAATATTTTGCGATGTATTTTTTTCTTTGCCTTTCCTCAACTCAGCCGACATCGATTTCTCATCGTCTTCTGTTGTCTAACTTCTGTTTTCACTCAAATTTCTGCTTTCTCTTGTCCATACGTCTCATTATATTTTCATTGCCTTGCCATCTCTCTCCGCATTTCCAACTCCCTACAGCAAGAACCCCCTCCTTACAAATCACCTTCCCCACCAGTCACCCGACGTCTTCACCCACGCCATCAGCTTACATCACCCAGCACCAACGCTCACGCGTTCGAGAATCGTGATAAGGTGCTCTCCTCTCGCGAGAAAGTTTGCATCGTGCTGCCGCCGTATGCCGCTCTAGAAAAATTGTCTGCACCCCTTGGCATTGATTTATACCGGACATGGAACGGCGTATCACTCACGAGTATGGCGGGCCCGGGCCGCGGAGGAAGTGAGGGTAGAGGACGCAGCGGAGAGGAAGAGGGGGCGGAGGGGGGACCTTGGCACCACCCTCTTCGTCATCCCTCGAGCGAGAGGGAGGGAGGCTCTCCAGCTCGTCGTGCTAGAGGCGGGTGCCGCTTTCGGGGTCTTGGGTACGTCGCTCGCGCTCACCCGAACAATCTCGCGCCGTTCCAATTTGCATCGAACAAAAGAAAAACGCTACAGATATGAATTGCTGGATATTGAGGAGCCTATCGTTTCCTTCGCAGTTTTCGTAAGTTTTAGAATACAAATTTGTTTTTGGTGAAAACTTTTCCTCTTGCATAAAAACGGGTTGGGTAAACGTTGGAATAAATTTTATGGGCTTTCTTCACTGTGTTCGTTTCCATGTTCAGCCACTGAATAACGTTTTAAAAGTAACAACAATTACACGTATCTACGTTGAATGAACGTTTCTAGATTTATAAGTAGATTATCAATTAAAATAACATTTTCAAGAAGCAAAAGGAAACATACTTCGTAGACACTACGTCTGGGACTTTTATGGAGTGCAATAAAATAAATATTGAGCAAATACCCGTGTACACAATTGTAAATGAATTGATCAAAATGCAGAAAATGAAATTCTCTCTCTTCCACATCAGTTTAAGACGAATCCATTATACATTTCTAAGTATACGATGAAAAATGTTACTTTCTCACATTAAAAAAAAACATTAGATGGCTTTGTGACTGCTTTTTTATTCTAAACGATTTCAGAAAATATAAACACATTGCATTTTCGAGTATTAAAATGAAACTGTTCCATTATTTGATTTCTGTTTCTCTCGATGACCTCGCTGCGCTATTTTCGAATATGTTTTTACTAAACGACCTACTAATGCCTAATGGCCGATCGTACATCACAGAAATGCGTGTCATTTTTTTCGCGAAAATCCATATTTCAACCTAAATGAACGCCCACACCCAAATATCCCACCACGCTCTCCGGGAGCACAACGTCAAAAAGTATCCTCTTTGCCAACATAGAACACACACACACAAACACAACCAAAAAATACTGCCCACACAATACACATTTCCCTCACGTCCCGCAGTCGAGGGGAGGCCATTACATGCCAAGTACCCGCTAACGCCCCCAAGAGACGCCGATGTTCTCGTTCGAATTAATCGGCATCAGGTCCAATTTGGCGGAAAATTCGGCTGGTGAAGCTGGCGGTCAGTCTCGCGGCCCGGGGCCGAGCGGGGGGGGGGGCGATGTCTTTATGCCGCCGGCTTGCATAATGAAGGTGCGCTCGGCCGGCGACCAGGGAGAGGCGGTAATGCTCGGCATCACTTTCCCATCAGGTCAGCTCTGGTTTATGGTCGCAGCGCCCGCGGAGGGGCTCTGGCGGCGGACGGAGGCGGCGGACGGCGGCGCAAAGCTCCGTAACGGACGTCTAATGAATGAATAATGGTAATGCTGCCGTTGCTGCCGCATGAATATGTTCATGCCTCTCGACCTAGGGCGCGTCGGTGCGGGCCGACTCCGCGCCGCCGCCCGGAGGTTTAGCGTATTCGACATTGCTTTCGAGCGCAGGAACTGCGGGACGTGTGCACGGAATAAAAATGAAAAACTAAAGGCCAAAGTGATATTAAATTACATCTATTGTGTTAAGGAGAACCGTGTCTGTCATGAAAACATTTCATTCAACAGATTTTCACAGCGTAATAGAAATTCATTTTTTTAATGTGCCAGTAAAGGATCTTTTTTTAATATAAAGGAAATAAATATTTTGGTAAAAAGAAAATGACAAGAAATAAATATAATAATATGACTTTACTCTCTTTTGCATAAATGCCAGTCGGTCATGAAACAGCTGAGATAATGATCATTAAATACACTGCTAAACGTGTCTCAGTACAATTCGTTATTCACTATAAATTAAATTGTGCTTGGACAAAGCAACACAACTCCCATTTTCTTCAAATAATGTCAGTGGATACAAAGTTGCTGTAATTCATTTTACTGTAACTTATATTGCATTATTTTGTGTTATTATTTTAGATAAAACCAACACCTTCATTTATTCCGTTAGCGGTAGTTAAAATTAGAAATTAACATTGAATATATGTATTATTAGACTTTGTTTATATGCATTTCAGAATAGTTTTTCTCTGAGATTTTTCACTAAACATTATGAATTGATTTCAATTTCAGGTTAATTATTAATTCATCTAACAAAGAAGAAATACATCATTACATTTCTCATTATACTGATCTCACTTTCATTGTGTAACCACAACCAGAAACATCTTTAAAAACAATTAGTATAACTTCGAAGAACAGCTTTTATTTAAACACATGTCCACCATATTATTAAACAAGTGACGAAAACGTATCCCTGTAACTCTGTTTCATCTCAAAGTATTATTCTGCTTGCCCACCGCAGCGCGTGGGTCCGGGGGCAACAGCCTGAGGTTCCGCAGGTCGGGGATCGCGCCAGAGGGCGCTCACACGGAAGGCGGAGCGCGCTCGGGGAGGGGGGGGGAGGGGCGCCTGCGGTGACGTGGGCGTTGATTGTTATTGGGCGATAAAGGCGCAGCGCGCCGCCACTTAGCGCGGGCGGGATCAACAGCGGCGCTGGAGATCGCACGCCCGCGCAGCCCCGAGACCCGCCCCACCCCTCCTCCTCCTCCTCCCCCCCCACAACCGCCATAGCCACCCCTGCCACCGCCGCCGCCACCGCAGCCGGGCGGTCTGTGCGGGCGCGAGCCCGTAAATCGGCGGCCAACGCGTTGACCGTCGACGGAATGGCACTGCATGCAGACAGATTGAGATAGGTCGTCTTGAATATGGAAGGGTGATTAGGCGCTCGGCTAGTAGTTGCACCTGAAGCCCTTTGTTTATGAGATGGCCGGCTGCAACTGTGCGAATGTGAGGAGATTAATCGCTTTAGTGTCTTTGAAAGGAATTTAACTGGGGTTTATAATTAACAAATGGTTTAAAATAATAAAATCACAGGAAAAAATAAGAAAGATGATACTGAAAAAAATATTGTATCCGTTTACTGACAAAATTATTTTTAAAAAAGGAGTAAATAAAAGGAATTAATTAGGAAGGTGACTGTTAATACGTTTTAATTTTATTCTTCAGGAGAAATGCATTTTCACTACATTATTACCATTTTAATTTTATCAAGGGTATTTTTAACTGTAGCTGATATTGGTTGCCAAGGTTGCATTTCAGAATTATTAATAAGTATTAGTGTTAATTAAAATTATTAATATTCTCTAATTGTGGTTACTATTGATAATTTGTGGTAATTTTTAGTACGTATATAACAAAACTACAGTGGACCTTTTTAGATACATAGATTGCATTCAATCTATCTCGAAGTATCTTAATTCTAAACACGAAACAGATAGACTCTGCATAGTTCTGTACTCTATTAGAAATCAAGTAGAATAAAAATATAATCAAAAGATTTTAATTCTACTTTTGTATAATATAATTTCCCTCTAATTTATTTTATTTTCCAACATTATTTTACAAAAAATTGTCGAAAATTACGATACGGTCTAGAGGAATTAATTAAATTGGATACTCTTATGTTTCATTGATGTTTAAATTTTCTAAGGCAATATCATTTCCATCGCAACATTCTGTTAGATACGCTTTATAATTGAGTTTCTACTCAACACCTCGCCTATCAGGCAGGCGCCAAGATAACCTCTCCTACCTGCAGCCGGAGGCTTCGTTCGGCGAATATTGAAAGTGCAACTTTCGCTGAGTTCACTTTCCGCAAACACCCGCTCCAAAGTGGAAGCTGCTAATTTAATTACTGAATATAGAAGCTAGAGACCAACCACCACGAAAGGTGAAATTACAGTGTGCGCTCACGGAGAGCTTTCTTTTTCGCAAGCAATGTGCAAACATAATTGTATGTTAGACCCCAGCCACCCATTGTAACAATTTGGAATAGTACATTATTAATGTTTGTGGGCTCAATTTTGTGATTTTTTTTAATGTTTACATGTGAAGAAAGTACCAGTGGGTCATGCGGCCCTTGATGACTGTATTGTCAACTTTATATTATTATATTTCAAGACATTGAAATCTGTTCATTTGAAGCTTTTCAAAACTAAAGATGTAAACATTTTCTATATCATCATAAACACCCATTTTTGAATATACAAAGATTTTTGAAAAGTTCAAGAATTTTATAAAATAAATTTGACAAGTTATTGGCCTAAAGTCAGTCGGTCTCAGTGCCAGGGGGCGGCGAAAGGTGGCGGTGAACGAAGAAGGGAATCCAGGCCCCGACTCACGAGTGTAGAACCCCCTTCCGCAAGACCTGCTTCAGTTGCTGTTGCTAAGCACCGCAAATTGTAATGTAAAGCCAAGTCTTCGCGCCTGTCGGTGCTGTGCCTTGAGGAAGAATAAATATGCTTATTAAAACAACGCCTAACACTTATTTCTGTCAAGCCAAGATATCTCAAACATCATGGTAATAAAACCTGTTCCAATTCAAATGCTGCTTCAATGTGAGTGAGATTGAGCCCTTCCGGCTGTGCGGCCCTGGGAGTTGTAGCATAGAGTCTGCTAATATCTAAAGTTAAGTTTGGATATTGGACTCAACTGAAAGCAACACATGGAAATAAAAACTCAACTAGTAGAAATTAAATTGATTACTGTGCGTCCTTTGGTGAATCAACACTATCACTGGAACCTCTCTATCCAATGAACTCGTACTTTAAAAAATAATCATCTGACAAACTATATTATATGGTTGCCCTATATTGAACTATGTTGCTATACTAGTATCAAAATTTTCGCTGATTTAAATAATACCTTCAAGATCAATTACTGAAGCATCTTATTTTTTAGTCACAAAAAACTACTCAGTGTTTTGAAAATAAACACTATGACGAACTTGTCTATATTGTGCAAACTTTTATTACAAAACTTTCCCAATAACAGGAATGAATATTCTAAAAACTAAGCACAAATTATTATAAAACATACAACAGTAAAATAACTGTGCTTTCACTTATTCATTAAACAAAAAAATTTCATAAGTGAGAAAAACATTTATCTGAGGCGCCTCTTACCTTTCCTTTACTCTCATCGCCGTTTTAAGTTGCAATGTCACGAATGTTTGAGTTGCTAGCATAACACTATCAACCAATTGCAATTGTAACACAAACTGAACATGAGCAGTGTAACTTATCAAAGAAAGTTCTAAATGAACAGATACAAAGTTCTTTTAACAGTTGCATGCCAATTCCATTTCAGAATGTGGAGAACATCAAAAGAAGAGGAGTCAACACCGAATCCTAGAATAAATTCCGTGTTTGGAAGAACCTTCTAGAACTAACAAAGCTAAGAAAATTGATCCGGCTGCGCAACTGTCATCTACATAGGCAAGCACTAAAATAAGATTTTTATGTGGTTATGGGCAGGCCCGCAAGAGAAAGCCAGAGTGTTCTCGAAGTAATGGTTTCGTTTGTTGTTTTTTTGTATGAATCCAATAAGCATTGAAAGACGAAACTATAACTAAGGGTTCAGAAAGATAAGATAATAAACTATGAAACATTAACGTGTTACTTAAACAAAAATATTGAAAAAAGACGCTGGGGTTCGTTGACCTACCCTTTCATTGGTATTAATGTATATTAAAAATGAAGATCAAATAAACACATTTCAAACCACCGCTCGAGAAGCGAACACTGAAGCATCAACATTTCACAGATGTCTCAAAGGCGTTTTTACATTTTTTTTCACTAGGCCGAAAAAATTGGTTCTTGCTCCAGGTAACGCGAGGTTCACACAAACATATGGATGTGTAAATAACCTCAGAGGGGTAAATTGGCTGCACGACATATCTCGCTAAGCCTTCAGAACGCATCAGTGGAACCTTCGGAAATCCCTACAGCGCCAGAGCGGTCTCTGCCTTTGCAGGCCAAATTCCATCGATTACAGGCTTCCCCACAAGCCCAGTAGTTTTCAATTATCGTTGACCCCTGTTTAAATGCAATTTAATAGCTGAATCAGCCACGTTATCCAAAAATCTCTCGAAATAACTCATTAAAATCCTTTAAGCCGAATTCGTTAACAACTACATTTTGAGCGCAACCCCAAATGGGTAAGTGATACAGACTACGAATATTTTACGAAAATATTAACAATTTCTAACGCAAATGTGTACGTGAAAGTGAAGAATTAAATTAATTCTGCGTAATGTTATAACTTATAAACTTTCCAAATTCTGGAGCTTCAATAAAAATGTTGCACATTTCCTGGTCTGGTTTCTCCATTACTTGGAAATCTCGTCCTCGTGATTTTCATTTTCAAACCTAACAACTTTTCTTTTGTTTCTCAAGGGCTACAATTTTGAAAAAATCCTATTTTGATTTTAATTTTTCTATCCTTGTCTATTAAAAAACAAGGGAAAATTTGTTGTTGCTTACTCAAATACGATACAAAACGAATCTTTAAGAAGTTGCTACGTGTATAAAAAATGGTGTTTCATTTGCAAGAAAAATGTTGTGTTCACTATTGCTTAAGACGAAATTGAATTACTTTACGCACTGCTTCATTTTTGACTGAATAAAGATTGTTATGATATCAGCAAAACGCTCTTCACAATAAGTTTAAGTGCTATCCTGAATACAAATAATTTACAAATAATTGATGAGAATTTTTTTTACATTGGGAATTTAATAACAGAGCTTGTGAAATATTTAAATATTTCGAAATTTCAATGTAGTACAAATTTTAACGAAATATAAAATATTGCTCTTCAATGGCTCATTTTGTTTCATATAAAAAATGTTTTAAAATTATAATAAATAGAAATATTCTCTATTTTTGAGCCATATAATTCAACAACCAAAATAGTTTTCTTGTAAATATGAATAAAAATACCAAAATGAAATACGACGTTCATCGCTCAGTTTTATGATTCACACTGTACAAACATGCTACCGCACAAAATTGTGTAGCAAAACGCTGATGTCATATTTACAGACACCAACAACACGTTCTCATTAAGAACGGCAAAACAGTAGACTCGGAAAACAAAAGCGCGACCGATCTCGCGCACAAGCGCCCACAGAGTGCAACGCTAGAAAAGCGCCCAAGTGAAACGCCGTCCATTTTGACGTGACAGCGCGAACGAACGTGTGGGACCCGCGCGAAGCTAAAAGATCAGAAGCATCAGCGGAAATACTTGGACCAAGGGGCAGGGCTAGGAGGGAAGCAGTCATGGAGGAATCACGAGTACAAAAGTAAGCTAGAAAGGTAAAACATAAAATATAAAATTGTGTTATAGGTAGAGAAACGTCAGAGATAAAGGAGCCGGCCTTTGGAAGAAAGTAAACGTTAAGTTTGCAAGGGAAGATAATGCCAACAGGGATAAGGATGACGGGATGGAGGAGATGAGGGAGAGAAAGAGACAGATTAATAGAGAAAGAAAGAAAGAGAGAAAATATATACCCAAAAATAGAGAGAAAACGGAAGAAATACAGAGACAAAGGGGTGAGAATATAATCTGCTCTCTCCTCCGTAGTTGTTTGATATTGCAACAATAGAACTACCAACAATCCAAATTTTGATGAAATGAAATAGATGGCTTATGGATTCAGCATCGTCATTATTATTATTATTATTATTATTATTATTATTATTATTATTATTATTATTATTATTATTATTATTACCAAATATTTGGTCTCACACATAAGTAGATACATAAAAATATGGGAACATTTGTTTAAAATCAACAATACAATTATTAAGATATTAACATTATGTAGCTTAATTTCTAACATTAATAATACATTTTCATCATTTAATTAAAAGTTTCAAATTCTCACATACCTCATGAACCTCTTTACTGATCTTTGGATACTGGTATGATAGTTCTCATTCTCATGCGTAGGTCTTCTAAGGACTTACTGAGAGTTTTCAGTATGACACCAGTTCCCTACAGAAAAATCTGAATAGTTTTCATTTTTGAAACACGCCGCTGTTCTATTTCAGTAAATGATAATTCTGTATTAGTCAATTTTTTATGGTATGTTGACATGTTGCTGCTTTTGATAACTTTAAAATAAACAGAGCAAACTTTCTTGACATATATGTTACTGATGGTAACATCGAATACGTTGTGCTGAAATGTCCTGAAGGGCAGAATACTGCTGTATCAGTGTCAATTATGGGTTTCATTTTCAAGCACAGCTTCTGCTTTATACAGGTAATATGATGTACAAAGATTCCTGAGTTATACTGCGGTTTTTACTTTGCTGCGTCTGACATTTCATCAGCTGTTACGGTGTCATCCAATCGGGACCTTAAATGTCACTACAGTGACGCCATTATGACGCCGTTCAAGCTCCCGATTGGATGAAATCGTCAGCAGGTGTTATATGCCAGACGCACGGTTAGAAAAACCGCACTTTAGCCCATATTTCTTAGCAAGGTTGGAATGGTTCATCCCGCCCCCCCCCCTCGATCGTGCGTTAGTTCATAGTTTATGAGATGCACAACCTTAAGTGTTGTTGATTTTCTGATATCCTCTATACATCTGTTAACCACATCACAAGTTCTTTTAGTTCTTTGAATAAACATTGAAGGTGGTTGTTTGCTAGATCTTTCGCTCGAAGTATTCGCACCCAAGGTACAAATATTCTATACTGACCCAATCGTACTGCGTTTCTCCCTCTACATTTGGATTGGCAACTGCGTCAGAACATGTATACATCGTGAAGTGCTGTCTCCAGGAACTCATTGTGCTTATATAACTTAGTACAAATAGAATTTTCCCATATCGTGTTTGAGATTAAGGACTATAATTGGGATTTGGTTGCCAAATCGACTTGTGAAGTTACTCCAAAATACTTTCTCATAACTAGTAACTGTTTACCAAGGACGTTTGTTTTCTTCAGAATATTACACCCTCCCATCTGCCATGGCTTCTATGTCACCCTTTGGAAAACGCGTTTTGGAAATTGGCAACTGAATTCTTACTAGTCTTTACATTTCCTCTAGAATGGTTTGTGGTTCTTTCAAGAATACCCATATTGATTCGATGATGCGATAATAGGAAGTGCATATGAGTTGATGGCAGACTAGAGGTTTCAAGAGTTGGGAAAAGTTTAACTCTTGGTCGCGTAGGGTAATGTTGATTTTGTTTCTAGAACAGTGAAGGTGTAAGTTTGCTTGTTCTCTCTCTTGGTTTCGTATGAGTGTTTTCAATTTATTCTTGCTGAAAAGAGGGTCACGACAAAGCAAAATACAATGATGTTAAGCGGTAGTGAATTATATAAGGGATTTACACCGCCAGAAGAACGAGAAACGGCAGACATGGTTACTACATTCAACTGCAATTCGTTTTTCATTAGTTGTGGAAAAATGTAAAGGAAAGGATGCAGTAAAATGGAGCTCTCGCGGGGCGTAGTAAACGACAAATGCTGAGTCCTCGCTTGTGTCGTAAAATATTTCACACTCATGCCTTAATATCCATTCATAAATAGTTTCATAATCTGCATATTCAAAACACTAAGGATTTTTGCTTCGAAAGAAGTTTGACTACTCATCCAAATTTCGGTTGTTTTTTCTACTTTCGATGGAAGGTTCGGAGTCCTAAATGTGGTATAACTTCCTCTAATTTATTGTTTTTTTTAGCATAACCCTTATTTAAATAATAATTTTTTAAATTAATATGATAAACCCTGGTCTGCCATAATTTCTAATTATGTTGCGTTTTTGTGCAAATTAC
The DNA here is from genome assembly GCA_964035755.1 of Teleogryllus oceanicus. Taxonomy (NCBI): domain Eukaryota; kingdom Metazoa; phylum Arthropoda; class Insecta; order Orthoptera; family Gryllidae; genus Teleogryllus; species Teleogryllus oceanicus. The sequence continues at coordinate 101,063,313 of CAXIVR010000004.1, read as the reverse complement.
AATAGATCACTCGAAAGCAGTTGACATTTCGCGTGCCAGTGTGACGCCAGTGAAGTGAAGTGTAGGTAACGAGTTTTTTAAGTTTGAAGATTAATAAGTTTTTACATGTAAAGATTAGGAAATGTTTATAAGCCCAATATTCAATAAATTGTGTGACAAGTATCCTTTTACAAATATTTTTAATGATTATAATTATAATGCAATGCATTACGTTTTATTAGTCAAGGTAGGTAATAGGATTTTTTGGTATGCAGTAACAGGAGTTCGTAACAACATGCATGCACGTATCATGGTAAATATTCCTATAAAACATTTCAATTACACTTTCAAAAATATTGCTAACTCTGCGATCTCGGTGAATAATAATTCTATTGTTCCAGATTATGTAAATCTCCCTAATTTCATTTCTCTTAAAAAATAAGTACTAAACAACATGAAACAATATATTAAGGGTTTGCATTTCTCTGTAAAAAGAGCATATGCAGTGAAGGCAAGTGAAGGCAGTGTTCTATTCCATTTTCTACATTTATTCTTTTTGGTGATGTAATTGTAAGGTTTCAGCTAATATTTTATTAATAAAATATTAATTACCTTCGATATTCTACTTACTAGTTAGTCCAATCAAATTGAGTATGAAGATACACTTCAATTTTATAAAAAAAATGTATGAATGAAAGTACACACACATTTTATATCATATACGGTCAATATTTTCTGGAAATATTTCGAAGAAAATTATTTGGATTAGGGAACATGCTGCTCCTGATTTGGTGGCGGTGCGGAAGGAACTAAAGCTTCACAAAGGACGATGAATGGAAATAGAAGATAATTAGATTGTGAAAGTTACTGAACATCTTCGCGTTCGAGGCAGATTAAAGTGATGTTAAGCAACGTAAATTAATTGAAACTTGGGACTATTATGTATTTGCCTTACTCATTTTCTTTTTAAAGCGTTAAGTAGATTTTCTTCCGAGTAAATGGAAAAGGGGCAAGGAAATGACTTGTTAGGCGTCGCCGCGAACTTCGTGAGTTCACTTTGTGTACTACGTGACTCGACTATGTCACTCCTAAAACTGAAAACAAAAGACTTTTACGAACTTGATAGAAAGAAATGTAAGGGTTGGTTGCATTTCCTTATTTAATCCATTTCTAAGTGATACTATTTAATTTGTCTATTTAATAAATATATTAAACTTCATAACATTAAAACTCAATTCCGTACATAGTTTTGGGGTTATTTCTTTTTAGGATGAGGTAGGGTAACTGGAGTAAATGTTTTACTCGTTTATATTTTTTAATTTTTTTAAAATTCTCTATCAATTATGCAATTAAAAAATAATGCAATGCATTTTAGTCATCAGATTTTACTAATCACTCATTTTAATAATGAACAAATCGTAATTTAAATTGACGTGACGATGGTCCGCTTGATATATACATAATGAAACAAGTCTTTGCTTACATTCTTTGATAGAACATTTAAACGCTGAAATCTGGGCAGCATCGACATTCTATCAGAAATTGTATTTAAAATCTCTCTCGGGCAATAATTTAACAATTTCTGCGTGAAATAAAGAGACCAGTGTTAAAAAACTTTCCGCAATATTTCCTAAACATCCCATACAAATAAAATACTGAAAAAAACATTTTTTTAAAAAGCGATGGACTCGTGACTTGCGTGGTATTTTTATCTCGCCCGGCGTCAAAAGCTGGCCCTCGCAATGAATGATACAGCGCACAGAAAACGTTACCGACCGCCCGACACAGCCACCGCCCAACGGTCGGCCGCGGGGTACTGAATTCGATTTTGGAGTGCTCTCCCTTGACCGCTGGTCCGCGTAATCCCCTTCCATCATTTGGAAGGATTACGGTAAGCCATACACCGAAGCGCTCTCCGCGCGCGGCATCGGCGAGAAGCTTACGAGGGAAAGGGTTGGGGGGGGCGGGGACGGGGGCGGGCGACTGCCGCGACCCGGCGATGATATTCAATTTTTTGTTCGACTCCGCCCGCAGGGGACGGCGACTAATGTAGTGACGTTTCGAGCTGATGTAGGAAATGTGTCGAAAGAACGCATGCTACGCGCTGATTGAGGCGGCAGCAGGGATGGTTATGTAATTCGCGCTCTTGTTGCTAGAGGAAGGATTGTTTCGAACGTGTTATAGGTAAAGATAGAGCTTTGATTTTCTTTTGGAATAACCAGTCAAAAGTAATTGAAAATCTTCCACGTAATGTGTAGTCAATCATGATTTTATTGCGGTCACTGGTTTTCTAAAATATTAAATAGGGAAGTGGATGTCGGAACTGTAAGTGCAGAAGCGATGGTGTGGACGATCTTCTGTGGCGCTGTTTGATTTCAGGTACTGAGGAGCCCAAACACTGGAAGGAGAATGCGAGACGTCCGCGCCAGAAAATCTATACTAATAAAAGTGAATTCAACGACATGTAATCGACATCGATTCCACAAAAATGAGTGTATGAATAGATACGAAATATTTACAGACTTCAGGATTTGACACAGTGACCTTGCAAAGTTTGGTAAAGATTAATACAACACAAATACGGAAAATATATAATTTAAATAATATGCTGGTAGATGCACCACGGTCGTTATTTTTCGCCTGTCGCTAACAGACAGGTTCCTGATATATTCCGCAGAGGCCAGCGGCGGTGCGGTAGAATCACAGAGTAAGCATAGGGGGATGGCCGTGCGGCCGATCTCCATGAAAGTTGGTACATCTATGTGTTTTCATAGAGATTTTTATGCTGTTCAGTTTTTGTAACTCCACTAGAAGGTGTTGCAGCACAAGATAGCGCTTCAGTTAAATGTAATTGTCAATCACGGGAACCCAGCTTCATTATTGCTGTGCGTTGCCGTGTGATGCAGGGCGAGGCCGAGGAGGCCAGGAAGAACCAGCAATGCAAGATGGAGAGAGAAGGGAGGGAAAGAGATAGAGGGGAAGAGGGAAAGAAGGGGAGGGAAAGAGAGAGAGAAAAAGGGAGAGGGGAGAAAAATACAGAGAGAAAGAAGAAAAAAAGAAGAGCGAGGAAAAGAGAAAAATATAGAAAGGGAAGAGAGACGAAAAAGAGAGACAAAGAGAGAGAGAGAGAGAGAGAGAGAGAGAGAGAGAGAGTATGGGAAACGATGTGAGTAAAACGAGAGAGGGAAAAGAGTGAAATCAGTTAGAAAAAAGAAAGTTAAAAGGAGACAAGGAAAGAAAAGAGAGTACGGGGAAAGAGTGAGTAGGGTAAAAGAGAGAGGATAAAGGGAGTGGAAAGAGATAGAAAGCAAAAACGAGAGGGGAAAAAGAGAGGAAAGAGAAGGAAAAGAAGAGGAAAGAAAAAAAAAATGATAAGAAGGGGAAAATAGAAAAGAGAGGGAAAAGAGAAAGAAGAGGAAAAGGAGAAGGGGAAAAAGAAAGATGATAGAAGGAAAAAGAGAGTGGCGGAAGAGAGATCAGGACAACGTCTGCCGGGTTCTGCTACTAAATAATTAGTTTTAAAAAGTCTGATAGATTGGAATGCACTCGGCTTCCGGCGGCAGGTTTTTCCTTCTTCAGGGGATTTTTCTCCAGCCGTACCTTATGGTAGCGCAGTTTTGATGCGGTGGAGAGACCATTTGGGATGAATACCAATATTCGAAAGGTTAGAACGCGATAGAATGTAGGTATTGTAATGGCTTAAAGCCTTCGGCCTAGCCACCTAGCATCAAGTTATCTCATTTGTTTAATAATTACCTATTAAATAAATAAAAAATTAACCTCATAAATGCATTTCATTGAAATGCACGTCTCTTCTCTATTTTCTGAATGTGGAACTAAATGAAAAGTTAAAAACGTCTGATTTATTGAGGAAAGTTTGCTTCGTCTTTCACTTTCGAACTCTTTCTACAACGTGTTTTTTTATTTCCCTAAGGCCATGGCTCATTCAAACTCAGTCTATAAATTGTGTTTAAAAATTTCCTACAACAACAGTGTTTTACACAGAAAGAAAAGTGTAACGAATTTTTAGCAACTTTCAAAAAAACCTTTTACGTTTATGTTAAAATTTTATCATGAGTTCTGAATATTTATTCTAAGAATTCGGAGTTATCAGAGGATAGCTGAAAGAACAGGGTGAATGCGGAGAGAAAAGTATAAACTATTACAAAAAATGAAACTATTATACGAATCATAGTTGCAAGAATATAATTTTTGAGGAATTATGTTTAACATTTTGTGAACAAATTAATTTTATTTTATAAGTTTTATAAGTATCATTTTAATTATGGTTACATAAGTTGCGTCACAACTGTTATCTGCTTTTAATTAATTACGAATTATTCTTAGTTTCTGAAAACAATGGATTATCGACTGTTCTTTTACTTGTTTTTCTTTCCCGGTTTCAGTTTTAGCGTAACTATTAGTCATGCATTATTCATCATACTTCAGTTGATGTTATCCGAATATCATATATCCTGACAACAAACTAAACTGTCTTAATGGATAAATGTAATAGCCACACCATAGTAGCACAATTTATGCTAATAGCCATTTTGAAACCAAAGCGTAATACTCTGCTCCAATTGTGGTTGAATTCTTAAAAAAATATTCTTTCTCGAAAAAAACAAAACAAAAAACAACTGACTGCCGTGAGGTGACGATCTACCATCTATTATCAGTCTGTGTGGAGCCATTACTGGTCAAATTTCTAACAGTGCATATTTAAATATCAACATTCTATCACCGCAGCTTGTTGCCAAACACCACCTTTCTCCCTATTCAATTTTGGTTGTACTTCTACAAAATTCAGAGCGGGATTTATATTCATTTTACAAGCATACATATATATTATACGTAGTATATATTATATTGTGCAGTTCATCGCAAAACGGTTTCGGCCATTTGACAACTTTAGAAACAAAGAGACGGAAAGAACTTTGACATGCACGTGCAATGAAAATGAGAGAGCCAAGTTACGGAATGTAGATAAGCAGAAGACTACAGAAGGTTTCTCCACGGTTTAAAAGAATCTGAGAAAGAGTGACCCGAAATGAATCGACGTCAACTTATTGGGGAAATAGGAAATGCGGGACTTTGTTTACAGTGACGTAGAATAATGTTGACATTTCTGTTTTCCCAAATATTCTGAAGGGGTTATTGGACCGCCATCTCCTCGAATATGAAATGCACTACACTTACGGAACTGATGACCTCAGTAGTTAAGACGCCCGGAACAAACATTGCATCGTGGATGAAGACCCAAGCCCGATAGGCGAGCGCGCGCATGCGCCGGAGACGACTCCAGCGCCCCAGAGGGCGCACGCAGAACTCCGGAGAGGCGCCGAACGACAAGGGCGGGCAACGGCCCGGCGGCCGCCCTCTCACTTGTAATACCCACTCCATCAAACCGACGACGTGCATTAAGTCCCGAGCGAAGTCGATATTTTCACTTAACGCAGCCCGCAAGCTCTTTAACCCCCTCGCCCCTCGCCCGCCCCGCATTCGGCCTGCTCCCGCCGCGCCCCGCCCGCGTCCCCCGACCTGATTTCTCCCGCGCCGCCGCCCCGCCGGTGACGTCCCAGCTCCGCAGCCACACGCTGCGGCGGTAGCCCTCCGGACCTGATATTTACGGATGCGCTCAGTCTGTGCGTCTGCGTGGACTTGTCTGCGCTGCTTGGACTCGTCGGCGACGCATTCAAGCGCGATTTTATGCACATTTCAAATTATTTGCCACACGACCATGTGATTGTTTCCTTTACAGTCACTTAAAGTTTTCGTTTACTGTCAAAGCGCACACAGAGCGCAATGATGCTTATAAACGTTAGACAGAGTTTCTAAGGATTGTTGCTCTCTGTGTGCGCTTTGGCATCTGACGAGCGTACATTCACAAGGTGACGTCCACTTGGCAAAAATTGAGTTCAACTGTTTTTACCTAGAATTTTATTTCTTGGTAGAAAACTCTGGACGTTTTACAACAGGCAATTAAGAACTTTAATCGTTGAGTTAAAGACTGTGGGAAAATGAAAATTTGTGCTACATTTTTTTCATTTTTATTGGAAAAGAGTGAAGTGGACGTGTCACGTTTTGAACGTTTACTCTTTTGTCGTTACTTCGGTCAACGAATGGTCTTTTGTACTGTTTATCATATTATTGTTTATTTTATCGTTTTCATGAATACAGGGAGTAAACTATTTCAAGTGTAAAATATCCTATGCCTTTTAGTACTACCAATAATTTATTTCCGTTTTTATTTTGGGCAAGGAAAGTCTTGAAATGTTCCCAAAATTAATTTCTTAGCTCTGACAAAGCCTGAACCTCACATTCATTGTTGCTTTGTGGCCGACGGGTGATGCGATGTGGAGGGTAGCTGCTACGCTGCAAGAGGAGGTGGTCGGACGGCAGATCGGAGAGCTCGGAAGGCAGCATCCGATCGGAAGAGCTTGCAAATCAGTAGACAGAGAACAGAATCACAACATGATGCATACAGTGAGGGATTTCTAACAGTCGATCTCAGGCCTAATAATTAATTTGAGAGACTTTAAACAGGCAAGCTCAGACGCAGTTATTAACAAGACTCGAAGCAATTGCGCGTTTCGACTGGCTTGGAGCGAGGGCGCAGCTCGAATAGCACGGCACAGCAACGGAGCGACCGGAGGATCGGCCCCGTCACCCGTGACCGCGGCAACAGCCATTGTGGCAACGCTTAGCTCTGAAGCATGTTTCTTGACAGTTGCAATGGTATCAACGAACGGGAATGGTATACTGTAAGAGTTCGTGTAGATATAGAAATGGAGGAGTGGAATGTTACACTTAGATATTTGGTGCAAATATAGTGTAATTCATTGAAATAAGAATCTTGGAAAGTGACGACCAGTGTAAGAAGTCAAGCATTTCAAGTGCAATTTCTAGAGACCATATAACATTTTCTTATTTTTCCTGGAATGTTTATCGAGTGAGTTATTTTCTTAGATATCTATGCATTCTTCAGTCAAAACTCAGATGGAAAAGTTGTATGTTTGGGTGGAAATAAAAATATAAGAACATATGTTTCACATTCGTTTGTACAAGTATTCCGATAGGATCCTTTGTTCATCAGTTGCGTTTTCCTACAACTGACCACCGAAGGTTGAATGCTTTGTTAAGAACAATAAAGAACATCGTGTTTTGCTATCGATTTCGTGTTTCACTGTCGATTCTGGCAATGACACGCCTGGCGATAACCTACATTCATAACACGAGGAGCTCCCAAACTTCTCCAGACTCCACAGGCAAAATGCGCAGCGTGATAAAGAGGATGGCGCAAAACAAACGATACGGCTTTGGATTGCTGCAACTCTACAACGTGCTTAAACCTCTTTATTTAAAAAATATAAAAAATGAGAATTAAAAAACATTGATGTTTTTGCAACAAAATATCGATGTGAAAAAACATCGAAAGCAAAATGTTTCTGGTGGAAAACATCAATGTTTTTTTGCTATCCCTAGAGCAGGGGCAGTTTATTCGTAGTACGTTACTGGCACATTGCCATTGAGGATGGCGAGACTACAGCGCGAAATAGTTATTTATGCAGCAAGGGCATTATAAGGGTTCTAATGATCGAGAGGCAACAAAATGTCCAAGGGCCTTTGGCTCGAAGGCATTTTGCCGCCCGAGTTACATAATTACATAATTTTACTTTTTAACTTAATGTTATTGATTTAGATTTACTTATTTACAAATTAACTAGATATTAAATGTACTCGTTTTGTCTTCTCTTAATTCCTTCCCTAAAAGAATATGTAGCTTCATTCAACTGTTTTCATATTTCTTTCGTAACCACGATCCTTTCGATCCAGTTATGTTATGCAGGGTATATCGAGTTTCGTATCCAAGGCAATAACAAGCTATAATGTATCAGTAAAAAAAAATATACATTTTCTCTCCGATGAGACGTAGCAGTACGCTCACTAATCCAACTAAGCATAATATCTGAACGTTTTTCAAAAATGGAATTCACGTACAAACTAATGTGTAAGCATTTCTCATCAAAATGACACAAACCGTATTTGTTCATCTCACTGTAGAAAACACGCTGTTTTTTATCCTCAAAATGATTTAGCCTGTCTAGTACACTTTAACATGAATGAAATGCATTTGTACGTCCGCCAACAAATCAAAATAATCCATTCATCCTTTAAATCACTTTATTCGCCAATGGAAAGAACGCCCCAAACAATAAAATCTTATCTTTGAAGCACTAAAATTTCCCCAACCAGAGTTAAGGAACAAAAGCGACTTAGGCAATTTAATGATATTCCTCCAAACACGAAAGTATACACAAGAGGTCCATTTATTCCGTGGTGCTTTCACTTTTATGAGTCCCACGACGTTCGTAAATGAATTATTGCTTCTGAATTACAGAGATATTGAATTTTGGTTCTTCTTAAAGCCAGGATCTGTTAATTAAAATTCTTCCCATCAACAATTCTCACGCTTAGTGAGAAAATAATTTCCTGCTTGTTAGCGCTAAACACGCTCGGTTGTCAAGCCAGATTTTACATAATGTATCACAAATATATGGTCATCACTGCACGGGCGACGAGAATAATCAAGTTTACTACCCTCAGATGACGTTAATAGTAATTTACGAAACAAGTGTACGAAAAGGTGATTCGCGCACGAATCCTAGTTGGTCACCCAAAGGTAGCATGGTGTCCAAACATTGCACATACGGCGTGCACTTTGTTTCATCATTATAAACAACCTTCTTTGTACAAAAAGCGCTCATAAAATGACATCTTATGGCACAGATTATGACGTATTTGCCGTTTATGGCATGAATAATTGCGTCATCACACATTAAGCCAATCACAGCGAGAGGTTCGTGGAGAGGTCGTGGTAGACAGCTTGCCCACCATGTTTTCGTAAAGGTGTCAAATACCCGTGACGTCACAATAGAGTTGTTTCCAAAAATGAACTTTAATTCTCTTATAAATCGATAATTCTATTATACAAAAACGTACGTAACTCGTTTATAATGTTCGTACAAATTTGAAAACTCGCTCTCTAATGTCGCTGATTTCCAAACATGTACTTATGCAATAAATATCAAAATAAACTAGTTGCATAATATACTATGAACTAGTCGTGAGTAAAAACTGTTTTGCGCACGCTTCGTATTGTTTTGTATACTAATAGTTTGAGTAAAAGACATTATACTTTTTATACATGTAAAATAAGCAAGAGTGTTTTGCGCACTGACTAATAAATTATGTTCCGCCTTTAAAAAAGTCAATTTCCTAATAATTTATAAATAAAGTAACTGTTTTAGAAGTAAGAATTAAAGATACATAAATTTTATTTATGTAAATAAGAAACTACAGTACAATTCAGTACCTACTTATAGAAATTTTATTCGCACCTAGTACCTACTCATCATAATGAAGTAAACAAAAGATATTTACACAAGTATGTAATAATTATATATAGATGCTTACGTTTAAAAAATTAATCTTGTGAGCTTGATATTCTTTGTAAGCGTTTTATATTTTTACCTATATAGGTGAGAGACATTAAAAAAAGTTTTCATAGAATAAGTAATTTACTACTTCATTGTTGTCCATCAAGTCTGGTCAAACTGTAATATCAACATTACCAAAGAAAATTAATGTTAATGAAATATTTTTAAAACGAGATATGTGAAGTACTCAATGTTTGTACCAAAAATGTCTCTCAATTGCTTTTGCTAGAAAAAATAAAGAAAATGACAAGTGCTCAGTTTTGAAATATCGAACGCCGGTATTGTCGTTAAAGATGTGTAACGTCTTTGCTTTGCATACTAGCACAGATTCTTTTACGCTCTCGTAATCAGATGCGAGGACTCGTGAAAGATTTAGCGACTTCGTTTTAATACAGAACCATAAAACATTCACGCTTCAAGATAGAAGAGCCATGCTATACAATTCTGTCCTAGAATTGCAGGAGGGAGTAAAATTCGAGATCTAAAGTTGCCGTTGACATAACTACTATGACTGCCGTCAAAGATGACGAAAGAAACGCCTGAAAGGATATTAAAACTAAAAGACCCATTGAATAGAGAAGTATATTGAAATACTCTGAGCGCATAAATTATGAAAAAATATATCTCTAGGGCAGGATTATATTCATTGAACGATTTATTAAAGCATTCAAAACTATAACCATGTTTCAAAGAGAAGAAACGTTATTTAAGGTATTTTTCTAGAATTTGAAAAAACGTGGCAACTTTTAAATGAATTATAGTGCAATACAACAAAAATCTCACAACCTCGAGCACAGAATAAAAGCGGATACTAAAGTAGCGAGAATTACAAAATGAATCTAACTTTTCTGGCTCCTCTACGGTAAAATATTCTTTCGTTCTGGTAATGTAATACATTCTAAAATTCAATTTCATAAATAATCTATTTTCATTATTATCCAAAAAGCGCTGCTTTCCACTTTACCTCTCAAAACACGCAGCTGGTATCCATCTGAAAAACACGAAATAAACGATTCCCGCAAGTTGTACATTTCATCGGGGAGGATCTGATATATGCGGCAAAGAATTTTCCAGTCTACTTCTTTCGAATGCCTACTACTTTCTCCTACGTCCTCCCAGAAAATATAGAGCCCATAAAAAGGGATGACGGACGTGATGCTACACCGTGCCGATTTTTAAAACCGTTCGTGGCGGATGGTGTAGTTCCGAGGGGCCGGAGAGGTTGGATGTGGCCGGGCAGCGGTCGGAAGCAGGGAGTTGGGGCAAAAGTGAACGAAATTCGGGGGGATGGGGGGCAACCGTCTGTGAGGGGCAGTGAAACCGCCATTGAAGGCTCAGGTTTCGCTGCATTGAGAGAGCGCGATGACCTGGAGCTCACAACGCTCGAGAACAGGGCCGGAGGAATTTGGAGGTTGATCAATACTAGAGAAAGGAGAAGTGCCTACAAATACGAAATTAAAGTTGTGTCTACGCTACACCAATATATCGGTATGGAAAGTATTATAAAGCTTAACTATTTTGTAATATATTTTGTGCGATTTAATTTGAAATCCAAACAAAACAGAATGTTAGTTCTTATAGTATTTGTAGTGTTATTGTTGATTATGTAATAGAGATCAATGATAGTAAAACAAAATGACGTAAATTTTATTAAAAATATAAAGCAACATGGTTTGGTAAACAGAATTATTGTCGCAATTATATTTCATATGACGTATTTTTTTATTGGAACTTTACCATTGACTATTCATGGTACGAAAAATGTACCTCAATACCTCTAACAAATATCAATCAACAACTTCATGTTCACTTCGAACACAATAAATGAAAGTGGAGTGTAGCTCATTTTATTAATATGTAAGTACCATTTAACCCTCTGTGATTTTCTCTAACCATCTTTGACCAATTTATAAAAATTCATTTTTAATTGGAGCAAGCGGAAACTGTCGTCGTAGATAAAGCTTCTATCTATTGTTCTTTGATATGTTAACATAAGTTTTATCATTTTCAATAATATAATTTTTCAAAATTTTTTAACTAAGTGCCGCAAATGTATTACCATAATTATTAAATTATAATTTGTTTCGAGAGTCACTGTAACTTTGCTATTATAGGTTTTAGTAGAAGGAAAATTATTTATGTTCGGAGGAGTTTCAGCACTCGTGGCTATCACGCGGGGTGAGTAAGAGACTTGTTTGGGACGCTGGCGGACTTCATCGGGGCGGGTCGCGGAGAGATCACGAGAAAATAGAGGCTATCGACAACGGGAAGAGAAGGGTTGAATCGTGATGGTTGGCGAACCTGTGAAAAGCAGGGATGTACGAGACGGGGTGAAAGAAAGCGGGGAACGAGGATCAGATGATGAGAGAAGACGAGGCGAGAAGAAAAAAAGGGAGTGAGGGATGAAGCAGGAGGGCAAGACGGTGAGACGGAACGAGGTGAGGCGGGGATAACGGAGTCGGTGGAGCGGTCCGGAACCGGAGTGGACGGGCTGAAGCGGGGGGGGGGGGGGGGCGGGGGGGGGTGGGGGCGGGCAAGGGGCTGATTGATGGTGCGCGCTGTCGATACGCTATTCCGACCGCTCGGCCGTCGCTGTTCGGCCCCCCTCCCCCCTCCCCTCTCCTCGCAGCACCCAGCCTTCCTTCATCTGTACTCTGAGGGCGATCGACTTCGCTCCCCAGATCTAGATTGCTGTTCTAGACTCTTGCCAGACTTTCAATATTTCCTTACGTGTCTTGTAGGTGTGTAACTGATTAAAATTTCGTAAAAATTCTAAATAATCACCAACAAGTTTATCAAAAAATATTCATAAAATATTTCAAGGGAAAGATCAAAAATGCAATATATACTTTTGAATTGTTCTTTCTGACATTCGTTCGATGTTGTATCTTACTGTTAGCTCAGTTTCCAACGCCTAGTTTTAGTTTTTAACGTTCTGTGTATTGCCTGCAGTACATTCTTCTTTTCACCCTAAACAGAGTGAAAGAACATGGATGGTCATGATCTTGCTTATCAGTTTCTTTCCTTCTCGCCGTATCTATTAACCACTGGCGGATTACTATGTTATCGGAAGCGTGTAAGCGTGTCCCACAATTCGACACGCTTTTGTCACACACTGAAACACTCATGACATCACCCGCACGACAGATGGGTTAAATTTTAATCTCGAAACATTGACACTCACGACGACACAGACGACATGTCTTGAGGTCATGTTCATAGTCTCTGCTGCAGCCGATCCTTGTCGCCAACTATACCCTCTTGTTGATAACTAATTCAGCAGATGACAGGTATCTACATGTTTCTCGAACGTTTCGATGTGAGTCAGAAGAGTGGCAACAGTGAACCGTAGCTGAGGCAAAGTAAATAAATCCTCGCAAGTTGATTTCTTCAGAGCTGATCACTTGGCATAGTACCACATGACGTAGTTACACAAAATGACGCGAGAGAACTATCAGAGACACTTGTATACTCCCAGTTAACTAGTGACCTCTTTTCCTTGGACATGCCCTTTCTGAATTACTTGAAATTCTTGAATATTCCCAAGAATTTTACTTTGGATATAAGTTTCGTGTTATATGTGAATCACCCGGTTTACCACTGGGCTACTTCTACGTGTCGTACCTACATTCTAATAAACTAAAGGTTGTGTCAAAAAGAAAAACCATGCAGCTCTGGTGTGATAAGGTAAGAGAAATTTAATTTTTTTTAATAACCTGTTTACACATTAAACAAAAAATGGAATTACATCATATTTATTTTATGAATCTCACCTAAATGTTCATTCACCCGGCGCAGTAACAAATTCGAAATAGATGGGGTTTAAACATTTATACCTTCCAATTGTAACCGCCTATATGTCGGTTACATTGATTTTTGAGAAGCACCCGAGAACGTCAAGACACGACAAGTTGCAATTATAGTGTTACCGAATTGCAAGAGATCGCGCCAGCAGTAGAGGGTATCTCTTGCGAGAATTTATTAAAGTTTCTGAACGCTCTCGCGTAGAATGGAGCGACAACCAATCAAAAATCACTCTTGAAAATATCAGCTCTAGCGCAAAGCACCGCTACGAAAACCTTTCTCTTGTGCTGCCGACCGCCGATCTGGACATACCGGAATTGTTCGTGCTGGACGGAGAGAAGAATTCGCCGTATTTCGACGATAAGAAGCTTGAAAAAGCTATTTTTTGTCTTTCGTCTTGGCTTACCTCATAAGAAATTCATTACGTGAGATATTGCAGTCTATATTGTATAAAATTCGAAGAACTGTGGTAGCGATTCACCAGAGCACGTGTTCGCCGAAGCAAAGGGGTTGCCACGACCTTGAAAGGATCTGGGTCGCCGTCGCCGCTCCAAGCTGTGGAAATATTTCTTCGAGACGACTTGTTGTGAGGTAGAAAACTTCACTAGAAATTCTCAAAAAAAAAAGAACTGTTTAAAGAAGCGAGAATTATTATACACAGATAGAATTCACCTCACTTACAGACGTAGATCGTCGAGTAATTACATTAATATCATTTAAACGTAATCTTTACAATACTGCAGTCATAAAAGGAAGCCAGATAGCTAATTCCTGTAAAGAATTATAAAACCCTATTTATTTCATTTTTCTATTATCGATAATATAGCGAGAGCGGTCACATATTTGGCGCCCAACTGGTTGGCACGAAATTATTGCAATTTCGCTTGCTTATCTTACTATTAAAATCAAAGAAAATTGTTATCTAATTTCCATATAGCTTTGCTAGGATTAGGTTACGAAGTGAGGTATTATATTAGATAGTATTCTAATTCTTTTTGTACATCTGAATTCTAATTACGACTGGACAAAATGGAAGATAAGTTTGATAGGGCAAGAAACCTTGAACAAATCTCGTCAGGTAGTGAGGAGGAAAGGGATATAATTGAACAACCATTAGAACAGACAAAAATGCAAGCAAGGGAAGCTATTGAGGTAACTTCGACGCCGAAACCTTCACCGACGGAATATGCGTCTACTTCGCGAGATCAAGCCGCCACTGAAGCTGACCTCGACCACGCGAACCAAATGATGGCTAAATTAATGTTTCAGTTTACGACTCAAATCGAACATAAATTCGATATTGCCAACGCCCGAACAGCAAGTTTGAGTTAACAGCTTTCGGAGAAAATCGAAAATCAAAATCAACAGCTTTCGGAGAAAATAGAAAATCGAATAGCGGAATAATCAGCAAATTTAAATTTACAAATATCAGCACAGATAGCGGAGCAGTCAACAAGATTAAATGAGCAGTTGTCTAATAAAATAGAGCAACAAAATGAACGAATTACGGCTAGATTAGATGACTGACTTACCAAAGACTGAATAGAAACAACCCAGGCGTTAGAATTAAAATTAACGGAAGCTACAGTTCAAATCAAAGAAGAATTAAAAGAGTATTTCAATACTCAGATACAACAGGTAAAATCTAATATTGAAGAAAAAACCGAAGTAATAGAGACGAAGATGACAGTAGTAGAAGATAAAGTGGACAGATCGCTTGAAGAACATAGCAAATCCATTCCAATTGTTAAGAACTCACAAACAGAAGTTACTAAAAATATTTTGAAATTGGAAACTCAAGTGAAAGGTAACGAGCAGAAAATACAGTTACTTAGTCAGAGTAAACAGGAAGTTGAAGTGAAGGTAGCTGATATTCAGGAGAAAATCGAGAATATGCCTTTGACCTCTTTTTCATCGCATCCGACTACAATAACTATTCCACCGGGATTAACATTCAGTGCTCATATACAGAAAATCCTTGCATATTTATTAAGGCTCTCGAAAACTTCAACTTGTATAATTTCCCCGAAAATGAAAAGGTGAGAATTGTTTATCAGATGCTCTTATCAAGCGCAAAAGTGTGGGCAGACGCACTGAATCCTTTACCTGCTACTATGAATGAATTCAAAGAAAAAAAATTCAATCGTTACTGTAACTATGAAACGCAGATTAATTTTAGGCTTAGTGAGATGTACAGTACCTGGAAGAAGGGCACTATTTCAATACAGGACTACGCGACAGAAAAATTAGCTGGTCTGAAATAATGCTCACCACCAATTCCAGAGCATGAAACGATATGCTTGCTTATTCGACATTTTCCAAAGGGCATACAAAATCTCCTAAAAATTCAGTTGCCCATGTCAGCAGAAAAACAGGTGTGTCAACTAGGAGTGCACTTTCCCACGTTTGAAATGACCGAAAAATTCAAGCCTAAGACAACACCAACTTCATCCGCGATGGTAGTAACAGCAATGGAAGGATACAATGAATCCAACAGTAACAAGCAGAAGGGTAAAAGAACAGAACACGGAAGAGATGAGAATAATTGTTCGTCGGTACCTAAACAATGCAAGTCGTCAAATTAATCAACAATGGTCGCATTGAAAACGTTTCATTCATACAAATTCAACAAGAAATGACAAGATTGATCAACGACCGTCGACGTCACGTGATTCCAGACCTTTAATAGTGGAGTTAAACTAACAAGGTTTGTTCCGAACGGTCGCCCCGGCACAAACCAACTTGTTAACCATGTTGATGAGGTGGCTATTCAGTCAACGGTATTTCCGCACGACAGCGAGGACCCTAAGAAACTTTCATTGATGAATAAAAATATCACTCGGTGCAAATGTCCGTTAGTTGAAGTGCAGTGTGAAGGGAAGAAAATTCTAGCATTGGTCGACACGGGATGCACCTGCTCCATCATCGTGGAAGGTTTGTTAGAAGAACTCGCAAAGATAAAAGCGGCAATACCCCAGTTCCCTATGCGCAAGTCATTCATAGTGGGCGCGAATAAGAAAAGGTCACGATCCAAATACCGCCAAGTTCTGTTGCAGTTGACAATTGGACGACTGTGTGTCTGTGTGTGTATAGTAGCAAAGGAACTGCTGCATCCACTAATCTTAGGAGTTGACTTTCTGCAAGATTATGAAGTGATTATTGATATCGCAAGAAATACTCTACAGTTCCTGCAAAACGATCCTATAAACTGTCATACAGACTAGGATAAAGATCTCGATTACCATGTGCACTGCGTAGATGCGAGTAATTTACCTGTGTTAATAAAACAAACTGTGCAATGTAACGAAAATTTAGTCGTTCAACAAAAAGAAATTTTCACAAAATTACTATTAGAGTACAGGCAAGTGTTTGAAAAATGTACGCAACCCATACCAAATTTTGAATTCAACATCGAATTAACAGATGAGCAACCTTTCATGTCGAATAATTATCCTATTCCAGTCGCTTACAGAGAAGAAGTGGACCAATTAATTCAGACTGTTAGACGACCACATCATAAGGAAGGAAAGGACGCCTTACCTAAACCCGATAGTGATCGTTAAGAGAAAATCTGGAGATCTACGCCTTTGGATGCCAGAAGCTCAACGCTAAAACAATCCCGTATCGAGACCGGCCTCCAAAGATGGAAGAGATGTTGGCCAAGATAAATGATATTAAGTGGATGACTAGCACGGAATTCACGGCGTCTTATTGGCAAATCCCTATTCCAAAGAACTCTAAAAAATACACGGGGTTCATGTACAGAGGAATAAGTTACATATACGAAAGAGTACCGTTTGGCTTAAAAAATGCAGCAGCAGCTCTAATCCCATGTCTTGATGACGTGGTGAATAAACAATTATATAGGTCTTCCTTAGTGTATGTAGACGATGTTGTTCTATTCGCTCAGTCATTCAAAGTATATATAGATGATTTAAGAAGTCTCTTTAAACTATTGATTGACCGTCACTTGCCACTTAATTTGGAGGAATCGAGTTTTTGCCAGAAAGAAGTAAATTTCTTAGGATATGTTTTGGCGACTAAAGGTCTTCAAATGAATCCGCAGAAAATACAAGAAATTGATTCAATACATCCCAATGTCGCAGAGGATGACAACAGTAGAAATATTAGAAGATATAATTTTTATAATTTGAAACCTTTTCGAGAATAAATTGTAACTCGAATTCTTTTCAAGATTCATTTTCATTACCGAAGAAAAAATTTTTGTAGGAGAGAATATATCTAGAACTCGGTCCATAGTTAAACGATAAACTCGCCTATGTTTCTTATATTACAAAAGCAGGTTTAAAGACGAACCCACTCCTGTAAGGCAGTTAGGACATTTAAAACCATTCCTCATTTTTGGTGTGATATTGTCATAACAAGTCACAGGTCAAGTAATACTACTAAGTTACTTGAGTGACCCACTGTAGGCTTTTTAGAGAATAGTGAAAAGGGAGAGCGGTCACACAATGGAACCAGAAACGAATACACTCTCGTATGTCTATCATAGAAATGGATTATGTACAAATAATAATTTTAAAATTCCAACAATTCTTCACACACATAGGCACACACATTATATAGTTTTGAATATTACATGTCTTCACATTACAGGATTTTTATTTACTTTATTTGTTAAATTACTTAAGATCACTAAATTCCAAAACATAATTAAAAATTTAATAATTATTCACTATTATTGTTAATAATTTTAATAAATTATGATGAATGATTATTCGGGCTACGTCTGGTGGTCAGCTACTAGTAACAAGACAAACAAGACAAACAAAAGAAAAAGAAACTGGAAAATTTAGCAAGCTCTTAGATAAGCATATTGGTCTGAACGGCGTCGTAAAAGGCACTTCTTCACATTCAGTACATCATGCAGCGAGGACAGCCCTTGCCTCCCCCCCCCCGGCCACAGTGTTCTCTGCGGACACTGAACGACGCTCCAACAATGCAGGGATGAATGACGAGTAGCTCGATTCCGTCACCGAGGAGTGCTCTATAGAGCGCGCAAGTGGTCGCAGTCAGCACGACCGGGAGGGTGAACTCCCCGATAACTAAGTACTTATTGGAGGGAGGCTCTTATTGTGGGTCGCACAATGCGACGCAGACGAAGGGGTTTTTGTGCACTGCCAGGCGCTCTCTCCGTGAGCGATCCGAAGATGGCAAGAAGCGAGCAAGAGCAATGGATGGCCGAGAGGGAGGGGAGGGGGACTGCGTTCGTGTCCTCGTCTACGTGCTCCGCCTCCCCGCTGAGCGACTGTCGAAAATTTGACGTTTGACCTAAAAAGACCTTCTACAAACCGCAGATACGAGATGTGACTGAAAGGAGACGCTGCCGGATGATGGAATGGAGAAGAGCAGAGCTGACACGACGAAAACGGAATGGTTCGTTTATTGCAAACATCTTAAGCATTTTGTAAGACCAGCAGTTTTTTTATGTGCATTATTGTGAAGAGAATGTTGCTGAAATAAACTAAATCTCTGTAGCGTCAATACTGTACAGCGATTCATTTGTTTCAGTGAGATAAATTAGTCAATGCTAATTTCATTAAAATATGTCGTTTTGAAACTTTCTTTACACTTGCTTTCCAATTGAAAAACATATCAACTTCAATGATGGCTATAAATTATGACCGAAAAAATTAGTTTGTATTCTATTTACTAGTTTTAATTGTACTAATAAGTGTATTATTTAAAGAATTACTTAAACTGATTTATTCCATAATGTGAAATAATTATGAAATATTTCATAATATTCTTACATCTTTTAATTTTTAGTATTTAGCTTTTGTGATTTTATTAAAAGTTATTTTGAGAAAGCGAAAATTTGGAGAACCGCAGTCACTAGCAATATATAATATTTAAATTATTTCATTGCAATGTCTCATTCAGATTTTCTTACTACTTTTACCTTTTAAGACGTTCCTTTTTTTAACAATGTAAATGTCTCATTCTCTTAGATTTTTGGAACGTTTTTCAAAGTACAGATCAGTTAATTATTGCGTTGTTCACTTTGTCGTAATTTTTTTGTTTTTTTTTAATAATGTTTCAAAAATTACTTTTTATATTATAATGGTGTGTTTCTAATGGTTAATCTCTATTGATATTATATCTTAGTTTGCAAGAAATTGGTATTGTCAAAGCAGAACAACTAAATTAATTTATTTATTTTAAGCAATATCCAAAATTAGAAACCAAAATTTAATACTCTGTTTTGTGAATCTTGGTCATCTATCCAGGCTTATATACGTTATCTTTCAATCTCGTAATATCCCATTCTGTTATTGACATATCTTGATTTTTTTCTTTAATGTTCTCTCTTTAAATAGAGTTATTCATCCCAGCGTATCAACTAGAATTGATTAATGAAAATGCATCAGCAAACTCATGATTAACGTCGCCGTATACAATACTTGCAAATGATAGCAATGAATTGAAGTTTACCTCATCCGACAATCGATAGAAAAAAGGAGAAATTGTCTCGTGATGAAACAGGAATGGTCTACAACTGTGGAACAGGAAGGGAACAGGTGGGGAACACGAGAAACCAGAGTGCGGCAATCAGTTTGAGTGGCCTTGCCTGCACGGCGTGCCTGGACTTCCGTCCGGTGGACGAGGCGGTTTCCGAAACGGAGATCTCAACCCCAGACCCCCAAAGTCTGTCCACCTCCGCACTCCTCCCCTCTAAACCCCCTCCCTCCAATCCAACACGTCTTACCTCACCCACAACTCGCATTCCCTCCGTTCATCACACCCAAACTCACTTTACCGTGCATACCCCGCCCCGCCCGCCCATTCTCCTCACTTCGCCCCAGTTCACCTTATCTCTGCCGCCCTTCTCCTATTTCACCTTTCCATTCTTTTCTTCTCATCCTGCCCCAGCCTCATCCCTCCCCCAACCACTGGCTGCTTCGCCCCGACTTCCCTCTCCTACACCCCTTCCCCCTGACACACACACACAGGCTAGCAGTGCCCCTTCCAAGCACGACGTCACCGCTCGAGGGCGGAAGTCACGTCTGTCGGAACCAAACCCTGGCGCCAGCGGCCGGCAGAGAGCCGGCTTCCGGTCCCGCCTTTAACTGCGTTGCCGCGGCTCTGATGGCCGCTTGTCCTGAACTCTAACAAGGCCGTTACGAAATACGACTTTCTTCACGACGCGCTCGAGGGGCGGTTTTACTGTCCATATTTGAGTTGCGAGGGAGAGACGCAAGAACGCGCATCGCGGGACATCAACTTATTTCCTGTCGTAAAGCTGCCCCCTCGCGTCCCTTCATTTCGCCACTCGTAAGCAACGGCGCGGCGGCGCGGGGCGGTGAGGAGAGGAGAGGGGTGGCTGCGGACTGTCAAATGGCGGAGCCTGCGCAGAGTTATATGGTGAGGACGCGAAAAACGAATGCATTTATTAGTGAATGAGAAGCGTGGTTTTATATGATTCTACAAAATGAAACAAAAAAACAAAAAAAGATCTGCGAGGGATATTTTATAACAGGGTCAAAAAAGCTTGGATGCACGGAAAGAAACCATTACATTTAGTAGAACGTTTTATCAGCTTTTTTGTTACTTAATGCTTAATGCAACAAAGACGTAAGCTTGTACTATATGTATCAAGTAATTCTAAAGGCCATTATTTGTATTAATACTGTAATACTCTACTTCCGTGATAGGAGCACATTTTGACCGATCAGGTAATTGATATAATTACGTATATATTATATATATATATATATATATATATATATATATATACGTATCATTATATATGATATATACATTATCGTTACAATTATCTTGTGTTTCAAATTCATAAGAATAGCATGACTTCGATATCCAGTTATAATCCCAGCAAGAAAATATTGATGTCGCATATTGTGACGCAAACAAACATGCGGTTATGTGTGCAAAATAAAGTTCCCACATCTGCCTACCTTTCATTATGCATTTCATGCCATATATTTTTGTTGTAATAAATCCTACCGACTACATAAAACGCATCTGGTTCATTATTCATAATGCATGATAAATTATCAAAACGTTGACTGCATTTTATCACAGACTTAATGGATAATGCACACAGTGCAAACTAAAAATTTGTACGGAAAAATAGATACTCAGCCATAAAATATTGCACTAACACAAGATATATGTTATCCATTCCAGAGGTCAAATCATATTTCGTGTTCGTGGGAGGACGTGACTGTCCGTCAAAAGAAATATGTCAGCATCGCTATTGATCACCGCATGTTTCCGAGAGTCATAAATCAGACACGTCCAGCAAAAGGCGATCGCAACAACTCAACAGAGAGAAACGATACCATGGACAGTTCAGCGGGGTGTAATGGAATGTAAAAACATTTGTCTATAGTTTTTTAAATAGAAACCTGTATACTGAATGCAGTGCTCCAATATTTCAAATCTGTCACTACTTTTCAAAAACTCTGAAAGCGATGAGCCCGTTCCTGAAGCCGGGTAAAGTGGGGACACTTTGACCAAAGAAGCCTTCCAGATATAATTCCAGCAATGAGACAAGTATCCTTTGAGACAGACCAACATAATGTGATGTATTCTCAAACACAACGACAAATCGCGACTTCTTAATAGGAAGTAGGAAGTACGTTTTTTTTTGTTTTTTTTATATTAGTATGTTAAAATTTTGTATCGCACAATATTAAACACAAAATTACTTCTTACTGCTAAACATTTCCGTTCAAAAATTACTAGTCTAACGCAAGTGATATTAATAAACATTCATTTGTTTCGTTTGTGTCATACTGTGTAAATAAATGTAACCCGAAAGAATATATGATCAATTACTAAATATTTGAGATATCTTATCCCAAATGATTGTAACAATTAATTTGTTGATAAACTACTTATATTTTGGTTTTCATAAAAGGTAAATAATGCCACGCAAATCCATAACAATAGTAACTTAAATAAAATGGTGCAAGATAGAAAAATGTTAAGACAAATGACAACATATTTAGGAAATGTTTTCTCCATTATTTCAAAATGTGATGTTAACAAGAGTTACAACCATTAATATACAATTTCAATACATAATCTTTGCATTTCTTGACAATCATGTAGTTAATAGTATCAGTAATTAAAATGCAATTTTAAATGTAATTTTATTTGCGACATTTAGAGAACTATTTCGTTATCTTAATACTCAAATGGTTAACAGGTTTCTTTTAAATTATTATATATACATATATAAAAATAAAATTGAACAAATAAAAAATTAAAACTTACTTAGTTTTTGCTGTATAGTAAAATAGTTTCCTTCATCCTTCTACGTTTTCTCTATTCTCTTTATTTCTTTTATCCAAATTTTTCCTAAAATATATGGTAACAAAAAATGTTATATTGAACAAAAAGAGACAATAGCAAAGGATGTATGTAGCAAAAAACTGAGTTTTAAATCGGTACCTTATAGTTATACCTGACGATTTGAGAAACTTTGCAGTCCCATAATATTACAATGTAAATATGACTTTAATAATCTAACAGAATACGATCTATAAACATAGAAAATATTTGGTGATTTTTTTTACAAAATCTCGTTTTTAATATTGTTTATATTTCATTCAAAATTATACAAAGCTACTAATATTTTCAGCAAAATGTCCAGGACATTAATTAAAAAACTAATTGTTGAGAGCAAACTTCATCTGAAAACCTCTATGAAAATATTTCAAAGTTTTGCTAATTGCAAAAATTTAAAGATGGCAGTGAAAATCAACATTTTTATAACCGTACTTTTTTTCTGCCAACAAAGGGTATAGCCGAATATGGCGGTGAAAAGGGCTCCCAAACCAAATCGATAATCTCGATTTTCATACAAAATGACGTAGATTCACAAAAAATCAGCCTGCTAGGGCAATCCGTTGCAGAGATACAACGAGACACGTGTTTTGCATGTTTCATTTTTTCTCAGCATCTATTGCGTGTATCAGACTTAAACAAATTGCACAGACGGGGAAACATAGTTCAATTTGAAGGTATTTTTGTCAACAAGCTTTGTCACCAAATTTATACAGAAAAATAAATTAATTTTTGAAATTGATTTTCAACGTGATAACGTTGGAGTACTGTCTCAATTTCCCCCCTAAAATGGGTCTTAAAATGTTCTATAGCATATATGTTTCAGACTTTTCAATAATGTGGACGGTAGTGAAAAAACAATTAAAACTAATTTTTTCAGTTTAAAAATTTGAAATTCGCGCCTAAATGTGATTGGAAGAACAGTTTAACCGATATTTAAATACTGATTTAAACACGAAACATGAACTCGAAATCTTCTGGGTGTTACTCGGTTATGTATGAAACTCAATCGGAATATCCTTGGAGGAAAGCATGGTGGAAATACATGGAGGAAAGAGGTGGGTGGCCTCTTGCGCATACAACTTGAGCCAATGAGCTTCACGCAGAAACAGATAAGCGCTTTTTTTAAATATTACATCTCTTATTTGCAATTACCCTTTCATAGTGTTATTTTTGGTCGATCACCGTTGAAAATTGTACATTTATGTCATTTAAAAAGTGTTTCTCAACACTTGTTGCCCTCCATGAAACATGCCGGCCGACGTCTGGTCTCGCTTTTCAAACGAAGTGGTCACATGGTACCTGATGGAAGCTGGTGCTGTGCAGAACGAGCAAAAATCGGTGCACCGGAGGAGCCCACCCATTGCTTTCCGCCATGGGAATATCGGTAGGAAAACGACATTGCCAACGTGCGAACGGAAGACGCACCTTCAGATGCTGCTCCCACATAGCTGCGATCATTTAAACACGCATTTGGCACACGATAGGTACTTGGAAAAAATTGGTAAACAGGTATTTTTAAATAGAAATGTCGGAAAAAAACAGAAATTTTGAGTAGACTGTTTATAAACAAATATATGATCCCAGGTATTGAAGGAACTGACAATGATTAATTGTCTCGGATTGTGTTGAGTTGTTTTCTTAGCAACTCCAAATTTTTCAATGACATATTTGTGAATATTAATTGTGTTTACTCTTATGTAATAGTCTTAAAGTCACATTTCAGTTTTATTAGTGTTTGAAAAATTGAGAAAATGTGAAAATATATTTTAGGCACCGGTAAGTAGGGAACAATTGGAAGAGAGCGGGGCAAAACAAAAAAGCTAGCTCATACCTAAAGAGATTAGGAAACTAGTACGAGAAAGTATGTGTCATTATGTAGCACAATTAGGTTACTTTTTCGTATGCTAATTACCTGGTATAGAGAAAATATTGAAATGCTGCAGTAAAAAGCATTGATTTCCGACGGAAAAATCTGGTTTTGTCGGACTCCAAGGCGGAGTTTTGTTTCTATTCGTAGTAAATTACTTCCTCTGGCAGGTTAAATAGTAAAAATCCCCTTTTTATAGGTTCTTTATACAAAAACATGATTTACATGAAAATGTCTCTCCTCCTCTCCATGAACAATGGTAGCAGTAAATGTTCCCAGGATGTTTAAGAAAATTCATTATCTCCGATCGTTCAGAATGATTTATCTGGAACTTGAATTTAAAACAGACGTATTGATGTCGAGCGGTCTCTACATGAAGCTTCAAGAATATTTTTTTAAATGGTCTTCAATTGTTTTTCCTTAATTTGATTGTCAGATAAAACCGACCCAGAGCCATGTTCAAAATGTGGAGAAATGTTATCAACGTTATCTCACGTATAATGATATCTCACATTATACTTCAATGTTGAAGGCTCCAAAATATAAGAAACTTTCTTGGCATCAAAAACCAAATTTATGAAACATTGAATTCAACTGAAGTTTACAATTCAATTTTTAAATATCTTAATATTGCTGGACTTCATTATATGATATAAATTATTGTAAAATTTCTATACTTCTATACTGTATTGTCCTGTTCTATACTGTATTAAATAGTATGTTGTAATCTTAAAATGTAATTGTTAAATTGTAATTTATTCTAAAAAGTATCTCTGGAATAAATCAATAGCGACTTAAAATAAATAATTTAAAAAAAACTTTTCGTGAAGAAACGTTGGTTTTAAAAACACGCTTGTTTCAAAATTTCTCCTATTTGTTTATTTTTCTGATGGTCCGAAACTTGCTCGTAAAAATGGTAAAGATTTGATTTGCGCTGATCTCTGAATTTTTTGAAAATTGCAAAGTCGCAAATAACGCGGGAAAGTGTATGCTGTTGTAGTACCACTATTTTGCTGTAGCATTAGTGTTGCTGTACAATATTGTCTGTATTCTACGTAAACACAATGCGAGAAAGTGAAAATCAAAACACCTCAATAAAGTGGAGAATACAACTTCATTAATTTGTCTCTAAATTTGGTTCGTATAGTTTTAAGCATTGCATCTCACCGCTGCAAGAGAGACCACCATCTCAGAGGAGTAAATGCAATTCACCACGCTAGTCTTGTCAATCTGAGGAGCCCTAAACAACCCGTTAATTAAGTTGCACGACATGACTTCACGCTGACCGCGTCCCCTTTCTCTGTCGCTCTCGGCACATCTCCTGCTGTTTGCAGACGTCGCTTGGCGAAACGCCCTGGCGGCGTCTCATTCACCGTCGCAGTCGCCGCCTCCGCCACCGCCTCCCTCGCCCCCCCCCGCCACCACCTCCGCCGTCGCCGTCCCACGTCCTTTGCTCCTACGCTGGCCTTGCTACCCCTTACGTTCGCGCCAGCGACAGCTTTCTTCTCTTCGTCTTCCTCAGCCCCTCCCTTTCCACCTCTTGCCCTCCCCCCTTCGCCGACGGCGTTCTCCCTTTCAGGGCAGCTCTCTCGCGATCAATCACCGCACTATCAGCTGAACCCCGCTCATTAATCAACGTCTTTGTTTCTGGTGATCCAATTCTGGTGGGTGCTCCTTCCCGACAAGAACCGGGGCTCGTCCTTTATCCCGGGGCCTAATTCAATGTATTCAGCCCTAAAGCTAGGGATAAGTGCGGCGCATGCATTCCGCGGACGTCGGCGACGGCGGAGGCGGGGGAGGCGACGTCCAACATCGTCGTCGTCGTCGCCATCTGCGAGGCGCTCCGCCCGCCTTTGGCAAGTGGACCCCACCGTTTGAGAAGGGACCTTCCGAACAGATGCGCTTTCACAGTTCCTTGGGAAGGCAAGCGCAGTGGACTGTCCATCGATCTGGTACTGACCAGCCCACCCACTGTTAGCGTATCTTCAAACTCAAATGATCAAATATCTGTTTTCTCCAGAGACACAGGAATTGTGTTTGCACGTATTGTTACTTCATTCGTTGATAATATACTTCGTATTTACTGTTATTATCCATTGTTTTCAATTTTAACACCGAAAATTTGACTTTTTAACATTAAATGCATGCCATAGTATCTAAAATTTTAGTATATTATAGCACAAGTAACTATATTTTGTGCTAGCATACATTCATTGTATTAAACCGTATTTAAATGCCAGAAAACATACAACTATATTTTGTTAGATTATCCTCGTAATTTTTGTGCTTTGTATATTTAATTAGTCGTTTATAATACAGTTACTTACAGCCCCTAAACATTTCTGAAACATTTTGTATGTAATTACGAGACTTGTATAAAAACATACTATGTACCGTAAAATCGGTTCAGGCAATATTAAAAAAAATAGCATCAAATTATTTCGTAAATTACTGAAATCACTAAAACACGACGTTAGTTTAGAGCTGTTCATTGGTTTTCGAATTATTTATGGGAGTAAATTATCGACTTTATCGAAAATGAAAAATTACTAATTATATAAAAGTACTAATTCAATACTCACGAATAAAATCTTCATTTTCCATTGTAAACAGACATAAAACGAAAATATATAACACAATCGTTCAAAAACACTTTTTCTACGTGTGAATGGTCTGAAAAATAAAATGAATCCGATGTCTTACGAGCCAAACGCCGAATTCAACAAAACTGGGATTTTTAATTGAACATTCGGCTTTTATTCCCCTAATGAATCTCGGACTACGTTTAATCAAACGGTACGGTACTCTCAACTTAGTTGGAGCCATGCTTTTTGTTGTTGCTTTTGTTTCATTTCTAGTGGAACAACGAGAATCGTGTTTGGTTTACTCTCGGTTTTTCTCTTGACTGCAACCCGTAACTTCCTGCTTTTGAATGTGATTACCTGTGATATTTTATGGAAAATGTGTTTTTTTTTACAACAATTACGATCTTTAGTTCCTATTCGTGAGCTATTTCTGAGAAAAGAGATATTTTGTTATAACTCTTCTGTTTGTGCAAAGTTGAGTTGAACTGTGAGACACATTCACGGTTGGGCACATCCAAGATGGGCAAGTGAATTAAGGACGATTTGACCTTGATTGCCTTTTTCTGTGTAATTTGTGGAATTTTCTTTCTGACGCTTGTTCCGTCGTTTGGCTGCAAGCTGCAACTATCAAATAATTTAAGGGGGTTAATGTCAATCTCTGAGTTTCTGACATATGCGTGAAAGATACAGTTTTCTATTACGTTTCTATTCGTCCTGTTTTATTGCGAAAGTCCACTCTATGATACGGTTAGGAAATGCAAATGTCCTGTTTGTAACCTTTCATTGAATCGAGAAACACTCACTGAAGTTTCAGTTCTCTCTTCTTCTCGAAAGATACATTCTTCCGAAACGTGCGGAAATATTTCGTGTTGCACTTTGCTTTACTTACGTTGATGATTGAGTTCTGTCGTCGAGTTCAAGAAATTGCAGATCTAGCATTACTCCCCACTTTTAAAGCAGAGAGACGTTTGAAATTACTGAGAAATATGTTTTTTACAGTGAGAGGCGTGTAATGAGACCAGACAGACCAGTGAAAAATTATTTTAAATTTTGAATCAGAAAGTGAGAAGGTATGCACGTTTTTAGAAAAAATTAAGTAATATTTTGTTTGAAATCATGTAATTTACTTTGATAACATTTTATCCACAGTTACAGTGACTACAATGATAAGATAAGCAAATATGTTAAACATGTCATCAGATTAGGGTGTGATTGGCACCCTCCATTGCACATTACAACTATAACTAGAATTATAAGGAAATATTTTATATTATAAGAAGGC
This sequence comes from Teleogryllus oceanicus, assembly GCA_964035755.1. Classification (NCBI taxonomy): domain Eukaryota; kingdom Metazoa; phylum Arthropoda; class Insecta; order Orthoptera; family Gryllidae; genus Teleogryllus; species Teleogryllus oceanicus. The sequence continues at coordinate 101,034,957 of CAXIVR010000004.1, read as the reverse complement.
AGTAATAACACATTTTAAATGTTATAAATTGTTTCGACGATTTTACGAAAGCATTTAAAATATGCAAGTGGGTTGTATGTATTTATTTTCGCCTCTTCCAATCTTTCCGTGTTAATCAGCAGATGTTTTAGGAATATTATTTTTGGATTTCTTCCTTTTGTACAAATATTTCTTCGACTTGTGTAATTCATCACATTTACTGTGAACTTTATTAAGTGTACCTCAGAGCTTTGTCTGAATTCATTACCATTTCAAAAGCCTAACGGCAATGTAACGTATTAATTAGAAACCCGTTTCGAAAAGGTGTTTCGTAGAAATTACGCAAGGGTTCGCGGTTAAATTACACTGTCTCAACCACCATCTCGCTCAACGATAATTCTTCCAATGTCTCTTCAAAAGGCGCAGGACAAAGTCCCTCGCGCGTTCGCCGTTCCACTTCCCTGAGTCGCCGCTGAGCGCGCTGCAGGCGAACAGCGCCAAAGCAGAACGGTGAAGCGCAGGTCAAACGACATTCACTTGTCACGCGACCAGAGCGGTCCCTGCCCCGCAGCCTGGGAGCCGTGCGCGACCTCGCAGCCGGCGCCACGCGCACGCCTGCTAGCTCGTCTGTCAGAGAAGATCTCTGCGAACGACAAACGGGCCATTCGTGAATCGACGTAATATGTTTAGTAGGAACTTGTAATTCTAAGAAGGTGTATTTTCCGGGCATGTGGATTTGAAATTATAATATTCTAGAAGGTCATAAATATTTTTTTCTACAAAATTCTAACACTCTGACTACTCTTTATATAGAAACAAAAATTAAACTTTCTGACCTTGATAGTTACTGTGCTTAATTAAAATTTAAGGATACCATAGCTATGAATAATATATTAACAGCTTTGTATATTAAGGAAGTACGTCCATTTGTAGATTGGAATAGCGGTACTTTTGAACACGAAAATAAAGATAAATTATTCAGCTAATTGTGTGCTGTAGGTTCGTCTTTCGGTTTCAGCATTTGTGATTTAGATTAGCCGCACCTAAATGCTCACAAGAAGCTAATAATATAAGAAGATCAATTGATTTTTTGCAATATTTCGAATTTAATCCTCTTCTTAGGAAATTTCTTCAGGCATTGGAGAAGACCCAAAACACTCATTGTTGATTCAATAAACAGTAAAAATATGGTAAGTACTTTTTTCAATTTCGAATGAGTAATGCAAATTGAAATTCGTTTCAAAGAGTTGATCGTATCCAGAATGTCACCTTGCTTCTATACATTAGACGTATTATTGCGTTGCGTTATAGGACGCACAGAAGTTCTTATGTGTGTATACACAATCTAACATACTTATTCGTACTCTCAGATTTAGCAACAATAAGTTATCATATCTTTTCGTAAAATATTTTAAAATATTGTCTGTGTTGAAATTGTGCATCAAATGCATTAGTAGCTAAAATAGAATGTCAATAAAAATTATTACATGAATTTATGTTTAACATAATATAAATATGGAATAAAACAAATATCTTTCGTTACAACTTTGCTATTCGTACAGTTGAAGTGAGTGGCAATAAGCCGTTCTTCCGCGTCGAATTACTGGGCTCTTGATGGTTTTCCAATGTCTCAATGTGCTCTGTACAGATTATTTCGACAGTAGACAACAGTCGGCATCGAAATAGCCAGCAGAAGGAGCTCACTTCTAATGTGAAAGAGGTAACTGTCAACTTAACCGCTTAAGGGCTATTCCTTGTGACACATACGTCGAATAGTTAACAAAAGCTACTCCACTGTGCAATACATTGTAAGAATGTTTAGAGAACAAGGTTCTACGAAAAAATTGCCACAAAAACCAAATGAACGTAGGTTGAATGAACGCGAGGAACGATTTGTACTTCAAGTTCGTAAAAATCCTCGGTTATGTGCTCCTCGATTACGTGTCTTAGTGGAAAATGTATCTAAAAAGAATATGTCCGATCAGACGGTTCGTCGTGTTTTATGGAAGAACGGGTTTCATGGACCAATAGCGCGGAATAGGCCTTTCGTAAGCAGAGAAAATCGCAAGCAGAAATTTGCATTTTCTAAGGAGCATGTAAATAAGGGAGAAGCGTTTTGGGACAGTGTAATTTTTGTCTGATGAACGTAAAATAAACCACTTTGAGTTAGATGGGGTATGTCAGGACTGTCAAATACAAGCGATTGTTTCATGAATACAATTCCCACGGTAAATTTGTTGTAGGGTTGTATGTCTTCTAACGGGGTTCGTACCATCCAATTCATTGATGGAATTAGGATACCAACGTTTATTTCGAAATTTTGAAAAACAATGACAGTAAACACAAGGCCCGGCTCAATATGTCATGATTAATATGAAACATGCCGAAATTATTCCAAACACCATCTCAAAGCTCGGGCGTATATCTCATAGAACATTGGTGGTCAGTTTTAAAGAGAGCAGTTTAAAAAACTGGCATGAAAAACAAAGAATAACTAAAACGTCTTGTGGAAGCAGAATGGATGAAAATAAAACCCACAACTTGCAAGAAACTTGATCTTTTCATGAAGAGGCAATACCTATGATAAAAGCCAAAGGATATGCAACAAAATACTGAAACCATAGTTCACTTTATTTTATTATCTTCTATTTTGTGTTACTATTTCTAGTGTACGAAGACCAAAGTTGCACATAACTGAACATTACTCTAATTTTTATTTTTTAAAATAATGTACCAACTGATTCTAATACTGAACCTATGTTTTTAGTTTGTAATGATTGTTTTTCATTTTATAACGATTGTTTTTGAAAAAAACTTTATTTTGACCCAAATAATTAAAAATTACCTTGTAAATACAATGTGTACGAATAAGAATGTATAATACTGTATATACACCGGCTGAGTCTAGCTCAGAGCCCTGTCATTTTGTTTGCACCCCTGACTCTAGCGCGGAGGTTCTTAGGCTCGTCTCCTAACGGTGGCGAATATTTGCCATTAGTTATTACGAGGTCGGATTCAACCGCAGTCTGGAGGAGAATTCTAGCGGACGGTTCCTCTAATTGGTAATCTTCCATGAGATCTTCAATATCAAAAGACCAATCCATGAGACGAATAATACCAGGCCAATCCTTCCATGAGATCAATAATACCAGGCCAATGACGGAGCAGTACCCTAACAAACGAGCAACGGACCGCACGCAAACTTTCCTTCCTCCCTCACAGTGCACACATACGCACTACCCTTCCACATATACCGGGAGCCTAGAGCTTGCCCCGACTGAGGCGTCGCCCGCTGGGGAAGATACCTCGAGGGGGAATTCTTTGCCAGCCGACGAGCGGGAAGTTCGGTGTCTCATCTCACCATCCATCGTCAACCTCCAGTCTTAGAACATTCTCTACACCAGAGCTGTCTAACTAGCGGCCGCGGTGCCATTTATTGTTCGACGCGGAAGATGATTAGTTGAAAGTGAAGTCCCTTGCGCCTAGTGCACACGCCTTGCCGGAGTCAACACCTCCTTAATGCAAAAATAGGTGAAGTTTAGATTTAAGATGTTACCTAGTAAATTCAGAAATTCAAAATCATTCCAATGTGTTTCACTGCGTTATGCATTGTACGGTCTGATTCCGCCCCCAGCCCGTTAGCAGCCGTAGAACAGCAGGCAAAGTGCCGAGAGCAACAGTCCGGGGAAGTCAAGTTTGGATGGACTGAGTAGTGAAAATATGGCTCTCAATCACGTTAAAGGTTTAATTGTGGCCGTTGAGGCGTTGCAAGTTGGACACCCCTGCTCTATATTAATGAGAGTAATGGCTTTAGCAGTTGATGTGCCGGGAATCATTAATGAATGAATGAATCAATCAATCTTATGCATATGGCATAAGAGCATCACAAGAAAAGTAACATTAATTTTAACAATGATACATAATGCATTATTTACCATTTGAACTGTATAAATGAGTATAAACCACCTGTAACAACTATTGTACTACAGCTTCCGGGTCAATGACCCCATCTCGATCAGGTTTTTCGTCCAGTTTCCCTGATCCATTGAGCAAATGCTGAGATGGCCCCTTGTTTTGCTTCTGGACATAAATGTAACTTCATTTTCTGTGCACGTCTTCTAGAATTCAGTGGGAAATACAATTATTCAAATTATCGTTTCCATGTTGTCGCGGCAGGAAGTAATAAGAGCCAAAATTTATTGCTTATTACTCCTTGTAAATAGATTTTATTACATGGGACTTTTTGTTTTTTTCTCCTTTCAAAATTTCAAAATTCAAAATTTATTGCTTGTTTATCCTTGAACATAGATTTTACTGCATGGGAGTTTTTGTTTTTTTCTCCTTTCAAAATTCAAAATTTTTGTGGTTAATTGTAGGGATCACAGAATTTTGAAAATGTGCACACAATTCACTTTTCCCCATAGCACGTCATACTCATAGCAGTTTTTAACTGTTTTTCTGACGTAAAATAAATAAAAAAATAAATCAATCAATCTTATGCATATGGACCGCATAGAGACGATTGAAGACTGAGGCTAAACCCCTCCTCCCTTCTCTTGCAATTGCCGGCCTCGACCCCCGCACGCGCGACCCTGCGGTGGCTTCTGTCACCCCCGGATATTGTCTCTCGGAAGTTTGTTCTGGCGAATACTCCGCCGGCGCTGATAAACACGAAACTCTTCGTGAAGCAGATATCGTCTTTCGCAGCTGCCTCCTCCGCTCCCCTAGAGCGCCTCGATGTTTTCTTTTCGCGACTTGTTTGAATGAGGACGCTGTTGTAGGGTATTTTGTGTTTTCATTTATGATCTCGAAATTATAAATATTACGAAGTCAATTGGATTATTTGCTACTGTATAGAATTATTGAATTGTATGAAATTCACTATTTTTCATGAATCAGAGAAGGGATCGTGGGACATAATAGAATAGATAGAGAGTTTAAGGAATTAAAAAAAAATTGGCGTGATAAGAAGTACTGTTAAACTATTAAGTGTTGAGTTAACTAGCATAACTTTGTAAAAATTGTAAAAAAACGTAATATTTAAGTCGATGTAAAAAAATTAAAACTACCGGAAGAAATAATTAAAAAAAAAGTATTAAACAGATTAATACAAAAAAATTTTTTTTGCAAAAAGACAAAATAACAATTGTAAGCATTTGTCACATTAAGGGAAGTTATGAACCCAATATCTGAACCTCACCCTCATTTACTCATAAATTACCAAAACGTCGGCATAAAAAATAAAGACCTCCACCCAAAAAAATCAAAAAGCCAACAACACACGTAGACAACTAAAACAAATACCTACCGTCGTTCCGACATTTCAACTTTAAATCAGAAGTTACAATGGCTGAGCGTCCCTTTAGAACTGCGCGCATTCCCATTTCTTTTTCGGGGGAATATTATGAGCGCTATCTCAAGACTGACTAACGGGGCCAATGGGAGAAGCAAATACACAAAATCAATGGCGGAACGCGCGCCGCGCCTTTTCCCGCCCCCCCTCCCTCCTGGCCCGTGCGCCGCGTCCCCTAATGGTGCAAATATTTCTCCCTTCGACTGCGAAAGCGCAGGGGCGCGGCGGCCCGCATTAGACGCGCGCTGGGCGCCGGGGGATGGTGGACACACGAAAAGGGGAGTAGGAGGAAAAAAGATAACAACCATGTGATAGTTTTAGAGGGCGAGGAATAAATATGAAAAAGAAAGAATACGAGAGGGGATGATAAATAGTATCCAGGATGACGGAGAATGGATTTCGGGAATGGATGACGAGATATTGAGAAAGTTGACGAGATACAGGAGTTAAGGGCGAGTATTTGAGTATATATTGTGTTCGGGCGTTTCAACTTCAGTCATTAGCTCTGTGCAGTGTAGTTCACGTTATCTCCAGGGTGATGGTGGTGTTGCATCTCTGGAAAACGCGGCTTATAAGTCGACGTACGGAGTTGAACCCCTTCCAGATTGCAATCAGCTGAGAAACGCCTTGAAATAAAAACCAATTATCCTTTAAAGTGAATTAGAATTTAGTGCTTTCGGCCTCATCAACTTTGTTAGTCATTGCTCCAATGATTGTGGTGCATGTTATAACGTGGGAGGTAGCGTGAGACACGTCGAACTTCGATGTCGCCGTGCGGGTTTTCTCCTCCATGTTTTTCCCAACGAGGAACCGCCACACCGGGACAAACCCTAAGTTCTCATCTGGTCTCGCGTCAAGTGCGGTAGTGAAGCGCATGTATTAAATATGTGTTTGTGTGTGTGTGTGTGTCTGTATGAATGTAAGGAGTGACGAGTTGACAAAAATTTATGAAAGAAAGATTGCGTGTGATCCGTGAGACGTTCGTTAAAGAACTACTCCGGTATTCAATCAGGGAAGTCTGACAGAATTCGCCTTCAAATACTAGGAGAATATGTCCCTAGTATTAGCCAGTGTCAAAAATCCGTCACTGTAGGTCTACACGAGCAACGATGGTTCAGAGGTAGCGGCGTTGTCACTGATACATCTGAGCCAGTAAGGGAGTAGATAAGAATGAATATAAGAAGTAACTGCAGCGCCTCTGACCGGGAGGTCCTAGGTTCGAGTCCTGACGGCGGCTGGATTTTCGACACTAGATTTTCAGCTAGGTCGAATTCTGTCGCTGTCTGGAGGAGAATTCTAGCGGCCAGCTGCTCTGATCGGTAGTTTTCCGTGGTTTCTCCGATCAGCACCAGGCGAATGCCGGAGCAGTAGCCTATCAAACGGGCCACGGACCGCGCGCGATCTGTCCTCCTCTTCCTTGTCCTATCCTCTCCTTACACACACACTTACACTAACATGCACTACACTACCACATATTCCGGGAGACCGGTCGGAAGCTTAGAGCTTGTCCCGACTGGGGCGGCCCCGCTGGTGGAGAGTCCTGGTTAGGGGAAACCCCACTAGCCAACGGTAGGTCGGCGCCGGATCTCACCATCCGGCGGGGACAGATCACCGCCATCTCCGAGAAAAAACATGTACTACACTAACGGGACTAATGACCAAAGCAGTTGACGCGCCCGGAAACACGAAAAAACAATCAATCATATAAGAAGTAAGGGGGTAGATAAGAATGAATAAGTAATGAAATCACAAGAAACCTGGAATGAAGTGACCGGAAAAGTGACACAAATTGAGAAAGAAAAAGAGAAACGCATGTTTGCCCAATGATATGAAGAAATACGTGCAAAAGAGAAAATGTGTGAACCAGAAGAGAAAAACAAAAAAAAAAAAAAAGAATAGAAATAGTTTATAAGTCAAATAGAAACTTATGTATTAGCGACAGAAAATATACCCGTAGCAGCCAAGTTCTGTGAGAGGCCTATGCCCGTGCACGCCGCCTCCGGCTTCAGTAGAGGCGTCTAGAACAGTGGCCTGGGCGAACGAGGGGGACCGCCGCCCGCGACCAGGGTGGTCGCGACGCCCGGGCGGCTGGGGGCGGGGACAGAGACGAAACGCGCAGCCTCCCGCACCTATACATCTTGTTAAAACACGAACTCGCAACTTCGGGCGATGCGCTAAGTGCAAAGTGAGTTGCATATTTAATGTGTGTTGATTTAGCGTGTGCCACCTGCAGGCGAGGTACAGCCCGCGCAGGCACGGTGGAAGCGACTCGGTGCGAGAGAGAAAAAAAGAGGTCGTCGGTCGCAATCCGCTCGCGAGGCGCGCCGCTCCTCCGGGCTGCTATCTGACCAAGCGCAATCGCGCGGAAACCGATAGCACACGAACCAAAGCATATTCTTTAGGATATTACTTCATAAATATTATTGAAATATTGTACAAGCATCCTGAGAGCGTTCGACTGTAAATATTCAGAGAGAACTGTTTTCAAGATAGAACCGCTACGAACGGAAAACGACTGTTTTTATTACTAATAACATTTATGAGCAGTTAAAATTGTGTTGTTTTTTATGAATTACGTACGTGCTTCGAATTGTTGCGTATATGTGCGCTTGAGAGGACTGAAAGGCAGAGTTTTACTCATCCAAATGCTTATTGATTTAGAATGCAACGGTGATTCTAAAGCTCCAACAAAAGTAGAAAAGGTTCAGCGATTTTGTAGTTTTTGTGATACAAATTACGTAATGATTCGTTGTGGTTAGAAAGGTGTATATTATACAATAAATGTTTATAAGTTTTCATTAAATTTTGAGTTTTATTTTTACATTACATTCAATTAGAAGATTTTAAGATGTAAAGCATGATATAAAGTAAAAACAATCCTTGAGCAATTGTGAAATGTTATTCCACATTCGATAATGCAAACTTATGCTTGTGTAATACACTACGATACGAAAAGTTTACTAACTCCAAAGATAAATTTGATGTATCACGAACATTCATTCAACACGAAATTTTTGAAAAAGGCATAAATGTTATTGGTATTACAATCGAAACACTAGCAAGACAGCACGTCGGTGTCTCTATCAAAAGCATTTAGATTCATTCTTTAAAAAGCCACAAATGCTTTCTCTCAATAATATTCTACTTGCATGTTTAGTAATTCTCTAAAGAATCAAAATAATAAAAGTTAAATATCTCAGCAATAAAAGAGCGTTAATAAATAAAATTTAGTGTCCAATAAAATTCGGGATACATTTTTGATTTTTTTTTCTAAATCACATTTATTCAATCATTTTTACGAACATAAAATAAACTCTCGGTACGCTATTTGGCTTTGTAAGTATTATTTCCTCTTAGAAACGATAATTTCTAGGATTCATCCTTGGAGTAAGATCTGTTCCCAGACAAGGCAAGCCGTGGGGACGCGCATCTGCGGATTAGAGGAAGACGTTTCTGCCCAAAGAGGCAACACAGTCGGGTCAGCGCTTGCTGATTCCGTATTAACATATATCGATGTGCGACGCCTGCCCAGATACTGCCCGTCCGCCATCCTGCCACAGCCGTCGCCACTACTATCCGTGCCAAGAACATCGCTTTTCTTCCATCGCCCTAATGTTTTCAGATGAATGATGGAGTGGTCTTAAGTATAACTTATAGGACAGATCGATGTGTTTTCCATGTTACCTGAAAATGTTTGAATAGGTATGAAATTATATACACCAAATTTGCATAATTGTTGAAGTATATACTTTTTACATATTTTTGCGCAATGTCTTATTTTCTGGTTTCATTGCCTCATTACTCCCCCCACCAACACCACCATGTTACATAATTTTTCTCCCTCTGACAACCTTTCCATCCATCTATGCATCAATCAGAATTATCACCATAGTCAACAGCACTGCCCACACTCACAGACAACAAACACAACAGAACATCAAACTTACTTTCACCTACTTTTCCCATTTCCTTTATTTCTTCCCGACGTTATTCTCAATAGTCACTTTGAACAACAGTAATTTTCACTAAGCATCTTTTCCATCAAAATTCTTTCCTCATCCCGTAGCACAACCCTAGATTCACCATTTTATTTTCATCGTTCCACCGACACCGTCTCTCCAACGATTGCTACAACCATCGCTTTCATTGATTGATTAGTAATTCCGGGCGCACCAGTTGCTAAGTTAACTGGTCCCGTAAGTGCAGTTCGTGATTTTTCCTCGCGAGGTGGCGGTGATCTTCTCCCGCTTGATGGTGAGATCCCGCACCGACCTACCTGGCGGTTAGCGGGGTTTTGCCCTAACCACGTACCTCCAAACAGCGGGGCACCGTCCCAGCCGGGACAAGCTCAACGCTCTCGACCGCTCTTCCGGCATGTGCGCTAGTTATAGCATGTAAGTGGAAGGGGGTGAGGATGCAAGGAAAGAAAAGGAAAATCAGCGCTCAGTCCGTGGCCGTTAGTAAGGGTAGTTGCTCCGGCATTCACCTGATATTGATCAGAGAAACCACGGAAAACTACCGATCAGAGCAGCCGGCCGCTACAATTGTCCTCCAGATAGCGAATGAATTCGAGGAAGATAGCGTCGAAAATCCTTCTACCGTCGGGACTTGAACCTAGGACTTCCCGGTCATAGTCACTGCAGTGACATCAATTGATGCCCTGAATCACCCCTCCCGAAGCAACCATCGTCTCCATCCTCGCCACAACCACCACCACCACAGGCTTCCATTTCGCCGTCGCTGCTGCCTCCTTCACACGCCAGGCCTTCCGTGC